>CM042425.1:2966015-3498515 GCA_023631565.1 Gymnocephalus cernua | reverse complement strand
TTCTAAAATAGCATGTAAATACAATTAGGCCTATATTAAGAAATCTCCTGCTACCTTTTACCTGGCTCCGCTGGCATACGGTAACACTAGCTTTTCTGGTGTTACAAAGAAATCTGTTACCCATCAGAATGTGGGCTCTGTAGCACTGTCTACCTGTCACAAATCATTCTGTGACTTCGAGGTAAACAATTTAACCCGGGCAGATGCCTTATAAAAATAGTGTTCTTTTCACTGTTGGTCTTGTTTGCTGTTACAGGTCATTCAAGATCATTGTATGAAAAATGATAGAACTTTAGAAACATTAAAAAGAATGGTGTCTTAATGGTTTAATGAGCCGATGTCTGCAGCTCCACAGATGGAAACTCGACACACACTCATTCACAATGCTTCCACTCGAACCACAGCGACTATCTGCACACACACTTCTCCAGAAGCCATTTTGACTGTTGCGTGTGTTTTGGAGTTTACCAGCGTGACTCAAGTGGTGTTTTTTATAAAAGGCATCATGAGAGCATCATCAGTCAGATTATAGCCTGATATGACTTTATACAGCGACTTAAGGCTGTATAAGGCTGAGGTTAAATGTCTTTGGAAATGTTTATCTAAACGTCTGAAGGACTTCACAGGAAGGGAGGTTGTGGTTTCACCTTTTCCTGCTGCTAACAAGCAAAATACGATCTGTTAAAAAGTTCCATCATTGGCAGAAATCTCACAGAAACATCACTTCATTGGCTCCAGGTTGAGCTGGAGAGATTTTAGAGGAGATCTGGATCTAATGCCGTATTGATATCGGGATGGGACCAATTATCTTTCATTGGAAAGCAAGAGTGCTCACTTGCGCTGAGATCCAGTTTGACGTCATCTTGTTAACTTTTAGTCTCCAGAGTGCACTGAGGGCACAGCAGCGGTGCGTCAACACCTTTTTAGACTGGGCTGGCCCAAGTGGGGCAATGGCTTTCTATATGCAAGGGGGGTATTAGTGCATACAGTATGTTCCAGCCTTGTATCACCAAAATGGTATATGAATACCACGGCAATTTCTTAAGTCATTGCGTGTGTTATGACTACTCATTTTTAACCTTTTGCATGTAATTTCATGCCGTTTAGTCTCTACTGAAATATATTGTGATGTAGTATAAAGAGTGACAAAGTCTGTGTAGGGAGGAGGTCAGGGTTGATGGATGTTCAAACAAACACAGGACCTTCACCCAGGAAACGCATTTGTGTCCCATGTGAAACCAAAAGTTAATGCTTATGTACAGAACTTAATTTACATAGGAAATATACTTATTTTTACCCAAACCAAAACCTTTTCCTAAACATAACCAAGTTTTTTCTTCTTCTTTTTTTATTCACAAAGACAGCAACAAAAATGTCTAACTTGAGAAACGTCGATTTTCAGGAACTTCTCTCAGTAAGGGCCAATGCCAAAATCGTCAGAAACTTTCAAGGAACGGCAAGAGACTGGGTTGTTTAAGAACAAATTACGGTTGTAATTTGCGATAATTTGCGTCATGTCCTGCCTCCTGCACGCTCGACCCAGGCGCCACCCCTCGCTTAAACCGAACGGAGCATTTAAGTGAGAACACGTCCTGTTGTGTGCTATATTTGTGAAAGAGAAACTCTGGACAATGTCCAGACCTGATTCTCCAGATGTTGTCTAGAGTTCAAATGAGAAAACGGCTCAGGTGAGTTTGTGAAGAAATATAAACCTGATAGCAGCAGCAGGAGATTGCTGGACCTGGATACATGCTGGTTGTTGTTACAGGACAAATACACTCCCACACTTCTACTGACAACACACTGCACTGCTCATAAAACTGTGGATACATCCTGAAACGCAAATGACCTGCGGACAGAGTGATATAAAGGAGAAACTGCGATACTTCAGCTGTAGAATGATCCTGTCTCTCAGCAGTGAGAACTATTTGTCTCCCATAGCTTTGTTGTTGGCTTTGTTTGGTGAGTGAACAGAGCTGTTGGCTCTCACAGTCTGAGCCAAACACTGAGCGGCGGCTGCTGTTGTGAAATCACTCTGAGACTCTCTGTAGCTGCAGGCTGCTCTCAGTCTGTTCAAGAGACAATAAATCAGCTTTTAACTGCTTCAAATCACAAAGTGAAGCTGTGAAAGACACCTGCAGGGGGCTGATACCATCACTCGTCAGCGACTTTGATTTATTTGGCTCACTTTTTATTGGATTTGGAACTAAAACATCCCAATTAATTGTCTTCTATAGCTTGATTATCTTTAACCATTAAAAGGGGAATTTCTGTATTTTCCAAACTGGAACCGACAGTATTTTCCTATACCCCTTTTTTTCCAATGCAAGCAAAAATCTTTGAAATGAGTCCAGTATTGAGCGGGAAAGCTGTAGCCGGCAGCCACAAACCGTACTGCGATGTAACCCTATGGGGCAAATGTGCACCATCAATTTCTGTTCACTAAAAGTACTAAAAGTGTTATGGAGACCGCCGGCCGGTCACATGACAGTTTAGTTTAGCAGCCTTTATAGTTAAATTTAGCTGACAAAGGTGACTGTGAGACGCCAGTCCTTTCAGAGGCCATCACAGTCAAATTTAGCTGAGAAAAGGTTACTGTAACTGTGTTAGGGCAGTTAAATTTAGGCACCAAAACGACACAAACACCCGTTTCCTGGTTGAAAGTCTTGTGCTGCATACAGAAATAAATATGTGGAATACATTCGAATTACAGTGCATTATACTTTTCGGAGCAATATGTGTGAATGGAAAGAGTTTTACTAAAAATGAGTCTGTTCACTGCCATCTTACCTGACAATCGTTCTGCAGAATGATCATTCAACACTCTCCACAAAACACACCATGTTGCTGCTCAGCCCAAAGTTGCATCTCACAGACAACAAGTATAAGACTTTACAATAACTTTTATAACTTTATGAACTGAATAAAGTGAGAGAAGAAAGAAGACTGAGAAAGAAGGATCTACTCAAGAGAAGTTTGTGTTTAGAGGTCAGTTCATACTGAGTGCCGAGCATGAAAACTACCCAAAGACACCTCAGAGGAGGTGGAGAGGTCAGCAACACACACACACACACACACACACAGAGAGAGAGAGAGAGAGCGAGAGAGAGAGAGAGAGAGAGAGAGAGAGAGAGAGAGAGAGAGAGAGAGAGAGAGAGAGAGAGAGAGAGAGCTTGTGATAATATTGCAGACTGAAGTTTCATTTAAACCAAGCAAAGATCTCAGCCCTAAACTGACTTACAATATCAGTGCTCAAGCTACAGTAACAATGTTGAGATGAGACAACTTTTGTTCCTTTGGGAAGTCGACAGAGTGGATACATACCAGCACATTCAACATTACTAGCATTTTCTATTCAACTGAAAGTGTAAACTAGAGCTGCAAAGATGAATTGATTAAATCGGTTAGTTGTCGACTATTAATTTAATCGGTAACTATTTTGATAATCGATTAATTGCTTTGAGTCATTTTAAAAAAAGAAGGGAAACTCTCTGATTCCAGATTTTTAAATGTGAATATTTTCTAGTTTCTTCACTACTGAGGCACATTTTCTAGACCAAACAACGAATGCAAGAAATTCGGTAGTTGCAGCCCTTCAGTAAACAGTATTAATGTTCAGTGATTTTAAACGTACAATATGTAACTTTGTGCCGCTAGGGGTCTCTCAACCAAAACAATGGATTGTAAACACGGACTTTTGATGACGTTGGTAAGTTGCGTGGAATTATGGGAGTTGTACTTTTTAATGTTAAACACCTTCGCTGATTAGAATTCATCTGTTCACGTACAAGTTTACCCATTCAAATGTATTCACTTTACGTTTAATAACGTTTATTCATGTCATTCTAATAACATAGCTGCATTTCCTCCAACATAATTACGTTTTTCTTGATTCGATCTGTAGCTGACCAGTTACCTAGCTAGCTACTGAGTCAGCAAGCTAACGTTAGCCAGCAGCTAAAACACAGTGACTATCACAATATATTTCACATGTCACTGTCACCTTTTGGATGGTTTCAACACCGGGGTGGGACGGGGTTTGTTGTAACGCTAGCTAGCTACTCAACGAGGCTGAGAGACGGGTGTGGGTGGGGATTGCCGGGGGAATCTCTGGCCGGGCCCGGGACAGTGAGGGCGGCCGATGGCCGATGTGCAGCAGCAGAACATCTTCAAGCTGCCCGGAACGATCTCCACCTTCACTTTTCTTTAATCTTAACTATTCGTTTTGATGCTTGTCGGGTTAATTTAGCTAACTGTAAAGACAGCTAAACGCGAAGCGGTGACAAAAAGCAGTATTATGGTTAGGAGTATTTTTTTCTGTGACATTGTATGATTTACAATTACGCTCAAACGTATCATCTGGGAGCCGTGTTTTGAAGGAAGTTATGAGTAACTAGAGGGTGAAAGGTTATATGACGCCACTGACGGGTGACTAGGAAGGAAAGGAAACGTGCCGTGTCTGAAAATAAAATAACAGATTTCTCTGGGTTTGAAGTTTGGTGGAAACATTTGGGAGAGTGTAAAATAATATATAACATAGGTATGGTCGTTTTTAGACATTTTAATGCAGAAATGTTACATATTGTACCTTTAAAGCAGCTAATCTGCAAAAAAAAATATTATTATCAGCTCTATAAGTGCATATTATCATCATTAATTTTCATTCATTTAGTCTTTCTGTGGCACTTTCAAAGAGTTTACGGTCTGTTATTCTGTTAGTATTTACATCTCTAACAGGCCTGCTATAATCATCCTACAGTGATATTCCCATAATACTCATAATAATTGTGTTTTATGGTATTCTCGTGGCAATACATGTCATAATCTGTCTTTTTGAAGTGTCCTATATTGAGTTTATCCTATAATATCCCCTGTAGTATCTCTATAATATTCCTACAGTTTTTTTTAATCTCCTAAACTTTCCACATGAACACTGTCATTGTCCTGTAATACAAAATATTCTTACAGTGGTTTTAGGGCTGCAACATATCATTATTTTCTTGATTAATCGATAAATCGTAGTGAAAAATGTCCATCCTAGTTTCTCAAATCCAAGTTGATGTAAAATGTCTTGTTTTATCACTCCAAAACATAAAGATATTCAATTTAATATGATATCAAACATTGAAGAGCAGGAAAACAACATATCTAAGGAGCATGAAAACAGCATTTTCTGCAATTTTTGTATGGAAAAACAACTTTAAACAGTTAATGGATTCTCAAAATAGTTGCAGATTAGTTTTCTATCGATTGACTAGTAGCTTAGTCAACTAACTGTTGCAGCTTTAAGTGGTTTACAGTGTATCTTCTATGATATTTCTCTAAATCTGATGTTGCTCTTTGAGTTTTTCTGCAGTTTACCTTTATGGTTTTCTTTATCTGTTAGAGTTGGCAGTGTAATCTGTAACCTGTGTATTAATGTTGCATAATTTCTCCAAAAATCTCAGATGTCACATTTAGGCCTCAGCAGCAGTAGAACTGATCTCAGCTCTGTTGTCATGCAGTCAAAGTCGCCTGCAGCCTGAACTGTCTGTACTCTCCTGTCTCAGTCAGGTAACACAGACATATAAGCTGTCAGCAGCTGGTTACCTGTCCGCGGTCTCCCTCCGGATCCACAACAGCAGCGAGCTGCTCTCCGGTTTGATCCGTCTTTCTCGGGTCCAGTCCGGCGGCTCGGTGAGTTGAGTTATCGCAGACCGACGGAGGAGCTCACAGGATCATGGTGGAGGAAACTAACGGCGACTTTGAAACTCTCTGGTGGTTCACTGTCCGACTTCTCCTCTTTCTTTTATCTCTTCTTCTTCTTGTTTTGCTTGAACAAAGTGTTGGAAGGAGAAGAAAAAAAAGAGCTGCACACTCCAAAGAGACGGGGGGGGGGGGGGGGGGGAGTTGCTGTGTATTTACATCACATCCCGTTTCCGAGGAGAAGGAGGAGGAGGGAGAGGAGGAGGAGGAGGAGGAGGAGGAGGAAGGCAACATGAGCCCCCTGAGTGTCTGACATCTGAGAACTTGGAGGAAACCCGCAGTAGGGCCCTACGAAGGGAACTACGGAGGGTAGATAGATGGGACCTTACCTCCGTTACTATCCTCCTAGTCTCGCGTTCCACCAGTTTACATCATTACGTCATTATTTAGCTGACGCTTTCATCCAAAGCGACTTACAATTGCTATATGTCAGAAGAAAATTGAAAACTATTTACATATTCAAAAGAATCACGTAATTAAATTGGAAGCAACATATGTTATTCTTAATTATGATAACAAAAACAAAACAATACATAGGATTGTCAACCTATTTATTGAACAGGGGAAATGTTATATACATAAAGTGATATTTTCTAAATCTCGGCCAGCTTGTACTCACTTCAGAATTGAATTTCGGAATTTTTTTTTGAGTCTATTCAAATTGTTAATGATAAGAAAAGTATTTATATAGCTGATGTACTGCAAGATTTTTCAAGGACAGGTGATTATATATCCTACATTCCATTTCAGCTTTTCTTTGTATTGTATTTTCTGTATTTTGTATTGTTTTCTTTTTTACCTTCTTTTTTTCTTTTTGTGTGTTGACATGCCTTTCTTCTTGAGGTTGTAATGTTCTTTGGATGGAAATGAATATCTTTTTTATATTTTTGTAAGTACGATGCCGAATTTTTCAAACATTGTATAACATATTTGTAAAAGTAGCAACTTAAAAATAAATATGCTAAAAAGCTATATATGTCAGAGGTCGCACGCCTCTGGAGCAACTGTGGGTTAAGTGTCTTGCTCAGGGACACATTGGTTGATGTATCGCAGTGGGAATCGAACCCAGATCACATCTTAATGTTTTTATTGAGATGCCAATTTAGGGCTCAGTCAACTCTGGGGTTAATTACTAATGCATACCTTATTTGATTATGATATATTCAGTTCAATTCAATTTTATTTATAGTATCAAATCATAACAGGAGTTATCTCAAGACACTTTACAGAAGAGTAGGTATTGACCACACTCTATAATTTACTATTTCTAGTCACTGTTTCATTATCTATACTGTGATGCACCCCAACGGCACGTCAGACACCACCTACCAAGAGCCTGGGTCTGTCCCAGGTTTCTTCCTAAAAGGGAGTTTTTCCTCGCCACTGTTGCACTGAATGCTTTGGGGGATTTGTTGGGTTTTTTGTGGTTGTAGTAGCGTAGCAGGGAGCAGCACGGGATAGCAGGGTATTTCAGCAGAACCACGGCAACAGCTGGAACCATGATTTTGGTGCCATCCTAATCCCGGGATTTCATCCTGGGTGAAAAAGAAACAGAAAAACTCCGGGGAGCAAGCTCCCAGAGGTAGGTTAGTAACAAGCATGTCTGGGACAGAGAAGCAGGTGGGCCGGGCTAGGCAGATGCTGCAACTCCTCACTCCCTAACTACAAGCTTTATCAAAGAGGAGAGTTGTAAAGAGGTTAAGTTTACTCCTAAATGTGGTGACAGTATCTGCCTCCCGGACCCAGACTGGGAGCTGCTTCCACAAGAGAGGAGCCTGATAGCTAAAGGCCCTGGCTCCCGTTCTACTTTTAGAGACTCTAGGAACCACAAGTAACTCGGCATTCTGGGAGCACAGTGCTCTATATTAATCTGATAACCTTTTTACAACATGAAAAACCTTGAACTGTATATACATACATATATACATGCCATTTAGCTGACGCTTTTATCCAAAGCAACTTATAATTGCTATGTATTGAAATGATCCTTATTGGGTTTTTGCACAGGTTCCCAAGCAATATTTACAAAGTCAACAGTTCAAGCAATGGCAAACCAATATACACCAAAATAGACATGAAAAATGAAATGCATGACAACACGTAACCAGTAAAATAAAGTATAGTGGGAGGTATAGATATACGGTGCTGAAGATATTGCTACTTTATATTCTGAGTTATTAGCCAAAGGAAATTAATAAGTTTGTCCTCAAGGCTGCTAAAGTCCACTGATGAAGATACCCGACTGACATCTAACATTTTGTGTGTGTGTGTGTGTGTGTGTGTGTGTGTGTGTGTGTGTGTGTGTGTGTGTGTGTGTGTGTGTGTGTGTGTGTGTGTGTGTGTGTGTGTGTGTGTGTGTGTGTGTGTGTGTGTGTGTGTTTGAGACAGCAGGTGGCAGCAGAGTTTCAAAGTAAAACAAAAAGTTTTCAAAGCTGCAGACACTCTTGGTGCCAATCAGGTTAAAAAGGCAACAGGAACATACAGTACATAAAAGACAATCACATAGACAATCATTCAAACCAGTAAAACGCTTGTGTTATTGCATCTTCCCATAGAGTGTCTTGTGCAGTCTATAAAGTGCATTTGAATAAGGTATTTAGTCCAGGTTTACTCTGCAAGGTGCCTGAGCATTAAGGAGCCTGATAGTGGCCGGGTAAGTACTGTTACAAAAGCGGGATGTTTTGCCTCTGAAACTTTGAACTGAGGGCAGTAGTTGAAAGAAGGACCTTGCAGGGTGTGTGTGTGTGTGTGTGTGTGGGGGGGGGGGGGGGGGGAGTGGTCGTCTAGCACTTTCTGCGCTTTATGGCTGGTCCGCGTGGCGTAGATAGAGGCTACAGATGGGATGGCATGACCTATAATTTTGGATGCGGTGTGCACCACCTTCTCCAACTGCTTCCTCTCTGAAGAGGTGGAGTTACCATACCAGACAGTGATGGAGAAGACTAGCACACTCTCCACTGTGGCTCTGTAAAATTGGAGCATTGCAGCTACACCAGACTTCCTGAGCTGGGGCAGAAAGTGAAGCCTTATAATGAGGTTGGTGTTGACCTCCCTCTGACTGACATATGGTGGTGCCAAGAAATTTAAAACTGGTTACCCTCTCCACTGCCTGGTCATCATTGATCAGAGGGGAGTGAAATAACCTGTTTTTCCTAAAATCTATGATCAATTCTTTTGATTTGTTAACATTTAAAAATAGGTTGTTCCTCTTACACCAGTTCTCGGCGCGAGGGGCGCGCGCCATAAAATGACTCTCTTGTTTTTCATAACTTTCTTCCGTCAACAGAGAGACAAGTGAAATGAAGAAGGTGAAGACATTTACTTTTCACATCATGCTTTTAATTTGATAACTTCATCCTTCCTCTGAGATGTCACCTCCCATCCTGCAGATTTATTTCATCCTTTTTCCTTTCATGATTCAGTCTTCTTTTCTAAACTTCTCTTCTATCTCTCCACCCTTTCCTGTTGCACAAAGAATGATTTAAAAAAAACTGTCTCCTTTCTCGCTGCTCTCCATTTCTTTTTTTTCCATCAGC
Organism: Gymnocephalus cernua; assembly: GCA_023631565.1. Lineage (NCBI taxonomy): Eukaryota > Metazoa > Chordata > Actinopteri > Perciformes > Percidae > Gymnocephalus > Gymnocephalus cernua. The sequence goes on along the minus strand of CM042425.1, from coordinate 3,489,234 downwards.
AGATCAAAACATGCAGCAGAGAGAGTTTCTCTGGTTGCTTCCATTCTTCTGCTTCAGACCACAGTTTCATCATCCCACACATGGCATCACTTCCTCCCTGCAGCTCCTCTTATCCATCGCCCCCCCCCCCTCCCCCCTTGTGACGCAAGAGCCATCTGTACCAACACAAAGACAATTAGAGAAGACACACACACGCTCACACACACACACACACACTCACACACACACACACACACACACACACACACACACACACACACACACACACACACACACACACTCACACACACACACACACACACACACACACACACACACACTCACACACACACACAGACACACACACACTCACACACACAGCAGCGTCATCAACACAACATGTAGCAGATAACTTTAGTAGATAACTTTGTTGTCCCCGACATCAGACATATGATAAGTAGTCCCTACATCAGACACCGACAGACATAACAAGAAGAACATACATCACACACTACAATACACTATATACCCTTGGGTATGACCAGGCCAGCTGGACATCTTATTTTTACTGATTTAAGGCTTTTATTTTATATATTTTATTGGTACAAAAGAGAATTTGGATCTGTTCTTGGTCACATGAGTGTAAAGTTGCTGGAAAATAACTGAAAAACAAAAAAGTGTCCCTCCTCCGCAGTTTAATCCAAATATTCAGACTGACTCACATGAACAAGTAGTATAGTAATTGTATTCATTTAGATTGTATAACTATGCAAACTGGACAAATTACATAAATAAAAGGATAAGAAGAACAAACAATTTTATAATAATGGCTGTTGTGATGGTTTGATGAGCAGTGTTCTTTACCATCACATGATTTGCTTCTTTAAATTACAACTTTTTTGTTGTAATTTTGTTTCTTTAAAACAAAAAGAAACTTTAACCTGACTAAATCCTGACTAAGACTATAGCCCCTTTCACACATTCAGTTACAGAAATAGGACTTCAGCATGCTGAATGATTATCTTGCCTGTTTTGCACTGCATTTGAACTTTTCCAGTACTGTGATCTTCTTTAAAAAAATATGTTTTGATGTGAGAGTACGTCGTGAGTAAGTGTATGAATGTATACTAGTATGCACTAGAAGCACCTGTCCCATTATGTGTATGTGAGGGTATGGTTTGTGGAAGGGTATGGCGTGTGCGTATGAATGTATACTTCTAGGCACCAGAAGGAGTAGCACTTAAATTTCATTGTGACAATGTTTTACAATGTTTTACAATGACAAATAAATGATTCTGATTCTGATTCTGACACATGCACTGCAACCCTGAACTTAACTAGACATTACCGGGACATTAAACAGACTTTACCCTGCCAGCTCCTGACTACAAAGTCTGTGTAATGATCGATTGAGCCCATGTGTGAGTAAAGCAGCTCATTGTCCGGAGAATTCTCAGTGAGCGAGTGGGAACAGGCATTTGTTGATGTTTGTTGATTGTTAATTCTTCAGCCTGGCAAGTTTGGTATCTGTGGGAAACATTTCAAGTAAAGTTTTGTGTGTTTGGCACAAAGCCTGGCTGCTCAACTGGCCTTTATACAACTATTTAAAACTATTCTAAAGCCTTACTAGTTGAAATGATGTCACTCTGTAACAAAGCTGTTAAACTGTTGCACGCTTGTTGATTTCCCCATCTCACATTTCATTCTCTCTGCTTCCAGTTTTTCTGAAATATGAACTTCCGCTTTCCAGATTTTAAGACAGTAAAGACAGTAAAGACAAATACATAGCTGCACTTGAAAGACAAACTACACAGATAATTTTTTTTACCTGAATTAGATTCAAAATGCAAAACATGTTTGCAAAAAAGGAGCAAGGTAATCCACAGAGAATAGAACGGTTGTTTTGCTGTTATCCTATCATGTATCGGCTTGACCTCTGTAACTTGAATCTGAGCGAAGTTAAGAACGGTCGGTACAACGTGACACGTAGCAAGGTTCAGTTCAACAGTGTTCTAAAGGTTTAATGAGACACACAATAATGTATTCATTTTCTAACAATCGCTCCATTTACCTTGATGACGTGAGAGTAGATAGATAAGAAAGGGACACCAGAGGAAAGGAGGATTGGTTGAAGGTAGGTTCATGCAGGGAGGAAGACAGTGTAACAATACATGATACCACCCATCCATCCATCTTTGTCCGCCAGATTCCACTCATTTAGGCCGGAGCTTTAGTGCGTAAGTTTTTGATATTAATGAACGTCCGTTACATTAAAGCCATTGCCAAATGAGTTGATGAGTGACTTTCCTGCGCTGAAGCTCGAGTGAAGATAATTTAATCCTCCTTGTCCTCCTTGGCTACTAGCAACTGCGAGGAGGAGGGGTGGGGGCACGTGCGTGATCACGGAAGGCTTGCATCATGTGGACGCACCGACAGTGTTGTTCTGGTGGATTAATGAGGACTCTGGTTAACTGCTCCTCAGATCTCTGCAGGGACAGCTAGCTAGCTAGCTAGACTATCTGTCCAATTTATGTCCGAGTTTTCTGTCCGACTAAAACAACTTTTTGAACGTACACATGTTCCACCAAAACAAGTTCCTTCCCAAGACTATTTTGCAGCGGCATTGCGTCTTTTCCCGGTGTTCAGTACTGCCCAACATGATTGTGATTGGTTTAAATAAATGCCAATAAACCAGAGCACGTTTTTCTCCCATCCAGGAATGCTGTGTGGACTAGCCAGACCCTCCTCCGCAGCGCTGTGGAGGAGGAAGAGGAGGGTCTGGCAAAGCGAGACTATCCACATAGCTGATACTAAGCGTCGACTGCAGCAGGAACCAGAGCAGCCTCATCTCACCGTCCAAACATCCATGTTAACTTGCCCAAATGTGGCAGTGAGAGCACCTCCGTCTTCCACAGACTGTAAACATCCTCGCCATCATTGGTTCACTTCATCAACAGTTTCCTCCTCCTCCTCCTCCTCCTCCTCCTCACATCAGTTACTAAAATCCTCTCCAGATAACACATGCTGGAAAAAGAAATCTTTTTTCTTCAGCATTTTTCATTGTGAACAAACACTAAAACCCCTTTTCATTCATTTCTGCCTATTACGGAGAAATACTACTATCTTTCCTTCACTACCTTCTATTGTACTGGGCCACATATTCCTTAAAAATAATGTTACACATAAATTAATCTCAATTAATGCCAAGCCACCTTCAAATTAGTGAAGGGAGTTATTGCTGTCAGTGGTGGACTTTGAGGGGCAAAGAAGCGCCAGCATGTTCAAAGTTTTCTATGAGGCAGGTCTCTCCTGGTTACTCAAGATTCAGAAATTTGTTGAATTTGACGCAATGCGAACGAAACACAGTGTGAAATGAAACCCCACACACATGCATCACACACGTGTGTGACGTACCTCAAGCAGTCTGAGTCAGAGGTCCTTCACCACTGGACCCTCTTCACTGCCATCAACACAAAGAACCAGAGATGGAAACAAAACGCTTCACCTTCACCCTGCAGAGGAATGAAGTTTATACAATGAAACTTGTGTGAGTTTTCATCAGGCAGAAATAATGAATAACCGACTAATTAACTTAATTAATTTCTGACCCAGTTCATGTCCACATTTCTGTTCTTCCCACAAAAACACAAAGCATTTAGGACAGGAACAAATATGTGTCATACATACAAAAAAAACACAACAAACTTGTGCATCTCCCCTAAATACAAGATTTGTTATTTGCACAGAGAAGAGGAATCATAATTCCAATAGAAACTTGTCACAGTAAGGTTTGGGATTTACCCAGAGTAACCAGGACATTGTTTCTGGAATAGTCTCGCATCTCCAGACCTTCCTTCACAGAGCTGCGGAGGAGGGTCTGGCTAGTCCACACAGCACTCCGGGATGGGAAAAAAACGTGCTCTGGTTTATTGCCATTTCTATAAACCAATCACACTTGTCTTGGGCGGCGCTAACGGAGCATCGGTGCCGCTGCAAAATAACCCCGGAAAGGAACTTGTTTTGGTGGAACATGTGTACGTTCAAAAGTTGTTTTAGTCGTGCAACAGAAAACTCAGATAGTCTAGCTAGCTGAGACGGGGTAAGCCCTATGTTCCCACAGCCCAATGGTCCCAGGGTTAGGGTTACATTCCATCTGTAGGCCATTGCTACTGGATAATAGGTTGGGTGTAATTGGCTACCAAATTGGGAGGGGGGATAATGAGGAATATAATACAACCCCAAATCAGAAAAAGTTGGGACACTATGGAAAACACAAATAAAAAAAGAAAGTATCCATCCATCCATCCATCGTCGTCCGCGGTCGGGTCGCGCAAATAAAAAAAGAAAGTAGTGATTTCTAAATGTACTTTGACTTGTATTTCATTGCAGACAATGTGAACACAACATATTTCATGTTTTGTCTGGTCAACTTAATTTCATTTGTAAATATACATCCTTTCCTGTCATTCAGACCTGCAACACATTCCAAAAAAGGTTGGGACAGGAGCAATTTAGGGCTAGTAATCAGGTAAATTGGTTAAATAATGATGTGATTTGAAACAGGTGATGTCAACAGGTGATTGTAATTATGATTTGGTACAAAAGCAGCATCCAAGAAAGGTCTAGTCCTTTAGGAGCAAAGATGGGCCGAGGATCGCCAGTTTATAGACTAGGCCTATTCTGGAAGGACACATGACATCACACATGAATTTTGAAAATGCCAGGTAGGAATCACAAAAGAAGGATTTTGAAAAGATAGTGGGACATTTGGAATGATGCCTCATGGTTTTCCACAATGAAAACTAGCAGCAGCTAGGACTCATCCGTATCTTTTCCAGATTCATTTAAAATGACATCAGAAACGTTGCTCCAAAACAATGTCTACAGCGTCTATGTTTAAAATAGCCCTTTAGTCATGATGTCTCCAGATAACGGTCATTATTCAGCGTGGAGGAGGAGAAGGAGAGGAGTTTATCAGGACAGAGAAACTCTGAGTGAGAGTCGTCACCTCACAGAGCCGCTGCTCGCTGTTATCAACATCAAACACTTTATGACTCGTTCGGACAAACAAACAGACGCAGAGCGGAGGAGGACCAGAGGTCACAGGGACAATTATCTGGACACATTCCAGCTGGCTGCTGTTACATAAAATCATGCAACCAGTTTGACTGAATCAGCTAGACCAACACAATGAAACATAAAAAATAAAAATAAAGTGTGAAGAGTTGCTGGTCCTCATTCAAGACAGGTCCCACATACACATAAGATAAGATGAGATAAGATGAGATGAGATGAGATAAGATAAGATAAGCCTTTATTGTCTCCTATAGGAGACATTTGTCTTGGGCATTCGAAAGAAACAAATGGCGACACATCATGCATAAACACACACAATAGACATACAATTAACCTACATAGAACATAATCATACATTATCTCATCCAATGCTTCAGTGAACATCTAATAACCACACACACACACACACACACACACACACACACACACACACACACACACACACACACACACACACATCTTATCTTGTATTGCATTAATTTGATTGAAAGCGGCACAAATAAGATGTTGTACCTGTTAAGCTTGCAGTCTGGTAACCTGTACCTTCTGTCTGAAGACATCAGCTCAAACTCACTATACAGGACGTGATTTGGGTCGTGGATGATTTTGAGACCCTGTTTCCTCACCGCCTCCTCAAAAAGCTCCTGAGGAAGAGATGGTGGCATTTGGCCAATTATTTTTCCAGCCCTTTTTATCAAGTTTTGGAGCTGTGATTTTAATTTAACGGACAGGTTACCGAACCAAGCCATAATACCATAACAAACAATAGATCCAATGGCTGCCTTGTAAAACAGTAGCATGATATCTTTGTCCACTCCATGAACTCTAAGTCGTCTTAAAAAATATAGACGCTGACATATCTTTGAGCAAACATACTCCACTTGATGGGACCACTGCAACTGACAGTCTAATTGTATGCCTACATACTTATATGCTGTTACTTGCTCAACAAGTACACCTTCAATTTGGAGAGTCCTGTGATCTCCTATAGACCTGGAGTCAAAAATAATTTCCTTGGTTTTATTTACAATAAGCAGCAGGTTATACCTGTTGACATACACACACAACAAACAACAACAACAACCACAAAATGTACTGCAAAGGAATTAAGAAGATTTGGGAGATCATAGAGATTTGGTTATCTAAGTATACTAACAAAAAATCATATTCTCTCAAAGAATGTATTTTTCAAGAAGGGAATACGATATCCAACTTTTTTCCTCTCTTATCTTTAAAAAACTAATATTGCAATACTGGAAAAATAGGGAAGCACCTTCAATAGAGACATGGAAGGCCTAAATGAAGTATTACCTGTGTATTGAAAGATACATGTCAGAGGACAAAAAAACAAAAAAAAAACAATTTGATAGCCAAAGGAGCCAAATGTATAATGCCCTCTAGAGCATGTCTTTAGTCCCCTTTATTATTATTATTATTTATTGTTTTTTATTTCCTTTTTTATTATATATAACCTAAGACTTTGGTAAAATCATTCCGAGCGCACTTATGTAAAGCTGAGTTTCTTCTAAACATTTTGATATAAAACACATGGGGATTAGTTACATGCAAATACTTTAAAAAGAAAATGTGTGAAAATGCCCTCAGACCTAAGAGGGTTAAAGTCTTGGATGGACATGAAACTCTCCTGGTACAAAATCTATCTAGTATGCAGATGAATTCAGTGGTGGAATCAGGGGCAACAGACTGGGAGGGGGGGGGGGGGGGGGGGGGGACTGAGTACCCAGGGCCCTCATGTGAGGAGGGCCCAAAAAGATGCTGGAATGAACAGCTGTGGATGCGGGGAGGGGTCCATAGAAAATGCCTTTCTACAGGGCCCAGAAGTTTGTGCTACGCCCCTGGGTGGAATGTAACTAAGTACATTTACTCAAGGACTGTACTTAAGTACAAATGTTGAGGTACTTGAGTCTTTTATTTTCATGCCACTTTCCACTACTCCGTTTCAGAGAGACATATTGTACTTTTTACTCCACTACATTACACAACTTTAGCTTTAGCTTACAAATTAAGATTTTTGCACACAAAAGACATGCAGTTCATAAAATACAAGGTTTTATTAAAAATTATACTACCAACAACAAGTCCAGCAGAAAATGTGTTGTATTAGTACTTTTACTTAAGTAAAGGATCTGAATACTTCTTCCACCACTGGAGGAATGACATCACACTCTTGATTTACTTCCAGTTACAACGTTCAGAGCAATACAGGAAGTGATGTTTCCTTCCTGAAGTGAGCAGTGCTGGAGGATTCCGCCGTTCATGAAAACAAACAATTTGCCTATCTTGCATTAATCTAAACAATGTCTATATGTGTCCTTATGTGTTTTAACAGGTATTGACTGTCCTGGTATGAATGATTTCTGTTTTTTTGTAATGTGCACACTGCACCAAATTCCTATTAGTATATTATAGTATAGTATTGAATCTTGAATCTCTCATGAATTCTCCTTCCAGGGGCGATTCTAGGATCAGACCTTTAGGGGGGCTCAGCCCCTAATGAGACTGTGACACGGATACACTGCCTGTTGCAAAAAACAGAGGACGTCATTTCTTTTGACTGTTCGACCGCAGGCCACGGCTTCTGTTCTGTAGCTGACCACTGACCTCAGGTTTCCTTATAGGTGAGGCAGTACATTATTCTGACCAGGGGGATGAAACTTGTTCCACTTGTACTTCTAAGAATCTCTTGAAATAACTGTGTGTGTGTGTGTGTGTGTGTGTGTGTGTGTGTGTGTGTGTGTGTGTGTGTGTGTGTGTGTGTGTGTGTGTGTGTGTGTGTGTGTGTGTGTGTGTGTGTGTGTGCGTGTGTGCATGTGCGTGTGTGTGATCCTGTGTTTGTTCCTCTTCTAGTTTCACATTTCAACACTTGACTGACGTTAAATTGTTGATCTGCTTCAAACCAGCTGGACTACTTCAGAAAATCCTTCTTTCAACATGTACAGCTGTGTTCTGATTCAACCCTTGTGTTGTCTTCCAGTCAACTACTATTTTAAAATTTAAAATAAAACTTTTTTTTCTACACTTTTGTCGCTTTTCCTGACGTTGATGTCACTTTTTTCTGAAGTATTTGTCACTTTTTCCGATCTTTTTTCTGCGTTGATTTTTGTGTGGCATTTGTGTTGTTGCTTTTCCCACATTTTTTTTTTTTTCAACATTTTTGTCACTTTTTTCAACGTTCTTTTATCAATTTCTTTCTTCAAATGCTATAAAATTGTACACCCTAATTCAATGAAAGTAGTGAACTAATCATTTATTTTACTTGTGAAGAGTGTTGTAAGGAACCATCCATGCTATTTATCTTTTGACCCGAGAACAACAGGACAGTTAAGTAAATGTATTTTATGCATGTCATGTGGTGAGTTCTTCTTAAAATGTATTCAGATCCTTTACTTAAGTAAAAGTACTAATACCACACTGTTAAAATACTCTGTTCCAAGTAAAAGTACTGCCTTGAAAATGTTACTTAAGTAAAAGTATGTAAGTATCATCAGGCAAATGTACTTAAAGTATTAAAAGTACTCAATGCAGAAAAATCCTCCCATTTTAGAAACTGGAAACGATCCAAACAGTTGTGTGTTTAATTGGCTAATCATTTCAGCTGGACTTGAAGGCTTTTATATTATTGTGTAGTTTAAATTATAATAAAACACCTTATTGTATAAACTACATGTGTTTTGTGTGCAAAAATCTTAATTTCTAAAGTAACTAGTAACTAAAGCTGTCAGATTAATGTAGTGAAGTAAAAAGTACAATATTTCTCTCTGAAGAATGAAGTAGAAAGTGTCATGAAAAGAAACGGGTTACACTTTACTTTTACTCTACATAAAAGTGACATGACACTGTCATGAACATGTCATAAACATTATAAACAAGTCTTAAACGTTTATGACATAACGCTTCTTTTAGTAAGTGTCATTCAGTTTTTGTCATGAGAAGTTATGGTTATGGTTAGGGTTATGGTTATGGTTAGAGTTAGGGTTATGGTTATGGTTATGGTTAGAGTTATGGTTATGGTTAGGGTTCATGTGTCATGACTGTGTCTTGACAGTGTCATGTGTTCATGACAGGGCCTCAACACTCTCATGTAGATACCTTCAAGTAAAGTGTTACCAAGAAATGACTGAACTTAAAGTACAAGTACCTCAACATTTGTACTCACGCACAGTACATAAGTAAATGTACTTAGTTACATTACACCACTGAAAAAGAGAAACCAGTTTTGAATGTACACATGGCACAGCAAATGTTATTACTTTAAATGAATTCACCATGATAAGTAAATGTTCTGATTGGAAACTTTTGAACTTCATGTAGTCTCTTCTGTAGTTTTCCACCCATCACGCTCTCTCTTGTTCAGAGCTGATGAGTGAAATCTGCTCCAGTTTCATGTTTCATGAGTTTCAAAGCCTCCGTCTTTTTGCTGAAGGGGAGGGTTCACTTTGCTCCGCGTGTCTCAACATCTTTCTGACTCTCAGCCAACATTCCTGATGTTCCCCGAAGCGCGAGGAGGAGGACGTGTTTTAATGTGACGGAAGCTCGTTTGCAAGGAAGTGTCAATCTTCATTCTGTTTATAGAAAGTAAAGCAACATATCTGACTGCAGATCTGACATTTAAGGAGATCACAATGGTGAAAAAAATGAAAGCATATGAAGCTTAAATGAACAATCAGGGAAGTGTTTTTAAATGTACCTGCCTTAACTTTGTTACAGCACCAATAAAAAAGAAATGTAAACTGACAAGATATTTTTGTGGATTTTAAAACATTTTGTTTTCTTTTTAAATCATAACTGCATTCCTCGATTCTGGACACAGGTGGAAAGTTACAACAAGATGGTTGGGGGAGGGGGTGGTTTTAGAGCAGCAGTCTTCATTTCAGTGAAAACGATGCACTAACCCCCTCCCCAAACCATCTTGTCGGTGATTGGCTGGAACGTGGTTTGCGCTGAAACCATGCAGGAACTCATAGTGCACCTTTAAAGTGACTACATGTAACTTTTACACATTTCTAAAACTGTGTAATGTTCCATCTGATGATCATAAATGACTTGTAACAGCAAACAAGACTAACAGTGAAAAGAATGATATAGCCTCTGCCCGGGTCTGATTTTTCCCGCAAAGTCACAGAATGATTTAGAAGAAGTATTGTACTTTGCCACATTTGAAATTACATCTGTTACTGAGCAAAAAAAATAGTTTTGGCATATATTTTTTTTCTGTTTTAATATCTTCGACACTTTCTTTTTAATTTGCTTTTTTTAAATGTTTTTTGAATTTTCTGGCTTTGTGCCCTTAAATAAATCACAAAAGACTGTGATTTAATTAAGTGCAAAAGATATTAAGTATAAATGTAAAACAAATACAATATTTCCCCCCACTGTTAAACTACTACTACTTTCACTTGAGTAGAATATTTTTGGAGGCTACTCTTTCCACCTCTGGTAAACAGATATTAAGTAGAAAAAAGAAAAGGAAGTTTTACGCTCATCAATTGTTTCAAAACTGTTTCATCACAGCAGATTCAACTGAATTCCTCCTTCAGTTTCTCCAGGGCGTGTCGGTATGGAGACATTGAGTAAGAGTGCTACTGTTTAACCCTTTGTAACCCTAAACTAAGGAAGTCTAACTCATACCTGCCAACATCTGGTTTTCAAAATCTGGGAGATTTGTGCGTGGGCATGGCGGCATGACCGGGGGGGGGGGGGGGGTACTGTTAAGTGTACTGTAAGTGTTAAGTGTATTATTACATTGCAATATAAATTAAAACATAACTTCATTTCTACCTCTGTCTGTCCTTTTGTGATGAAGGATGAAATCGCCTGTGTGCCCTTATGTGCTTCTTCTGCGCGATGGTGCCGCTGTGTTTTCATGTGCTGGGGTGGCTTGTGGCCCGGAGATAATATGGTCGCCCCACAACCACAAGGTTGGCAGATCAATCCCAGGTCATCCAGCCACATGTCAAAGTGTCCGTGAGCAAGACCCTGAACCCCAAGTTGCTCCCCGGATGCTGTATGTATAGCTGTCCACTGCTCCTACTACTTAGGATGGGTTAAATGCAGTAGTAGAATTTCACTACATTGTACTGTGTGTGTGTGACGATTAAGAATAAAGTTTGATCCTTTGTTTGATGTAATTTCCCGCCGTGCGCTACATTAAAATCAATGACACCTTACAAAAAGCGTGGAAGTTGTTGATATGACTAGGTAAGATGCATGTATATTGTTGCGCCCAACACTGTTGAAATGTACAGCTATATTTTGATTTCTTTGCGGGAACACCGCCTTCGCCTGCCATTTTTATCGGCTCGCTTTCGGGTCTGAACTTTCCGCGAAGCTTGCACAGAGATCAACTGTGCAACTGGGTTATAGGTCGCCAGGTTGAGGTGACAAACGGGTTGAAAATTGTATATGGTGTGTTGATTGTGTGAATAGGATGCGTTTCATACAAGACCTGGCAAATGGTCAACATTAGACAAACATATTGGTCCGATTATTTATAAAGGAGTTTGGGCCATGCAAATTACGTCTGTCTAACTGGATTATTCCTATTTTCAGTTGTTTCTTCTATAAGACGTGTGACATTCTGCTGCTGTTCAGAAGTTGTAGGGAGATAGCCGTCAAGACTGTAGCCGTGTTTCTATTCTCCGATTTTTATGCGCAAAGTATTGCATTATGAAAAACTGAATGAAAACAGCAAAATGTGATAAAACTTCCTCAAAAAAGTTGTTATGCTCGCCCATGGTGGGTTTTGCCTTTGTGGAAAAAGAGTTGTTCTAAATGAAATACGGAACTTAACTCACAGGACTTATCAGCTGTTTCCTGTCTTCCCGAGTGCCAATTCTTTTGCTCCCAAAACGCAAAAAAAATCGGTTCAAGATTAGGCACACGCTCGAAACGTAGAAAATAGATGTGTTGGATCAACTGATCCCTGATCCTTTTTCCTGGTTGCAAACATGGCAAATTTTAATTTTACGTGTGATATTTTATAACCAAGTGTGATATTTAATGACCACGTGTGAGTGCAGTATAAAAATCAAAGCCACACCTCAACACCTGAACTGGGTGTTTCAGTTGTGATGAGAAGAAGCCGCTGTAATCCTAGGAAATCTGCGGGTGATGTGTTCAGGTGTGTCGCAGTGGCATCACGCTGCACCCTCTGTTGATATCTCAGAAATGCTGCTGTGATGGTCGCACAGTGTTTAAGCTTCTGTTTCTCGTCTGGTATGTTCGGCATGCATGATTAGTCATGTCAGATGAATGATGGAGGCGTCTTTTGTGTGAACGGGGCACAGAGTTCATGTGTTCTCTAATGATTTTGTTAGGTGAGTTGGAGGTGTGGGAAAGAGCTCAGATTAGTAGCATTAAGAAACCTTTACTGGCGTCGGATGTATGACTCTGCACCTGAATGCAGCTCCACCCGGCCGGGCCTCTGGTTATTTCCTGCCCAGCACACAAATATTTCAAATACTTTTCTAATCCTGGATTTCTGTAGCTCTGAGGCAAAATGAGCCCCTGAGATTTACCCATAACTCTTAAGAAGATGTTCATAGTACTCATCACACTTAAAGAATTGCGTAAAAGAAGAATCAGAAATATCAGCATCAGTATGAACATGTTCTCATGGCTTAACTTAAGTATGTACGCATTATACAAAACTGCACCGTTTCATTGTGCTGATTGATGCTTTATGCAGTTCTATGTGACTATACCCCAAAAATTTGAGTTATTGTAACAATTGGAGCGTTGGTCACAGACATAATTGGGCAGTTATGACGCAACAAAACAAAACTCTTTATTTCAAACTCCAAACCAAGGTTTTTATAGTTTAGAATTTTCAATTAGTTCTTATTTATTTTTTTATTTTAGTTTTTGTTTGAGTTTGTTGAGTGTATTTGCTGGTTTTAGTTTAGTTTCAGTTTTACAGAAAGGTTTAGGTTTACTTTTAAAGTAGTTTTAGTTTGTTTTGTTACGTAGCTACATGCAATACAAAAAACATGGTTGGTGAGCTGTATAGGATCAGCCATGATGTTTAATGGTTAATCTTTGTATAGCATGTGCAATTTAAACTTATTTTAGTTTTTGAAAAGGTTGTAACTGGCATTTGTTTGGCTTCAAGCCAGACAGAAACTAATTAAAACCTGAGCTTTAAATAGCATGTTAGCCTCCACAATGTGGTTTATCACTCTGTGACTTCCAGGTATGTCTGCAATGCTGCTCTCATGTATGTCATACAGTACAACGGCTAAAAAGCCAGATAGTGATACTGTAACACGAGAAACTTCCCTGATGGTATTACCCAAAGATAGGTAAACAATTAAGAAAAGGAGATGACCGAGACAGCTTCTCTGAGGAAAACCGAAAGGGCAAATCATATATTCAATGAAATAGGTTGTCATTTCCTTTCAGTGACAGAAATGACACATATTGTTTACTGGTGCGAGGCCCCCATCTTACATATGACCATTAAAAATGATTCATATGATCGTTTCCTGATCTGCTACTGTGGTAAGGTTTGTTCAGGTTTAGGCACAAACAATTGGTTATGGCTTGGAAAAGATGGTCCACAGCTGACTAAACCCACAGTAATCCACCCACCCAAACTTTCTGATCAGCACTTAAGGGACACATTGAAATATGTAAAGCTTTGTTTGAGTCCACACTTTTTAATGGAGACAAAAAAGGCATTTACTTTTGAGATTATGTGCCAATATTGCCAAAATAATTGATGGATCTATTGAGTTTTCATTTTCTTTCACATCACAACTTATATTCCATATGTACCTGCCTTATTTAGCCTTCATTCTATAACCGTAAGTTATTAAACTCCTCTTGTTTACGCTCTTTCTTGATAATTCATCTCTGTGAAGTTCTCCATATAAATTCTGTTATCTTTAGCACCTATTGAGGTTTTCATGGAAGCTATTCTGACTCCTTTTTGCCTCCAGAACTTTCCAAGAACTTGAAACTTCTATCGCACAGAGGAATTTGTCATGCTGCTGATGTTGTAAAAGCCATTAGTAACACCAAGTAGCATTAAGGACTTTCTAAAGGACTGTCATATTTTCATAATGAGGCATTAAAGCTGTGTTGATGATGCATTTTATGCTCTAGTGAAGATATTTTTCAGGTTCAAACGTGAAGGTTGATGTTTCTTGTGTAATGCTGACATGGTTTCCGTTTGCTTCCTGTCTGATGCAACTGGGAAACTCCCATCAGATACACTTCCTTTCTTTCTTCCCTCCCTTCCTCTTCTCTCCTCTCCTCTCCTCGGTGGTTTGAACTGGATTCTTCCTGCCAGAGATGACTCACTGTGTTGGTATGTAGGGAAAGAAAAGGAGGAGGTGTGGAGAGGAAAACCTCCTTGTTGTCCTCTTTGCCTCTGATCATTTCTCCTCTCGATTCTATCCTTTTTTCCCTTCTTCATTCTGACAGGATCACTCTTTAAGTCTGCAACTCTTTATTTTGCCATCCATGTTTACGTGGATTACAGTCAGCAAAGTGGCTAAAATAGGAAGAAACTGCTGTGATCCAGTGAAGAAAAAGAGAAAAACACTTAGGTTCGGGTTGTCATACAAAAGCATGCTCTCAAAATATGTTTCATTTGTATGAAAATATAACACGTTTTGCCATGTGTAACTCAATTACAGCTCTATTGAAGGGACTATCTGTTTGTCTGTCTGTCCAACACTTTGGTCCAGATGAAACGTCTTTCGGCCATGTGTGACTGGGTTTCCCCTTTAAGTCCCAGGAGTTACTTCATGAGGAATTAAAAGGTTATTATTGTCCGTGTATAGACCAGTTAATATTAGTTCTCTAAATTATTTATCAAAAGTCTTGAATCTTGTAGGTTTTAAAATACCTTGAACTGTTATATGCTACTACTACAACTGCTACTACTATGCTAATATTCAAATCAGAGTATTTATATATAAAGACCAAATTTACATGGCATTTTTGGAATTTGCAATTAGAGCAGCCCAGATTATGTTGCTATTGGACGTGATTAACAAAATTGATTAACATTTGTTGAGATCTGGTTTCAGAGTGATGAAGACGGTTAGAGAACCATGCGATATAAAATAGGATGTAGGCTTTACATGATGTTTTACTATCATGTTTTTCCTAAATGATGTACAGATTTTTAGGCATTATGATTATTATAAAAAAAATAGTTCATATAGCTGCTGTAAATGGGGGGCAAAATACAATCTCCCTTTGGAAGCATGCCCTGGTTTGGGCTGAGCTCCGAATGTTTACAACATCTGGCTCCGCCCCTAATTTACAGAGACCCAACATTCCCCCATGAGCAAGGGGTGTGGGGGGGGGGGTGTGGGGGTGCAGGGGAAAAGTGTGTGTGCGTGCGAGTGTTCATCAGTGAGATAATATGAATGAAGTGGGTGTTTGGAGTAACTGTTCGTTGTGTATAGAGTCGGCATGCCACCAGGGAGCTGAGCGTTGAGTTTCCATTAAGGTGTCTGGTGTGTGTGTGTGTGTGTGTGCGTGCGTGCGTGCGTGCGTGCGTGCGTGCGTGCGTGCGTGCGTGCGTGTGTTGAGGTGTAAATGTTGTGGGGTTGAGTGTGTTATCACACTGTGGGTTAAACGTCAGACAGTTAGTCAGACAGTGAACATGTCATTGAAACAACATGGAGAAGCACGATAACAACGATCACAATTATACAACACACAGCTGGTTGTTGCGATGTTTAAACCAACTTCTTACCTATTTGTTTCATATTGCTCATATTTTAAATCATTTTGCAAATAATACTGGATTATTTAAATCAGTTTTTCACTTCAAATATGTTTAGGTAAGTGTTGATTCCAACAGACTTATCAAACCTGTTGTGTAATCAATGTCACGTCAAGGACTCCTGAACTGACACAAATTAGATCAAGGACCCCCCTGTAACCTGCTCTGCATGTTGAACCATTATCATCCAGCTTCACGTGGATGTTAATACCGTAACTGCTCTCTCTTCATTTCCGGGATTGTTCAGTTGCCGCCGGAAATTCCGCCGGCCGGATATCCGTCACCTTCCGCTTTCTTTGTGTTGTAATTTTAAACTCTGGTGGATTTGTGAGGACTCTGGTTAACTGCTCCTCAGATCTCTGCAGGGTAAATCCAGACAGCTAGCTAGACTATCTGTCCAATCTGAGTTTTCTGTTGCACGACCTAAACAACTGTTGAACATACACATGTTCCACCAAAACAAGTTCCTTCCCGAGGCTATTTTGCAGCGGCACCGTTGCTCCGTGGGGCGCATAGCACAGCCCAAGACGATTGTGATTGGTTTAAAAAAATGCCAGTAAACCAGAGCACGTTTTTCTCTCATCCCGGAATGCTGTGTGGACTAGCCAGACCCTCCTCCGCCGCGCTGTGGAGGAAGGACTGGCAATGCAAGACTAAAGCTTCAGTGAACAGAAAATAGTAGATCTTGATATCAGACTGTGTAATAAGTCAGCATGTTATCAGTGTGGTTGGGGGTTTAGATAAGAAGTCTGTAAATAATAGTTTGGTGATTAAACTCTGTCTGTCTGACCTTGGTTGAATGTACCCACAATCCTTTGGCTGTTGTCCAACACAAACAAACAGCATTAAACTCAATGGGCCCTACTGGCGCCGCGCAGCGCAGTGCAAAGCCCGACACAAGTGTCTTTGCTAGTTTAAGACCGACGCAGTTGTCAGTTCAAAGTAAAAAAAAGAAGTAAAATAGGGCCCAAGAGCTGATTGAAAACTGATGTCAGTGTTTTGGTGAAACATCTTAATGTTTTACAGGTAGGAGACAGCGAGAACAGAAAAGAACATATTTAGATATTTTTAAAGTCTACTGTAAGCTTTTTTAAAACTATTTTACAAATATTAGTTGTGCTTTATGTGGTTGACGTTGGATGGTGATGGCATGTGGCTATGAGTCCCTCATCAGGATCAGGAAATCAACTTGCCAGTCTCCTGCCAACTCTGCTAGCCTGGGCTAGCTAGCCAGCTGACCGCCGGTCAAGTTTTCAAATACATCAGAGTAAACACAGAAGAAAAGGTGGAGAAGATGAGGCTCAAACAAGGACGACCATCTCTCCGTGCCATCTCATGATTACCAGTCCCTCATCAGCATAGAAAAAACTATCTGTGTCGGTGTTGCCAAAGGTCTCCGTCTCCGCCGTTGAGACTGCAACACAACCCCGGAGATCCCAAACCAAAACGAGTCACAAGTGTTTTTAAATGTCTCCGGTTTAGGGGCTCTGTGTGGACATGAGGTGTAAACATTTAAATATGTGTAAATATTTACATATGTGTAAACATGTAAATATTTGTTTTTTAAACCAAAACGTAGCAATGTAAATGTAGATTAAGGAGATGATGGGGTAACATTTTACTGGAATTATACTTTGTACAATTTCACATGACCCATAAAATTGGTTGATTGCAACTGTGGTTCTGTTTTACCCCTCCATCCAACCCGTCCTCCTCCCTACGTGGACTTTGTGGCTCTCTATAGCACATTATAAGTGAAATGGGACTAAGTGGCGTGAAATGGCACGCAAAAAGAAAAAAATGCAATGCCATAACATGTGAAATGACTGCCGTGTTATTTGTACACGTTTTGGTGATACCAGGCTGAACAGCATTACTGAATGATTTATTGATTAATTGTACTGTTTTTTTTTATTGTTTTTAACTATACCTGTAAGGTAGGCAATCTCTGCATTATGTGTATGATTGTGTGTGATTTGTACTATACTATCTGCTGCACAACAAATTGCCCCCTTGGGGCACACTTTGCTCTTCCACCCCTCTCTTGTGATTTGATGTTGTACCGTCACGTGACTCAGCAGCACCAGGCAAACAAGCAAGCAAGCAGCCAGGCCCGTTCCATGCAGGACCGTTCCATGCAGGCCCGTTCCATGCAGGCCCGGCAGCGGCCAGCACCACACACACAAGAAGGACAGAGACGGAGCAGAAGAATGGCAGACAGGAAGAGGAGCGCCATGTGGCTATATTTTAAGGCCAAAAATGAAACAACGGCAAGCTGTGTAATTTGTAAAAAGGCTGTAAAATTGTGTTAACACAACAAATGTATACAAGTATATGAAAATTCTGTCCTGGGTTTTTAACTTATTAATAATCCCACTTAAAGGTCATGAAAATGTATTTGCATTGCATTATTTGCAATTTCATGATGCATCTACCTTAACTATTAAAACGTGTTGGTATTGTATCGGTATTGGTAATAATGGCCCAGTATTTACTTGGTATCTGCTTGATACCTAATGTTGCAGTATCACACACCATTACTACAAACTGAAAGAGAACAAGAAGGAGAAGTGATTTAAGGTAATTTTCCACTGCAGCTGAGGCTGAAACCAGGTGACACAAAGTGGCTCAGCAGGTTCAGACTGATCTGATCTTTTTATTATGTAACATCTGAACACTGAGCTGCACGAGGAATAATAACCGCTCACTTAGTGGTGGAATGTAGCTAAGTACATTTACTCAAGTACTGTACTAAAGTACATATTTGAGTTACTACTAGGTACTTGTACTTTACTTGAGTATTTTCTTTTCATGCCACTTTCTACTTCTAGTCCACTACATTGTAGAGAGAAATATTGTAATTTGTAATCCACATTCATCTGACTGCTTTGGTAACTTACAAATTGAGATTTTTGCAAACAAAACACATGTAGCTACATGTAGTATACTATATGATGTTGTATTATAAATGAAACTACCCAACAATATACAGAGTATATTGTATTCAAGTACAGCTGAAATAATAAGACAATTAAACAGTTGATTGACAGAACTGTTTGGATCGTTTCCATTGAGTACTTTTACTTTTTATGCTTTAATACATTTTCCTGATGATACTTACATACTTTTACTTAAGTAACATTTATAACGCAGGACTTTTACTTGCTACTTGCACACTGTTTACTTCATATTTAATACTATAGATATTTTATTTTGTTATATATGTCCTATGTATGAAAGTTGTAAATTGTACTCATTTTATGTACAGTACATGTACATTCTTTTTATTCCTCTAAGTATATTTTTTTTTCTCAGACTCTTTTTTTACTTGTGTGATTTCTCTCTTTTTATACATATGTATTAGGGCTGCACCGAATTGTTCGAAGCATCGAAGCTTCATTCATATTGTGCGCAATTCTGAGCAGCTTTTTCTTTTTTTGCGTGTCTATTCATTCTGTTTAACGCCGGCATTAGGGCCACACTGATATTAAAGGTATTATACTATTTGTTGACTTAGATCTCAGTGCTGGCTGCGTAGAATTGAGCACTAGAACACTCACATGAAAAAAATTTTGATGATGTATATCAACAACAAAAAAGCTTCCAGTTCTCACAGGACTTCAGTTTAGCTTCCCACAGAGTCCTCCACCCCATACCTGTCATACCTATCACAGTACCTGTACAAGTGTATGTGTGTGATTCTTGATGATGCTTACTTGGTAACCTCCAATATCAACATCAACAGGTCTTCCCCAGAAGCCCCCGGGGCGACGGTTGACCTCAGTCAGCAGCATGACATCATGGTAACACAGCACCGAGTGATGATGAATAATATCTGTCTGTATATGAAGGTGAAATGAGTTACCATGCATTAATCATTATAACAGAGCAGTTGCGCGCCTGGGTAGCTCACCTAGTAGAGCATGCACCCATATAAAGAGGCTTTGTCCTTGGCGCAGCGGTCACAGGTTTGATTCCGACCTGCGGCCTCTTGCTGCATGTCGTTCCCCCTCTCTCTCCCCCTTCATGTCTAAAACTGTCCTATTTAATAAAGGCCTAAAAATGCCACAAACAAAAAATCTTTAAAAAATGTAAAAGAAGAATACTTGAACTGTGAATCATCAGTGGATGAAGCTGTGGTGTAACCTGAAGCAGGTTTGTGACTCAGCATCCATCATATTTTATAGATATTACAAGATGAAAAGAGGAAGAAATGAAAGTGAGTCTGCAGAAATCTCTCCAGACTGATGCTGAAACCCATATCCATCCTTCCATATCTACAATATTGGTTTTTAAGCATCGTTTTAGATGCAGTTACAGAACTCAGATTATTCTAATGTGCTCCTCTAACATACTCCATTCCTCTGTCTTTACACCAGATGTTAGAACCTGGAAGTTTATTTGATGGGAAAATGAAGGCAGTCTTCTCTTTTTTAAGGGTATGTTTGTTTAGAATCGGAGATCTTTTTCATCTCTTTCTGTGTCGATCCCAGTTATCAGCTCATGGTTTCTGAATCATTGTTTGCTCAGTGTTTCTGCATCTGGTTTACAATCAAAAAGATTTTCTGCGTGTTTGCAGAGCTCAGTTACAAGCCACCTACAACAAGAAATATGTATCTGCATGAAGTGTAAGGACTAGTTTAATATTTCAAATAGCAGAAAACCATTTAGTCTTACAGAATGTGGAAAAGTGTTGGCTTACATAAAAATATGGTTGTAAAAAGTGTTGTATAATTTGGTTAAAAAAACCCGAAGAAAACTTTTAAAATGCAATTTGCAGCTGTACGTTTACTGTTTTCCCCCCAAATTGTGAGGACAGAATTACATCTTGCAAATGATGCAGATGTCTTGAGTATGATCTAGTGCAGAGATCTTCAACAGAGGGTCCGGGACCCCTAGGGGGTCGTCAGGGGGTGCAAATTATTGTTAATTATTGAAAGTTTTTTAAAAAATGTAAATGTTTTAACATGAATCCAACATATTACAAAGGGGGTAAGCGAGCATCCGTAAAGCGTACCTCCTATGGGGAGATTCATAGGCGAACAAGCCATCACCCCCCGTTAGCATCCCATTGACTGCCATTCATTTTGGCATCACTTTGACAGCCAATAACTTTACATCTGAAGGGTTTAAAGACTTTATTTGTCCATTGTTCATTTCTAAAGAAACACGACAATGTATAAAAGGCTCCATTACCTTGTACCTCACGTTATGTAGCAGCAGATTTTGTAAAAATAGGCTAACGATTGTGTCATAACCACGCGACTTACTGTCGCACAGTAGAGGAATTACCGTACAGTACAGGAGAAGTTTGCAGGCAGTAACATTTATCCACAAACAGATTTCTCTTGGCACAGCTACCAGAAGACTTACAACGTTCAAACACGTTGCTCACGTCACATCTACATCTTCAAGCTCAGTTTGCAGCTGCGCAGTAACGCTCAGCCATCACCGGAAAAGTGCTTCTAATAGAATCACTGGTCTCCATCGAAGTCTATGGCGTCGCTGTGTCCATTTCTTTCACTGTCTATGCATATTATTAGCAAATATAAATCCCCACTGATGATAGGCTTACTGGCCTTGGTTGGTAGTCACTAAGATAGCGATCCACAGATACAGTTAATAAGGATTCACTGTGCCACGCGTATGTTTAACATTAAGAGATGATTTATAAAATCATGCCAACAATTATTATTTTGATAGCTTAAGTTTATATGATAACCTGTATATGCTTTATATCATTCATATATGACATTATATGTCTTAATCTGTACATGATTTCTGGAATAAAGTGAAGTTCCAAAAAAAAGAAGGTATATGTAAAGACTTTAGGTCATCCTACATGTTTTTTGTAGGCCCAGTTTAATATGCAACTTAATTTTATACATACTGTATATGTAGTAGGGGTCCCTGCTCCATCTCACTCTCAGTTAAGGGGTCCTTGGTTAAAAAACGTTGAAGACCCCTGGTCTAGTGCATTCTGCAGAAACATCCAATATTACAATGTCTAGATTAATGAAAATACCCATACATAGGCCTACATACATCCATACACAGTCAAAACATTCAGTGCACTTCAGTGAAGAGGCAGGAAACAGGAACTTCTTTTATATATGTTTTTATTAAAATTATTAATTAATAAATAGCAAATAGAATAAATAACTAAATAAGACATTTAGACAACAGACAGAGTAGGCCCTAGTGTCTCTTTCAGCTCGTTGGCCAACAGTATTGACAGTTTTCAAAGACTTAAGCCAACTGGTAAAACATCCCATAGAGTAGGCTACAGTTCCAGTCTGTGTGTAAATCACACACATAAATACGTTCAAGTGTTCTTTAGTTCAAGTTTCAGTTTTTTGTAAGTGTTCACAGTTATTTCTTTCTTTATTTCAAGTGTCTCTCATTCCAGACTGTGTCCTCCTCCACTCTCAGAAAAGGAGGACTGCTAGCCGGGAGACGCCGGCTCATGGAGCTATCTGCCCGGCTGCACCGCTCGGGTCGCACCGCTGTTCTCCAGCAGCTGCTGAGGATCAACTCCAGCCATAGGTTCATTTTCTATCCCAGAAGCACACACAGTGGCGGGTTACAGGTAAATGAGTCCAGGGAGACTTTAGTTGTCGCTGCCCAGTCTGTGGTAGACCAGCAGGGCCACTACGTAGCTCTTCTCGGCGCTCTGCTCGAACCGGCTGCTCTCTGTCTCCGGGCCGGGCGTGGGGCTAGGGCTCGGGATGATCTGTTCAGTGATTGAGCAGCTGTCGTCGCAGCCGGCCGGCGTGGTGCTGAGGTCTGTTAGCGCCTGCTCCTCCGCGGACTGGAAGGAGAAACCCTGGTAGTCGTTGACCGAGCTGTCTGCGCTGCCCATTGGCGTATCGGCGCCGGGCTCCTCGGTGTATATCTGCCACAACACCACCAGGCACAGGATGATCAGCCAGCGCTTGGCCTGGTTCTTCTCCGGTGGTGGAAGGTGCATGCGGACTTTAGCGGGGTACATGACCCGGGTGCAGCGCTTCTTCGGCCGGATTGGCACGTAGGAGCGCACGGCGGTGGCCTGAGCCGGTACCCGCTCGAAGGTGAAGACCTCCGGCTCTTTGCTGCGGGTCGCCATCCCGGAGAAGCCGAAGCTCTCCCGCTGGACTGTCACAGTCATGCTGTTTGATCGTGAGTACATTTTCTCTGAGTTTTGTTACGGTTTCTCTTGTGTTTCTGTATCGGAGCTCTCAGAAAGTCGGATATGACTTTCACAGTGAGGAACTCACACTTAAATATCTTCAACATCAGGTTGTTTCTTTTTTAGAAACGCCCATACAGCAGGCCACTCCTGTTGGCAACTCCTATTGCTCAAATACGAAAAGAACCGAAATATTTGCATAATTCTTTCTAGTGTATGGCGACTGTAACCGGAGCTGAATCATCAGGGTTGGTAAAATAATCACTGTGTGAACACATCAAATAAAGGAAGTAGTTTAAATCTTGTATAAGTAGGTTACATATAAGTATATCATGTATCATCAGTGTTGGAAGAAGTATTTTGATCCTTTACTTCAGTAATAGTAGCCTTGTAACAATAGACTGAAAATATTCAACTACAGGTAAAAGTCCTGCATTTTCAGTTTTATGAAAATGCAACATAGACCTACTTAAAATAAAAATACATGTATTGTGCAGTAAAGTCTTCCCTGCCAGTGTGTGCCTATCATATCTGATGTTTCTGGGTTAATGTTCCTGCTGCATTAATGTCTATGTGGCATTTTACTGCTGTAGACGTTTAAGTTTGTTCACATTTTAATTACTTTATGTGCTGTTGGGTAGTTTAATCTACAGCAATGCATCATCTTCTATAACATCATAATCCAAAAAGTATCTCACGGTGTCAGAAAAGCAGCCCTGTTTTCAGCTCTGTGACGATGCATTTACCAGCTGATCTAAGAGGCTGTTAAAGACTGTATTTAGCTTAAGAAGTAGGAGAATGTTCTCAACACACGAAGGAACACTTCATCCTTCAGTTCATCACGAACATTCAACATCAACACATCTGGAGATACGTGGTTTACACTGGACAGGAAGGGGATGGAAAACTGTCATCTGAGAAGTAACTAAAGCTGTCAGACAGATGTAGTGGAGTAGAAAGTACAATATTTATTTCTGAGCCTTTAAACATATTGTTTTATGGTGTATCATACATGGTTGTACCAACATCAACTTGACATGATATTCACATGATATTTAGAAGTCACTCAGAGGAGCTGTGAGTTTTCAGTTGACTGTAAACACAGAACAACGTGTAAGTTACTCAGCTTGAAACTTCCCTCAAATGATGTGGAGGATGTTTTACTGGGTACAGAGTTCAGATTCACCACTGAACATGAAGTGAAACGTACAACGAACAAGAAGAATCAAAGTTTCTCTGAATAACTGTTCTGTTTCATGCTGACCTGCGTGACCTGGATATTGGGCGTGTCGTATAGATGATGAAAACATATAATTTAAAAATACACTTTGAACAGTGTAATGTGGGATTTTCATGTTGAATTTTTCCTCCCACACAGCTTGACTGACACATTCACTCAAGTACACATTAGAGGTACTTGTACCTTGTCTTTTCTTTTCGTGCCACTTTCTATTTCTACTCTGCTACATTCCAGAGAGAAATATTTTACTTTTTACTCCAATGCATTACACACAAAACACAAGTAGTTTATAAAATATGATGTTTTATTATAAATCAAACTACCCAACAATTTAACGGCCTTCAAGTCCAGCTGAAATTATTAGATGATTAGTTTCCAGTTTCTAAAATGTGAGGATTTTTCTGCACTGAGTACTTTTACTATTAATACTTCTTACTTTTACTATTAGTACATCTTCCGGATGATTCTTACATACGTACCATTTTCAATGCAGGACTTTTACTTGTAACAGAGTATTTTTACAGTGTGGTATTTGTACTTTTACTCAAGTAAAGGGTCTGAATACTTCTTATACCACAGATTCCATGCCAGAGAGTGAAATCAGAGTCTGGGTTGATTAAAAATGGATCCGAATTTCTATTAAATGAAATTCCATCTTTTAGGCATTATATGTTAAAAAAAATGGCGCTATGGTCTTGTCAAATCAAGATGTTTGGGAGAAATTGTGTGCATCTTTAACCACAATGACTTCGTGAATGTTGACCCCAAAACACTCAGCGTTGTTGTGGCCATTCAGGTGAAGAGAATAGGAAGTAGAAATCACTTGTCTCAGGATATGATGTAAAAGGCAGGCATTTGAGACAAAGTTAAACTTAAACACGTTAGACAATAAAATGATTAGAATCAGAATTAAAGATGTCTTTTATTAAAATCCTTATCCTCTAAAGCTTCATCTGTTTGTTGATGCTTTGAATTGATTCTAAAAATATCCTTTTATTGCCTAAAACAGTTACGCTGATGGGAGTTTTGGTGATTTTCTAACATGTCATTTTTGTCACCCTGATCTGTCACTCTGAAATCACAGGATGTCACAGTTGTGAAACTCCAAAATCAAAGCGGAAGTCACTATTTGTTCATGCACAAACTGAGTGTGACACAGAGTAGCTGTTTATACTAATAATAAAGTTCTGCAGGAATGTCCTAAAACCCAGAGTTAGCAGCATGTTTGCATTTCCAGTTCTCTCTTGTTGAAGTCAGTGGCTTTTTAATGGGTTTTAGGTTAGATGCTTGAAATAAGGGCAGCGTAAGAGACTTTTCACACCCACTCATGAATTTTAAAGCTTGTACATGTCTTAAAAAAGGCATTTGCCGGGCGTCTGAGTATCTCACCAGGTTGAGCGCGTGCCTACATACAGAGTTCCAACCTGCGGCGCTTTGCTGCATGTCATCCCCTCTCTCTCACCCCTATCATGTCTAAGCTGTCCTGTCACAAAAAAGTAAGGAGTTACATTCAAGCTGTTGCCAAATGAGTTGCTACTAAAGCTAAAGCTAATGAAGACTATCAGCTCCACACAACTCTCTCTGGATCTCTCAGTGTGACTATGTTCAGAAGATTATGACGTCCGGTGACTTTCCCGCGCAGAAGCTCAAGTGAAGATAATGACCTCTTCTGAAGAGTCCATCATGTTTTTTGATGTCGAAATGCCCACATTCACTGCAAACAATTAAACCTTCCTTCCTAAGCCTTCTAAAGAAAATGAGGAAACCCAAATAATCAAAGAGATTATCTCAAGCTGTAGTTCCCTGGAATCTCTGCCGACTCTGCCCCAGCTAGCCTGTTGAGTTTCACCTCTCCACATCGCTGCCAGATCATGTTACAACAAATCTGATCCCATCATGCCCTGCAAGGAAAAGTCCCCTAATTTATTTAGGTCAACCTTATAACAGTAACTCCCAATGAAATCCAATACAACAGCCCTGTGTTAGATAATTCATATAATGCTCAGTTACTATTCCTGTCATTTCTGAGACCGTACAAGGTACAGGGTTTTTTTGTTGTTGTCATTCTCTCCGTATGCAATATTTAGCATAAAGGGAAACAAATTAACAGTGAAACCTGCATTAATCAATATTTTTTATATTGACGTAAAATTAAATTTTGAGCCTTTTTAAGCTGCTAATTTTCCCCGTAGTGATCCTTGGCTGCAGGGGTCTTCTCGCATTCATCCACGAGAGCATTAATGTTGGAGTAATAAAGGCCTCAGTTTGTTTCAAACATAGCACAGTCCAACAATCACACTAACTTCACACAAGGATCGGCCAAGTGTGTGGAGTTTTTCACACACAGCTACCTCCGTCCCTTATGGGTGAACACCATAAAAACCTTTGAGGAGAGTCTCAGGGAAAGTGTGCGCTGTAATATCCATTTGTATGATCCATTGTGTCTCACTGTCAGGGCTCTGTGCAGACCAGTCAAGTTCTTCCACACCAAAATGGGAAAACCATTTCTTTATGAAGTGGGCTCTATGCATGGGGACATTATCATGCCAAAATGGCACCCTTAAAGTATGCTGAATTAGCTACTAGCAGTTTTTGTTTGTAGTGTGATGTGGGAACTTTCTCAGGTTTTGCAGTTATAAGAAACGTATTTTGATCTGATTTCATCAGATTGTATTTTATTTCTAAGCAGATTCTCAGGCAAATTGCAGAAGTTGGACACAAATTTGGCCCTTACCTTAAACTGTATTGTGACACATTAATGTGACAGGTGAGGTATGGAGATGACGAGAATAACCAGGATTGATTTTGAATCATTTTGTGACGAACTGTCTGATATGATCATAATCACTGCTGAGAGTCCGGTTAGCTGGTTCACTGAAAACCCTTTGATGGGAGTCCCTTCTTCCACCCACTGACTCAATACAGTCTGTATCTGATATCACAATGCTGTTACAGTACGTGACATGACACAACGCTCTGCTCCTACTAAAGAAAAGAACTGTTGGTTTTTCATAAGAATGCCATGATAAATAAGGAGGAAGAAAAATAAGGTGTGATAAAATGAATCACAAGCTGCTGCTAGTATTTCCTCTTTAATAAAATCTTGTTTCCTGCTCGGTTTAGCCTGCAGGGTTCTTGCAGCCTGAGCAGCACTTATATCAAAGGGATAGTTTGGATTTGTTGAAGTGTGGTTGAATGAGGTACCTTTCCATAGTTAGTGTATTAGCTACAGTAGATGGCTTTCATCACACCCCCAGTTTGGAGAAGCCGGCAGGAGTACTACTGACACAGACGCTAAGCAATGTCCTGCTGTGGATGGGACAGGAACTATGTTTAGTAATATTTATAGAAATATTTAAAGAAGTCAATATCTGTTTAAGTGGACGCTATAGTTAGAATATGTTCCATGCTTTACCTTGCTGTCAGACAGCCCTTTACAATGGGGAGCTGTTGGATGACGTGCTCTGTGCTTCAGTGTTACTGTCATGTTTTCTGTCATGTTTAGTCCCCACGATACTTGAAATACCTGATACATATTTCTGTTCCTTTTGTTTCACTGTGTTCTTAAAATACCTGATACATATTTCTGTTCCTTTTGTTTCACTGTGTTCTTAAAATACCTGATACATATTTCCATTCCTTTTGTTTCACTGTGTTCTTTATATACCTGATACATATTTCCATTGATATTCTTTCACTGTGAGCTTCTGCGAAAAGAATCAGAAGCATTTGAAGCTGCTGCAGGACGAGGGTTACACACACACACACACATACACACACACCCTGCAGTGGGAACCTTGACTGAGCGTCTTTTTGATAAAGGCAACAGATTTTTTTTTTTTTTATCTAAAACATGTACATGAAAGTTATGTAAACTGCATGAATATAATGGATCCTTTAAAGTGTGTTTTTCAACTTCATTTTGGATTGATGTGTTCTGTTTGCATACTTGTTTTCCCAGCATTCTTATTTGCCCTGTTTCCACATAGTTTTAAAATGCGTTTTTGATGATCCGAACACAAGTGGACAGCCGAGAGACATTGCAGTTCACACCTGTGTCTATCATGCATCTCCAGCTGACCACTTGTGTTCAGATTGTGATCATGCTTACGTAACCACAACCACTGTTACTGAAGAAAAGTGTAGAAAAGTGTACATTACAGGGTTCTGAAACAGTTTTTAGTCTCCAGCTCAGGTTCTCTGGTTTGAAAACGTTTTCCCACTCTGGCAGTAAACTGAAGTGAGACTCCTTTCCATATTAAAACGTCATATGTCTGCCTGTAAAAGTCTGTAAAAACTCTTGCATGTTATTTCAATCTTCCTCTCGTGCACGTGTTCCATTAACAGACAGCAAAGTGACCTCAATCCTCCGTCGGCCGTCTGGTATTCAACACTTCCACACAGTTCACACTCTGATGCAACTCTGTCGGCTCTTTTCCACTTTTACTGTAAAAGATGAAAAGACTTTGAGCGAGAGTGAGCTGAGTCATGGTTATACAGTAATGCTGAGCACACAGTTTGTTTAATGCGTTCACTTTCTCTCCCGAGGTGTTTTTCTTTTTACAGTAACTGTTTCTGATCCTACAAACCGCCAAGAGCTCGTGGGCGGTTTACTGACCACTCGGCCCTCAGGTCGTTATGGCGACCATGTGGATGTGTGTCACCGATCAAAGACACTTTTGATTGGCAGTGCCAGCTCGTCGTTGGCTTGTTGCCATGTGAAGGGGCCTACGTGCAGAGCAGGGCAGTGTCTGGCAGCCGATGGCGGGCTGCAGAGCGAGGACATGGGGTTACACGACCACACAATGCCCCCCCCCCCCCCCCCCCCCCCCCCTTACTGCAGCTATGCCTACACAGACATCACCCCCAAAACCAGATCATTTGTTTTTTTTCTAGATGATTTGTTCCTGACATTCATAATGGCTGTTTTCATTCTTTTGTTTTATTTGCAGTGAATGTATTTTGTTGTTGTCTGTTGACCTTTTCTGAACTGATGGGAGGACAAAGAGTACAGATTGTAAAAACATCTGACGAAAATGCTTTTGGATGGTATGAATAAACTTAACACAACTATTGACTTTCACTGAAAGTTTCGTCTCTCTTTGTGTAATTCATTTGGATTTTATTCATGCTAAAACACAAATCACAAAGTAATGACAGGAATTCATTCTTATTAGATTGAGAAAACCTCTGCAACAGCAGTCTCTCAATCATCACTTTAAATTCTACATAAACTTTCTTAAATAAATGATAAAAAAATGTTGCATTATATACTGTTTATATTCTGTATCGTGTTGTTCCAACTTTGTGTATAGATATGATGTAGAAAGCTATACAGTCCTCTTTTGTAATGAATGAATGAAGAAATTTATTTCAGATATATCAAAAATAAACCAAACAAAATATTAAAGAAATGTACAAATAAGCAAAACATTCAATAAACAATAATACACATTAACCAACATAGACATGGACATAAACATGTCTGAAAAGAGTAGGAAGAAGTATACACTTATTTAATCCTATCCCTTTTCCATAGCTCAGCAATTAATTGTTGTTGTTGTTATTATTAATTTTTTATTTTTTATTTTTTATTTTTTATTTTTTATTTTTTATTTTTTATTTTTTATTTTTTATTTTTTATTTTTTATTTTTTATTTTTTATTTATTTTTTATTTTTTATTTTTTATTTTTTATTTTTATTTTCCCTTCCTGACCCTTAGTACTGTGGAACACTCCCATGTAACTATAGCTATACAATTTGGTGTTTTGAATGTACAATCCATATACAGATATATATCGACATACACGTACATACACACACATACAGTATACATACATATTGTCACCTTCCTAAAATAAATGATGAACAAAAATGATTTTCTTGCCTAAATCATCTCCTCATGGTGCTGGCCACCTCTGGTAAAATTGCCTACATCCTCAGTTGAACAGGTCATGTGATTCTACACCTTTAGTATAATGGCCTATGTCAAGAGTGTGACTAAGGCCGTTTTATTTTGCAGTAAAAGTACTAACATGTCTCAGCAGGATTTGGAAAAACTTGTCCATGCTTTTATCTTCAGTAGACTTGACTACTGTAACGGTGTCTTTAATTACAGGTCTCCCTAAAAAATCACTCAGACAGCTGCAGCTGATTCAGAACGCTGCTGCTCGAGTCCTCACTAAGACCAAGAAAGTAGATCACATCACTCCAGTGCTGAAGTCTTTACACTGGCTTCCTGTGCCTCAAAGAATTGATTTCAAAATACGTTTGCTGGTTTATAAATCATTAAACGGTTTAGGTGATCTGCATGTAAACTACGAACCCCCCAGACCTCTCAGGTGGTCTGGGACAGGTCTGCTTTCTGTCCCCAGAGTCAGAACTATACAGGGAGAAGCAGTGTTCAGTTTCTATGCTCCACATATTTGGAAACAACTTCCAGAAAACTGCAGGTCTGCCACAACTCTCAGTTCTTTTAAATCAAGGCTGAAGAACTTTCTTTTTGATGTTGCCTTTCTTGAAATAATTGTTAATTTCTATTAAGTTGCATTGTTGAAACTGTATGAAAATCTAAGACCTTTCTTTTTGATGTTGCCTTTCTTTGAATGTGATTAGGTTTATGGCCATTTTGGTGATATTTTTGAACAGATAATAGACATATTTCTGAGAATTTCTCCAACGCGGGTGTGACATAGATTTTATAGTAAAATCTACAAGAAAAAACAGCTGAGAACTGTTCTGAGAACCCCCCCCCCCTCTCTCCTCCTCAATAGCTACAGACACAGAAATGGCACGTCCTGAGTAAAGCTCATTGTGGGACTGGCTCTAGTTGCTGGAATTCTGCACCAAGGCTGAATTTCAGGAAAGAGACTTCAGATACAGTATTAGGGGACCACTAAGGTCTATATAAAAGAGACTTCAGATACAGTATTAGGGGACCACTAAGGTCTATATAAAAGAGACTTCAGATACAGTATTAGGGGACCACTGAGGTCTATATAAAAGAGACTTCAGATACAGTATTAGGGGACCACTAAGGTCTATATAAAAGAGACTTCAGATACAGTATTAGGGGACCACTAAGGTCTATATAAAAGAGACTTCAGATACAGTATTAGGGGACCACTAAGGTCTATATAAAACATACTTCAGATACAGTATTAGGGGACCACTAAGGTCTATATAAAAGAGACTTCAGATACAGTATTAGGGGACCACTAAGGTCTATATAAAAGAGACTTCAGATACAGTATTAGGGGACCACTAAGGTCTATATAAAAGAGACTTCAGATACAGTATTAGGGGACCACTAAGGTCTATATAAAAGAGACTTCAGATATAGTATTAGGGGACCACTAAGGTCTATATAAAAGCATCCAAAGAGCACCATGTCATGGGACCTTTAATGGTTTGTGTAAAGCACTTTGAATTGCCCTGTTGCTTAAATGTGCTGTACAAATAAAGCTGCCTTGCCTTGCCTTAACCACACTGTAAAAATACTCTGTAACAAGTAAAAGTCCTGCAGTGGAAATGTTACTTAAGTAAAAGTATGTAAGTATTATCAGGAAAATGTACTTTAAGTATTACAAGTAAAAGTACTCGATGCAGAAAAATCCTCACATTTTAGAGACTGGAAACAATCCAACTAAGTGTTTAATGGGCTAATCATTCCAGCTGGACTATTTAGGTCTATATATTGTTGGGTAGTTTAATTTATAATAAAACATATTTTATAAACTACGTGTGTTTTGTGTGCAAAAATCTGAATGTGTAAAGTAACTAGTAACTAAAGCTGTCAGATGAATGTAGTGGAGTAAAAAGTACAATATTTCTCTCTTAAATGTAGTGGAGTAGAAGTAGAAAGTGGCATGAAAAGAGAAGACTCAAGTATAGTACAAGTTCCTCAAATTTGTACTTAAGTACAGTACTTGAGTAAAGTTGCATTCCACCACTGTGTTCTGTGTGTTAAAACACTGAGAGCCTCTCTGTCCATTAGCATGTTAAATCTGGCATCTCGCCTTCTCATTGGCTCCAGAGCAGACAGTTTTCTCTGTTTCTTTTTAGTAATTTTCCATCTGGTGTGGGGGAGGCAGGGAGACCTCGTGACCAATCCCAGCTGTGTATGGTTTGAGGATGAACTGAAGTGTTTTCATAGCGAGCCTCCTGGACAGTCCAGAAGCGTGCTGCTTTTCACAACTCACCGCGGCCTCAGCAATCTAAACAGACCACTTCCTGTCTCTGACTAACTCCTGACTGACGCTCGACGTCAGCAGCACCAGGCCCGATGTCCACGGCTTTCCCCACATAGGAAAACACAAACGGGAGATTTTAAGTCATGCTGCTGTGTCACTGGTTTGTTTTCTCTCTCTTCCTGTAAACCCCCAGACTCAAACCGACAGCTGGAAAATCCGCTGAGTTCAAGAAAGTTTGACCGATTAAACATCGGCTCTGACAAAAAGATTCCTGACGTGAAAATAAAACACACTTTCAAATGTTGATGTAGGTGTTTCTTTCATAAACACATTACACAGGATGTGAGGCCCTAAAAAAGGGAAGAGTGACTTGCCTTTTTTGAAACCTTAGGCTCTAAATTTCAAGTATTGAGAAAGATATAATGCATTTCCACATTCAAATAAAAAAGCTAGACCTATGTTTGATATGTTTTTGAGTTGTGGACTTACATTACCCTAAATGTTTTCAACAGTGTCATAAATTGACTTTTTATCCAGTTTTAAGCCACATTTTTATGATAGACTTATACAGTAGACCGTAGTGGTTTTTAACTCTATATTTTAACAGGGACGAAGAAATTTGGTAATCGGACATCTGGATCTTAAGTTATCAGAGAAACAAGCTGAATGAACTTTAGCAGCAGAAACACAGATTTTTAACCCAGATATGCTTTATATATTTTATGTGTGTATATGTATAGTCTGTGGAACAGGTCGGAGTGTTCCAGGGAAAGACCAGGAAACAAAACAGCAAGAGGAAAAGCTTCTTACTGGAATACTGATTATTACAATATGTGTAAAACTATCTGTGACTGTAAACATCATGTCGCTTTGCAGCCTGTTAGGCTACAATACAATCCACTGTATTATCCCTGTGTGGGAATTAATTTTGGGTACAATGATGCTGCATACATTACAAACAGTGAATAGTAATCTACAATCAGATTAAAAGATTCCAGTCAATAAATCGGAAACTGTCGATCAATAAATATAGCTGGTGCAATGGCAGCAGGTATTAAAGTTGTTCAGCAGCATTGTTGACAGCTATGATGCTTCAAGTCTTCAGCCTCAGAGTTAAAGAGGTCTTATTGAAAAACCAACCCCCCCAAAAACAAGAGAATTGATCTTATAAGACTAGAAAATGTTTATAAGTATAACTTTTGTTTCCTGTATGAAAGACATTTAACCACAAATCACTTTTGGAGAGACAACAAAATTCACTTTTAGAAAGGTTCCATAAACTGGAGCCAAATGAGGCTTCCAGCCAACCACTGTTTATTCAGAGCCACTGAAATATAACCCAATCAGCCCAGAGAAGAGATAACTGCTGTTATTGTTGGTTCAGGTGGATGGAGGAAACCAGCTAGTGCTGATTGACAACTGGCAGTTTTCCATGGAAAGCAGGCAGACATTTGGTGATGTGCAACAAAAGCTGTTGGGTTATCTTCAATCAGGTCATAAATAACCTGCAGAGGTTCAAGTTTCTGCTGGTTAAAACGAGGGAAGTGACAGATGAACTGCTTGTAGTTGTTTGACTTTATTTTTTTGCTTAGTTTGTTACAGTGATTCATAGTTTATCTTTCTATATCAAAAAAGAGTGTTATTGCAATTTTTAGCTTCTTAACTCTAAATATACAATACTTACTGCAAACACCAGTAGCTGCAAAACCAGCTCCATAAATATGTGGTTTTCCCAGTTTGGCGTGGAAGAACTTGACCTCAACCCCATCCAACACTTTTGTGATGAACTGGAACACCGACTGTGAGACGTGTAAACTATCACAATGGCAATCTGCACTGATGCGCTTTATTGACTTTCCAGGCTTTTCAAATGCAGGCCTTCATTTCAGTAGTCTGTGCATGTTTTCATCTAATTGTCAAGCGAATTGTAAGCGAACTTTTAAAATGTTGCATAAAAGAAGAATAAAGGGAAAATGCGAATTAGAAGCGTTTCCATCAACTTATTTAGAGCAAATAAACTACACTACGCAAAGCGTAGTTTCATCACAAGATGACGTTACTCATGGTTGTAGATTGCAAACCGGCTTGCAAAATCAGAGTTTAGAAGCTAAGTTCTTTGGCTAAATGGAGAGA
Organism: Gymnocephalus cernua; assembly: GCA_023631565.1. Classification (NCBI taxonomy): domain Eukaryota; kingdom Metazoa; phylum Chordata; class Actinopteri; order Perciformes; family Percidae; genus Gymnocephalus; species Gymnocephalus cernua. The sequence goes on along the minus strand of CM042425.1, from coordinate 3,454,680 downwards.
GGTAGCATTGTACAAGTTGGCCACCTGTGCAGAACACAGGGTTGTGGCAGAGACATTTGGTGTCAGCAAGACAACCTGGTGTGCAGGGCCGTACCATTGAAGCTGTTGAACCAATTCGTCAATTTACCCGACGTGGCTGAGGCCCAATGACGCACTGCAACTCCACTACACACCTTGTGCCTGGATGGGACCCGTATCCCGATCCGACGGATACCGGGACGATAGTCACGTGAGTTACATGTTCGCTACGTCACAACTTATTCGGCAAAGCTGTTTCCATCTCCCATTTTGCGCATTAACTGTTTTTCGAAGAAGAAAAAAACTCCCCAAGCGAGCGTAAAAAGCGTTTTTGCAAATGTGAGGACGTATTTTGAATTTTACCGTTTCCATCAACATTTTCTGCGATACTTCAAAATGCGCATAAAAATACCTTGATGGAAACATGACTATTGTGAGCAACTTTCAGGAGTCCCACATGTAGTGTAAACAGTGCCTGCTAGATGTTTCTTTAACTTTAACCACAGCCTAACCGTGCTTCTTCGACACATTCCAACATGTCAAACATGTATGGTCACATTAACACATGTTGCTCTGCTCATGTTAGTGCATGTGAGCTCAAAAACCACGTATCAAAAACTGAGATAGTCTACACAACATCTGATGAACATGAGCAAAAACAAAATCTCTTTGTCATTGCAAACACAGGAGGAAGAGGAAGAGGTGGAAGGGGTTAAATGTGCTAAAAGTAGATCAAGTTGTGGAAGATAGGACGAGTGCCAAATTCTTTATATGGAGACAATGCGGAACATGTAAAGTGACTTTCACGCCTGTGAGGCTCCAGTGTTTGTGGAGACGCTGTAGAAATAAACTATGAGAACAGTGGCATTGAACATTTTTTAAGATTTTGCGGAAGCGTTCAATATCAAAGTTCTGTCTGCGGAAGAGGGTTGAACTGGAGTTTGATCAAGAGTCACACTGAGATACACATTTTGTGTTAACCTCGAACACAATGACGATGCTCATTCTTACACACATTCCTGCAAAGCAATAAAAAAGAAATGGCTTCAGTTTTGTCTTCAGCTGCAAACACAGGAACATGAAAACTTTATTATAGAACAGGTAAATTATATCAGAGATCTTCAGTACAATTTTGAAGTACATGTACTTAATGTACAGTACTTTCAACTCCACTACATTTATTTAACTATTATAGTTACTTTGACTTTACAAAACATACGATCAATTTATGAAATATGATGCATGGTTATAGATTAAAGGCCCTCACAGGTCAGTTATGTTGTTGACTAGACCTCCTCAGGTTACATTTGTGCAGAGCTCTGCTGGGATTTCCATTAAGTAATAATAGTACTTATAGTAGGGCTGTCCTGAATACCATTTTTTGGGCTCCGAAACTTCAGTGGGTTACACACCCAGGCTATTTGTTAACCCCACAAACGTCCCGACTGACTTAAATAAAAATAAAAGAGAAAATTCAGACAGAGGACAAGAAGAGTCTCTGCAGATACAGACACCAGCCCCCACTTCAGTGATGGTTGAGAGGGATAACTTTTGTACATTAGTTCATACAGTACATTGTTTTGTTTTTTTAAGGAAAGCCCTGCATATCATACCTTTAATGATAGTTATTATAAAGTGTTGGGTATTCTGAAAAAGATTATGAGATATGATAAAATAAAATTAGCTTTTCTTTTTGGCTCAAAAGAGTTGTAACTGAACATAAGCATCACAGTTGAATAAACATTTGAAGAGTTTGCTCTAAAACAATGCTCTGAAATCATCTTTGAGTTTGTCCGTGGGAACCACACTTAGTCACAGCTGTACACACCTGTTGAGTATCTGTCCTAATTGTTCTGTCAATTTTTTTCTTTCAACACACGCACACGCGCATGTGCACACGCACACACACACACACACACACACACACACACACACACACACACACACACGCACACACACATTTGTGCTCATTAAACTGTCATCCTGCTCTAAGTTGACGTTATGTCTTCTTCTTTTTATTCTTCTTGCCCGACCAGTTCAATCTTTAGTCACCTCTGGAGTCATTCTGACGCAGTGACAGAATCCATCACGACAACTTAACCCTCAAACATGTCTGTGTGTCTGTGTGTTCGTCCATATGTGGCTCTCTTCACTGAGGTCATCACCCCCACTGGTGGGTTACGGTGAGGATTATCAGCCCTCATGATGACATCAGTTCAATCAGGAGAGACCTCCTTGCAAATCACCCGCGGCGCTACCATTGGGCCCGGGTGGGCCTGGGCCCACCCATTTTAGGTCCAGGCCCGCCCATTTTGACCCATGAGTGATTTCATTCTAGCAGTTCGAGGAAAGCTTTGAGTGAAAGCTTCTCAGCCAATCAACGGCTTCTACCCCACGTGTGGACTCTTAAGCCCGCCCACATGTTGCATCGTCACCAGCAAGTGATCCAATGAAATGAATGACGTTGGCGCGCAAGCTTTTCTGTTTTCATTCAGCAAAAAGCGCTCCGAGGAGCAGGAGGAGGAAACTCTGCCATTTTATGTAATGAGGTTACAAGTGAACAGTTACCATCCTGCTCGGCCGGCGGCCGCCCTCTCCCCATCAAGTCCTCCCGTAGCCCCCCCTCACACCAGCAAGGCAAGTAGGCTAACGTTACCGTTAGTGTCTGGCTGCATAGGTGCCGATTTATGTTTTCCTCTGTGGGTGCTCACGGGCGCACATACTTTGAAAAAAAAAGTACTCAACAAATGTTTGCATTTCAGAACCTTATGAAATGGACAGCGGCCGACACAAACACACACGCCTATTAACTGGATAATAAAGCCGTAAAGTAGGCCTAGCTATCTTTCAACTCAGGACAGTGCCACTCACAGATACAGAGAGGACTGGAGATGAGAAGTTTAACTGACACGTAACCGCGATCAGCTGGGACTGACAGCGACATTACCGATCACACTATGACTTAGCACCAACTGCAATGTTTACTTTTAAATGAATGTGGCCTGCTGGCAGTCTGGCACATGTGGATGCTCAGTATTTTCCGTAGGTGCTAGAGCTCCGGAGCACCGACGGTAGAGCTCCGGAGCGCCCACGGTATCGGCGCCTATGTCTGGCTGTCTGTACTCACATTTTCTGGAGGGAAAAATAATATTGGCAGCTGGAGGCAGAGGTAACTTATGATAGCGCATGTGTTATAGGAGGAGACAGTGTTCAGCAGCCTAGCACAAATGCAGTTTTGGCTTATTTTAACTGGCCCATCCAGTTTTCTGGAGGCCCACCTACAATCAAAATCCTGGCGCCGCTAGTGTTGCAAATATGAAAAGATTTATTGTACAAGACAAAATATGCAATGTGCAAAGTCTCTGGAGATTAGACTCCATCAAATCCATAAATGTAGGGGGGGTGTAACCCATACATATCCCCCGATGGAGTCTAGACACTAGTGGTGGAGACGAAGGTGCACAGGAAGCAATCGAGAGTGCCAAGAGGTAGTCAGTCGACGATACCCGAAGTACCTGGGCGATACTACCGGCGGTTGAAGGGGAGGAGGCGGGACGCACTGTATTCCTGAAACGACAACTGACAACCGGATAGGAGAGAGCAGATTTAAAACAGGGTGTCATGCTGTGATTGGCTTGCAATACATGGCTGTCTCTGATTGGTTTCACAAGATCTACGAAGAAACTCTCAAAGGTGTCGGATTAAATAAGATTTATGTTTGGCTGCATCACAATCCTACAAACAAGTCATCAAGTTAAAATGAGATAAGACAGAACTGTATTTATCCTAAGGGCAACAAATCCAAGTCGCCATGTCTGAACATACCCTGCACGGTTTTTCAACATGCAGGGTATGTTTATGTTTAGGCAACAAAACGACTTGTTCAGGTTTGACAAAAGATTGAAAAAGGTCTGGGTTAAAATAACATTTGTTACGTAACTTACGTACATCAATTACAGTTTTTGCCGATTGCTTACACACTGAAATCAAAAGTATTACACATTTATCAAAACCTTACACTCAAGGAGCAAAACATTGGCCCAGATGTGCACCACCATAAGCACAATGTCAGCCTCACACTTTTTGCAAAAAAATACACAGTGATTTGCAAAACACTAAACACACTTGTATACATTAGACACAGAAGTATATCATGATGTCACTTCCTTACAATTCCAATGCACTGACTGTCCAATGACCACACATATGAGCCGACCTGTGGAACACAGCCATCAGGTGCGCAAACACATAATGGCTTAATTGTAGACACACCAATCAGGTTTAAGCAGTATAAAAATACAGCAGGTAAGTTCACCTGCCTTCAACCAAAATGAAAAGGAGTCAGAAGAAGAGGAAGGGTGAAAGGGGGAATCCACAGAGGAGGAGAAGGAGGTAGAGGAAGAGTTACCCCTCATTCAGCCCATGAAGACGCCTGTCAACTGGTTGACTAGCAGCTGTGCAAGGATGGCTTCCACATTCAAGACGGTTCTTCCCACGTTGTCTGGCCAATGAGGATATCGTCTGTGATGTTGATGAAATTGTCTGGCCAGATCCAGCTAGGCGAAGAGATAGTGTCTAGTATTTTCAGCACTATACAGCAAAGACAAGATTATTTTATTTATTTTTTACTGTAACTGCAACCTGTACTGGATACAGTATTTTATGTTTGTCTGTTGTTTGCTAAGCTAACAGTGATATGCACACTACTGTAGTAGCTGTATGAAAACTGGGACATGTTTTGTTGTGATTTTCCATGTTGACATGTTGACTGATTTGGGTATATGGAGAGAAATAAATTATATTTTCCTGTAGCATTGGTATTGTATATTTGCACTTTCTCTGTGTACTTCATTTACAGTACTCTAATCACTGAGAAGTAGAAGTGTTTTAGGTTAGCAACAGCAGTGTGTAACTGGTTCAAACTGAATTAAGTCATATGAAACATCTGTGTGTGTTTCAAATCGTAACAAAATATGTTTTTTATAAATTAATGTATAGTTTTGCAAAGAGTCTGGAAGGAGGTAAGGAGGTAGTAGGAAAATAATAAAAGTGGACTTTCGGTTTCACACGGGATACAAACAGCAGTTCAGTGTTTCTTTGAACCATCCAGACTATGCAGAGTTATGGGAGACGCAGACTATTTATTGCCGAGGATGGGTTTCCATTGGAGCAGGTCCCCAGGAAGTATGCCAGGTTTCAAAGCCAATTCCACACAGCGGCCAAACGGTGGAATTACAACTTCCATGTTCATTACGTGATGCCATGGGGCCCATTTTCTCATAGACTTACCAAAGACATGTCTGTAAATCAGTGGATACATGTTTTGCAGTGGTGTAGTTCAGTTTTTTGTAGTCCTTGGCGACTCGCAACGCAACACATTTATGAATGAAAGTGAGAAAGTTCTGTCACAAAACAATTGTCGTTACTTATCCTCCAGCTTTCCTAGTGGGTATATGGCGTATACCTACGTATCACGTAGACTACACCACAGATTTTTTTGGAGCGCCACAACCCCCCCAAAATGACTCGCTTCACTTTGACAATTTGATCCATTGAATTGTCATCTGTGTTTTTTTTCTTTGCATAGGCTGAATAAAGGTATTTCCAATGTAAATTGGTGAATACAAGTTATCTGAATGCAGGAAATGAAGTCTTTGACGTTTAAAATAACCCTGGGGGAGGACAGCCGGACCCCCCACTGTGATATGCCCCCCTCCCCCAAAGACAGATTCTGGCCCATATATATAGGCCAATATATGTATATACAGTACAGTATACCCACTACAATACATTAGACTACACCACTGCCCCATAGTGCGGAAGCAGCGCCGGTCATTCGGCCAGTTCTTATTATACATCCATGCACTGGAGTTAGTTGAAAGCCTGGTGTGTCTCATACAGACACTGATGCCTTTGGCATTTGATTCATTGTTAATATGAAATCTTTTTTAGATTTCTAGAGGTTTCCGTTGCTATATGGTGTTTGCATTGTTGAAGAAGACAGCTGTAAGTTCACAGTAAATGCAGTGATTAAACAAGCTCAAAACTGTCAACATGTATTTTCACTCATGCATTCCTCTACTACAGCCAGGTAATCACTCCCACAGCTGATCTGTTGTGAAGGATCCTGTTGACAATCTCACGGCTCTGGAGGGCTGCGATCGCCGGAGCTGGGACGGGGTCGGAACGCAGCCAGTGAAAATACACACACTGACTTTAATTAATGGAAACCTATTGGCTCCGCCGTCGTTCAGGAGCGGATCCGCAGACATTCCGCAGTCGGTGGAAATTAGCAGTAACGTTACCCTTGGCTGCGCGCACTGCTCTTGCTTGCTTGTTTTAAAGTTCTAGTTATTTCAGTTTAACAGTTTAATGACGGCAGTAAAATGGTGGTTATACTTTCCAGTTAATTCGTGATTCGCAGTGTTCTTTACACCACTGCTGTATATTCATCATCACTGATCATTTATTGATCAATAGAACATGTATTTCAAAATAGAAAACATTACACTTCCTAAAGTTTTGTATTCATAACACGATTGTATTGCATTGTATTGTGTATGAACTACTAGTAATAGTAAATCACACAATAGCTGACTGGATTGAATTCTGGATTCAGTGAGACACTCTAAAACACCTTAAACACGTCTTTAAAGGTGCCAGAGTGGAGACATGTAGGCAGTCTTGAAATATAGCACAGACTCGAACACTGGTAATGGTGATTCGACTCGGACTGGACTCGGACTCTTCTTTGGTGACTTGGACTCGGACTTGAACACTGGGGACTTGAGACTCGACAGTTGGTGACTCGACTACAACACTGTTTCACGCACAGTGCATGCTGGTACACGTGGGCAGAATGGGACAGCCACATTTAGCCACAAAGGTTTCCTTTTAGAGTCTTTTAGAGTCTTCAGCAGCTAGAGCTCTTCATGCTCTTTGATTGGTCCGTCATCACGCTGTCGTCTGCACTGACGTGATGTTTGTGTTCAATCTAATGAACAACACACTGTGAGCTCACAGGCAATAATATTACAAATCCACATTGACATCATTTAGCCTGGAGGTGGTCCATCATAACTTTTCCTAAAAGGTTTATATATATATATATATATATATATATATATATATATATATATATATATATATATATATATATATACATATATAACATCACTTTTGTTCTGTAAATTAAAATTATTGATGCTGTTGTTTTGAGATTCATAATCTGACGTGTAGTGTCTTTAATTTATCATTAACTCCACTTAATATCTGAGTATTTTAAAGTGAAGTTTAATTTTGATAAACTAACATTCCTGAATTTCTTTAGAATATATCATCTTACATTCATACTCATATTATGAATTATTTTTTATTTCTATTATGATATATTGTATTTAAAAAAATATGATACATGATCCGATGCTTAATTTAAAAAATATCCTATACTATATTTGTATTGTATATTTTCATACATGTTATTTACATAGAATTAATTATTCTTCATACTAATATGAATGTATTGTAAATACATAAGTTTTATACGACCCTTATTAAGTCGCTATACTTTATTTTAATTGTAAATAGTTCTTTTCCACCTTAACACTTCCACCTGTTATATGACTAAACATGGAATACACAGTATATTAAAGCATGAAAACTTTATGTTTCCAGTCCGCTGGTTTTGCACACAGGTTCACATACCGAGGCGTATCCAGACACATTTACTTTCTAACACAGTGATACCAGCCAGTGTGTTCAACAGTCTCACATAGTGAGTGCTTGTTTACTCAGCCTGCATGGGCTGAAAAAGGGATTGCCTCGTCTCTCACTGAGTCACTGGTTATGTTCAAAGTAAACACGCCTCCACACACACACACACACACACACACACGCACACACACACGCACACATGCAGGCAAACATGCACACACACGCACGCACGCACACACACACACACACACCCACACACACACACTCAGAGGCGGTGCTATCAGGTTTGGGAGCGGACAGCAGGTTGAACCAGTTCATTGTCTGATTATAAAGAGTTTGTACTGCACACCAGTGGTGGAAGAAGTAATCACATCCTTTATCTAAATAAAAGAAGTAATACCACAGTGAAAAGAATACTTCATTACAAATAAAAGTCCTGCATTAAAAAATGTACTTGAGTAAAAGTAAATAAGTAGCCTATTATCAGCAAAATGTACTTAAGTTTCTAAAAACGTAGATGTATAAAGTAAGATGGAAATACTCAAATAAAAGTACCTCATAACATGTCAATTTTCCACATTAAAATGTCTAAAAATGACTAGACCTAGTTGTATATTTAGTTGAGTTGTACTTATCCCAAATGTTTCCAACAATGTTCAAAGAGAAATCTGTCATTTTATTACGGGTAACGGTCCGTTACATTTGGTCGCCGGTCGATGCTCCCTTTGTGCATGCGTTAGCATTGTGGCTGGCTGCCAGAAGCTGTCATAATTGATCCAGTATCCAGTTTTAAGCCACATTTTTATGATACCCTTTTTAGGTCTTGGTGGTTTTGAGCTTTATATTTTAACCGGATGAAAGACTTTAGTCATAGGACGTCTGGATCGTAAGTTATCAGAGAAACAAGCTGAGCAAACGTTAGCGGTAGGTCATTTCAAAAATCCTTCGCTGACAAGCAGAAGGAGAAACACAGATATTTTAAAGATTATTTTTATGGGCATTTCCGCCTTTAATGATAGGACAGCTCAGACATGAAAGAGAGAGAGGGGGAAGACATGTAGGAAACCGTCACTAGTCGGACTCTAACAATGGACCTTCTGCGTCGAGGAGTACACCCTCAATACATGTGTGCCTGCTCTACCAACTGAGCTAACCGGCCACAGAAACACAGATTTTTAGCATGAAACTGGTTTTAATTAGTGGGTCCATTTGTAAAGGAGAAAAGGAGACCTGCGGATAATTTTGTTCCTGGTACAAAGCTCCTGAACAATGAACACTGAAGGAATCCTAACTGGGAGAAGCTGAGTGTAATGTTATTGTTTTGTTTGAGAGACCCCTAGTGGCAGAAAATTACATATTGTACATTTAAGGACAGTACTTGCAAATGTACTATTCCCCACTGTTGTACACACACACATACTCAAACACACAGAAACAAACTAAACTATTTATTTAATGGAATTTTTACAATTTACAAGTAATACATGAGCCTATATCATTTACATCCTGCAGAGGTTTTCAGTTGCAGTTTTGAACAAAGTTTCTTTTTGTGGCTAATACATTTAATATTCAGTCCTTTACAAAGACAGAGCACATCGTCATCAGCGCATCAGCTGAACAGTCGCTGAATTTTTTTGATATTCCTCCGGGGGAGAAACTTCACTCAGATATCAGCATTGCCTTGTGTCCTAAATCAGCATCATTACAAGCACCCAGCTGCACAGACGCCAAAGGTCAGAAGTCACCTCCAACACAAACATTTGTGCAACCGCATGTCATAACTGGAACTGCCTGTCCCCAGTCAAACTAATATGAATGAAAATAGTTTTTGCTAAAACTGGGCAATTATCTCTTGTCTGCAGCATCTTCTATTTTGTTTCCCTTGCTCAATCTCTTTGGGGAAACAAGATGGCGTGAGTGAAAATGCTTTGCTCCTCTATCATGCCACCACACACTCCAGCTGAGTCTCTGAAGCTCCACCCACCACCTGGACCCTCCAGGGCTCCTCCCCCGTCCATCCCTGCACTGTGCCCAGGCTCCCCTCACCCTCCTGGGGCTGAGATGCTGCCGTGTCTGGACACTGTCGCTGGAGTTCTGAAAGTTCACAAAAATAGTTTTTCTTCAAACTGAACTTTGGATGGAAAAAGAACAGACACAACAGTTAATATCTATGACTACAATAAGTTGGCAGACGTCAACATTCCCAGATGTGTAGATAGGAAGTTAAAAGACAAAATTAGGGATTCAGACCCCTTCTTTGTTGCTATAATGGTTAAAACTAAACTTATAGCACTAGTGCGTAGTTTCTGTTGCCCCCATGAGGAATTCTAAGTAATGACAACAACACTGTCATGCACATGACACAAGCCTTCTGTAATCACGCACCACTCCCAGCCCTCCTCCACACAGTTGCTAACACAGAGGATTAAAATAAAACACTATGGACTTTTCAGAAGAGGTAATAATCTTGTACTTTTTATGTCCTCTTGTCTCCAAAGCTGAACGCTGACATAAAACGCATCACTCGAGCTTCTGCGTGCGAAAGTCAGCGGACTGCACTATTTTGTAAACATGAGAAATACAGAGAGAGTTCTGTGGAGCTGATTAGCTTTGTATCAAATCATGTGGCAATGGCTTGAATGTAATGAACGTTCATTGCTATAAAATATATTTGCGCACTATAGCTCTAAAATAACAAAAATCAAATGGCTAAAGTTTGACAAAAAATTATTTTCAAAAGACTATAAACTTCACTTAGGCTTTGTGATGTGCTGCGACAGACCAGGTGTTAGCCTATAAATAAGCAATGTATCAAAGTTTGCAAACCAACCTGTGATGGTGTGAGTCTCCTCAGTGTAGATCTGGAGGAAGACGAGGGCAGAGAAGAGCAGCAGCCAGCGACGGGCCTGGTCTGGCGCCTCCCTCATCGGGGGCCTCCTGCTCCGAGAGTGTGGGTACAGGACCCGGCAGGGGCGACGACCACGGGGAGGAGAGGGATGCAGGGAGGAGGAAGAACAGGAACAAGAGGAGGAGATGAAGGGGCTGGTTGCTTCCAAAGGCCTCAGGGCCACAGGGAGCAGTCTGCAGGAGGAGGAAGGCATGGTCGATGTTTGATGATCTTCTTAAGAGTTTTCCGTTTTCTCCAGATTGTTATCAGTGTCTTTATCACAAGCTGCCTCTGCGTATCGTTCTCGGGCTTCTAAATTTGTCTCGCACTCTGAATCACTTTCTTTTTTTTTGTGTTCCTTCTTCCGTGCTCTGAAAGTCTCTCTTCATCACCAATCTAGTTCTAAATTCAGCACACAGACTCTTTAAATATGTGCAGAGTAGGTGTTGTCAGCTTGCCTGTGGCCAGGTAAACCCCGCCCACCTTTGGAATTTTTTGTTATTGTGAATAAAAAAATTATTTTTAGATGCACGCAAACTCTTCTGTCTGCATCCCATTTCACAGCTGCAGGGAAATCCCTGCTGCAGCTGCATGGCAGACTCAAGTCGAGGATTTCGGCCTCTGAGTGGATCATTGCACATCATCATTTCTCATTCTCTCCTCTCCTCTCCTCTCCTCTCCTCTCCTCTCCTCTCCTCTCCTCTCCTCTCCTCTCCTCTCCTCTCCTCTCCTCTCCTCTCCTCTCCTTGCGTGTAGACTTTTTTTCTTTTTCTTTGTCTCTCCTCAGGCTTTGACCACAAAAACTCTCACTGAAACATCTGGAATGTTTTGGAGTTGCCTTAATCGTCCGCTTGCTTTTCTCTCTGCACGCAAGACACACACACCACCACATGCAATACGTGCAAATGTATATCATTATTGCAGTGTGGGATGTACAGTCATGTAGCGCTGCGTGCAACAGTAAGTTGTGACACACTGGTTCAATAAACTGTATATTCACTCATACAAATACCACCTACACACATAATATGCTGGATGACAACACATAAACACAACTGCATCACGCACAATAAGTCAACACACACAGACTCTGTAGCGTGCTGAACTTTCACCTTCACTTTCAGAACTTTCACTCTTTTAATTTCTGTTCTTCCTCAGTTTAATAGTTTGCTATTGGTTTGTGGTGATTTGATTTTGACTTGCATTTTGACTAGATGAGAGGATTACATCATCTGGAGAAAAAAAAAGGAACAGGAGGAAGAACTATCTTATGGTACCTGTCACTTTAAGAACAAAAACAAAAAAACAAATAAACATCTGCTTCATGAGTGAATCAACCCCAATCCTCACCCCAAACACCAAAAGTTATCAATAATACTTTTCATCACAATGAAAGAAGACAAACTGAAACATAGACTGTACATTCACTTCCCCCCTAACTTAAATGCTAATTCCGTCTCTGCTCCGATCACTGACAGCTGTCTGCTCTGAGTGCATCCAATGTCACTCTCTCTCTCTCTTGCTCAACCACATACTACACACTACACACCGAGCTATTCCCTGCTCTCATAACATGACGATTGCCTGCCAGAACTTCCTGTAATTGGTCCGAAAGTCCAAAAACTGTGTTCATGCTGAAAACAACCAGAATGATTGGACCATGGTTCAATTTGACCCGGATCGAGACCACGTCTTTTTGTCGGACTAGGTTCAGGGTCCAGGTGGTTTGGATCATACTGTGAGGTCCAAAAGTCCAGACCAAACAAGGACGGTGTAAAAGCAACCTAACACGTTTCTGGAGGAGGACTTTAACTAACCCTAAGGGTGATTTCACACCTGTAGTTTGCTTGCTGTTGTCCAAATCAGTCAATGAGTTTGTAAACTTGGAGCAGTTTCCTCTTGGTTCGGCTTCGTTTTACTCGAAGAAAAATCCAAGCATCGCTACAAAACATGCAGGTAACTACAGGAGCTGTTTAGCTCAAACTTGCGGAGTACACTAGTTGGGTCAGCTTGAAGGCGGACCACGTTCTCACCACAAACAAACCACGCTGAAGCATACCAGAGTTTGTTTGACCGTTGGTCTAGTTACGGTTGTTTTGGTCCACACCCAAGTGCGATTGCTGCATTCATATCTGCCCAAACAAACCGAACCAAGTGGCTGAACGCTTCAGGGTATAATTTAGTCTTGCATTGGCAGACCTTCATCCACAGCACTTTAAACCAATCACAATTATCTTGGGTGGCGCTAAGCTCCATATGGAGCCATGGTGTTGCTGCAAAATAGTCTCAGGAAGGAACTTGTTTTGGTGGAACATGTGTACGTTCAAAAGTAGTTTTAGTCGTGCAACAGAAAACTCAGATTGGACAGATAGTCTAGCTAGCTGTCTGGATTTACCCTGCAGAGATCTGAGGAGCAGTTAACCATAGTCCTCAGAAATCCACCGGAGTTTAAAATTCCAACACAAAGAAAGCAGAAGGTAACGGATATCCAGCCGAAAAGGACAGGAAGTGGGACGTCGTGGATATAGGCTAGGTTCAATTCAACCGCACTAAACAAGGCAGGTGTGAAAGTGTCTTTAGTTAACCAAGGCGCATAAACATATTGAACTGCAGAGTTCAGGCTCCCGAAGAGGATTGGAGAAATGAAACATTCATTTTGGTTTTCCCTCTGCTGCTATGAGACACAGCAGCGTGACATTGGTGACCACAGAGAGGAGAAAAGAATAACAGACTACACTGGCTGTTGGATCGTCTCCATGACGTACATGCTGCACCAATATGAACAACAAATGGAGCTGACTGAACTGCGCTCGGACTCTCTGCGTCATTAAATCCTGATTCTCATGCATCTCAACTCTTTGAATCCACTTCAGTTCAGTTTATTAAGAGTGGATGTGAGTGTGATTCACTGAGGGAGTGTCAGAGGTTCAGGCCCTGGCTGAAGGAAAAACATACTATACTTGAGTGTTGCCGTTGTTCCTGAGCCTATTGAGGTTCTTTTTGCAAGTTTGTCCACACCCAAAGTCAGTGAATGAGCCAAAAAAAAAGAACAAGATGATCTTCTTGGTTGAAGTTCGCACTTAATGAGCATAATGTTAGGTTGTCGTTTGTTTGGATTCAAGAGCAGACTCAGACTTGAAGGTTGAAGTTTACAAAACGTTTTAATAAAATCCAATGATACAGAGGTTTTAAGGAAATTTGGTTGTTGAAGGTTAGAGGCTGGTTGGCCAAGCAGGGGCGAGAAGTGGTCCTGTGCTGGTGGTGCGTCTGGTTGGTTGGTCCGGGAGGATGTACTGGAGACCGGGTGGAGTGAGGCTCAGTGTGGGGGTTCTGTCTCAGGTGCTTTCACCCAAGTTGATTTCGAACCCCACGGACGGTACCTAGAATGAGAAATGAGAGAGGAATGCACTAGACTGAGTAGGAAGGGTTGAGGGTAGGAGGGATGAGGTAGGTGAGAAGTTGAGGTATCAAAGGGGAAGGGTGGGTGGGTCGAGAATGGATAGACAAACAGCACTGAGTGGGTTGGCTTGGAATATAAAGGCTGGTCAGTAATTAGAGGTGTGGTTGAGGCGTGGCCCTGCTCTCGAAATTAAGTAAATTCATTAACTTAATATAGAGAAAACAAGTTACCAACATAATCCACGAAAAAGACGAATAAAGTTCACTAGAGATACTAGAGTTTTTCGGAAGGGTTAAGATACCACTTTGTGAGACATACATATTTTTTTCAGAAATTACAGGAGGGACTTTGCCTCTCTATGGTTGTTGAGATATAGAGGAAAACTTAGAGGAACGTCAAAATCATGTAGATTCATTCCGAGTGTCACGTCTAGGGATGCAGGCTTGGACCCAAAGTGCAGAGACGAGGAGGCAAAAGAAGATTTAGAAGATTTATTAAATAAGACGACTTGCAATTAAGAAAGTCCTGAAGCAGGCAGGAAGGCAAAAAAAACATTCAGAGGGACATAGGAGTAACAAACAATGATCTGACAACAGACAAAGTAAGCACAGAAACTAAATACATGAGGTTACAAGGGTAGTAACGAGCAGAGGTTGGCCGTCAGAGCCAGCAAGTCCTTCTCTGCTGGCCAAGAGATTGTCAGAATCAGGGAAAAACACAAGGCAGGAAGTAAAACAAGACTTGACAGAGGAGAAACAGACACTACAAAGTAAAACAGGAAACTGAAGCATGAAAACACACACAAGGATGGAAACCACACTAGGAAAACAAAACACAGAATTCACTATAAATAACAATACATTGAAATTAAAACAAATAATGAACAAATAACAGGGAAACAGTAACACACAGGGAATTAATTGACAAAATAAAAGAAGAAAAACCAACAAAACCACAACCATGACACAGAGGGGAACATGAATATCTGTAGCAAATTCCCCAGCAATCCATCCAATAGTTGTTGACATATTTCAGTCTGGAACAAAGTGGTGGACTGACAGATAGATGCTGTATGGGTACCAGTGTGTTGACATACAAAAGGCACACTATGTCATAGAAATAAGAAACTACCTTTAACACACTCAGCTGATCCCAGAAAGCAAGATCTTTGTTCTCCAGTACATAAAGTGTTAAGTATCAATAAGCTCTTTCACGCATACATTTGTATGATGGATATTGTTTTCAATAAAAGCAGCAGCTTCTGTTGTTGTAGTCTAAGCTTTATTTTTACTACAGTGTGTTGTTCACACACTGAAATCCTCTGCTGTCCTATATCAAAGCAGTTGTACGTCAGCATATTGTTGTTTTCACAGTAGTGAAAGGTCACTCTTTTGTTCATACTACATGCCACGTGAAACCATATACAGCTACAGAGACGCTGCTGTGACACTTTTACTGTCATTAGCAGGCGTTCATACCAAAAATAGGCCTCTGTGTCTGTGTTGTGTTGCTTCAGGCATGGGCGTCTGTTTGGTTTGAAATGTGCTGGGGACGGAGACGCATTCAGAAGTGTATTTTCAGAGGTACAATGACGTATTAATTTTTTTTTTCTCTTTTGCGCAGGTCATGTTTTGAAAGACGCTGTCCTGTAGCTTACCAATGTAAATGAATACAAATGTATACAAAAATGTGATGATGTCCGACACGTTTTATGAAGAAGAAAGCCTTAAGTTTTCAAAAAGCATTAGACATATGACCCACTATGTTCTGCTTCATGTATCCATGTACCATGTTGACAATGTGACATGACGCGACAGACATGACAAGCTGTGTCTGTGCCTGCCTTGTGGGGATAGAGATTTGTGTGGATTTGTTGGCATCTGTCAGTCAAGAATTATATGTGTTATGAACTTTATTTTTTTTTTAACTAAATTGAGCTTGAGGTTTAAAAAAAAAACTGGTGGGTACAAAATGACTCATGACGAAATCTGATAGGTACACCCGCCGTCCCCACCAATATTGACGCCTATGGCTTCACGTGCAAGTGAAAAGTTGAAAAACAGTCCAGACGTCTATATTTACAAATCCATGAGTATCACGTCTTCTCAGATTCACAGTGGTCTACAATACTACGAGACAGGATTTCACAACTCTAAAAAGTTGTCATGGTGATTAGAATTGTATCTTTTGTCTCCACGATCATCAAGTAAACAGCATAATTTGCACACACGCAATCTGTTGCCTATAGCCAGTGGCAATAAATAGGCAATTGCCTTTGTTGTTGTATTTCGCTGAAGCTGGAAATTCAATTAAATTTTATTTATAGTATCAAATCATAACATGAGTTATCTCAAGACACTTTACAGATAGAGTAGGTCTAGACCACACTCTATAATTTACAAAAAACCCAACAAATCCCCCAAGAGCAACAGTGGCGAGGAAAAACTCCCTTTTAGGAAGAAACCAGGGACAGACCCAGGCTCTTGGTAGGTGGTGTCTGACGTGCCGGTTGGGGTGTATCACAGTATAGATAATGAAACAGTGACTAGAAATAGTGGTTGTAGTAGCGTAGCAGGGAGCAGCACGGGATAGCAGGGTATTTCAGCAGAACCACGGCAACAGCTGGAACCATGATCTTGGTGCCATCCTAATCCCGGGATTTCATCCTGGGTGAAAAAGAAACAGAAAGACTCCGGGGAGCAAGCTCCCCAGAGCTAGGTTAGTAACAAGCATTTCTGGGACAGAGAAGCAGGTGGGCCGGGCTAGGCAGATGCTGCAACTCCTCACTCCCTAACTATAGGCTTCATCAAAGAGGAGAGTCTTAAGTTTACTCTTAAATATGGTGACAGTATCTGCCTCCCGGACCCAGACTGGGAGCTGGTTCCATAGGAGAGGAGCCTGATAGCTAAACTAGCTAAAACACACTAGTATTTCTCTTTGACAGTTGCGTTGTAGTGTAAGTGAGGTTTGAACAAGGCGTCTTTCAGTATTACGTCTACAAACCTTTTTTAAACACTTTATTTAGTCTTTATTTAACCAGGAAGTTTCTTGCAGTGTTGTGCAGGGGTCCGCACTTGACAAGAGCTAGCGCAAAGTTCAGTTCACACAGATTAAAATGAACTTTTCACTTTTAGTTTACAATGTTGAATTTTGAACTATATGAACTGTTATTGACTGTGTATTTCACAGTCGCAAAAAAACTAGTTCCCGTTGCGTTTTTTGTTAAATGAGCTGAGCTGGCTGAAAGTCACCAGTTAGCACGCTTGTTAAACCGAAACACCCGTTCAACCGGAAACAAGCATGGTGCCGTTCAGTTCACCGTTCACCAAACATGAGCATGTTCACTGAACACTAAGCTTTGGAGATGATCTCTTTTACAAATTGCCAAAATGGCAGCGTAGAGTAGAATTACATAGTCACATAGAAAATTTTACATAATTCATGCACAATAGAGGACCTGAGAGACATAAAGGAAATTTAACTATTTGTATGTTCTGTAACTGCTCAGAGAAACCAGGTTATGTGAGTAAAATGTTTCCATGAACTGTAGTGATCTCTTTACTGTAAATGCAGTGTGGCTAAATATAGTCAATAACTGTAGTAGTGAGAAAAGACACATCTTCCCCACAGTGCATTTTACAAATAATCAAATGTTCCACAGTTGAAAATAAGTTATTTAGACTTTTAGATGATACTTTGTGTTAGTTTCAGTTGCAGTCTGACTTTGAATGGAGTCATTTTAACACTTTATTTTGGGACAATTTGTTTGCCTTTATTTAACAGTCAGTGTAGAGATGGACAGGAAACATTACGCATCTCAAGTCTTTGTCGTACACATGCATACATGTAAAAAAATGTAAGAAACTTGAACTTTACACTAGATAAATATTCCAGGCTCCTGCAGGAAGTTGTGAATTTTCTATATTGATCCATAACAGCAGCCATAAAAATCAGTGTGTCAGAGCGGATGTGACCGACTTCTCTGTAGCAACGCAGAGACATAGTGACGACTTCAGTTGAAGACGAGTTCAGATGCATTCCTGAGATGACAAATATCAGAGTCAGAGCAAGAGACAAAGACTTGATTTGGGGAAAGTGTTCTGGGCAGTTTAATAAAGATGCGTTAAAGCTTTATCCCAGTTTAATGCAGTATCATTACTTCCCCAAAATATCCCTGTCCTGGGAACATTTCACTCCCCAGCTACCAGAACGTGTGTCAGGTTTCTTACTGCTCTTGATGTTGCGTGATGCTGCAGTAGGTGCTGTTAGTTGTTTGCACTGTCATGGTAACAGAATACCGATGTGTTGGTTCATACCTGCTAAGAGGGAAAGGCTCGGCGCCTCAGCTGCAGGATACAAGAGGCACGTTGGAGCATGAACATCACAGTTGTTGCATCTGAATAATCACAGCATCAATGATCACAGCAGCTGACACCCTGCTTAAGGAATTCAAGCCTCATCATTAAGCCTTTGTTTTAAAGGAGGGGTCCGAAGAAGAATTATAGTTTGATTCAACCTGCGTTGTGGTTTTGGCACCATTCCTGTTGGTTTATCCATTTATTCTTACTCAGGAATTGAAATGAAAACTGGGGGAAGCAGTTTACCTTTGGCCTTGTGCAAAAAGTCATTGATCATAGTGTAATTCAAATGGTCTGAGAGAAAACTCTGCATCTCCTCTTTGGCCCTATACTCAGGCTTTAGTAAATCTATCGTGTGACGGGAGACTTTGGCTAATCACAGGTCATTTCAGAGAGCGTTCCTATTAGCTGTTCTGCCAATGCAGATGCACGAGCACGTTCCTTATGTGAGGGTTTACCATTGCCACCAAGGCTCAGGGCTGCAGCTAATTCAAGGCTAAACCATTAGATAAGAGACTTTATTGTGATCAATCTATATACAGTACATAGAGGATATACAATATATATATGTATATATATATTCACAGAAGGCGAAGGACTGCTACTTCTGCTACTTGGGCGGAGTGATTAGCGCAACACCTGAAAAGCTCTCTGCTCCTCACCACGGGGCTTCTCAGGTGCTGCGAGCAAATCACTCCGCCCAAGTAGTAGAAGTTACAGTGCTTTGCCTTCTGAGAATATAGTTCCCAGTTTGTATACGGGTAGAAGATGGCTGTGTCTCATGTGACCTTGTTATTTGTACACGCTGTGACTATACAAATCACAACATGTTAGAACATGTTGGCATGTGGCCTCACAGCAAGAAGGTTCTGGGTTCGAATCCAGGCCTTTCTGTGTGGAGTTTGCATGTTCTCCCCGTGTCTGCGTGGATTTTCTCCGGGTGCTCCGGTTTCCCCCACCACTAAAAATATGTTCCCCTCCCTCCCCCTCCCTAACTAGCTGATGTGTGGTGAGCGTCTGGCGTTGAAAGGCGTTGTATGGCGTTGTATTATAAAATAAAAATACTAAACTTATTGGGAGCAGTAGGCTAGATACCTCCAGGATCTGTGCTAAGCTAGGCTAGATGGAGCCGGTTACCTCCAGGATCTGTGCTAAGCTAGGCTAGATGGAGCCGGTTACCTCCAGGATCTGTGCTAAGCTAGGCTAGCGGCGGGTGCGTCAGACAGAGTTACGACACGCACGGAGATGAGAAGGGTATGTATGGACTTATCTAACTCTGGGGGATACGGTGAATAAGCTAAAGTCCCAATAAGTCGGCATGTAACGAACAAACATAATATAGAAAAATATAAAATAATAGAATAATATAGAATAATAGTAGCCCTATAAAGCCATCTATAGTGGTTGATTTAACTTGCTTTCCACCTGTAGACACTGAGTTTTATGAAATGTTTGTTAGCAGCCAGGTAACCAAACCACACCATCCGAAACCATGAGAAGAAGCTGATGTTCGAAGCTATTCGGTGTGTTGAGTAACATCAAATGAATACTTGGTTTGTCTGCACGTTTATTACAGACTGCCATGACAACTGGGAAACAAACAGCTGATATGTTTGCATAGAGATTGTAAATAGCATCATTTAGGGAGTTATTTCGATATGTGCCTCTCCCGTCTGCTCTGCCTGCAGCTCGAGGCCTGCAGCAGGTAATGTTCGGTTCTCAGGGTCAGGGTGTTGATCTGCTGCAAATTAAAGGGTGCACTCAGTATTCTATTAGATGATCTAACTATTACAGCAGATTTTGTTCTGAAGCCCAGAAATGCAGTGGTGGAATGTAGGAATTGAGGTAGCCTATTTGTACTTTACTTGAGTCGTTTCTTTTCGTGCCACTTTCTACTTCTACTCTACTACATTTCAGAGAGAAATATTGTACTTTTTACTCCTCTACATTAATCCGACAGCTTTAGTTCCTAGTTACTTTACAAAACACATGTAGTTTATAAAATGATGTTTGATGTAAAGATGTTTTATTGTGAATTAAACTACCCAACAATATAACGACCTACAAGTACAGCTGACATGATTATGACTTTCGACTCTATTTTCACACTTTTAATGCTCATGTTTTTTTTTATTTCCAGTTTCTAAAATATGAGGCTTTTTCTGCATTGAGTACTTTCACTTTTTAATTAAGTACATTTTCCTGATGATATTTACATACGTTTACTTAAGTAATATTTTTAATGCAGGACTTTTATTTGTAACAGAGTATTTTTCAGTGTGGTATTAGTACTTTTACTGAAGTAAATTATCTCAATACTTCTTCCACCACTGCAGAAATGACAAATTAGTGTTTTGATGAAAACACTACACAGCTCCCAGTTAAAATGCACCACAAAAAATAACCTACATGTTGTTATTGTTTTAAATGACATAATGAAGTTACATAATGAAGTTCAGTCTGGAACGTATAAAGGACTTGGCTGTTCTGAAAGTGTGTGTTGTGTCTGCTGTCAACGAGTAATTAGTGTCAGTTAATGTCAGCTGTGCAGCAGTGTCATCATGGCTCTGTGATCTCCGAGCGGTTTTCTTTTGTGTTTCTGAGCCTTGCTTTTGTTGTCTAATATCTTTGTTGCTTTGTGTTCCCTGTGTCTGACGTGTAATTTGTATTCTCTCCACATGTTGTGAGGCGTCATGAATGGTGAGGTCAGCAGTCCAAGTTCCTTAATGTACACCACACAGAGACTGAGAAACAAAACATTTCATAAATATAATTCATTATTTAATGCATGATGTCTTTTTGATACTGCCAGGACTAAAATCCTCGTGGAGAGACACTGAATCTTCTTTTTATTTGCTTATTCTTGAATTTTTGGAGTCTAAAAATACCAGACATTTCTTGGGGGGAAACGTAGCTTCTATACAGTCCTGGCTGTAGGTTTTGAAAATGTGATAACATATTCATAAGTCAAACTAGAAACGCTCATTTGCAATGATTTCTTTGTAAATTATTTGTAAATTATTTGAAAAATGTAATGATTAAATGATGATGTGACAAAAGCAGGAACTGGAAACACAGTTTTCAGCTGCGGTCATCACATGAAAATGGTTGATGGATCAATGATTGTTTCACTAAAACATCTTTGATTCATTTTAGGATTCAAGTTTCTGTTTTGGTTCATTCAAAACTTATTTGGGGGTGTTGTGAGAGTTGAAATCCTGTCGTGAGAGTTGAAATCCTGTCGTGAGAGTTGAACATCTCCGCTCATCTGCCTCCTCGACCTCCTTGACCTCCACACCCTCACTTTCCACCACTAACTGCTTTGCCTTTCTACTCATGTCTACCTCTGTCTAATCCTTTCCTTCTGAGGAAACATAACCCTCTCACGTTTCGTGCAAGGAGCACATTATTCATATTTTAAAGGCATCTTCCTCCCGGGCTAAACTCTGGTGGGTTGATGCAGGGGACGCAAGTAGAGCCAAGAAAAACAGAGATAGCTGAGGTAGAGTACGCCGTCCTCAGGCTGAATATTTGTGGGAGGTAGAGGTAGCGTGCAGGGCACCACACAGGTTATGACAGTGTGCAGAAAAGAAACCTCAGCTATGAAAATAACTTACTGTACATGAAGGTATCCTCACAGTGAACTCAGGTTCAACTCACAGTCAGGTCGTTTACTACAACATTTTACCTTAAGAAGCTCTGATTATGAAAAGATATTAATGACTGGCCTTCTGATTCCCAATAATCACATAATCAAGATTACTGATACTCACAAGGGACTCAATCAGCACTCAAATGTATAGTTTGACAGAACATTGGAACTGGATAATTCTGTAAAACTCCAGATTATTTTAAACGACAATGAATGGTTAAAATAGTTCTCCATAGATGTGTCATTTCACTCCTATAACATGTTAATGGACTGCATTCGTATAGCGCTTTGAGTGGTCGCTAAGAAACCGCTTTACAACATAAGCCAACATTCACATACACAGTCATACACTGGTGGCAGTGGCTACCATGCAAGGTGCCAGCAGGAGTAATAAACATTCACACGAATGAGCAATTTAGGGTTCAAAACTTGTCCAAAGACACCAGGGATCGAACCACCGGCCTTCTGTTAGTTGGTGACAGCTCCTCAACCATATTGTGATTATGCATGTCAGCACTAATATTCTAATATTCTTTGTGGAATTTATTAGTTTGAAATGCATCGTATATCGGTTGTTTACTTTCACCACAACTTTAATAGTGCACATATTTTGTCATCTTTTTTGCAGGTCCTTTTGCAACACGCCCAAAATGAATGGAAATCGAAGACTGCTGGAGTTTCATTCACTGCTTGCCTCTTCTTCAACCTGAATTTTTGCAAATGCATCACTATGAAATTATGCAGTATAGCGGGATTATGCACAGGCTAAAGTGGTCTCTTTCAGCTTTTCTGGGTCTTTTCAGTAAACAAGAAATCATATCCAACTGGACATTATGGCTCTGATATCATAAGATTTATTGACTCATTCTTTGGTTTTACTTTATACAGTGTTCAGGAAATCAAATCAATTCATCAAATCAAACTCATGAGCATTATCACATAATATTTGAAAAGGGACTTTACATAAAGTAACCAAAGTCCACATTCAGGCTGATATGAAGGCGTATTGCTCAATACAAAAAGATTGTCTCATCTTGATTGCATCCTAACGCAAGCTGATCGGTCAATATAACATAAGAATGCATAATAAGAATGGATTATAAAATAGATCATTATAGTGAACTTCAATGGCTCGTTTCCATACCTAAAGTCATACAAAAGGACTTTACAGATCCATACAGAGATCCCTAAGACATGTGCAGCAGTAACACCTAATACAAGGGGAATGTGGAAGGGAAAAGAAAGTAACACAGAGGAAGCAAAAGTAGAAATGTTGAGTCCTATTTCAAAGTATGTATTTCACTCTGAGCTGTGATTATGTTTTTTTAGGGCTGCAGCTAACGATTATTTTCATAGTCGAAAAACTTTTGATTATTTTCTCGATTAATCGATTAGTTGTTTGGTCTAAATGTCAGACAATGGTGAAAAATGTGAATCAGTGTTTCCCAAAGCTCAAGATGACGTCCTCAAATGTCTTGTTTTGTCCACAACTCAAAGATATTCAGTTTACTGTCACAGAGGAGAGAAGAAACTAGAACATATTCACATTTAACAAGCTGGAATCAGAGGATTTTTGACTCAAACCCGATTAATCGTTTGATAAAATAGTTGTTGATTCATTTTAAAGTTGACAACTAATCGATTATTCTTTGCAGCTCATAATTTTGTTTACTCTTTAGTAAACTTTAGTAAGGCCCCATCCAGACGAAGACGTATTTTGATGCAGACGCACATCTTTTGCATCGTTTGGGCCGACTGTCCACACGAATCCTGTAAACGCACTGCCCGTAAACGCACTTTTTTGAAACCTGGTCCCAGGGTGAATAAAAAAAAAGCCGGCTCACGTTTGGCTTCGTGTGTACGGCGAAACCGCATACGTGCGTATCGATGATGTCATCCCCACACACCTCGGCCTAACAGCTGACTGCCTTCAACCCAGCTGACGGCTAACAGGGACGCAACGCTGTTTATAAAGTGGAAGTAGAGAATGTATCAACTAGCTCGCTAATCTGTCTGCTTATCAACTCCTTGAACGGATTATAGTAACTTTTAGCACCGCTTATTGTAGAAAGGCTACCGCAAGAAAAACGTGTAGCTAGATTATCAAAAAGACATCGGATCATTGATGTTTGTTTGACTGCCGATGTTGATGTTAGCTAGCGTTAGCTAGCGTTAGCTAGCGTTAGCGCGCTAGCTCTGCTAGCTGCAATCATGTCCGATAGAATGTAAACAAAGTTTACATTCTTTTTCTAGGTGGCCTTTATATAACGAGCAGTGGTGTAAGTTATTAAAGTCTAGTCCATGGATGTGTTAAGCTAAGAGAACTAGCTAACAGTCATATTATGAAAGGAAGTCACTGAAGGCTGCTCTTCTTCTTTGTTCTGTTAATTTCTGTAGCAGTAACAGCGCCGCCTACAGGCCTGGCATATGAAGTACCGTGTTGAGTCATTTACATATGGATTCATGTGGACGTGAAATTTCTTGAACCGAATCCAGGGAAGACGGATGCGTTTTCATCCTAACGTCTTCTTCTGGATGGGGCCTAAAGCTTTAGTTTTCCCTCCACCCCATTAGAAGGCCATACAGACGTGGATCCTCGTTGCATCTGTTTCACAACAGCACCATTTGTCAGGCCCTTACACCCTCTCAGAAGCTAGCTTGGCAGACATGCTTGGTCATCAGAGTGCATATGTTTTGCCCACAGCCCCAACACGGTTGCTTGATGTGTGGAGAAGCCTGCTGGGTCTTTCTCTTACACAGTGAACACACATCCACAGCACCGCCATCTCCTGCATTGCCAGGATTCCTTAGACTGTTAGCTAGAAGCTGCTGAAGCTCTGACAGTACAGTGTCTGGTGCCTTTGCAATGCTTGTTACCTTCACTCTTTTGGGATCAAACACACAATCTTCCTCTAGGCCGCTGGGCACGGCTTTCATGCCACAATTGGGGGGCACCCAGGCAGTATCGTATCCCTGTGTGCTCCAGGTGTACTGCATAGGATGGTTGTCAATGTCAATGCGCTTGACACGGCCCACGCGCACCCCTAACTCAAGGACCACACGGTTCGACGGGTCATTTTTCAATGGATAACGCTCCGCCTTTTTCTTATCACGGCTGACATACACGCCCTTACCCAGCATGCCACCTGATGACTGCTGAAAGCCATTGGCAATGATGAGCCGTGCGTTGGCAACGCTGGTGCCATGAAACATGGTGTAGACGCCACTGTCTTTGGGCGCCTGAGACGCCTCCAGCTCCAGACGAGGAGAGTCATCATCATAGGTCACCTCCCAGCCAAAGAAAGGCAGCGACATCTTGTTTTTACAAGGGATGCTGTTCAGGGCCAGCAGCTCTGTGAGATTAAATGCAAAAATGGCACCATGTTATAACAAATTCATGAGAGATTGAGAGTCAAATTTCATGACAGGTGACCCATGACCCATAATATTTAGCGTCCCAATTAGGATTTTCAGCTATATTGCGGGTATAAAAATGTTTATACTTCACCACACACTGTATTTTGATAGCAGTGGCTACCAAAACTTGCCAATATAATTAGAAACTGAATATGTCTGTCTTTCATCTATGGCCTACTTTAAACTCCATCGTCACAGAATCTGACGGGTAACAGCCTAGACGACATAAGAAATCACATATAGCCTAAGTCACTAACATCAGTGACCCTATGTTAATAGGATGCAATTTTTCGTCTTTTGCTAATAGAGTTAACCGGATGTATTGAGAGAAGTTAACCCATCAATTTACGTGGGCTTAATGCTAATGGTAATGTAGATACTAATGTGGCGTAAGAAAAGGCTCCCGAACACAAGACAAAGTAGCCTACCACCTGAATGGAAGAATATCAGTTAGATTTACTGAAAGATACCCACATTCTTTTAAGATAATTTACGTTTTTACGTGAGAATGTAGTTGGGACACTTAGGCTACAACTTCAGCCTTTGACGGTGAGTTATACGACGGACTTTAACTGACTTCTACTATATAGTTAAGTACAGCCGATTGGTTAAGTTTTTTAAATCGAATTGCCTATAATGTCGTTTAAGTTTGTGATTTACAATTAACTAGTAGCCTAGGCTTAAATTAACAAACCTTACCGTCAGTATGGAGTTGTTTTCGTTCTCTAATCTCAATAACTTTCACTTTCTGTTCAGTAGGCCTACCGTACATTTAAAGCTCTGTGTGCCTTAACGATTTCGATTTTCACTTTGTGCACACAGAGAATAGATGCATACAGTCATATTTATATGTGTAACGTTGCAGCTGCTTGACATGGCCGGTTAGCTCAGTTGGTTAGAGCGTGGTGCTAATAACGCCAAGGTCGCGGGTTCGATCCCCGTACGGGCCACTACCTTTTTTCTTAAGGGTTTGTCAATATTTTGTCAAGAAATTCGTGGAAGATACCCTTCAAAGATACAGCTATTATCCCTTGACATATAACTGAATATAGGCTACATTATTACAGTTAATGTCAGCTGCATTAAGGAGGCAATGGGGTAAGAGCTACTGCCCACATGGGTCTGCCAAAAGCCCCAATTTGAATGTGTAGGAATTGGTAATATGATTAATTGTAATTTCTTCTGGGAATATGTACTACTAAAACTGTCATAAGAAGGACATTGGGTGCTTCTTAAGTAACTGATATTGAGGCCCTGTCTAAATCTATCTTAATCTGAAGCAAGGCCAAGTGAAAGCCCTGATCCCTTTTCCTTCTTTTAAGATATAGTTTTGAACTATATATACTATATACTAACTCGCTCATTTTAGTGATCCAGTGCAGACATCCAGGGACAGCAGCTCAGTATCTATCTTATCTCTGTTATTCTTGTTTTTATCTTTTATTCTTTTTTTTATTCTATCTTGGTATGTCCTTGACTCTAACTCATACCATGAACTTGTCCTGTGATTCACTCTCACTGCTGTATCTGCTAAGACATCTGAAATTCCAAGAGATAATATAGGTTTATTTCAGCTTATCGTAACAATGCCGTTACATTTTGTTACAATGCTCTGCCCTAGAAATCCAACTACATATGTGTGTCATGTAAAGTGGAAAACTCACTTCAAACTGCAGCAGGCACGTGTATCTCCCTGTCACACGTGAATAGGAAAATTAATACTGTCACACTTTGTACTGCCTGTTCAGTTTTTAACCACAACTTTGACTGTGTACTTATTCTCTCATCTTTTGTTTGCACTTCTTTTTCAGGACTTGCAAAAAGTGAATGTTTCTTTCACCGCTTTTCTACTCTTCACCACCTTGAATTTTGTAACAGCAAAAGCATGAAATTATGAAGCTATGGCTTTATCTGAAGCCTGAAGTCACCGCTACTAAATGCACTTTTCTGACTTTTCTCTCTTCACTAAATGGAATCATATCAAACAAAGACATTATGGGTCTGACAATGTAGCAATGGCATTTATTGGCTGTAGTCCTGTCATTTCAGTCACATATTTTATAATTTACATCACATAAAATAACTGATGTCCATTGTCAGACATGAAAAAGTCATTTTTATCATCATAATGCATGCTGATCAGAGAATACAAAGCTAGTGCTGTAAAAAATAAGAGCTATATGGTTTACTATAAACTGGTCTCAATTCATGAATGAGATGTAGATCATTTACAGAGATCCCCAAAACATGCAGCAGTATCTATATGAATATGTTGCACCAATTACAGTTATTGCTTTATGGAAGGAAAAGATTGAGACAATGAGTCCTGTTCCAAAATGATTACACCCTGAATTTAGACTCATTATTCTAATCTTCCCTTGCCCCTGTCAGGGTTTGGCTGGACAGAAATGCTTGGACATGAGAATGCAGATGTTTTGCCCACACTCCCAGCACTGTTGTTTGATGTGTGGAGCCCCCTGCTGGGTCTTCCTCTTACACAGTGAACACACATCTGCAGCAGCATCACCTCCTGATCCAGGTCTGCTGGATGTCTTTGATACAAGCTGTTGAAGTTCCTTCTGTATAATGGCGTTTGGTGCCTTTGCTATGCCTACTATCTTCACTCTTTTAGGATCAAACACACAATCCTCCTCCAGTCCACTGCGCACAGCTTTGAGGCCACACTTGGGGGGCACCCAAGCAGTGTCGTAGCCGTGCGTGCTCCAGGTGAACTGCATAGGATGTTTGTCCTTGTCAATGCGCTTTACACGGCCGACACGCACGTGTAACTTGAAGACCATGCGATCTGTTATGTTACTGTTTAATGGATAATGAGATGCCTTTTTTATATCACGACTGACATACACGCCCCTTCCCAGCATGCCACCTGATGACGGTTTAAAGCCATTGGCAATGATGATCCGGGCGCTGGCAACGCTGGTCCCATGGTACATGGTGTAGACGCCCCGATTTTGGGGCTTCTGGGACGGCTGCAGCTCCACACCAGGAAAAGAAGCACCATCGTCGACCACCTCCCAGCCAGAGAACTGCACTGACATCCTGATATAGGAATATGGCTGATAGAGGGTGTTGTTCAAGTCTGGCAAAGATCTGCAGTTCTGTGAGAAATTAAGACAGACATTGGCATGTTGTGAGCAATCAGGGTGTAACTTTTACTTAACAGAGGCAAGTAAAAGCAATTGAACCATGTGGTTAGCTCAGACTTGTTCTGTGTCTTTAAATACACTGGTCTATTTGTGCACGCTGCTGGACCTGGGTACGGCTGTTGTACTTTATGTCTCATCATGTTTAATTGACAATTAACTAATCTAAATCTTAATCTGAAATGAACTTGCCTTGACTTGTGTCTTTTGTTGCTTCCTCATGCGGATTTTTTGCTCACTGAGTCACCTGTGTTTGGTTCCTTGTCTGTTCATTTTGTACATGTTGCTTTATGGTCTCAGTAAAAGTTGCCAACTTGAATCTTGATAGCCTTGCTAGTTTCAGTGCACTCTTATTTAGTTTGTATTCCTTTATTAATCAGATTCACCTTTACTTTAGCGTTATGGTTTGTGAACCACCGGCCTTCATGATAACTTATATAACCATAGTTGTAGTTGTGTGTGTCAGAAAGCAAGGTGATCAGAAGTGTAGGAATGACCATCTCTAAACATCTTCAGTGAAAGCAATGGCAAACAAAACAAGTTTTAAGCCTCAAAAAAAGAAAAGTAGCCTACATAACAATCAGATAAAAATCAGCGTGTCAGCCTAAACACTCTACATGATCATATAGCCTATACTGTATTATGACTGCTGTTGGTTATTGTATTCCTTCCTCTATAAAGCTAACAAAGTACAAAGCATTTAAACGTACAAACATTGAACCCTTACCGTCAGTAAGATGTCGCTTTCTGTCAGCTCAGTAACTTTTACTTTCTGTTCAGTAGGTTTCATTTACTGTTCTGATTACGTCACAATCTGAGAACAGCAGCACTGTTTAGTTTAGGTCTGGAGTTCGATCCCCGCACGGGCCAAAACATCTCACACATTTACAGCGTATAAGGAAGGTGCTATGGAGGACGTAACATTACTTAAGTATTGTGACGTCCCTCAATAAGCAGCCGGTGAGACGTTATAACCAGTTTACTGTAGGTTTTATTACTGAACTGAATACAGGCTACTGTGGGCCGTAGCCAACGCCAAAACAAAGAACCGTTAAGTCAACTAGCTACGCTTCCTGACATTACTCGCTATATATATATATATATATATATATATATATATATATATATATATATATATATATATATATATATATATATATATATATATATATACTACGCAGCAGTCAGTCTTTCTCAACGCCAATCAAATGGCAAGGTCAATCTTTAGTAGGCTAGCTGGATCCAAATATTCTGTATTGAGAGTGATCAATATCAGTGTTATTACATCAATACTTTAGTTTTAGGCGATACTGACCCTGTATTTACTTCGTATCAGATCGATACCAAATTGCAGTATAGTAGGCTAGCCTAACCTAAGCACATCAAATTGCTTCATTTTTCTTCCTCACATTTGCAAGCGGATGCCTACTTTCCTGTGGTAACTTACTTACTTGTCTGTGTGAATTCTCTTAATACATCCATGGTGAATTCGCTTGAATTTGATTCTTATTAAAAAAGGACTTTTATTAATTTTGATAGCTTCCTTTTGCTTAAATGTCACCACCTCAAGGCCAACGTTCATGTTACATCTTTGACGTTAGCGCCATCCTGTGGTGTACAAAGGACGAGCGGAGGACCAAAGGACGAGCGGAGGCATTGAGGAACTAATGTTACACTCAGTGTTGAAAGTAAAATATTCAGATTATACAGAATATTATTTTTCTTTCAATGTAGAGTTTTCACGTGGAACGTATATGTAACAGACAGTGTCCCGAGAAATCACAAGCAAGCCGAAATAGCTCAGTTGGGAGAGCGTTAGACTGAAGATCTAAAGGTCCCTGGTTCGATCCCGGGTTTCGGCAGAGGGTTTCATTTTTCTTTCCTCACACAGAACTCAGAGGAACAACGTCAGTGTTCAATAGTGTCCATTGCTACCAGTTGAGTATCATACAACACGTTTATATTCTCAAACGGTAAATTACCATTAATCTCCTAATTTAATTTTTGAGGATAGGCTATATAGTGCAGATCTAGCTGTAGGCTAAAAGTAAGTGATCCCTTGACCACACTTGCATCTCTGTCATGATATGGGCATAAAACAATCTTTAAATTATAAAAGAATTTTATATTTGAAAATAAAATAGCTATAATTTAATCACATGAAATGACCAAAAAAAAAATCTAAAGTAAGATGTAATGGCAAAATTACCCTCAATATGTTTCATCTTATGACTCTTGTATTTTTCCTCACTGTAAACGATTTCCTTGTATATTTACAGTAATTTACAGGCAGCACGGTTGCCAGTAACTTGCTGTATTTTGATTTACAATAAACTACTGTAATTGTACTGTAAAGCTATGTAAAGGGATGTACTACTGTATATCATTATGTATTCCACACACTCCAACAATACATCTAGGTTAGTAAAAATAGCTTATGTTTGATCTTGCTGAATATATAACTTACTTGTGCCAGGGCATGCATTTTACATGTCTTTGTTGACAATAAGATCAATAACCTACAAATAATAGTTGAAGTTAAAAGGTTTTAATCTAACCAAAAACACATTAGCTATTTAACTATTATTAGCTAGTTGTCTTACACAAAATGTTGCTAGCTAGTTAAACTAGAGCATAACATCATGCAGCTAACAATATAATATAAATTTGTCTGGAAAAACTCAAATAAATAAACACAACTTACAGAACTTTCAGCAATCTTCTTTCTCCATCTGCTGCTGATCATGAGCTGGTGTTCTGTGATGTGCCACTCTCATTATTTACAGTAATCCTGTATTATTACCATGGCATATACAGCAAGGTTACAGCAAAGTTACAGCAATCATAAAATTACTGTAAAATGTTCCCGCTTGATCAAAATTACCCATAATGCAATACAAACTGGGATATATTACTGTATTGAACAAATGTGGTATTGTACTGTAGGTTTTTACAGTACTGTGCAGCTAAATCTACAGCGACATCTAAACTCAAAGGATCATGAGCTCATGATCCTTTGAGTTTAGTCAGATGTATGCTCCTCATCTGCTGCTCTTAACAAAGATTAGTTACGGGACACAATGTCCTACTGTTTTAATCACCTCTAGCGCCTCCGGGGCTATCTAATTGCGTAGTAGCCTCTCCGTGAACCAGATAGGGCAGAAGGTCGTCTTTGTGTGTATCTATAGTTTACGATATAGCTTACTGTGTTGACGTGTGACCTGGGGCAATAGAGGAAGTCACATTGGCACCAGAAAGTCCCATCTTCAATTGTTTCAAAGATTGAATTGTGTGCTTAAAGTTCAAACTATATGTGTGACATGCACAAAGCCATAGATGAGATCACATGTCGGAGTCACTCCCTCTCTTATCTGTGTATTTAAGCTTGTGATTTTCGTGTGTGCTTTTGAAGACTATTCCACAAATTGCTGCGTGCGGTCTGTGAACCAGTCCTCCTATTCTGCAGAATATTTACTTTAATAAATTACAAAAACCTACATTGGTTTCAGTCTATGACTATTTCTTTGCATTCGTTTCATTCTCTATTATTTTAATTCTTAACTAATCTACACCTGCTGCACCCTGAATATTTTTCCACAACAAAGAGTATAAGTCTATATTTTAGTGAATATGTGGAGTAGTCAGGTCACTTCAATTCATGACTAATTATAAACTGTCTCTCTCTCTCTCTCTCTCTCTCTCTCTCTCTCTCTCTCTCTCTCTTTCTGACTGTTTTATGAACCTTTTCTGCATGTGCATTTTTTCCTTGACGTACACTGTATATGGTAAGGTGCATACGTATACTATGTGTAGTTTTTATTCACCCTCTGTCTGAAATGGTACATTTCACCGCATGTTTTTTTAGGCCCCCTCCTGAAAGTTTTTTATTCTTTCACAGTATTCATATATCACCTTGGCCTGCTTTGTAAATACCTGATAGCCCAAGTTGTCTTAAAAAAATGTCTATAACTTGATTGTGCATAACAGGGTTGATGTTACACAAGCATTATTACCAGGGCCTGAAATTAGCACCAACCAGCCAAATGCTGGTAAAATATGCAAGTGGCTGGTAGATTTTCTTCACTCACCAGCCAAAAAACAATGGTAATCTATTGAGTGGCTGGTACAATTTGAACATTCACGAGCAATTTGGCTGGTGGACAAATAAGTTCATTTTGGACCCTGATTGTTACACAATACACAATACGTGAAAAAAAATAAAATAAAAAGTCTCGTTGTTACCAGCAGGCGGCAGTGTGGCCCAGGTGACCCATTCAAAGACTCATCGGAAACCCCTCACTCCTTTCATAAAGCCTTGTCCCTTAGGTTGGGAATACAAATGCACAGGCCACATAATAAAACTTCAGTGTTTGCTTTATCATATGAATTAATAAAAAAAACAGCTAGTTTGTGCTCTAGCTGCAGAATTACCAGTGTGCTTGTTCAGGAATATACTGATACAGTGCTCTTGCACTTTACTGTCAATTTCACATCACTCCAGTAGAGGCAAACCACTGTCAGACTATCAGTCTGTAAATCATGATGTGGTAACATAACCATTTGCTCCATACTGTAGCATATTGTCATAGGGCTGGTTTTTCATGCTGGTTTTATATACAATTCAACATATATCATTTACGTAAAATGACAAGCTATAAAATACACTAGCCACCAGGCATCCAGGTAAATGCCCGGTACTTACGTTACTACTAGTACTACTACATCATTATCATCATCATCATCATCACCTTCATCATTACCGTCACAATTTCTAACCTTTTACATTAATCTCATGTCTCGGAGCTTCTGCTTTTCTTTTCGTCCGACAGAATTTGAACGCATCACCACTTCCTCTTTCTGAAGCCGCGCCTGGTTCCTCTCGGTGGGGCAGCAGGGGGCTGACCGACCGGCGGACGACAGCCCTTACCTCAGCAGCAAAAAACACCATGTGAAGAAAAAGGGACACGAAAAGCAAACTTGCGAGGGTGAGAACATATTATTCGTTCGTCTTACCATCACCGAGTTAGCGTTTTTAACGGCTCGGCACAGAGCGAATGGGCAGAGCGGGAGAGGAGCTGGACAGTCCCACCAACGGTAACTAACGTTAACTTACCGTCTGTCCAACCGCTTACTGTGTCTGTGTCTGTCAACCGTTGGGGGTGGTAGAGGATTCCCCGTGGTGGTGTTGAGTTACGGGATGTTTTCTTGTGAAGAGGCTTCTCATTGAGGGTTACTAAGTCAGTACAACGTGACAATTACTGCATGTTGTGTGTCCAAGCTAGCTAATGTTTAAAAGTTGTACGCAGTGTGAAGCTGTTGCTAACGGTGTGAAGCTGTTGCTAACGGTGTGAAGCTGTTGCTAACGGTAACGTTACGTGTCCCATCCGCAATTTACCTTAACTGTGGTGAAATGTCGGTGATAAATGACCAAGTACCCTTTAAAAAAACACAGATAGTAACGTTAGTGTTTCTTTATTGTGAAAAAAGGTGGCTCGCAAAGAGTCACTTTGACCAAAACAAGCCCATAAATCAACATAAGTCATTAGTATAAGTAATGAAATCTGACCCTTTAACACGCCTTATTTGACATCCGTATTAATCAATGCTAACCAACTCACTCACTAGCTATAATGCTATACGTGTGGTAACTTGGCTGTAAGAGTTGTTTGAGCTCTGTTGTTTAGGCTTATAGTTTAGGAAACACGTGGCTTACACGTTTGTTGCACTGCCAATATCGATTTCCAAAGTACAGGATGATTTTACAGCTGGTGAATGTGTGAGGGTCTGTTCCGCTTTGACTCCAGTGTTTCCCCAAAACATCTGTTTGATATTCCAGTTCAGTAGCTCTGAAATCAGGAAAATATGAGAGTGAGGGAGGAAATGAGTGGGTCCCTGGTTAATAGGAAATATATGAGGTTCAAGAGCAGCTGTGATTAGTGTATTTTCAAGAAGTTTAATAGTCCCAAGAGTCTTTATGCTCTGATAGGTCAGTTAGTAGCTAACTTGGTCCTGCTCCCCTAGGGGAGGAATGTGAACAACAACATAGCTTGAGATAGGGTTATAAGATAAGGTTATGAAGACTGATTGGGATCATCCCATCACAGGGCTCCCACTGCATCCATCTGATGCAGGGCAGAGACTATGGACATCTAAAATAAAGTGTAATCAGCATGCCTTTCTTGATGACATGCCAGGAGAATTTTCAGCTAAAGTCCTCCAGAATAATTGGTCCAGAGACACTGTAACAGGATAGTTCAGGTTGAAGTGGGTGAAACAGCTGCTGTTGGGCTTAGCTTATATTGTGGCCTACATACAGTAAATGACTGAGCCCTTGTCAAGCAGCCCTTCACTGTGCATTGCTTTGTTAACGAGTTGAAGATGTTTGTTGTGCTCTGGGCTAAAATGATGACCAATTAGCTTGGCAGGACAATGGTCAGTTGTGTGAGTATCTGTGGATTGGCACGGGAGTGTTTGTGTGTGAGTCTGTACACATATTTGTGTGTGTGTGTGTGAAGCCCTGATACACACATTGGAATGATATACAAGTCTCAAAGTCATCACTTTGGTTCATGGAGCCTGTTTTGGACTCCATGAACTCGTGAAAGCTTGAATTTGCTTTTGTTCATGAAGACCTATAGAAGCACGCTGTGGTACAGGGTGCTTATGTTAAAGAAAAGTGTCTGCAGTGTCATTTCCTCTACGTGTGTGTGTGTGTGTGTGTGTGTGTGTGTGTGTGTGTGTGTGTGTGTGTGTGTGTGTGTGTGTGTGTGTGTGTGTGTGTGTGTGTGTGTGTGTGTGTGTGTGTGTGTGTGTGTGTGTGTGTGTGTGTGTGCATGGCTTCAGATCACTTTGTGCTACCTCCTCCAGTTAGTGAGCGCAGACCCGAGCTGGCGCACTCTCCTCCTTCCCTACTGTAATTGGTGCCATCTGTTTTGGCTGTGTTAACGGACTCTTAGGAATGTTGCGATCCATTATTCCAAACCTCCTGCGTCGCTGTGGACAAGAGCAGCCAATGTCACTCTGACTGCTACGTTGACTGTTTTTGAGTAAAAGATTTCCCCAGAATAAGCCCTCTTTCTTCCTTCACCTCCTACTGTTTTTACTCATTTTATGAGCTCTTTTAGTGTCTTCTTCCTCCTCCTCCTTGACCTCTTCTGTCTGATCTTTTTTTATGCACTCCTTTTTGTTTTAGCCTTAACACTTCATTTTGCTATTTCACCAACTTATGCTTACAATGTATGCTTAAACTGCATTTTGAAATAATTGTGCTAACAACAATCAAATGACTTCAGTTTGAAATGAATGTTTCACAAGTTTGCCATCATACATTTAGTTTTTTTAGTTGATACAAAATTTAATTTGACAGAGTAAATCAAGTAAATTTGTAGTCTGCAGTTTTCACTCTTTGACAGTACCCCCCCAAAAAAACATCCTCAGAGAATCCACATTGTCATTTTTCTTCTCTCAGGTAGCAGACACCAAATACCATGCCGACGAGTGATGGCCCAAGCCGCTTCCCGGTCTTTGTGGCTCCGCCCCACGGAAACCACCAGAGGTCTCCAGGTTATGTCCCTGGTCGGGTGGCTCCAGTCCGCTCGCCACCACCTGCCAAAGCTCCACCGCCTCCACCGATGAAACCTCACGGCCCCCCGCCAGAGCGACCAGCCGCTTTCAACCTGTCAGAGGAGAACCAGCGCAGGGAGCGTGCCCAGAGCCTCCAGAGAAGAAAGAACACACTTATCTGTTTTGGAGTGTCGATGGGGGCTTTCTTCCTCACCCTCATCCTCGTCCTTAGTCTCACAGGTGGAGATGTGTTAGACGGTCAGTATTATGAATTACTAATTGAAACGTTTGTGTTAATTTTTAAAATATATCCATTTATGTGACTTTATGTAACGTCTTCAAGAACTTCTAGCGAGTCCAGTTGCCTTTGGTTATTACAGAGCTTTCTTTATGTAACCAATTGCTTCTCAATTTGCTGCGCATGTTTGCTGCTACCAACTGTGTTATTAGGGATTATTATTATTAGTTGCTTTTCAAATTCTTTTTTTTTTTTACGTTTTCATAGGTTTTTTTTCAGTGCTTTGGTCACTTTTTTCAACGTTTTTGTGACTTTTTCAATGTTTTGGGCACTTTTTTGATGTTTTTGGCGCTTATTCAAAGTTTGTAGGTCTTCTTTCAGTGTTTTTTTTATTGTTTTTGTTGCTTTTCCTAACGTTTGTCGTTTTTTGTTGTTGTTTTTTTTTACATTTTCAGCGCTTATTTCAACCTCCCATATTTTCTGTTATAAAAAAAAACTTTGAAAACGGGTTAAATTTGACCCGAGGACAACATGAGGGTTGAGAAAAAAATCTGAATCGTTTGGTCTGCTAGTCACGATTCGGGGCATGTAGCCTATGTATGTATTTTTTTGGTTTATTTTAGCCTCATAGATTTCAGTCAAAAAAGGATTGTGCGGGAAGAAAAAAGTCAAATAAAGTTATTGGGTGAAACCGCAGTTGGCACGGATGAGGTGCCGAGTGCAGCTGTCCGTCTCTTTAAAAATGCTCTCCATGCAGAATCAGACAGGACAATAACATAACATAACATAACCAAAGAATTTGGGCGGGGTTATAGCAAAAGATATGCACTCAGGTCGATGCGGGATTTCAGAATATGATTAAAGTAACGTTACCTGAGCCCCGCTATAATATCCGCCGACATTTCAGCAACACAGTAAATCCCAAAACTTAAAATAAAATGAAAAGATTGGTGCTGTTTTGAAACGGTGTACTGAGTGTGTTTGGGTCACGTTGCACATATTTGTTTTTATTGTGTGTTAAAATGTGTTTTAATTTTTTAATAACACAGTGGCACTCTTCCTTCTGATAAGAAAAACATCCAACCGTATTCCTTTCATTGTATTTAAAATACTTACATTTTTGGTGGAGAACTAATACAGAACTGAGAACTGACTGTTATATGCTACTGTTGATTAAAACAAAGCTTCACTTTATGTTAAAGCCTCTGAACACAGGTGATTTCAGTTATTGTGGCTGATTAGACCTCTGCTCAGGTTAAAGGTGAGCTGGAGCTTAGATGGGAATTTATTACGTCCATAAATCTTTTCTACCAATAAGGATGAAACTGTCATTTGTCCTGCCCTAAAAGGTGCAACAAGGCTAACAAGAGACTCAGGAAAATGTCAATCAGGGGTCTTCAACGTTTTTTAAGCCAAGGACCCCTCAACTGAAAGAGAGACGGAGTGAGGACCCCCTACTACATATATTGTATAAAATGAAGTTGCATAATAAACTGGGCCTACGATAACGTGTAGGGCGACCTAAAACCTTTATACATACCTTTTTTGCATAGAATACTAAGCTATTAAAATAGCCTGATAATTGTTGGCATGCTTTTTTAGTTTAATTATTTATTATTATTATTTATTATTAGTAATTAGTTGTAATGTTGAACATACATGTGGCACAGTGAATCCTCAGGATTATCTGTATCTGTGATGGCCTTAGTGACCACCTAGGCCAGTAAGCAGTAATGCTAATAATGTGTTGGATTCATGTTAAGACTTTTACATTAACAATAATTTGGAGGCCCCCCTGCATTGACTCTGAGGACCCCCTAGGGGTCCCGGACCCCCTGTTGAAGATCCCTGGTCTATACACACCCACACAGTCCTGGAAGGAGGGCTAGTCAGAGAGCTTAACTGAAAACATCTGTAGGTGTTCAGTCTTTAACGGCCGTAGTCTATAATGTGGACTTTTTTTATCTTAAAATAACAAAGCTTTTTTTCCTTTGCAAGCATTGGAAAACCTATGTCTTTTAACAAAGATTTCACAACGAAGAAGTGTTTATGTACTCCTCTGTACCAAAAACGTCGAATTAAACCAAAAAACGGTCCATGATCCCAAAACTGTGATATGAACCGAACCGTAAATTTTGTGTACCGTTCCAACCATAATCTCTGTATATTTTTGGACATCCTAATGAAAAGTATGAGGTTCTGAAATTTGTCAATGATTGGTCATGTGTGCAGAGAATTGTCCGGACCACAACTCATCCCTGAGTAGCTGGAACCCAGGCCACCAACCAGAGCAGGCTGTTATTGTCAGGAGGGGGCATTTCTTTAGATTGGATGCTTCTGCTACCTTCCGTACCCTAACCATCCAGTCAGGAGGTAAGCACATCAATGTGCATGTCAAGTAGCATTTTGAGTTGTAACATTGATGGATTCACATTAATTGAATATGAGGAGCAACATTCTTCAGCAGATAAAGTTCAGCTTATGGATACATAAGCACAACATACAGCACAAAATAACTTGTGTTTTTCCTCTGCCTCTTCACAGGTAAGGTGGTTTTTGCAGACAACGCTGACGGCTCCAAAAACATAACCTTGAGAACACGGCACATCCTTATAGAAGATGGTGGAGCCCTTCACATCGGTGGTCCCAAATGTCGCTACCGCTCTCGTGCCACCATTGCCCTTATGGGTCGCTCTGATGACAAGGCAGTCCCTGAAGTGCCTGGCATGGGGCGCAAGTTCATAGGCGTCGCGGCCGGTGGGACTCTGGAGCTACATGGCACCGAGAGAGTTTCCTGGACTCTTCTGACCCGAAGTGTCCCGGCCACCGGTCTGGCAACAATGGGTCATGCCTTCCAGCGTAACTTCAGCAGAGGCATCAACTTGCGTGTGGTGGACCAGGACACAGCTGCTGTGCTGTTGTCTGAACGCTACGACACACACGAGTCTCAGAATGATAGTCGGCGGCTTACCCAGCTGCTGGAGACCCTGCCGGCGGGCCGCATTGTCACTCTGGCTGTAGGAGACTCGGCTGTCAAAAGTCTTTTGAAGGAAACTAGGAAGGCCATTGAAGAGAAGCTTGGCAGCAGCTACGTCTATGATCTCCAATACAGGTAAATAATGCCAATTTATGTATATGGAAAATAAGGGCTGGAGCATTATATGGATGTTATATAGAAATCGACATATGAGGCTAGATATCGTCTTACATTTTGGATAGTTTTGGAAGTGTTGTCTCTTCCTGGTTTTGAAGGCTGCATTACAGTAAAGTAATGTAATTTTCAGAATTTACCAGTCTATTCTAGCTGTTCTATATTTGCCTTTACCCACTTAATCATTGTATCCACATCACTGTTGATAATTTATTACGAATCTTATTGTGTAAATGTTTTGTGAAAGCACCCATATTCAACCCTACAACATCGCCCCAATATTGATATCAATGTATTTGGTCAAAAATATTGTGATATTTGATTTTCTCCATATCGCCCAGCTCTATGGGAAATGTTGTAAATGATTTATTTTTCAAATCAAATAATGATAATACACATGGATTGTTTGTTGATGTTGCCCTGGCGAGTGGGTCTGCGTGGGTGGGTTTGTTTCTCGGCTGTGTTGGAAAATGTGCCAGCTCTTGGAGAGTTTGTGCTGGTTCCCCAATGTGTGTTGTCTGGGTCAGTCTTTAGGAGTGTTTTGTTTATTCTTGGTCTCCTGGGGCTGATAAAGACAGTTAATGTGTTTGTGTTTAACCACTGAAGTAAGACCCCTCACTTACTTGGACTGACATAATCAGCGTTTTGTCCGAGGTCCATCCTCCCTAGAAATGTCTCTTTCATTTGTCTTTCTTTTTATCTAAGATGTTGCCTTGAATTCTTCCTAGTTATTCATCATCCTGTTTCCCCTGTGTTTCCATTATATAATGCTCTGCCAGAAAAGGAAGCACGTACAGGATAATGGGGTCACGGTCAGAGAGTTTCCAGGATTGTGCAAAATGTGGTGATTTAGGCGATTTTCTGTCCGTCATGCAAAAGTCGGGATACTGGAAGTTTGAGTGTCATCCTGTCCACGTGCACTAATGCTTTCTTTAAGTTCTTAAAGTGAGAAAATTGTATTTTAACTTTACATGACATTGGATCTTCTTGTACTGCCACTCACACACAATATGCACACGTGAGAGTTTTTATTTCATTGGAAAGTCTAAGTGCTGCAGCATTTCACTCAGTTATTTGTAGCTCGGCCTGGTTTGGTCCTCGGTTGACTGAAAAGCCAAGTGCTACGCCAGATTCTCCAGTGTCACATTTTGCCTTTGGGGGTGGGTGCCAAGTCCTCAAACAAATCCAATTAAATGGATCAGATGATAGAGCCCTGTTATGTTCAGAGGTGCTTGTGTGTGTGTACCAATAAGTTAACAGCGTGCACTCTCTTCTAATCCTCTCGCCGTGTATTGGATTTGGGGAATTTTGTCCTTAGCTTTCTGAGGAAACATGTAGCTCACATTTACGAGAGAGCATGAAGTTTAATGTCTCATTAAAGTCACATAATGTTAGGCTGAGTGACTTTGGGCTCAACGAGTTGGGTGGTAAGGCATCTGACCTATGGGATTGAGCGTAATGGTGAAGTGCAGATCAGTTTATGACCTGTTGTGTTGCAGACCAATACCAGGGAATGTAGCTGGAACATACTTGGAAACCAATTGTGCTTGTTTTTTGTTATTTTGCGTCAGTGCTGTAAAACCGTGCATACCTGGGTGCCCAACGCCATGTTACATGGACATCTTTTACTCCTGTGTCTCCAACGTATGCTTGATTTAAAATACACAATAACAAACTAGCACAATACCCAAATACCTTTTGAATGTATATAGTATGTTGATCTTAGGTGCATCAACCATCCTTCCTCCTGATACATGAATGCGTTGGTTCCTGCCTCGTGCCTGTTGACCCCTCTGTCTTTAATCTTTGTCTCTTAGGAGAACACTCATACACGTTCATGCTGGTGGTCTGTAGTAGGGCTGGGTGATTAATCGAAAATGTATCGACATCGAAATTCTGAAGCTGTTATCGACGCATTTTTCCCATGACGATAATTTCAATAATTTTTATAAAACTAACTTCACTTCAGTTTTATACATTTTCAAGAAATAGTCATAATAGTTCCCTTCAGCTGTTTTAAAATAACAAAAATAAGCACGTTTGAATTAGAAAAAATATCTCACCTTAAATATTTGAGCCCATTTACACTACAAACCTTGGCAATGAACTATGAGGACAAAAAAAAGAATCACAAAAAAAGAATAATCGTTAATTTATCATTATCGAGGTAAAATGTGCAATTAGTCGTGATTTTGATATTAGGTCATATCGTGCAGCTCTAGTCTGTTGTGAATTCACCTCTTGTCTCCACACAATTGCTATTTCCCGGCAAACAATGTGGTTGTTAAAAATGCTGGTAAACATCAAATCAGAATACTTTATTGATCCCCTCAGGGAATAATCAAGGATGTAGCAAAAGGAAACTCTTTCTGAACACAGACAACCATACACTGGGGCTGTAATGACAGTAGATCCCCAGATGGATCCTGTTCGTGTATCGGGGGTGTGCAGTGAGACTGCGTAGGGGCTCTTTCATCTACTATCTATGTTTACGTTGTGATTATGCTAGTGGAAGCAATTCTGATGAACAGAGACAGATTTTAAAACAAAGGTGTTTTGGAGTTTATGGCATCACAACTGCTGCTTGTATTCAGAAAGACCTTGTAGGCAAAAAGTAATGTTTTAAGAAGTAAGATTCGGAACTACACTTTAGTTATAGGTCATATACGCCCTCAACAGCACACCCAATCCCTTTAGTCATCCACACCCTCAAGCTCCTTAAATGATTTTGGCCTCTCCTTCTTATAATCATTGTAATCAAATTTTTCAAAATACATTTCTTGACATTCCTGTTTTATAAGATAGTGTGCAATGAGGTGAGATGGGAGGATTTGGAGCAAAAGTAAAAAGTTGGATTGGAATGAAGTTTGGGATGTGGCAGGTACGCCCATTATTCCTCTGAGCCATACAAACACCCTTCCTGAAATCCTCTGTCCTTGCAATACTCCCTTAACTTTCCTGATATTCTTCCTTTAGTTCTCTACCTCTCATTGTCTTTTTATTACATGACATTCACTCTGATATTGAGTTACCTCCTATCCTGCTACAGGCTCATCACAGGCATTCTCCAGGGCATTACAAGAGTGAAAAGTGTAATCTCTTTTTCAGATACCCCGCACAAGTCTAGTGTCTGTTATCATCTGTAGTATGAATGCAACGCTACCAAGCCACGGCCGAGCGATGTGTGTCGCCGCGACGTGTAGTTACATTTTTCCAGAGGTGCATGTCAGGCTACGGCGTAGAGTCCGGCGTAGGTGTGTGTCTCCACATACCTACGTATGTAGCCAGCGTAGATTTTACGCAGAAGCATAAATCACGCTTGAGTCTGATGCTGCCTCTAGCTACTGCAGATACCATCACATTTCATTGGCTTAACATTAGGGGTGCATGATATATCGACTCATTAAGTTATCGCATATCACGTTGCGCAATATTATATTGAATGTGTCGAGATAAGTATACGATATTTTGTTTATTTTGTGGAGCGATGCGTCTCGTCCGTTGGCTGTGTGGCGTTGTTGTGTTTGATTTAGAGCCCGCTTGAAACGCTGTAATGATCATGTTTCATTGGCCAGTTACCGTGCCACTTTCACATGTCAGCGCACGGGTCCACTACATGACAAACCCAATGGAGCGTACCACGTGTCGTGTGTGCATATTTCAACAGACTGACAGTGTAAGTGAAGAAATGGATAGAGACAATAAAAACAGAATGAATCAGAGAAGGGAAAGAAAAGAAAGGATCTAAAGAGAGAGCAAAGGGAATGAGTGGAGCAAAAGAAAGAACACAAAAGTAAGAAAATGAGTGTTGCTCAGGGAGAAGACGAAATAACAGAGATTGAAGAGGAAACAGTGGCCAAAAGTAATACCATCCCGCGTCTATTTCTCACCGGTAGCTATCCCGCAACTTTATGAACAGTGTTTATATGAGGCAGAGTTTGGAGTCGGAAATATTGAATATTTTTCATCCACCACTGACCTGTGGTCCAGTTATCCAAAGAGAATCTACTGAAAACTTTCAGTTGTTGTTTTTTGATACAGATGTGTGAAACTAATCTTATGTAGCTTTTAGCTAGCCAGCAAACAATTTAATGTTTTGTTTTATTAAGGAATAGCTCCTGGCTAACCAACTGACTTTAGCTAGCAAACAATATGTAATGTAATGTTTTGTTAAGGAATAGCTACAGGCCAACTAACTGACTTTTCAGCTCGCTAGCAAACAATGAAATATTTTGTTATGGAATACAGAGCAGCACACAAATGAACGGTTTATCCCCCTCTTTTATAGCCTATTTACTAGATCCCGAAAGCACATAAAACTCTATTTAATTTTGGTTAACATCAATAAACTTGAATTTACTAAACCCAGATTAGTTTTTAATCGTGCTGCTTAATTTTTAATCTGGATTTACTCACTTTAAGCCTAGTTTTGCTAAACTCTGATTAGAACTAATCTGAAATTAAATGAATCCTTGTTGGGACAACCCATCCTGGAATTTCAGTCCTGGATGGTTTAGAATTTGTATTTAAGTGAAAAACAATGGATCTTGTCTTAAAGTTTTGTACACAATACAAATGCCACTATATGAGGACTGGCGGGTTATATCGCGCGTCCTACACACAGAATATGTCAGGCAGACACACAGCTGACAGCCTCGCAGGTGGATGCGGTGAAGAGAGGCTCAGATGGGTGAACTAAGACTCGTTGCCTGTTTGTCGCCTTTGTTAGGGATGTAACGGCATGAAAATTTAACATCACGGTTATAGTGACTAAAATTACCATGGTTTTCGGTATCATCGCAGTATTTTTAAAAGTGTGTTCAATATGTTCAGAAAGCACTGATAGGCCTACAGTACACAAGCTGAAATAGTTTCAAAAAGTGTAATATATATATTATATATTATATATTACAAAAATATAGGCAAAACGGATGAAGCTGGGAATGGTTAAACATACGGTTTCCACACCGTGGTAATCCACCGTGATAATA
Source organism: Gymnocephalus cernua (assembly GCA_023631565.1). NCBI lineage: Eukaryota > Metazoa > Chordata > Actinopteri > Perciformes > Percidae > Gymnocephalus > Gymnocephalus cernua. Next base: position 3,410,128 of record CM042425.1, on the reverse strand, counting down.
ATGATATTTTAAATGAAAACGGTAACTGTTATCGTCAACATTTTTATTGTGATTTACCGTTACACCGGTAATCGTTACATCCCTAGTCGTAGCGGTTAATGATCGGTTAACAATGGTCAGCCATTGGTCAGGAAAAAAAAAAATCAAAAATAGCATCCCTAGTAATGTCTGAAAATGACATTTTTCTGTCTTTCACTTTTCTTTTTGTCCCTCTGGTGTCTCCAGACAGGCGTGGGCTTTGGTCTCGGTTGTTGGTGGTGGTAACGCATCATGCTCCGAGGACGTTAGGGAACATGAAAACCACGACACCGGAGGGAGAGCTCTTGCAAGACGGAACTTCACCACCGTGGACGGAGTGGCCTTCTCGGTCACCGCCTACAGCGAGTGGAAGAATGGTAAGAAACTGCTTATCGTGACAATTTCAAAACCCATTTAAACATACGTGGTCCGGTGTTGACAGCAACTAGAAATGATATAGCGATCAGCCATTTATTGTAGTGCTTAGTTTATGCCGTCTGTCATTTTGTCTAGGTTATCTAAGTTGTTTTTTTAAGGAATATTTTTGGGCATTTCCGTCCTTTAATCACTAGGACAGAAAGAGGAGAGAGAGAACCCTGGGCCTCTGCGTCAATGAATAATGCTCTACATATGGGCGTGTGTTCTACCAACTGAGATACCCGGGCGCCCATAGGTCGTCTAAGTTTAATGCTATTTGTCCGTAATTATTCACAATGACAAGCTTTAGTAGCGTGGAAGCTGTTCAGGTGAAATTGACAGGTTTCTCTAGCTTTAAAATGGTAAAGGGTTTAGAGGAACGTGACAGGTTGACGAGTGAGGTTTACCACATGCCAACTGCTTTACAGATCAATCATCTGAACATGAAAGACATTCTTGTGCCTGACTGGGTGACTGTTGTTTTGTGACCATGCCGCTATGACCATTAGCAGGTCTTCAGGCAGTTGTAAATGTGTGTATGTGTGGTTTGGGTGAGGCGCTAGCACACCCTCTGGCTTTATTTATTGCGGCCATGCATGTCCACCTTTTTAAAATATATTTTGACAGTGTCTCAACTTTACTGTGGACCATAAAGTATAAAATGATGGTTTCCTGGGGTTATCCAACTCTCTTTACACAATACTGTTGGTTGATATTGCCCACAGTGGGACAATATTAATAACTGCTGAACACAAACAATTCTTTGCTTCACAATATCTCAGTGGTTATTGAGCTATTCAGAAGCCAGAATCTAAATTGCTATTCAGTGTAAATGTTGGTGTAAAAAACAAATGTTCACTGTTATCCTCATGTTTTTCCTTCCTAATTGATGATTATTAAGAATAAATGGACTAATCTTAGTGTTATATTTTTTAATGGAAACGCGTAACAATATATTTTTATCTTACTTGAAGAGAGCCTTTGTAAGGTACTTTACGGCTAGGTATAATACATCACCATACATCATCCCCCCCCCCTCTCTCTCCCTCACAGGTTTCCCCATCTCAGGCTTCCAGGTGGATGCTGTGGACCAGGTGGTGCTGAACCTGCAGGACAAAGTGCAGCCGACCTGGCAACCCGGGGATCAGATTGTAGTTGCCAGCACAGACTACTCCATGCACCAGGCTGAAGAGTTTACCTTATTGCCCTGTCCTCACTGCACCAGCAGGCAGGTCAGGATACAAGGTGAGGTGAGGTGAGGTGAGGTGAGGTGTGTGTGTGTGTGTGTGTGTGTGTGTGTGTGTGTGTGTGTGTGTGTGTGTGTGTGTGTGTGTGTGAACCTTGTCTTATAATAACCACAGTGGTTTTATAGATTTAGATACATTGCCTCTGCTTCACATCCTCCTACCTTCATCTCCTCTAATGGTTTCTCTCTAACAATCTGTCTGGACATGTTTCCCGATCTCATTCCACTGTTGTCAACAAACGCCAACTCCCTTCCCTGGAGAGAAGGGTGTATTAGTGTTTGTGTGTGTGTGTGTGTGTGTGTGTGTGTGTGTGTGTGTGTGTGTGTGTGTGTGTGTGTGTGTGTGTGTGTGTGTGTGTGTGTGTGCATGCCTAGCTTTTGTGTTGGCGCCGTGAGGAATTGCAGCTGGAGCTTTGCGTTATCATTGGCAGCTGCACCCTGTAGGCATGGGTACTTTCCACATCGTCAAAGAGCTGATTATTTTGTGTCTCATATGAATTTGATTACCTTTTACTTTAACATGTCTATTATTTTGGTTGGTTGGTTTTGGGGCATGGGTAGATGTTTATGTTTTTGTGTGTGCTGCTAGGCATACAGTTGGAAGCCCACCATTTCCGGTGTTTAAATGCCATTTCCTATTTGTTTTAACATTTTAGATTAGATTAGATTAGATTCAAGTTTATTGTCATTGCACATGCCACAAGTACAGAGCAACGCAATGTAGTTAGTGTCTAACCAGAAGTGATTAAATACATATTAAATAACGTGCTACAGTATGAATAAATAACATATGCTACATAGTGCAAGGTATGAATGATATATAATATGAGTGTCTATTACTTAAGGTATGTAGAGGCTACGGACAGGTTAAGATGGTATTTTAGTGAAAAGGTTTGAGTCTAATGGTGCGTTCTTTTTGCCTCGCAACTCGTATTTTACGAGGTCAAAGTCGTAAACACGCCCCCTGACCTCGTATTTACGAGTTCGGAACTTGTACATCCACCGAGGTACCCGAGCTGAAAATCCAACATGGCTGCCCCCTGTATCGACAGTTGTGAAAGCTGTAGTAACACAGTTATAAGCACTTCTGTGTTATTTGTGTCACACTAAATCAGTCGTACACGCAGCGCTGTCTTCTATCTGTGTTGTCACGCAGTTTGTATGCACATGAAACAGCGTATACATTGTTTAAACTGGCGTGGCTAACCTGGCTAGAGCTAATGAAAACAATGAAAATCCGACTTGCAAAAAGAACGCATTCAACTCGTGTGTGACGTCATTCCCAGTTGCGACCTCCGACTTCCAAGACAAAAAGAACGCACCATTAGTATGACTTGTGCCACTTGAGAGAGGTTCCACAAGAATCTGAAGCCATGTTATGTTATTCTTTTCGGCTTTTTTTGGAATGCAGTGATATTCGTAATCATACAAAGTAACGACTTGCACTGTTTCCAGGTTTTGTCCAATTTTGCACCAGATGTTTCTTTGAAAATGGTCACCTAGGTGTAGCATATGACCAAGAATCTGCCTGTCTGTTCTGCCCAGGGAAACCTCAGTATAACCATGTTGGAGAGATTATAGATGGCGTCGACATGCGTGCTGAAGTGGCTCTGCTCTCCAGGAACATTTTAATCTACGGGGAAATGGAAAGCTCGTGCTACGGAGACAACGTGTGCCAGTTCTACAACCACGACACCTATGGAGGCCACATCAAGGTGTGTCTTGTGTGTGTGTGTGTGTGTGTGTGTGTGTGTGTGTGTGTGTGTGTGTGTGTGTGTGTGTGTGTGTGTGTGTGTGTGTGTGTGTGTGTGTGTAAGTTTACAGCACAGTCCCTTGTTTAAACTGTGCTTCCTGTCTGTATTTGCTGATGTATGTGTCTGCATGTCTCAGCATGACTTTATATTCTGTGGCTGCAGTAATCTGCGTGACAGTTTCCATACTGCAGAGCTAAAGGGTTCATACATTCTATATTTATATGCCGTCCTAAATGAGAGGGGTTATTCATGTCCCTAGTTCAGTTTGTGTGAAGCACTACTACTTTTCTCACTCCTGTTCTCTCTGTGTTCCCCCTCTCTGCCTCTACATGTCAAGCTTTTATTTTATATAAAAGATACAGTCTATAAATCTGAACACTGAAGACCTAAAACAGATTAGGGTCAAACACGGCCATAACTGGAGCAGCATTCTCTTCCTTGACCTACATGGGTCTCTATATATGCTATGAGTTCACTGTAATTTGTTTAATAATAGTCCAATTTCATTCAATTTTAGTGGCAAAAACACAATAACATTCCTTAGGCTCTATGTAACAATCTGCCTCTAAAATGATTGACCTCCCCACCCACAAACTAAGAGACCACAGCATCACACACAATGCACTCACCACTGCATATTTTCTTAATCAATTTTTCACACAATTCTCATCTGGACATATATGCATGCAAGAACAAGATGTATATACAGCAAGTATTTGTCTTGAGGCATCATGTGCAGCGTATATACTACTCTCTCTGTGTGTGTGTGTGTGTGTGTGTGTGTGTGTGTGTGTGTGTGTGTGTGTGTGTGTGTGTGTGTGTGTGTGTGTGTGTGTGTGTGTGTGTGTGTGTGTGTGTGTGTGTGTGTGTGTGTGTGTGTGTGTGTGTTACAGTTAGCTGGAAGGATTGGCCAATACCCCCTTAACAGGAACCAGACTGTGTGGATTATGCCATACCAATTTAAATACCTCTGAGGGAGCATTGTTCAGCATATTTGTATTGCATTATTTGTTGACATTCATCATTCAACTTTATTTTCTCCCCTATCCATTTGTGTGCAGCTTTTATTTGGTGCTTCTATTACTCACCAACAGAGCAAAAGTTCATATCCCAGTGGGATCATAGACAAACGCAGAGAATCATACTGTAGACCTAAACCTTTAATTGGACCAGAGTGGTTTGACAGTTGGCCCACTTTTGCAACATAATGTGAACCCCCCTCCACAAGGCCAGTGTGATTTACTTAAGCGGTTAAGCGCATTGTTCTTGCTTGATCGATTTTAAAATCACCCTTTCTTTTGCGCCTTAACCTCCACTCTGGCCTTTCTTTCGGTAGATCCTTCGTAACTTCTCCTCCGTGCATCTGTCCCACGTGGAGCTGAAGAACATGGGCCAGCAGCGTGAGAAAGGGCGCTACCCCCTCCACTTCCACATGTGCGGGGATGTGGACCAGAGGGGAGGCTATCGGGAGCCCACCTATGTGGACGGACTTTCCATACACCACTCCTTCTCCCGCTGCCTCACCATCCACACCACCAACGGCTTACTGGTTAGTAAAGTGTGTGTGTGTGTGTGTGTGTGTGTGTGTGTGTGTGTGTGTGTGTGTGATATGAGTAATTCTAAAATGTATGTGGGGACAAATAAAAAACAGCTGTAGACAATGAAATCATCTTTATTTGGAGGATTTGAAGACAGCTGACAGTGATAAGTACTATGTGATGTCAGCAGTTGAATGCTCATCAATTACAGCCTCCATCGCTGGATTACTGTAATGACTTGTTTCCTCCTTTCTTTTTCTTCCTCTCCCTCTCCTTGTTTTCCTTAAATCGCTCTCTTCAAACCCTCCTGTTGCATACCTTTCTACATTTAAGAGTGATCTGTCTAGAAGACTCTTTGGAAGAGATACACTAGTTGGAACAATGTTACTATTTTTATATACTTGCTGGATAAATTACACCATATGACCTGTTCACACTGGTATGTCTGTCAAATGCAAAATCCCAGTGTCTGTGTATGTTTGTGAGAGTTATGCTCCCTCCTGACGTCAAACGGTGATGGGTTAACGTTTGTCCTTGAGGCCATTAGATTAAAAGCATTGTTCTGATCTGCAACAAGGAAATGGAATTCACAAAGTTTGACATTGTTTGCTGTTTTCCCTCTTTCCCTTCTGGCACAATGACCATGTGAATATTCTCACTCTTGTGTGTCTTCTTCAACAGCTCTCTTGACACCGTTATTCTCTACATAGCTTCAGATGGGTTTAATAAAAGCAAAGTGGACAGAGTAGGAAATTATTTCAGGAATTTGAAGTTTTACGGAGGCAGGCACATCTAACAGTTGGAACATACTCTTTTTTTTCCTGTGGGTTGCTGATGATTCCAAGATGGACTAACAAATGTTGTCTTAGCCTCCAGGACTTTTCTGCATATTTCCATTAGGTGCAAACTACCTCTTCCTTGGAAAGGGAACATTGACATTAATGGGATATAGTACTGTATTCATTTTTTCTCTCCTGTCAAGAACTCTGAAAATAAATAGTCTCTTTATAAGGGCTGCACAATATATAGTTTTTTTTTTTTATTGTTATCACAATATCAATATCGTGAAAGGCTGCAACATGACGTTAGTTGAAAGAGAGTATTAGTAGAAAACTGCACTTTAAAATGTAACTGTCATTCTTTTTTTATTGGTGCCTTTTAAGTTCAATTCAATGTTGAATTTGGTCAATAAAATAATTTTGGAAAATATATATTTTTTTAATTCAACAAGCAATTTCTTGTATTTTAGCAGAATACTGAAAGCAGCAGAAAGGCCAAACTGAGTACACTTTAATATCTGTTTTTTTATCGCGAGTAATATCATTATCACAATGTTCAACAATGTTATCGCCTATTGCATTTTTTTATATATCTAGCTGCCTTCTTTCTTTGACCCAGGTGAAGAACACTATAGGCTATGACACCCTGGGTCACTGTTTCTTCCTTGAGGATGGGATTGAGCAGCGTAACACCTTCTACCACAACCTTGGCCTGCTTACTCGGCCCGGGACTCTGCTGCCCACTGACCGCAACGAGACCCTCTGCACCAGCATCAAGGACAAAGTCTACAAGGGCTACACTCCCTCACCCAGTACAGAGTGCAAGTAAGAGATTAGGATCCTGGCGTTGTGTGTCTCTGGTTGGAGATACGAGTGCAGAGCAAACTAATAAAAGACAGCGCGAGTTTCTGCACTGTCATAAAGAGCAACCACTGCTAGCAACTTGTGCTTTCTTACTTTACAGCACTCTACGGTTATATTGTGGGTGTAACAATCAATCATTTACCAGTATTTACCATCAGAGTCAATTTAGTAGTCTTGACAGTTTTTAACATCCGCCATAGATCTGTAAGTGCACACACAGGTTTAAAATGGTCATCTCAGAAACATGAATACATTACACTTACATTTTAGAGTAGTTTTTATGTGTCACAAGTTATGTTGTTGTATGACTTAGTGGGGTTGAATCATTTTATAAATCTCCCACACTGACATTAAAGTCTTTGACTCTCAGTCAAGTGTCTGTGTGGGAAACCTGGTGATAGTGCAGACAAACCCTGAGAGGAGACAGAGGGTCCATGTGAAAAAGATACTGTAGTTAGTTTTATTGTGAGCAATATCAGCAGGGTGGTTTTATCCATGCAATAACAACCTTTACCCTCCACGGGATGTTTTTATATCGCAGCAAGAACAAGAAAAGTGCCTCTGTGAGAGAAGCAACAAGCACTGTTTCCGATGGGGGGGTGTTGGTGGGGGGGTGTTGGCTGAGCTGTCCCTGTCCAGGGATTATGTTGGAGAGGTGGATTATTGAGGGAATTTTGAAAGATCACATGATTCTTTGATCTCTGCCTTCTGCTTATTAGTCATAGTCTCTGTTATGCCAAGGTACTGCCTTTTTTAATATTTGTGTGTGTGTGTGTGTGTGTGTGTGTGTGTGTGTGTGTGTGTGTGTGTGTGTGTGTGTGTGTGTGTGTGTGTGTGTGTGTGTGTGTGTGTGTGTGTGTGTGTGTGTGTGTGTGTGTTTTCAGGGCAGTTTCAACATTCTGGATCGCCAACCCCAACAACAATCTCATCAGCAATGCAGCTGCTGGTTCGCAGGTAATAACATCAGAGTTATGTAAGAAAAAAGCTTCATCTTTTCAGAAGTGATTAATTGACTTGAGAAAAAGGAAGATCCCGCTCTCGCTACAACATCACCATTTATTGAAGAAGCTAACATTTCGGTTAAGACTCTTTGACGAAGGTCCAGAGGGAACGAAACGTTGGCTTCTTAAATAAATGGTAGCAAGAGCGGAGTGCGGAAACTTCCTTTTTTCAAGTCTGTGATATTTTCCAACGCACCTGCATAGAAGAATTCTTGGATGTGCAAATTGTGATTAACAAGGATATAAAATAAGGATCAACCTTATTGATGTATGATATGTAGTTTATTATGTAAAGCTGCCGTGGCTTTGGTGTTCCTGAACTTTGCACAATGAAAATGGAAGATTGTCATGCTCATAACAAATTGATCCATCAATAAAATGAGATTTAACTGGCTTTAGTGTCTGATAGAGGGGTACAATAACATAGTGAGACGAGGTAGAAGTAGAACACGAGGCTCCCTCATCCCGTCTCTCAGCATGGAGATGCACTGCAGAGGGCTGTGTACTAATAATTGGTAGGGGGTATGCTTGTGATATTAAAGTTGTCTATATCTATTGAACCATGAACTTGTAATGAACTATTGAGCTCATATGAAGTCTGTGGGGCTTGGCCTCACATGTAGTTATGACATCCTGCCCGGTTCTGCATATTGGTTTTGTATGTTACTCCAGCGCTCCACCTACGGATGATGTGTGTATGAGCCCAGATAATTAAATTCCTGCTGTTGCCCAGCCGTACCACAAACGTGATTTATCACCTCATCTCTCTTCCTTCCTGTTCCAGGATGCTGGCATATGGTTTGTGTTCCACAGCTCTTCCACCGGAGACTCTCATGGGCTGGTACCAGAGACCCGAGCAGAGCTCACTCCTCTGGGGATTTTTTACAACAACCGCGTACACTCCAACTTTAAGGTATCATCACTGGAGCTTATCTTTTTTTATTATTGGTGTAGCTTCAAGTCAGGGTGTGCTTTCTCTCCCATATACAGGCCAATATACCAGGTGCCAAACCTCTCAGTGTCGTCTCTGTCTGCTTCTGTGTTTTACAGAGACAAGAGAAATACAGTATTTATAACTTGTAAAAAAAAAACATTGCACATAATTCTTTGCTTATTCACTTGGTTCTTGCCAAAACGAGACATAGACTCACACACACACACACACACACACACACACACACACATACACACACACACACACACACACACACACACACACAAGTAGGCTCTCCAATAGTGCTCTGTTGTGTAATGACAGAAGTCAGGCAGGTGAACTGTAAGTCCTTTGTTCAGTCTGACCAGAGCAGCCTCTCTTATAGAGGAAGGAGCCCCGAGGTTTAGACTATACATCGCTTATTCCACAGGACCAACTCAGAGCACAGGTTTCCATATACATACAGAGATGTAACATTTTTCCTATAATTTTTTTTACAATTCATTTTCTAAACATACAAAACTAATCCATATGTTATGAACTATGTAAATATACATCGCCTTTTTATACACATACATTATTCACAGGAATTCTCTTTACCAACTTTCCTACTTGTTGTTCCGTGATTTAAATTTAGTGCATTTATTATTGCCTCAGTTCCCACACTGTGAACTATACTAGTAGTCTCGTTTATGCCAGTGCAACAGAAATAGAGCTGTAGTCCATCTTTGATCTCTTTCTATCGTTTTAGAGAACATTTTGGCATTTTACTGTAATTATACTTTTGTCTTCCTAGGCAGGGCTGTTCATTGATAAAAGGGTGAAGACCACCAATGCTAGTGCTGCCGACCCCCGGGAATACCTGTGCCTGGACAACAGTGCCAGGTGTGTATGTGTGTGCACACGTGTGCAATTGCATTTTACATTTTGAGCAAGTACACGGTCCGACATTTATAATGTGTAAAGAAATATAACCCCAACCCCCTAACCCTTTTTATTATTATTTTGGACATCTTGAGTACGTAGTTAGTTATGAGTGTATGCAAATGGTTAGTGTGTTACAACTGACACTATACTGTACTCTATACTGTACATATTTTTGCACAACGTGTATATCGGGGTATTTATAGTGGCTAATCATACGCATCACAGTGTACAGTTGCACTATGTTAATATTTTGGTATGTGTGGTTTACTAATGTTTGTTGCATGCCACTGCCAATAACTGTTTGTGAATTAAGTTATTTATAGCCCCCTGCTGTACAGTATATCTTCTAGGATAGGACCATTGACTGGGATAGATGCTGTAGATGACTTTACACTCTGTTACTGGATTTTAGTCGAAGGTCTGTCAGGTTTGTGTTGACAGAGAAAGCAAGGCTTCACAGATAGTTTCCACTCTCCCTGCCCAAATACAGCCCTCAACTAGACGGAAAACATCTTCGGCTCAGTGGACTCAGTGTGTGTGTGTGTGTGTGTGTGTGTGTGTGTGTGTGTGTGTGTGTGTGTGTGTGTGTGTGTGTGTGTGTGTGTGTGTGTGTGTGTGTGTGTGTGTGTGTGTGTGTGTGTGTGTGTGTGTGTGTGTGTGTGTGTGTGTGTGTGTGTGTGTGTGTGTGTGTGTGTGTGTGTGTGTGTGTGTGTGTGTGTGTGTGTGTGTGTGTGTCAGTGCATAAATGTGTGCAGAGGTTTGAGGGGGAGGATTTTAACGAGAGAGAATAATATTGATAGTTCCCATTGATAGTTTTGATTTATGTAATCCACATTAAGGTTAATATTCCCCCTTTTATTAACACTTTGGTCCAAAAAACTAGCAGAAAAAAACTATCCAGAGCACAAATACCGATGTTGAAGGAGAGCTCTGATCGGAATTGAGTGACACCATTCGGGCTGAAACCCTGTCCATTTTTGAAGACTACGAACACATCTGATATGACACAGAAAAGCATAATATGTGACCTTTAATGACACCATGTCCTCTTCTGCAATACCACTCGTGGTGTGCATTGTGGGAGGCAAAATGCATTGAAGCCTTCAGTCTCAAGAGTTCAACAGTGGGGCTTTAGACTTTTAGTCCAGTTAAATAACATAAATTATGTTTGCACAGATTTATAGTAGGATGATGTTATGATTATCAGGTCACGCACAACCCTCCAGTAGTTAAGTTGGTTACATGTATCTTGTGTGTGTGTTGTGCATTCGCCTTCATGAGGACCAAATGTGTAGAAAAAGTAGGGGAAAATATGAAGTTTGACACTGTGCTAAGGTTAAGGGTGAAAACTAGAGAGGTAATGAATGTAGTTATTGGAAAGTCACAAGGTTATTAATAGAAACGTGCGTTTGTGTGTGTGTTTATCAGATTCCGACCACACCAGAATGCTGACCCTAGACGTCCACGGGTGGCGGCGGTCATTGGCACTCTGATCTCCTTCAAGAACAACGACTTGGGGGCGTGGATACGGGGAGGTGACATCATCATCCAGGACTCTGGGTGAGACGACTCTTAGGCTGCGATGTGATTCATGTAACGTCTTCGAGAACTGGGGGCTGGGATGTTTCTGATGAAAAATTAAAAGATTGTGTCATCACAGAAACCTAAACTGTGAATCTCGGTGCTTTTTCGGTGGACAGGCTCATGGTATTTCAATAACAGACAGTACACTAAAATATTTCCTTAATCTGAACAGATTTGCAGACAACGGAGTGGGATTGGCCTTTGCCAGGTGCGTACTTCTAAACTCTGGTCCAAGCAGTGTCATGATTTTATTCAGCCATATTTGCTTTTCATATCTCCCTGCCAGATGAACTTGCCAAAAAAACAAACGTGTGATTGATTGCTAGATACTGACACTTTAAATGTCTTGTCACAAGTATCTCTTTCCTGATTAATATTTTTTTTCTCTCTTCTTTCAGACCTAAATAAAAAGTACAAACTTTTACAAACAATTGTCCTGTACTATATGTCTTTGTTAAGTTGTCAAATGTTTGCATATGTGATATAAATCTATATTCACCCTTATCTCCTTCTTGCTCTCCAGTGATGGCAGCTACCCGAAAGATGAAGGCTCCAGCCAGGAGGTGACACAGTCTCTGTTTGTGGGTGAAAGCCGAAACCGAGGGACCAATGGAGGACAGAATAAATACTGGGGTTTAGGGGGGACTGATGCAAAGATGAGGACTCTGCCTAGAAACAGGTGAGGAGGAGAAAACAGAGGGAGGAATGAGCTGTTGAAAGGAGAGGGAAGGAAAGATACATGTGAGGAAATTGAGGGAAAATCCAAATCAAACTGAGTTCTCAGGAATTGCAGGGGATGGTGTTGGGAGGAGCTGGCGAAGAAAAATATGCTGGGAAAAACATACAATGAAGAGCGAGCCAGCGAGGCAATCAGGTAGTTGGACAGATGGACAGCTGAGGCTGCTGCAGCTGCTTTAAGCAGTAGGTGGACTTGTGAAAGGAAGTTCTGTTTTGACTGACTTCCCTCTAGTGATATTTTAAGCAGTTTATGAAAAGCTGTGGTGGCAACACTTGCGTGGTTTCGTGGACGGATTACTCATGTAGCATTTGATTTCTTAAGAGCAAGGAGATAGGAGGCTTTTTTTGCAGGCTTTTTTTGGCTCCTATTAAGTTCAGCTGGATGTCACAGTTCACTTCGTTTTGTTTCTATTGTTTGTACCAGACACATGTTTTGTGTTGCACTACCTGTGCCTCCCTGACAATGCCTTAGATAGGACTTCCATTATGAGGACGTTTATAGAGCCTCTCCATGCTGTAATGCAATGTCTGACTATGTGGACAATCCTTGATGAGACCAGAGTTTTGAGCTTTATGTCCCCTCAGGGACTCCTTCCAGTTCTCTCTGTCTTTCTCTCTGTCATTACAGAGATTGTTCTTCGAAAGGAGAGTACCATAAACTAGAGAGTGATAAATAGCTGCCTTTTTACTTTTAAATGCTAGGGTTTATGTCAGTTTGTGACCACTGTCACCACTGTGTACAACTTTACAGCCATTTTACAGGCTTCCTGACCACACTGTGACATCTGGCGCATTCAGTTTGTCTGTCGTCATCGTGGTTACTGCCAGAGCTGCTGACACACTTTTTTTTTTCCTTGCCAAGAGAGAATAGACAGTTCCACTAAAATTGATGGATAATTTGAGATCCTTTAATTAAAGTTCAGTACGGTTTCATTAATAGCAATAACGTAAGACTTAGATCCTTGTCTGAGGGAAAGTAAAAACTTAAAACAGACTGAGTGATGCTGGAAAATATTGGTTCATTCTTCTCTATAATTATCCCAGATTATCTTGTCTTTTTAACTTAACCAGCTTAACTTTTTCCATATCTATATACAATTATAATAATAATAATAAATTGGATTTATATAGCGCTTTTCACAGACTCAAAGTCGCTTATCTTTTATTTTTATTTTATTTGGTTAGTTGTGTGACACTATTTGCACTGGGGAAAAAAGTTTGAATTTTTAACTATCATTCTCTTTACTAAGATTGTATGGTTGGTTTTTCTTATGTTTTTCTTTTATGATTGATGTTAAAATCATTTACCACATTACTAATGTTAACAGAGCTGAAGTCATTTTAGGGAGAACCACTGAAATGATGAAATTGCCTATATAGGCCCATATGACCAAGAATTATGGAGCATGTCATGTCTTAGGCAGTTGATGTCTTGCACCCTTGTGAGCTCATAGCCTGGCTGAAATGTGCTTACGTTTTTAATACCATGTTCCTCTGAAACTCCTTTTTAAGTTTTGGGTTTTAGCCAGTCCATGACTAAACCCTGTGGTCATCCATTTGAATGCTGCTCTCTTTACTCGATCTGTATTTTCTCCCATTTTATTTATTGCTGCTTTATTTTCTGCATCGACTTGTCTCATCATGGATTATTCCCCACGCCCTCTCTGTAGGACATTCCCAATCCGAGGTTTCCAGATCTATGATGGTCCCGTGCGGCTTACGCAGAGTACATTTCGTGGATTCGTCCCCACACCAGAGCGTTATACCAGCGCAGTGGGATTCAACCTGAAGAACACCTGGCAGCTCACCCCACAAAACAACCTGTCGCAGCTCAACTTCCAATCCACCGTGAGTTAACATCTATTTTTGACAACTAGGCACGCTCTCCAGTTACTGAGGGACACATGACCGCTGAGACTGAGGGACAACACAGAGATGTCCATAGGAAGCAGTTCAACCCTACGCTTAGTCACATTCTATTTACAGTACTATGGTATATTGTTTTAATTGTGATCTGCTTTTAATATGCTTATAATAGATAGTGTTTTCAATAGGTTGACTGCTTTTGGGGCGGGAGGTGGGCCCTGGGGGACGTTAGCGTGGGTCAGTGGTGCTCTGCTGCAGAATTAATATAAGGGAAACATTTTTGGGTAAATACTGCTGCATTCACATGGATTCCGCCAGACGGCAAACCGGATATCATTGTAGTGAACAAGAGCAGGATGGTTATAAATGAAATGAGGCCGGCAGGGAATACCAGCAATGGTAACGGTAGGCGGCATTGCCATTCAAATAAAAAACAATTTTAACTTTTGATGTTTTGATGTTATGCAGCTCCCTCGCACAAAGAAAACATGAACGATCTGGACGAGGACATCCGGAATTATATGACCAGAGCTTGAAATCCTACCGATAAATTACAAGAAGCTGCATGCATTACTAGAATGATTACATGAAAGAGAATAATATTATAATATATTATTAGAATTAATATATTTTATTCAGATTTTTTTTTTTGTAAACAATACGACATCGCCGTAGCAATATGTCGCCAGGCGTGTTTTGTTTTGCAGTTCCTGCCATTCCTTCGGACTGTCAGACCGTCCAAAAGGTGTTATTGTCAGTCTGCATGAATCCATGTGAATGCAGCAGCATGACTCTTGATGTCTTGTTTTCAAGCATTGCATTTTGGCCAGCTCTTTTCCATTATATATTCCTTCCTCTTTATCCATGCCTCTAACTTTGTGATGTGGTTTTTCTGGTCTGGTTGTGAACACTCCTTGGATTGACAGCTTTTTTTATTCATCTTAGTTTTTTACTTTTCTACCTCACTTTATGTGTTCATCCTCTTGGTACACTGGGACTGTTTTACCCTTTGGCAGTTTGCTCCTATTTGTGCTTCATCCCTACGAATATCCCCTCGTATTGATTAGATCACAACTCAGATCAGAGTCATGGTGTTGGCAGTTATTTGAAGGAGAAGAAAAGGGGAGCCCCTTCTGAGACAGGCCTGTGGAGAAATCATTGTAAATCACTGGTGCCCTCTTGTGGTGGTGTAGTACGTCGCACTGCTTTTACTTATGCAGTTTTTATGCAGAACTATGCAGTTTGTTTTTAGCTTAATTTACCTTAACTGAACAGCTTCAGAGTCACTGGAATGGTTATATGACTTTTTTTCTGGTTGAATGGTGGTCGTCTCGCTTCCCCCTAGCGCCTGTGAGCTGAAAAACCACCCTTGCAACTTTCGGCCATTGAGCCACCGGCCTCAGCGTCAGGAAGTATCGCGTGATATCAGGTCTTGTCATGTAACAAATTGCTTCACAGCACTGCACACTCTCGCCCATTCAGGAACCGGCTAACGGATGGCGTTTTTCACACTATCGTCATGGCTGACGGTCAAAGAAGCAGAAAGCTAGGAAAGCATTGTCGGAGGAACAGAGAAAGAGGAAACTGCAGACTGACCGAGAGAGGAGTCAGACACAAGGAAACATAGGAGCTGCCAAATATCTATTCCGAGGCTTTAGGGGGAGCTCTATAGAGAAAGCTGCCAGCAAAAAGCCAGCAAACAGAGAAGAAATGGACACAACTGCATAAAGAAATTAAGAGTAAAACATTTTTAAGCATCTCCCGCTCATCGATGCTCATTATTGTCTTAAAGTTTTAGTGCGTACATTTTTGATATTAATGAATGTCAGTTACATTCAAGCCATCGCCAAATGAGTTGCTACGAAGCTAATTAAGACTATCAGCTCCACACAACTCTCTCTGGATCTCTGTGTGACTGTTCAGAAGATTATGACGTCCGGTGACTTTCCCGCGCAGAAGCTCAAGTGAAGATGATGACCTCTTCTGAAGAGTCCATCATGTTTTTTAAGTGCCCTCCTTGGCTACTAGCAACTGTGTGGAGGAGGGGTGAGGGTGGTGGCGTTTGCGCGATCACGGAAGCCTTGTATCATGTGGACGCGCCAACAGTGTTGTCATTACTTAGAATTCCTCATGGGGGAGACTTTAGACTTTAAACCACGAACACAAAGTAAACATTTCCAGTTCCAGTAAATGGCAGCTGCATCGAAAAGAGCACTCCCTAACAAACATGAATCAGCTGGCTCTGAATTGATACATAGTGCTACAATGTATATGGTGGCATTCCCAACACTCTTGCTAATAACATCCTCAGGTGGGTCTGCGGGCGTTCTTCGGCCGCCCCGGGCAGTGGTTCGAAGACAATGACCTGGATGGTGACAAAAACTCCCTCTTCCACGATGTGGACGGGTCAGTAACCGGCTACACAGATACCTACGTCGGCAGAGCGGACAACTACCTGATCCGACACCCTGGCTGTGTGAACGTGTCCCAGTGGAACGGAATGATCTGCAGCGGCCGCTACTCTCAGGTACGGCATGTCGGCAGACAACACCTTGTCCTTCTAATGTAAAACTCCTCCTGACCCCTGCCCTCCACCACATCCTCTTGATAGAAGTGTGTGTGTGTGTGTGTGTGTGTGTGTGTGTGTGTGTGTGTGTGTGTGTGTGTGTGTGTGTGTGTGTGTGTCTGTGTCTGTGTCTGTGTCTGTGTCTGTGTCTGTGTCTCTGACTATTATTACAGGGTAACGGTTGGTGAACATGTAAATATACCATAAATTGTTAAAATAGGAAATAAACATGTTAACTTCTCATAGAAGGGAAGAACATTGAAAATATAGCTTACACTCTTCACGGACACGCACACAGAATGTACCCACACTTTCACTGCTTGCGGCATCTGACAGAGCACACTGGGCCTCATTTACTAACACTAGCGCAGTTTACGCTGCATTTGTTTATGCGAGTTCGGTAATAGCGCACGCTATGCTTCCACATTTTGCGTAGTATTTATCAACCCGGACACCCATCAGGCAGTCAGCGTCTTTCTCCGCCCACTAGAATGTAAATTGCGCTGTAGCAAAGCGGTACTGTTGCTATGATACGGCTGAGTGCAGACTGCCATATTCCCACTGCTGATGCTATGACTGTTTAAAATGATCCTGATGATATTTGTAACGTAGCGAGGAGTTTGACAACTGCTGGATGGAATGTGAACCCTGAGTCAGAGATATAACGTCATCTTTGATTTCTTCCGTAACTCTAATATTGCACGGCTGCTTCATCTGTAACGCTTCATGATTTCGTGTTCACTCCACTGACAAAGTGTGATCCTTGATAAATCTAGCCCACTGTCTCTTAATTACCATGTAGCGATAAAGCACCTGCACAGGCAACCGCTTCCCTTACTGACCAAATGGCCATATTGCTTTCAAATCAGAGGGATATTTGAATGCTGTCTCATGGAGCATGTCAGGGAATTCGGCACAGTCCTTCTAAGGTAAAACTCCTCCTGATCCCTGCACTCTGCCACATCCTCTTCTCCTTCAGGTGTACATCCAGACCCAGGGAGCCCCCAGCCTCAGTTTATCCATCAGCAGAGATGAATACCCTAATGCTCCTCTAGTACTGAGGGGGATTAACAGCCAGGCGGCACTGTCTCAGCAGTACCAGCCCATCCTGATGATGAGCAAGAGCTACACTCTGCACTGGAGTGGACCTGCACCCCGAGAGGTTGTCCTCTCTCTCATCAACTTTGACAAGTGAGTGCCAAGAGTCAGCAGTGTGTTTGTGTGTTAAAAAGGCCAGAGAGTAAAAATGTGTCTTTAGCCTAGATTTAAAAACAGGTGTGTGTGTGTGTGTGTGTGTGTGTGTGTGTGTGTGTGTGTGTGTGTGTGTGTGTGTGTGTGTGTGTGTGTGTGTGTGTGTGTGTGTGTGTGTGTGTGTGTGTGTGTGTGTGTGTGTGTGTGTGTGTGTGTGTGTGTGTGCACTTCCTGCAAGTCTTGGGATTTCTGTAATATCTTGCCATTTTGAGAGGAAAATGAGAATGCATTTTTCTTGCTCTCAGGGAATCGACAACACCATCACTGCATTAAATTGTCAGCAGTTTGGTGTACTGCATTGCTAGAACTATTCTGAACTGGAGAACCTTACTAACAAGCCAGTGTCATAACATGTTTTTACTACTGTACTTCTAGTTGGTCTTGGGGGAAGCCCTGTGATGCAACGTCTCTCTTTCTCTTTCTTCCACTCAGAGATGACTGGGTGCTGGTGGGACTCTGTTACCCATCAGACACCACATTTCAGATTGTGGCCGACATCAATGATAGGCAAAGCAACACCTTTGATGACCTCACAGACTACGGCACTGTGCCATCCATCACAGAGCTGGAGAAGAGGCCGATGGAGCGGAAGTACTTCTTTGACCAACCTGTTGGGTGAGAACAAACAAAACCCAATCCTCTCTCTGGTGGGGGGGAGGGGGAATACAGCATAGTATCGCAATATTTTTCTACCAGCTACCAGGGTGCCCCAGAAATGTATCTTTTTAGATCAAACAGATGTTGAGGAAGTTGTCCTTTGGGGACATAATTTGAAGTTGGGAAAAAAAAAAGGTAATAAATTGCAGAATATCGCAAAATGTTTAAAATGGCAATAATATCGTATTGCGACAATATCGTATTGTGAGGCCTCTGGTGATTCCCACCCCTGCTCCCCTGCAGTATGTTAAAACAGAAGTGGGTTAAGCTTCAGGAGATTGACTTGGTTTTTAATCTTGAATTGCATTAACCTTCTCACACTGATAGCTGAGCAGTCTGAAACTTCTTTCATCCTTTTTTTTTGTCTCTCTGAGGCTCCCTGGTTTCCTGCAGTTTATTAAACTCTGGCTATTTCTCCTCTTCTCCTCCGATCACACCCAGCTTGTTGTGGCTCTACCTTCGGGCCCGGCACGGGCGGGACGGCCACAGCTACTGTTCAGCAGAAGGCTGCGAAAGAGTGAAAGTCATGGCCACCACGTCCTCCAAACAGATCTGTAACTGTACGGCCAAGGCCTACCCCAAGTACTCCAAGACACCCTCGGCGGTGGTGCCTATGCCGGCCCTCAATACACAACCCTGCAAAGACTGTGGCGCTAAACAAGTATGTGAGCTCCGTTTTAAGATGACGTCCGTTCATCCGCTTAAACCACAAGCCACCATTGCTGACCAAGGTGTCTCTGTGTCAGCTTGTGTTTTCCAGTGAGCCATGGACCTCCTACCTCCAGACACAAGTCAAGTCTCTCAGCAGCAAAGAGCAGCAGCGAGGAGATAACAGCTCCTTTATCACTGTGAGCATGCCAGACCTCAAGTACAAAAACAAATCCAAACATTAACTATGTCTGAATGTGTGAATCAGGGTTTTTTTTCTTTTTCCTGTCACCTGCCAGGTGAATGAGGTGACCATGTTTTTCTCTCAGCCTGGGTATTTCCTGGTGTCAGTGGACGCCTGCTCCGGGAAGATCACAAAGAAAACCTCATTTACCAAGATGGACGCCAAGATGGAGCAGTACCTAAAAACTGGAATACCAAAGAGGTGAAGCCAGGGAAAATACGATAACACTGCTCACAGCACAACATTTGCTTTTCTGACAAGGACATACAGTGGTATCAAAATTTGAGACACATATGTCCTATTTAGTATAAATATACAGCAGCCCAGTTTAGGAGAGTTGTGCACGTTCTTGCTTAATTTACAGACGTGTTTTGTTTCTTCAACAGTTCTATAGTGCTCATGGCAACACGAGGTCAACCAGAAGGCTTGGTGGGTGTAGCATCATATCTGGTCTCTTTTGGTCTGGCCAAACCTGCTGATCTGCACAGTAAAGGTTAGTGATGTGCTTAATATTTGTTTCCCTTTTCTTCGTCTGTCTAGTAATTTGGGGCAAAGTCTCTCTTTCTCATACACTGTTATTGTGATTGCTTCTCACCGCAGAGAGTCTGGCACTTTGGGGGTTCCAGGGTGGTTCTTCACCCCCTCCGTGGGTCTCGCTACAAGCCGGACAGGGGGATGAGTTCCTGGGGCTGCTGGAGCGGTACTTGCCTCTGGGTTTGGAGGCATACGGCTGTACGCCACCTGCACCTCACACGCGCAAAGACCTGGAGCTACTCAAAATAGCCACGGGACTACAATGACCAATGTGAACTTAACAACTTAACTACCCAGAACACTCTTGCACACAGATACACAAACACACACAACCAGCTGATGAATGTGAACTGCTGAACCTTTAATTTATTAACAATGGCAAAGATGTTTACCAATTTCAAGTAGAGAGAAGGTATTTTATTATGGAGGGGGTGAGTATTTTTTGTGATTTTTGTGTGTGCGTGTGTGTAAGTGGAAGTATGCCTTGGGGCCATTGAGTCAATGCACTTTCCTTTTAAAGACACAACTTGCCTTATCAGCCAAAGTGATCAAATGGAGCTATAACTCAGTTTATCTTTGTGTTTATCTTGGAACAGAAGACCAACCAACCCAAAGCAACTTTAAACATCTACCTACCCATCTTCTTATTTATTATGTAGTAATTAAAATCGAATGAATTGAGTCTCAATGCATTAGATACACACAAGCCAGAAGGAAATTATGAAGATAAATTGCATTGTCCCTGAAATGAGACCATGTTCGATTAGAACAGAGAATGGAACGAGATGGATTAGATGAACTCAGGTCAAAGGGAAATAATGAAAATAAATGCCATTGCATCTGAGAATTAAACAGCACTATTAAGCCAAAAATGAACATGTAGTAAACAGAGCCAGTGTGCAGTATAACAAAGTTATAACAAGCCATATTCATATTTAAATGGTTGTATATACTGTAGACAGATGGTCGTTTGCAGTGACATTACATCTTGCCTTTGTACAGAAATTCTGTTAAATAGATAAATTATTACTTTGTAGGCCATAACTCTTTCTACCAATCTTCACACATGGTTTAGCTTTTTGGTTAACAACTGAATCTTTAACTGGAAAACCTCCTCTGATCATCGTGCAGCTGTACAACTTTAAGCACCTTTTTTACGGATTCTTACGTGGACTTACTGGATCTTTTTATCTCTTCACAGTGATGGCATACCAAGTGCTGGCCACATGTGCAACACAAATACTGTATATTGTACCTATGTATCACTTTTCTTTTTGTTGTTTCCTCAAACAGAATTGAATGTTTGACCTTTCATCTGCCTCATTCATGATCTTTTCACGTGCATTATTGCTAAAACGGTGTTTAGGTAGAACACAGGGTGCCTTCTTTTTAGAGTTGGTACCCTGGCTGAACAGTAGTGAGCCGCAAAATGCATGCAGATCATATAGCAGCAGCTGTAAGGTAAAAGGCTTTGTGGTGAGAGTTTGAAGTGGTGTTTGGATGTGAGCAGGGCTCCCCCACTGAGCAATGATAAGAGTGTGTGTGTGTGTGTGTGTGTGTGTGTGTGTGTGTGTGTGTGTGTGTGTGTGTGTGTGTGTGTGTGTGTGTGTGTGTGTGTGTGTGTGTGTGTGCGTGTGTCCTTGTTTATTTTTATTACCTTGTTGCCTTTTAACCACTTTCCTGTTAAAAAGAACGAGAGGTAAAACGTTTCACCCCCCTTTGCCTTTTGTTCAGCTGATGCTACTGCAGCTGATAGTAGTGAGCTTTGTAAATATGGTGTTTTAATGTTATAACTCCAATTGTATATGTAATGGAAACGTCAAACAGATTGTCAATAGTGTGTGTATTTACTGTTTTTTTTGTTTTTTGTCAATTGATGTCATCTGAAAAGATTTAATGCTGATTCTTTTAATGTGGAAACATTAGCATTTATTATAAAATTGCCAATTAAATAAACACGTATGCTTTGTAATAAACATATTTTCTCTTTTGCTTATAGCCGCTGAGGAGAGAATGGCCTCTCCTGAGTTTAGGTCTGAGAAATTAGTCTTTATATTCAAAGTGATTGCTTTTTTTTGCATCAGTTACACAGCTTTACCACTTGGAGGCAGCCTAGCATTCTTAAGGAATTCTTCTAAAATTCAGTTGAGCACAAATCCACATTTTCATATCTGAGATGCTGAAATGTAGTCAGTACAGTAAGTTGTATTAAAGTGAAAACTGTAAGACTTATAAATAAGTGTAGTATGTAACTTATGGAATGATATTAAAATTGTCTTCTTTTTTAGCGAGGGTAGCTTTTAGTACACTACAAAATAACCAACAAACTATAACCTGAAAATACCCATTACTGCTTATTTTACCACACCAGCTGCCAACACAGAAGGGGTTTAATCGGGCTTCTGGAGATAACAGTAAACTTCTATCAAACATGTAGAACTATTAGACAGTACAGTAAAAATATATGGCACTATGGAGTGCAGCAGTTGCTTTTACTAAATCGTGGATGAGGAACAAGTAAGAGTTGTATGAATTAATCATCCACAAGAGGCAGCTTGTCAGCAGTCAGTTAATATGCAAGGTAAATGGGTAGATACAAGTTCATAGATTCAGGGACCGGCCTCATCAAACCAGACAAACACGTGTCAACTACTGCTGTAGATATCCTAGTGAGATGGATCGGTTCTGTGTCTGCTAGTGCGTGAAGCTCCTTGACAAGAAAAAAGACATGAAAGCTGTCACTGTCTAAAGAAATATGGTGCAGTCCTAACAGACCACAGCCCACCATATGGCTCACATAGTGAATTTACTTGTCCATAAAACGGTCCCTGACCATGAAGACTGAGTGCTCCCACACACTTCACACCATTCTAAAAATGAGGGAGGAATGATTGGTGTGACGGGAAAAATGATGCACACGAGGACAGCCGCTCTTTCTTCACACCCAGGCATCTGCCGTAAGGAGAAGAAACACGCTGCCATCTATGTCATTGTTTCTCACTGATACAGGAACAATCAGTGAGATTGGTACTGAATATTTCCATCAGGTCTGCCATTGCGACAGCATATTTCAAAAGCTCCATGTGGGGTGATATTTGTGTCTTTTTTTTAAATAAATCCTGTGATGATTATGTGTTTATGTCACATGGATGGGCTGAGTGTTCTTTACAGCTGAGTTTTAATTATGTAATACTCAGGCTGCTGAACTGTGTAAATACAATTAGAGAAATACCAAGGCTAAAAATATGATACTGTAGAGACTCGTGTGGGCGGTAGCCTTTAGTGATATACCGTAGGCTATATTGTTAGCAACACGCACTCTACACTGTGACACATAGCTGCTGGATTTTGTGTATTTCTTGGATTTTTTCTGCCCTTTAACCCTTCTGCTAAAGGTTAAATGAGGAAAAAAAATGATAAGTCTGCCCTACAAAGGCTGCAGTTGGGTGTCCTCCCCCAAGGAAGTTTTCAGCATCAATGACTTCATTTCCTGTATTCAGATACACTTTTATGCACCAATTTACGGTGGAAATACCTTTATTTTGCCTATGCGAAGAAGAAAATAACATCACAATTCAAAATATATCAGATTATAATGGAAAGTATGTTGTGTGTCATTGGGCATTTTTTAAGAGGCTATATGGAAATCCTGGAGCTTTCTTAGTGGGTATACTGCGTAAACCTGCGTATCACGTAGACTACACCACAGCTTAAAACCATTACAATAACTTAATTTACAATTAATTATCACTTAATAACTATTATTATTACATTTTAAAAGGCCTATGTGTGATTGAGTAGTAAGTAAATTTAGCTTTAGCCAAGGCTAGCCGTGGCTATCTCACCAGCTCGCTTTAACCAGGTTCGGCCTGCTTACTTTGACTTCTTTTGTTTGTAGTAACTGCATTTTAAAAACATGCTGTTTTCTTTGAAATTATACATTTCTAGAGCTTGAAATGTATTTATTTTTAAATGCCAACAAGCCAGGTTCTAGTTTGAACTAAATTTACATTCAAAGCAACATGCACCTGTAGCAAAGAAAAACTGACAAGACCACGGAAACCTTGTCTGCCTTAGATTAGTGAATTACTGGTGTGAGCATGTGCATATTTGCATAGAAATTAACTGTGTGTGCAGAGCAGCAAATACTTATTAGCCGGGTCCACCAAGGAGCTTTGAAGCCCAGCGGTTTAGTATATTCAAGGTAAATGTATCTGGATTCCCTAACTTGCAGCATTGTATAATTTTTTAATATCACCACTCGATCGGTTCAGAAGTTCCAGTTGATTTCCCGCTGATGCTTGGTGATGGTGGTCCTGAATAATTAAACAATTCTGACAGCTGTGCAGGGGTCCGTTTCCATAACAACCCCTCTCCTGGTGCCCTCGCTGCCCTGAGGAGAAATGTAAATCTGCTGTCTGCTTAATGTCACCGTGGCACACAAAGTCACACAGGTTGGGGTCAGTGTCGTCACGCTGGACAGGTGTGGCGGACCACCTGTGACCACACAGGGAAGAGGACCCTATCTTATGACTCTAAGAGCGGTTTTCAGGTGACAGGTGGGCAAGATGTAACACAATCATACAGCAAACAGCTCATAGACTGTAAAAATAATGGACGAAGTGCCTTAAACCTGCATTCTATCTAATTTTCAGCAGGGAGTGACTGCACTGGTTGCCAAAAGAAGTCAGTTTCTATTGAAGTCTATTAGAAAATGACCCTACTTCTCACATGATTTATTAGCTCTGTAAAAATTTTTATTTTCATAATGAGTTTATGCCTTAATCGTCTCTTTTTGACTGGCAAGATGGCGGAGAGCGTAAACAACAACAGCTACAGTGAGTTGTTAAAACCTTTCTTTTTAGTAAACTCTGGGTCCACAAACAATGTTCTCAATGCTGAGTTCATGTGTAGAGCTCCTGGAGATACTTGGAGCAAAGTCTCACGTTGTGTCGAGTCTTCTTAGTGGTTAAAAATAATGATTTTGATGCGATCATAAAAGTGCTCCTAGCTCTCCCCGAAAAATGAGAATACGGTAAATCTTAAAAGTGGCACTTCCGTCCTAAATATGCTTTTAAATGAAAGTTTGACTCGGGTACATTCACAAAAACACCCTAGGATGCATGTTGGCAAGAGTTATGCTTTAAGGATGATGTCAGGACTAATTATCTCTATCTTCTTCTCCAGCCTCGTTTTCTTCTTCATCTTCTTCTCCTTCCTCTTCACCAGTGGTAGACTGAATATACTCAAATACTGAAGTTCAATTTTGAGTTATTGCACCATAGTATTTTAATTTTATGACACTTTATACCTTCATTACATTGCATGTCAAAGTGACATATTGTCCTGTTTTCTACTCCACTACAGCTTTAGTTATTAGTTACTCTCACATTAAGAATTTTCATGCAAAACATATGATAATTTTGTATGTATGATGAAAACAATGAGCTACCTCTCGACTAGCTACAACAATACAATGCTGCTTACTCGTGATTCATCTGCAATAATAACTCACTCATCGTATATTGTCATACTCTGAAAGAGGCCAATTGTTTTAATGATTACTTTTACTTCTATTGGAGTATTTTTTTGAAATTATATTTTGGGGCATTTTTTCCCTTTATTAGATAGTGACAGTGGATAGACAGGAAAGGTGGGAGAGAGATGGGGGGATGACACAGAGGCTCCTGTAGCGCCTCCTGGAGGGCAGGAGGGGAAGTCTCCTCAGGACTCAGGACCTGCTCCACCTGGGATCCATTAGTCTAATCGGCTTGGTGTCATCTCATTTAGGCTACTTACAACACTTGAGACAAAGTTAGCACTTAAAGAAAAACTAAAAACATGGGGACTAGGGGATTAGGATAAAGGAACTGAAATGCCATACCCATAGAGGCCTTAACATGTGACTGACAACAGGGCTATGACTTCTTTGTATTCAGTGTAAGTGTATTGGGAAATAGACACAGGCCAGGAGGCCCCCTGGAGGCCTGGAGGCTGAAATGAGTGTTATTTGGCTAGTCTGCTAATTCCACCGGTTGCGGAAGGCTGCGGAATGGCTCCGCAACGGCGGCGGAGTCATTAGGTTTCCATTAAAGTCAATGTGTGTATTTCCACTAACTGCAGAACGTCTGCGTTCCGACTCCGGCACAGATCCAGCAGTCCGCAGCAGATACACAGAGCTTCTATTTTTGCCGGACGCCGGAGAGCTCCACAGCAATTAAGCACAGGGCAGATAGTGCAGGACAGGAAGTCAAGCACACAAACAAAATAAAATATCCAGTTAATTTTCAAAATAAAACACACCCTGCTCACGGCGGATCATATTTCCCTTCACTACACCTTGAAAATACAGCACAGAGTTGTTTCCCCTCGACTCCTCTGGATGGAAACAAACTGTTGTTGGTTTTGTGGTTCTATTCTACGTGAATTTGCGAGATCTCGTGGGTCCTCGTGACTACAGCTGTCAGTCATGGCCGCAGCCGTGCCGAAACAAATCCGGACCTGGTGGGTATTGACGGACGGCGGAGCACGGAGCCGACACGCAGCGGAGCCGTTCCACAGACGTTCTGCAGTTGGTGGAAATTAGCTGATAGCAGGCAGAAAATGAATTAGAGATGACATAACATTTTTGGATAAAAGCGTATGGACTTTTCTGGGAAGAAACCTAAATAGTTTTATATTTTTGTTAGTTACATTACATACGAGTTTATTTCTGTTTCCCCCTGATTGCCAACACCAGTAGCGGAGTGGCAATCAGGAGAGTCGAGAGGCCGCGAGGGCCGGTCTGATAATAGTTATACATTGCAAGTTCTTAGCAACACCATCCGGCGGCCTGGTGTGCGGCCGCTGCCCGCTGGTCAAACTGTGCAGCCTCTGCTCAACCCACGGTACAGCGGGCCTCAGCAGCCTCTTATTTCAATACACAGGCTAATCAGAAAGCACTAACGAAGTGCAGGTCACAACCATGTCTAGGATTTTCCTAGAAATATAAATAGAGATATAATAAATATAGAGGGATCAGTGAGCGGCCCCTCCCCAAATGGCATAGCCCTGATTGGCCTATGATGTAAAGCCATCAAACACCTCTTTTTTTCCTCGTCATGTTTGGAAGTCTACCGGTAACGTTAACAGACAGTGTGTGAGTCTAATGATGGAAAGCCAAAAAAGAAAAGGGAAAGGTGGTGCTGAGAAGGTCAGACTAAAAAAGGAAAATAAATTATTGAGGAGGAGGCAGCGAAATGCTCCAAAATAATGGACATGTTCCAGGCATCAACGAGTAAAGATACTACAGGTGAAATAAGCTAACTTTGCTAAGCACCTAATGTCACAGCTAGGCACAGATGGGAATTAGCACCAGCTACCAGCCAGCCAAAAGCTTGTGACATTTGAAAGTAGCACGTGGTAAATATGAGACAAATTAATGGTTTACTATTGAGTGGCTCTTGAATTTGTCCTTCAGTGGTTGGCAGATGTTCCTAGTTTTAAAATGAGTAACTTCCCTTGGCTGCTGCTATGTTAAGTGTATAAGGATTATGACGAGTGACAAGTTAGCTTGGCAGTCAGTTCCAATGCGCTACTTGCGTTGGATTATCTGAATGAACGGCACCAGTACCTACCCGGAGGTCCGCGTTTACCTGCCTGTAAATCTCCGCCGGATGACTTGCTTCGAAGGATTGAAAATCGGCAACTTTCCCTTTTTAGCATTTAGCTTACCGCAGCGCAATTGCAACCATAAACAACACTGGCTTGGCCGCATCATCCTCCCCAGCTCTGCCCTCCCGTCAAAAAAATGTCACGTCTGGTTCCAAAAAACCAAGATGTCGACGTCCGAATTGCCAAACTCCAGGCTTAAAACGGCAATCCACAAACCAACGGGTGACGTCACTGCTGCTACGTCCACTATTTTTACAGTCTATGATGCAGCTTTATGCTGTGTTCATAATACAGTTAGAGTTAGAAGAAGCAAAATACCTTTTTGTTTGGCTTCCTCCAACATGACTGCTTATAGGAATGCAGGCAAATGGACCACAAATGGCTTCTTCTGGTCTTGATGAGTCGGTGCAGAGGTTGGTGGGATCACTCTAAGGTCACAGGGGGAATAGTTTAATGATGTCCGTAATCTTTTCTGACAGTATGTTGACACACACATCTAAAGTCTCCTGATCTCCCCTCACACACAGCACTACTCAGACATAGTCAATTACCCTTTAACATCAAATGGTTCATCAGCTCCCCAGCCCATTAGACGGTGAATTAACCTTATCTACCTGTAGATGAAAAGGTATGGGTGTGATGGTTATACGCTTGCCCCAGTCAGAGCTATTCCTAGAGAACATGCCATGTACTTTCCACACAGCATGGTACTGGCTAATCAGGCCCCAAGAAATGCAATAAAAAAAGGATTATGATGCAGTTATTTATTGTAAAAAGTGCTTATTCGTTTTTTTTAATCATTCACTCAGTTAATATGTGGCTACGTGTTTATTTGGGGACTCAAAAGGGGCTGTGAGATGTTTAAAGGCTTAAACCCAGCATGGGACTTTTAAAGCCTAACTTTCAGTGTGTCTCAACTGCTTTGTGCGCTGTGTTTCAGCATGACCCAGCAGATAATTCAGAGAACTGCAAATGTAATTGCTCCATAACGAACATTAAAAGATCCATTCATTTAGTCATTTTCAATGTGTTTAGCTGTAAAGGGACATTGTGGAGGCTCTTAAGGCTAAATGTGGTGCTTTGAACAGAATCACAGTTTTGTGTGAGGACTTAACTGAAGGCTTTTGCTGCTGATGTTCATTGGCTTGAACAAAATCTGCTATTATGATGCCACTAAAATCTTCATGGAAGTATGAGGCCATTAGTGTTTGGCAGTCATGATGATGCTGATGATTATGAAAATGATAATAATGATGGCAACAATCGCGCCTGATGCTGCCACCCTACATCTTCAACTAAACTAATTCTTGCTGTGAAACCACTTGGCTGTTGAGACAAATCAAGTTGAGACATGACACTTGGTTACCAAGCCAACATAATCATTGCTCCCTGGAAAAACTATGCCAGATTTGTGTCTGCCTGTGACTGACCAAACATCAGGGCCTGCTGCTCTGAAGGGAGCCACTGCTCCAGGCTGTCGTGGATAAATCTGATCCTGCAACCAAGCTAAAACCAACAGGATTTAAATCTACTGAGACGTTCGCTCAGTATTTAGCCTTTTCAACTGACCAGCTCGATATCTAATGTTTCTGTAATCATTTGCATCCACTTCACAGGGGATTGGTCTATAGAGACAGAGCCCATACTCTGATACTCTTCAAACTCTGAAAGCCATGCCCACCGGAGGGGGAAACAATTGGCGCCACAATATTCAACCAAGGGCTGAAAGGCTAACAAAGTGCCTGTAGCCAGCTAACATTTGATTTACATTAAATTTAAGCATGTCAGAGGATTATTTTAGCAACCTATGTCTACCAGAGAGGACAAGTTAGCTGTTAGTAAGCTAATGCTAGCTATGTGTTAGCAAGCTAAGGCACATGCAAACATATAGCTTTCTGATTTATCCGTAACGTTATAACACAAGTTGCATACTGTGAACAAAATACTTTTGTTAGCTTAACTTACAGATATGGCCTAAAACTGCGATTGGATGTCGGAAGCTTGCTGCACATGTAACGTTGGGCATATAGCTGAAGCTGCCTACACATGATATGCGGTAAAACTGTGAGTCAGGGCGCAGGTATCATTGCTTCTAGGTTTGGTTTTGCCTTGAAAGGTCAGAGGCAATGAGATTAAAGTTTAAATAATTTGAAGTTTGAGCGCTGCACTAAGTGGCATTTTCAAGCGGTGCACCACAACGGTAGCGCTTCCTCAAAGTTGTCTCCACTGCTTCCCCATAGGATAGCCAGCGCAGACCTGTTTTTCACCGCGCATCATGTGTAGGCGGCTTCAATGTCAGGATCCCACTAGTCTATATCCTTTGCGTTCCACTTCCGGGATTGCTCCGGTGCTGCAGGAAATTCCATCGGAGGCATGTATTTTCCATTTCCTTCTGCTTTCTTTGTGTTGGGATTTTAAATTCGGTGGATTTATGAGGCCAATGGTTAACTGATCCTCAGATATCTGCAGGGTAAATCCAGACAGCTAGCTAGACTAACGGTATCTGGCCAATCTGAGATTTCTCTCGCACAACTATTTTGCAGCGGCTCTGTGATACTGATTGGTTTAAAGAAATGCCATTTAACCAGAGCATGTTTTCCTTCCATCCCCCAAATGCTGTGTGGAGTAGCCAGACCCTCCTTCAGATCTCTTTGGAGGAGGGTCTGGCAAAGCAAGACTAGGATCCCACTCCATTCTTTCTGCTGATTCCACACATCTGTATCCACTTTTGTCTTCATAAAAGCTTGTTGTTTTTTTCAGTTTGGCAGCTTATTAAAAAAACCTACCATGGTGGTAGTCCATATCACCATACAACAGCTTTTAGGCATTTTTTTGTTGTTTGCTAGCAGATGGAATTGACAAGGAGGCACCTTCACTCAATACAAGTCAGTAGCTTTACCTGCTTCCACCTCTCACGACAGAGGTGTAGGGATGGGTTTTGAGAGGCCAATTTGCAATGCAATTGCTCAATATTTGTGTTTCCACTAACCTGAGAGTTTGTGTATTTCTGATTGTGTGATTTCTATATTGTGGAGGGCAAACTGTGCTATCAGCCAGACCCAAACACGCCACCACACTTTCTGATTAGATATAGATTTTGTGTGTTCTTACGTGAGACACAGAAGAGAAAGGCCTTATCATTTTCTGCTGTTACACAGTTTTGATCGATTGTCTATAATGTCCTTGCCCTCCGATCACATATGAAACTTTAAACATCTATTAAACCACATTAATATGGAAAGACTTCTCAGCTGAGTGTGTTTGTGTGATATGAGGGTACAAGTTTCTATTACTGCTCATAAAAGTTCTCCACTGTCTAATGCTCTGTACTTTTCCTTGCTCATTTGTGTGTTAATAAGGTATTCATTATCTCCACAGGTAAAATGAAATGAAATGGCTTTTTCTCCTTCGCTAAGTATTTAGTGACATTGTTTTCCATTAAAGTGAAAATTCTTGTCCACCTTTTAACTAATGTGAAACACTCAACCCTTAGTTTGACGACTTAAGGTCACAACTAGCTTTTAATGTCCTCTTTATTCCTTCACTTTGCTGTCCACGCTGTTCTCGCTCCCTCCCCCTCAACCTCCTTCTCATCATCATCCAGCTCCTTTTCCACAATTATTGTCCCTTCTTACTTGTGCCATACACTACATGGAGTACTTGCAATTACAAGTTTGTTGAAGAGAAGTGCCCACTCACTGCTACTCGTACAAAGGCAATTGATTACTAATTGCCACGCTGTGCTTTTCTGTGGGCCTATTGTCTGAGAGGCTATGCCTCTCTTAATTGCGCTATCTTGTTCACACACTCTTTCCTTAGACCTGTCTCTCTTCTCTGATTTATTTGATCATGCATGTGTAGGGTTAATTTAGGCTTGAGGCTTATTTATATGGTGTGTATGTACATTACATGTGTGTATGCAGCAGGTGTTCACAGTTGCACGATGGAGCGGTGTGGAAATGAATGAAGCCCTGATCAGTACCAGTTTGTACCTGATGTGACAGGCCACAATTGGATGAGCCACTTTGCAATCTTGCAGCTGCATCGGCGCAGACAGGCCATGACGGCAGAAGGGACAAAGTGATGGAGGAGGAGAGGAAGGGGAAAGTGCAAGAAACACATTTTTTTAAACAAGACAAGGGAGGAAAGTATTTCTGTTTTCTATATCTCTCTGTCTCTCTCTACCTCTCTATCTCCCCCCTCTCTATCTCTCTCACTCTATCTGCAAAGTGTCCTGAGATAACTTCTGTTATGCTCTGACAGTATAAATACAATTGAATTGAAAATTGTAATTGAAAGATATTGAAGAGTGAAGTAGATTTCTTATGGATGGATACCAGTGAGCCAAATGAGACATTATGTCATGTTCATGTTTCCAGGCAACAGAGAGGCATCTCAGGGCCCTAAAATGATCACAGGGGCCCCTCACTGTCGTCCACCAAGACGCCTCCTCCCCTCTGTTGCTGTGGCATCCCAATGATCTCTTCATTAATTCATAGCAGAGCACTGAACTAAATTAGCACTCGTTAGCCACCCGCTGTTTACTTATCTTTATTTGCTATCATTAACCGTCCTTCAAACTGTGCAGTGTGTGTGTGTGTGAGAGAACATGTGTGTTGGGGGGGCTTTGGGGCATCATAACTGCTTCACCTAGCAACCTGCCTTGGTGAGATGCTCAAAGGGTCTGAATCACTGGGGGTGACACACACACACTGCACACACTGACTCCCACCCTGCAGCCCCTCAGAGGAACTCTGACTCGGGTGCTTTGGTTGATGACGTTCCAGCTGCCAGGAAAAGGTCTTCCCTAACACCCCGATTGTCATTCTCTTTGACTCTGCCACCGCTGAAACACAAGGCCTCACCGACTTATTACAGCAAAGCAAGGCGCAGACTGATCAGTCAATGAGGAAAAGAAGTGCAGACCTGCCGCGTTATTGAAAGCAAAAAGGGGCTTCATCTTCATCACCTCGGACATTGATTTAATTTTCATGACGACCAGATGAGAGAGTAGAGGTGCAACACAAGAATCGTCTTCCTCTTTCTGACTTTTAAGGCTCAAACACAGACATAACAAGCATTTATTCAAATCAGCAAACCCAATCAGAGAGTGGCTAAGAGTTTCATTTTACGGTGCCTGTGATGAAAATAATTGAAGGAAGGGTTGGCTGGTTTTGGTGTTGAGGCTCGAACAAGATGATTGTGGAATATCTGAAACCTCGTCTTTGGCCCAGCGTTTCTCCTGGACCTACAGATGTGTCTTAGTAGAGACTGAAAGTGTCTCACACACACACACACACACACACACACACACACACACACACACACAGGCTGCATCATGCTCTGTTCTCCAACACGCCTCCACTAGCAGAGGGACGTCTTGCCCACCTGTGGCTTCTGACTCCTGGAGCCAGCCATCTTCTCTCTCAGCCACCATTTCTCTCTCCTTCCGATCATCTGGCTTTTTCTCTCTTTCCTCATCTGGTTGTGAAATTACCCAGCTTTACACCTTTTTCTGTTTTAAAGTTTTCTTTTTTCAAAGCAAAGAAGGACTTTTGCTCAGAGGATTCAGAAGTTCAAGACTCAAGTGAACTAAAGGCGAGAAGGAAAGCAATTCCCAAAAGAAGCCTCAGAGACCCTCAGAGTGGTAAGACACCGGCCATTTTGAATTTGAATGCTCTCTTTGAGATGAACCTTGGGCTAAAAGTATAAATAATATAATAAAAACAGTCAATGATAATGATTTTTTTTCACATGGAGAGCACAGAAAGTTTGATAAACCATGGGGAGAAAAGTAGTGGAAACGAGGACACAGTGATTTGGCAAATAACTAAAGTGTTACTTTTGGGATCACTGTTCATGTCTTTCATGAATTTTTATAGGGTGATGATAAAAAATGCATTATCTAAGCCGTAGTTCAACAGATCAATGCTGAGAATTGGTCGGCTGCTGAGGTGCTAAATAAATGATAGACGTCTCTCCATATTCCCTCTCTTTCTTGCCTCCATCTGTTGGCCGTTGGACACTGAAGCAGCCATATGCTCTCTATGTATAAATCATCCACAATAGCCTGATCCCCGTTAGCCTGATAAATATCCATATCCATAAAACATGGATTTAGCCCATTTCCCCAAGAACAACCCTTTGAGGGATTCTCTGTCCCCTAAACAGGTGGTCATCTTTTTACTCATGTCTTTTCTTAAATCTTTGCTTTTCTTTGGACTTTGACAACAGATCATGTAATCACATGTGCCACATTATACCGGCTTATAGTTTTCTCCATCACACCTTTAACAACTACAAAATAACAGCAGAGGACCATGAATTGTGTTGTAAAAGTCTTTGTTTTCTCTGAGTTTTATCTCTACGATGCAACAGTTTGCTGAAGAGGGAAGATTTGGTCACGACCTGGGCAGTTCTCCCGCAGCGGAGAATTGTCATTACAGATGGAATTTGTGAGCGTTATATTATGTGTGAGCATGCACATGCTTTGGCCTCTTCTCCATCATACAGGGATTAGTGACTTCTGGGGGGGGGGCACTCAGACAGAAAGCTAGCACAAGAGAGTCATTCAAAAAAAAAAAAAGCATCATCTTGTAATAATATTGTGTGTGTGTGTGTGTGTGTGTGTGTGTGTGTGTGTGTGTGTGTGTGTGTGTGTGTGTGTGTGTGTGTGTGTGTGTGTGTGTGTTGGGGGGGCGGGGCGCTTTGGGGCATCATAACTGCTTCACATAGCAACCTGCCTTGGTGAGATGCTCAAAGGGTCTGAATCACTGGGGGTGACACACACACACACACACACACACACACACACACACACACACACACACTGACTCCCATCCTGCAGCCCCTCAGAGGAACTATGACTCGGGTGCTTTCAAACCCACACATACGTATGCACACATGCCTCGAAAAACTATTACCAATGCATCATCTTGTAAGCATATTGAGTTTATCATAGGTTTGCATGCTGCCATTTAGACTGTTGTCAAACAGCCTGTGATACGCGGAGGAGTTTCAGCAGCACTATGGACAGTTTGGGTGACAACTCTCTGCAGGAGGTTGCGTTTGCTTCTGGTTCATCTACTAATACAGCTTGTCAGCTAGTTGAGTGTTTCCCAGCTGAATTACAGACAGCTGCAGAAAGGTTAAAACCACAGAAGAAAGAACATGTTTCTAATTTTATCACAGGTTTATTGATTCTCGTAGTTGCAGGATGATCACCAACGTTAACCCACACAGTTCATAATGTAGATGCAATGTTGATCTTGTAGATCTCTTTCTCCTTGGGCCAGTAATACTTGCTAAAAGATGAATTGATTAATTGTCAACTATTAAATTAATCAACAACTATTTTGATAATTGATTAATCGGTTTAAGTAATAATTCTCTGGTTTCGGTTTCTTAAATGTGAATATTTTCTAGTTTCTTCTCTCCTCTGTGACAGTAAACTGAATATCTTTGAGTTGTGGACAAAACCAGACATTTGAGGACGTTATTTTGGGCTTTGGAAAACACTGATCAACTTTTTTTTCCAATTTTCTGGCATTTTACAGACCAAACAACTAATTGATTAATCTTAGTTGCAGCCCTAGGTGCACAGATCCAAATTTTTAAGTCCCGATACCGATCCCTGGGCTTTGGCTATCAACTGATAGCGATACCGATGCCTCACTGTGTGGAAGTGACTCTGGATCGCACATTTTATGTGTAAGGCAACATCGGGCTGAACTTAAACTTTGCTTTCCTAACTTTGTAAAACAAAATGTAACAAAAAATACACAGATATAAATGAACTGAATTGTTTTTTATTATTAAAATGATGAATCGTGCTGCAGCAACTTGACAAACATTTTTCAGAATTAGCAGAACTAACAATTCAAGTGTAAACCTTTTTAAGTGCAGCAACAAATTAGTCAAAACTTAAACAGAAATTCAAATTCCAGTATATAATGTAAAGCAGGGGTCTCCAAGAAGTAGCTCGCCAATAGGTTGACAAACCGAGACACAAAATAACCACGATATTAACAGTTTTTGTGGGCCATAAACGTGTAAAGTGGTACATTTGTCTAGGACCCTGATGGGAATATTTTCAGTGATGTAGTGGGCTAAAAGAAGTGTAAAATAGTCATGAACCTTGACGTGAAGTTAAGATCTTTCATAAGCTTTGGAAAATGCAATTTCAGCAAACAGTAGCTTCATTCAGCTCATGTGT
Source organism: Gymnocephalus cernua (assembly GCA_023631565.1). Classification (NCBI taxonomy): domain Eukaryota; kingdom Metazoa; phylum Chordata; class Actinopteri; order Perciformes; family Percidae; genus Gymnocephalus; species Gymnocephalus cernua. The sequence goes on along the minus strand of CM042425.1, from coordinate 3,374,694 downwards.
GTAATGTAAATAAATGTAAGCGATGTGATGCAAGTAGCTCTCACTTTTGTTTTTTTAAAGTAGCCTTAGTGAAGAAAGGTTGGAGACCCCTGATGTATAGTGTATAAACACAGAATTGAAATGAAGAGATCAGCCCCATTGTCACTGATACCTGATCCAGCTATTTGAGCCAGTATCGGCCCGATATCACATATCAGGATCAGATCAGCCCATCCCTGGTAATAGAGTATTATCTGTAAATATGTACCTGGTGCACAACGCAGGCGCACTTGAGAGAACTTCACCAATTCGTGCAAACAGAAACACACATGTTGTCTATGGATGCTGTGCGTGAATTATTGATAGCATCAGCCTGCTTAAAAATGCATCCCCAACCTTTCTGTCGCACAGAGAGAGGAAGCAGTAATTAGTGTGTGTTAGGATATGAGAGGAGACATAGGCTAATTATCTGTGGGGTAAACACAGCAGCCCTCGTACTCTTTCAACAGATTCTGCAGGCATATATAGTTAACAAAATGGCATATTGTTCATTTTTTTATGACATGATCCAGCTGGTTTGGTTTCAAGGGAGGGAAAGTATATGAGAATGAGAGAGATGTTTTTTTCTTCCTTTTGCAAAAATGTGGTTATGTCTGATTATGAAATATAAATAAAGAGTTGGAGAAAAGACTCGGATGATCCACTTATCAGACCATTCCATGTTAAGCAAAAACCAGCAATTTTGAGTTTTTGGGGCTATTTTCCTTCCATAGCATGGCTTCTTTCAGACTATTGGGGGAAAAAACATCTAAAAACATCTAAAACATTTAGATGTTTACTTAATATATATGTCTTGAAAATATATATATGTGTAAGTAATCAACTGGGGAAGTTTTATGTTGATATCCATTAGTTAAAATGTTTCTTTAAAGGCCGTTTTCTCACAATGGGTTTTTCTCAGACTCTGAGCCAGACATCTCCACTTCAGCCACTTCAGGCTGTTGACACCATATTCTGATTTATGGAGTGATAAAAATAGATATCCAAAATCCCCTGTGTAAAACCCTTTGACTGTAATATGTCAACGAAATTAAACAAGAATGAATCTGGCTTTATCCAATGTTCACATTTCTGTGAAGTAAAGCCTTGCATGCCAAAGACTGCCTTCTGTTTTCTACTGTAAGGATGTCTTCTTGTTTTCTTTGATTTTTGGTCCTTTGGCACCATAGCATCTGGTCATAATGTGTTCAATTATTTAAAACTCTAAAATGTTTGAAACAAAGACCTTTATTGTGTGTTTACAATAGCTGTACCCCCATGGCCTATTTGACAAGTAGTTCCACCTTCTGCCTCCTTACTGTATGTTATCTTCCTCAGTGATTGGAAACATTCATTCGGTGTGTCTTGGTAGCTTTTTTCAATTACCTGAGGTTGGAATACATACTTTCTGAACCAAATACACCTTGAATGCTAATACTCTTTTCGAGCCCTTTTCACCTGATGCAGTTTTGAGAAAAAACACTAAGGGCAAAGTTTAGGAGGAGATTTTATCAAATCATTAAAATCCTGCTGGCAAACCAACAAAACTTCACTTCACTTCAGCCTTGAAAACATTCTATACAATAAGTCTTAACTTCACATAACCTGGATTTCCTTTAAGAAAAATGAATAGACTGAAATTGCAATAAACACGGTATAATGACCTATTCAGATTGCACAGTATGAAGGCCGCAGAATCAACAGATCCTTTGTACAAGAACTATATAGCATGATGACTAATCGTCTGCAGACGTAAAACCACAAATTTGGAAATTCAAACATTACTAGTGCAGTGCCTGTTCAAAATGTGCCCATATTCGGAACCTCGGACAATTGATGGCCTCCGGTATTGCTGCTTTCAAGATGTCTTGTTTTGCAGGCCCTTACTCAGAGTAACTTCCTGTATCTGTGTCTGTGGGCTTCGCCACGGCCACGCCTCTTTAGGAGACTAGCGGCAGGTCCTGAGTGTATTGATTCCAATGGGAGAGTGAAGACAGATTTGGACCGATTCTTTCGCTCCATAGTAAATATAGGACTCATTCTTCACAAGCCATATATCTCCTGAACTTCTGACACCAAAATGGCATTTTTCAGATGGACACATCAGGAGAAAATTGTTTGAGACCCGGGCCACGTTCAGCCCCGACAATACATAAGTAAAACTGAAACAAGGGTGCGTTTAAAGGGGAACTATGCAGTTTTTTATGCAGGGGGAGCTCTATAGAGAAACCTGCAAGCAAAAAAAGAAATTGCCAAAACTGCATTTAACTTTTAACACCCTGTTGTGTGCGCAAGCACTGTGCCTTTTTATTACCACAGGTTTACAGACACGTCTTTTCTGATTGGGTATCACCTGTGACACAGCCAATAAACGAGAGACACGCCCACCAGAACGAGAGAAAACAAAGCCGTGGCACACCGTTTCACACCGTTTCACACCGTTTCACACCGCTCCGGGGAAACATGTCATTCAACCAGGAAAACCAGGAAACCGAAGCAAAACGGTGCACACCGTTTGGAGATTGAACGTGCCCCTGTTTCTGTCTCAGGGAACAAACTCTCACGAGATCTTGCGACACAGATAAGCTACGGTCAACTAGCATTCGTTAACATAGCAACAAAACCAATTTTTGTTACGCTAAATATGTCTTTTAGCTGTGCAAATTCTAACGTAGCAAAATAAAATATTGATTATACAAATATAACTTTTCATCCATCGACACGATGTTCACTTCCCTTTTCAAACGAGGCCAATTAACATTTAGAGCGGCACACAGTTTCCAAGATATGTCACTACACATTTTTCTAGCAATTTTACTAGATTTGATCTTTTTCAGTGAGGAAAAAAACTATTTAAAATCAATACGAGTTGTTATTGCTGCTGGAACAAATTACTTCTGGGCGCATTTTTCGGGGGTAGACAGTCTGCTTTCTGCTGAGAGTTTGGAACCTATTTACACTTATAAAGTACAAAAGATATGTTCTTACTTTCTCTCTCTCTGATTTTGTCCTCCAGAAGAAAATGCCGAGGAAATCTCACACTAGAAGAGTTCTGACCCCGCTGTGCACAGAGTTGAAGGTAGGAAACACACTTCCTGATCTTCAACACAAATATAGACAATATACACAATATAGACAATGGATCAGAAAAAAGTGTTAGTTTAAGAATGAGTTCATAATTATGCATATATTGACATGATTGATGTATTTATTTCTGTACACAATATAAGCTGATAAGGATCTGAAATTATTTTAAAAGCTCATCTGCAATATTGCTTGAACAGCTGCTTTTACTGCTGCTAATTGATTTCAGAAGGATGCTTAGTCATGTAATCAATAACCACCATTTCAAGGGGGAACACAAGTTTACAACATTGCAGAATTTGTTCACACTTGAATTTTAAGTACAAGTGTATTGAGGACAATGAGACATGGAAGCTTCTTCATATTCTATACAGTACAAGTAACACTATATGCTACTTGCAAAATAAAATGGTTGCAATCAGGCTTTAAGTCTGAAAACATGAAATCATTTTCTATATTTGACTTGTTGTTCACAGTGTTGCCTACATGTTGGAGTCTAAAGATTTCCCACTCTGATTTTCATGTTCAGTCAAAGCTAAGTACGTTCTGAGAAGTGGATTATTATTTTTTTTTTGGTGACAAATACTGTGGAGAAGATTTTACGTGCAATGATTTAAAAGCTCAGACTTAGAAAGTAACCTAAGTTCTGCATTTATGAAAGTTGGATTAATTGGCATTCAGAATGAGATGAATAATTTGTTCCACAAGATCAATTTGTGTGTTTAAACATGGTTGTAATAATAATATCACAGAATGTCCTTGTGGTTTAATGTGGTGGTGATGATATTTCCACTTCAAGCTTCAAAATCAAAGCATTTCTTATAGCTGTGGAGAAGAGGCAGTTCAATCATCAGCAACTTCAAGATGAAAAAGTAATGTCTTGTTAAGAAAGTCTGACATTGAATATTTACTTTGGAGATTGCAAACCAACTGAGCAACTTTCTCAAGCATTTTGTTTTTCCTTTAGCTAATGACATCTCCTTTTGCAGGGGCATGCTTTGCTCTTTGATGTCTTTCTTTCTGTAACTTGTTACTACTTGACGGACATAAATTAAATTAAATTACCTGAGATTAACGGTGATATTTTGGTCATGCGAGCAACTGGTGCTTTTAATTGTATTGATTTATTTGGTGTTTGTCAGCCTCACACTAGTCTCGCATTGCCAGACCTTCCTCCACAGCGCTGCGGAGGAGGGTCCGGCGAGTCCACACAGCATGTTCTCCTGGATGGGAGAAAAACATGCTCTGGTTTATTAGCATTTCTTTAAACCAATCACAATCATCTTGGACAGAGTTAAGCGCCAGACGGAACAACGGTGTCTCTGCAAAATAGCCTCAGGAAGGAACTTGTTTTGGTGGAACATGTGTACGTTCAAAGGTTTTTTTAGTCGTGCAACTGCACAGAAAACTCAGATTGGACAGATAGTCTAGCTAGCTGTCTGGATTTACCCTGCAGAGATCTGAGGAGCAGTTAACCAGAGTCCTCACAAATCCACTGGAGTTTAAAATGAGTGAAATCCGGCAGAATTCCTGGCAGCAGCGGAGCAATCCCGGAAGTGGAACGTTGTGGATATAGACTAGCCTCACACTAGATGAAACTGAACACAATGTCCTTTTTGATGATTTTTTGCTAGACTAATGTATGCTTTATCATTTTTGTTGTTATTTCTTATAAAATCCTTTCCATGCTGTGCATGAGACAATCTGTTCATTGCTATTTGTAGGAAACAGTTCTGGCAATTCAGGGTGTGTGTGTGTGTGTGTGTGTCTGTAAGAGAGGTGATAGGTTGTGTGTCTGCTGCTGGTGTGTTTTCATGGATGTAACGGTGTGAAATTGTATATGAGCGCACGTGGTGATACATTGGAGGATCTTAATGAAGCATTGGTGATACAACACAAAGTTTTCAGTTTAGTAACCATGGCAACCACACAACCCTGTGTGGGTAGATGTAGATCTTGGATGTTAAAGAAAGGGGCAGTTTTGGGGGGACAGGAGGAAGGGCGCATGTCAGCTAGTACACACCGACTAGTCCAAACTTTAAACTCACTGCGTAACATTTCGAGCTCCTTGGGTGAAATATGAAATGAAATATATATAGAAAATCTATTCAAAAAATCAGTAGTCTTATCTTGTGCGTGTGTTGATATCCTGTGTGCAATTTCTTCTTTGACACACACATTTTGCATAAACTTTAGAAAAGTTTAAAATGTGCAATTGTGTGTGTGTGTTTGTGTGTGTGTTTTAGACCCTTCAGTGTTGTAACAATTCATACATAAACATTGTTTGATAATCACGATTAATCTTGTAGCTGCTTGGCTTGGTTTCAGGCTTTAAAACTCTTTATATAAGCATTTTCTGAAACGTCCATGGAGATGTTGAATGGGGAAAATCACTTTTGTTTGTTGTTCAAAAAGTAGGCGGTCACTGTTGAGGTTTATTTCCTTGGGGAGCAAGCAGTCAAACTTCACATTTTACAGTCAGTTTAGAGACTTTGTAACAAAAACAAGAAGGCTACAAGCAACCGGCGAACAAAATATGAACTTTTAGTTAAATGACAGCCACGTTAGAGGCCGTTATAGGCAAGGGAGTAAGCTTTCCTCCTCAGAGCGAAGCCGCTATGGCGCCATTTTATGCTACCCAAACCATCACCCCCCGTTAGCATTCCATTGACTGCCATTCATTTTGGCGTCACTTTGACAGCCAATAACTTTACATCTGAAGTGTTTAAAGACTTTATTTGTCCGTTGTTTATTTCTAAAGAAACACGATAATGTATAAAAGGCTCCATTACCTTACCCTACGTTTTTGTAAAAATAGGCTAACGATTGTGTCATAACCACGCAACTTACTGTCGCATAGTAGAGGAATTACCGTATAGTACAGGAGAAGCTCGCAGTCAGTTTGGACTTACATTAGCTGTTTAGTTTAATTGCTAATGTTAACTAGCATTTAGTTAGCAATAATTAGCCTGTGCCTATGTTATCTCCTTACATATACCTACGCTATGCAAGATTGGGAATGATTGAGATTTCTCTTGGCACAGCCACCAGAAGACTTACAACGTTCAGACACGTTTCTCACGTCACATCTACGTCATCAAGCTCAGTTTGCAGCTGCGCAGTAACGCTCTAACCTGACTCCCCCAGATGGATTGCTTCGCATTTGCTCAGCATATCCATCTGGGAACTTTCCGTTGGAGAACGTTTGGGAAGGGGCGAAAATACTGGTTAGCTGATTGGATAAACCATCTGTCTATCACCACCTATGTTGGTGATAGACGGACCAAATCAACCAATCAGATCAACGAAGTGTATGACGTACCAACAGAGCAACGATGAAGCCAGGCTCCCCCTGCTGCTGCAGGAAGAGCACAGCTCGTTAGCTCAGCAAGCAAGCAACATGTCGGTAAAGGATATTTGCCGTTTGTGTAACGAGAATTTAGGAATAAAAGGCCCGATTTCAGGTTCCCGGTCCATATTCCAAAAGAAGGATCCAAGAGAAAAAAGCATTAGCGAGCGGCTAACAGAATCAGGTGTCTGGCTTCGGACAGAAAAATTCGGCCCAATCCATGCTCTAACCTACGTGGAGATTACAACCCCAAATCAGAAAAAGTTGGGAAAGTATGGAAAACACAAATAAAAAAAGAAAGTAGTGATTTCTAAATGTACTTTGACTTGTATTTCATTGCAGACAATACAACAGCACATCATTTAATGTGTTCCTCATGATTTTTATTGTTTTTGTTTCAAAAAAACAAAATTCCTATTTTGGTTCTTGCAACACATTTCAAAAAAAGTTGGAACAGTAGCCTAAAGCATTTACCACTTTGTAATGTTGTCATTCCTTTTCACAACACTTAAAAGATGTTTAGGGACTGAAGACACCAAGTGATGAAGTGTTTCAGGTGTAATTTTGTCCCATTCTTGCTGCAAACAAGTCTTAAGGTGGGCAACAGTACGGGGCCTTCGTTGTCGCATTTTGCGCTTCAAAATGTGCCACACATTCTCTATTGGAGACAGGTCGGGACTGCAGGCAGGCCAGTCAAGTACCCGTATCCTCTTCCTCCGCAGCCAGGACTTTGTAATGTGTGCAGAATGTGGTTTTGCATTATCTTGTTGAAATATGCATGGACGTCCCTGAAAAAGATGTCTTCTTGAAGGCAGCATATTGTGCTCCAAAATCTCTATATACCTTTCAGCATTAATGGTGCCATCACAGAAGTGCAAGTTACCTTTGCCAAGGGCACTGACACAACCCCATACCATGACAGACCCTGGCTTTTGGACTTGTTGCTGGTAACAGTCTGGATGATCTTTTTCTTCTTTGGTCTGGAGCACACAGCGTCCATTTCTCCCAAAAAATACCTGAAATACTGATTCATCTGACCACAGTACACGTTTCCACTGTGTGATGGTCCATCCCAGATGCCTTCGAGCCCAGAGAAGTCGACGGCGCTTCCGGACACTGTTAACATAGAGCTTCCTTTTGGCACAGTACAGTTTTAACTGGCATTTGTGGCTGTAACTACGTATTGTGGTACTTGACAAAGATTTGCCAAAGTAGTCCTGAGCCCATGTGGTAATATCGCTTATAGATGAATGACGACTCTTGATGCAGTGCCGCCTGAGGGATCGGAGATAACGGTTGTTCAGCTTAGGCTTGCGCCTTTGTCCTTTACGCACTGAAATTCCTCCTCATTCCTTGAATCTTTTAATTATGTTATGCACTGTTGAAGGTGAAATAAGCAAATTTCTTCCTATCTTTCTTTGAGGAACATTGTTTTTAAACATTTCAATAATTTTCTCATGTATTTGTTGGCAAACTGGCGATCCTCGGCCCATCTTTGCTCCTAAAGGACTAGACCTTTCTTGGATGCTGCTTTTGTACCAAATCATAATTACAATCACCTGTTGACATCACCTGTTTCTAATCACATCATTATTTAACCAATTTACCTGATTACTAGCCCTAAATTGCTCCTGTCCCAACCTTTTTTGGAATGTGTTGCAGGTCTGAATGACAGGAAAGGAAGTATATTTACAAATGAAATTAAGTTGACCACACAAAACATGAAATATTTTGTGTTCACATTGTCTGCAATGAAATACAAGTCAAAGTACATTTAGAAATCGCTACTTTCTTTTTTTATTTGTGTTTTCCATACTGTCCCAACTTTTTCTGATTTGGGGTTGTATTAATTACTTGGTTTTTGGCATCAGTTATTACACTATGCAAGAATTCAAAAGCATGAAATCCTTGGAAAGCTACGAGACTTTCTGCTGCAGCTGGGTGCAAGACTTGGTCATCTACAAGCCCCAAAACACAGAAGATATTTGTGCTGACAGTTACATTAATGCACTGTTCATTCTAAAGCACCTTAAAGATGTATGGCATCTTATATATTTTACACTGTGTCATCCCCTGTCATGTAAATGTGTTAGATGAAGGACATGTTAATCACGTAAACTAATTTGACATGTGAAAATTTGCACTATACGAAAACACTGTGACACGTGGTTCCTACGATTTCCACGAAAATTGTGAGGAACTGAATCAGTTTTTTACACAGCAGTGTGTTCCAGACATTCTAAAATAGTTAATTATCTTGAATCTAGACTATAGAAAAACAGAAGAACCTCCTCTGCTACCAACACAAACAATGAACACGAGCACCTAAAAATGGCGGAAGGGGGCGGGGCGCTGTGTCGTGACGACATCTCCTCATTCTCAATAGACTTCACTGGTCAAAAACAACGGAGTCACTTGGTCCATTTTTCTTTTACTGTCTATGGTTATAGGCCGCTGCGCCTGCGCGCTCGTGTCTATGCGTGCTGGGTGCCAGGTAGCAGTGAAAACGTGGAACTGAGTCTTATTGATTTGGGCATTCCGCATTTACTGCCAGGTAAGATAAAGTCAACAATAAAGTAACTTACTTACACACATTAGTTATGTTAAGCAATGTGTTCATCATAGTTAATTAGAATTTTGTTGTTTAGCCGTGAAGTTTTTGGTATTGGTAAAAGCTAGTTGTGTAGCTAGTTAGCTTTTTAAGATGAAGATATTAATGACTCCTGTCACTGAGAGCCGCAACATTTCCTGCAAATTAGTCAAGCCTTAATCCACATTAGGTGTTACAGGCCAACAAAAACACCTATCTAGCATTACATGTAAATGTGTAGCTTCATTAGCTAAACACAATCTTATTAGTTAGGTCATTTGTACTGTGCATGCTAGCTTGCTATCCAAAAAGCCAGTAGAGCCCTTGTTGACCACCGAAAAAGCTAAAAGTATTATATTTTTCGGCAGGTAAATTAAATAATGGTAAAATATTATGCTATCTATTTACATTAAACACATTTTTTAAAAATAGGCCTACGTCTGCTTTTGCTCTTATTGTCAGATAAGCTGAGCTATATTGTTAAAATACATTTGTATTTTAATGCACCAAATTACTATAATGTAAACTTACATAGGATATACCACTGTCTGGAATACACGTCTTACATATAACAATTTACAGTATTAACTTTTGATTAACTTGCTGAATATTATATCTGCTCAATTAACTCAGTGTTTGTAAAATGTTAGAAAACAGAGAAAAACAGAAATAACTCCCCAGTGCCCAAGATGACTTCTTCAAATGTCTTGCTTTGTCCAACGGATTTAATCCAACAATATTTAGTTTACAATAATTAATCATATGTTTGTATACATCAGCTAATGACTGATTGTTTCAACTCTGGTGTCAAAAGTCAGATTTTTGTTGTGTGCAGAAGGAAGATCACCATTTGTGGTCGGATCATGCCAAAACTCTTTATTTACTCCATTATTAAGCAGTTCAATTTTCAATTACTTAAATGTTTTCCAACTGTAGTGTAGCAGTGCGTATCTTCCATACAATACAGTAGTGACGGCTGACTTTCAAGTCCCTGTGGTGTCGTTCTATGTTTGATACAAGTTTTGATTATGTGTTTTTACTCCCATTGTCTCTCTCTTTCTCCCTCGTTCTTGTACGAACTCATACTCTCCTCCTTCAGGGAATATCTGTCTTGCTCTATCACTTTACCAGTCACACTATCTCTGGCCCTCTCTCTCTCACTCTCTCTCTCTCTCACTCACACACACACCCACCCACACCCACACACACACACACACACTGGAGCTACTCCTTGGTGGGTGGTAAGTTGTTGCTGGGAGAGACGATTACAATGTCCCTGGTGTTCAGACACTGTCACCTCTCCTTACTCTGTCTTCATCCTGCTATCTCTCTCTCCTTCTCTCCCTCTCTCTCTCTGTTTGTCTCTCTCATATTGTTTTTCTTGTCCCAGAATATTTTCTCATCTTCTTTGGCCAAAATAGAGTGAGAAGCATTACGATACTCATCGAGTAACAATAGTTGTTTTCCTCACAACTGCACCTGAAGAAATAACTCAAATTCTCACCTTTTTGTGAACTCTGCAAATCCACAGCACGGCATCCCTGTTAGCTCAGCTGAGTGAGAAGTATGAGAGTGAAAGAAGAAGATGACCGGTATTGCAGCAGGAAATTGAAGGTGACTTAACTCATGAACTATGAACCATGTACTGTACATCAAAGAGGAAGAAAAGAAAGAAGAAACATGTACCCGCACAGGAAAGAGGGAGAGAGTGAGATTGTGAATGAAAGCTCAGGGAACAAGAGGAAGAGGAGAGGGAGGTTTAACAGGTATTCAAAGTGCAGTGTTCACAGTAAGAGAGGGACTTACTGAACGGGGCGTCTGTCTCTGTGCCTCTCAGTCAGCTGTAAGCAGCTCTGCATTCTCAACAGGAACGCTGCACACCAGAGACTCTTTCTTGTCTCTTTGTTTTCCTTGTCTGGTAGCTTTCTCTTTTTTTCTGTCTCCGCCTGTCTCGCTGTCATTTGCTCTTCTTTCCTGTTCGTTCTCTGGCCACTCTGTGAGCTCCTTGTTATTATTTTGTCTCAGTTTTGAAGACCCTTTCACCCGGATCTGAATATCATACCCTCCAACTCCCTCCCTCACTCCCTCCAGCTATCCATCCCTCCCTCCCTCTCTCTTTCCCTTGCGTTGTTTTCCCGGTTTCTCTCTCTCTCTCTCTCTCTCTCTCCCTGTGAGGAGGCAAAACAGCATCAACGGCTGAGCCACAGTAACAGCACATGCAACAGGGTGGAGACGGCACCTTCAGCTTCGCCACCTCTCTGACTCTCATCCCTCTCAGAGGAAGGCTAAATGGAACAAAAGAAGAGCACAGGAGTGCAGCCGAGCATCTGTTGAAGATCTGTTGTCCCACTCCTTTTGATCAAAAGATCAGAAGAGGGAAAAAGTCAAAGAAACAGGGCAAAGGGAGTTGGGAATTTCTCTTGCACGATCCTTCAAAGTGAGAAAGAAGACTCAAAGACAGAAGAGAGACTGAGCAGATCAGGCTTTTTCAGTAGGCAGCAGAGTTGAGAATGAATTGAAGATGCCACCTGTGGCACTAGTGTGATTTAAAGAACAGCCTCCTCGACTCAGCGTGGCTGCCTCACTTCACACATCTTTTCGACCCAATATTTAACACCAATGGCTTCCAAGAAGAAGTGGTCTGAGCGGAGGGAGTTGTGCAGGGAACGGCCGTTCTCCACCCGGGATGATTCATCTGTTGCGTCTGGGACATCTGGGCCAGGGCGTCCGACCACCAGGGGGCGTTTCTCAGAGTCGTGGAAGAGGCTCAGCTCCAGAGGGGGGTCCACCAAGAGGGGGGGGCTCAACTCTCAGCAGCCACCGGTAAGATGTTTTGAGGATACACAGGCCCCTCTTTGTGTTCCCTCAAAGATTAATCAATGACCTGGGTGCTGGGAGGGAAATGGGACAGGAAATGCTGCTGTCAACATAGCTAGCACCTTACCTGGGAGGGAGTTTAGCACCAGTGACGGATTAGGAGGTAAAGGCAGTACAGGAATTTTGGAAGACCACCTTGTCGATTTATTTATCAGTTCAGTAAGAAGGATTTCAACATCAAAATCCTCAGATTATTCACTCTGCGTTGCCTATTGCTAACACTTGCATGATAAAAGGCATGTCGAATTTGCATTTACCCAAAGTAAGATGCTGTTTTTGCTACTGTGCTGTTTTCCAACCCCCTGTTACCTTGGAAACCAGGTACTGCAGTTAGAACACAATGTTGTATTTACATTTTTTCTTTTTTACAAATACTCATGTACATATTTATTGTAAACTTTACTACATAAACATATTGGATTCTTTACCATTTAGATTCAAAGCTGCTACTGTTTTCACCTTTTGAGATAATGCTATAATCAATGCTAGTCACCTATAGAAGCACTACAACACAGTATCCACCAAAGACTACTGGTGATTATGGTATCTGTGCCTCCTGTATATAATGAGTAAATTGACCAATGGGCTAGTCTGTCAAAACCCCTCAGCACCCAGTGGGAATTTAATGGAAGAAAAGAAGGCATAACTGTAGCACGCAATAGTGATTCAACCTACGAAATAACTACCTGGTATATGAACCAAAAATGAGACAACCCTGAGGAGAAATGTGTGCCTTTTGCAAATAGGGCTGCAACTAACGATTATGTTCTTGATTAGTTGTCTGGTCTATAAAATGTCAGAGATTGGTGAAAAATGTTGATCAGTGTTTCCCATAGCCCAAGATGACGTCCTCAAATATCTTGTTTTGTCCACAACTCAAAAGTATTCAGTTTACTGTTACAGAGGAGAGAAGAAACTAGAGCTGCAGTCATTGAATTTCTTTCATAAATAATGACTCAGATGATAAATCAATATCAAAATAGTTGGCGATTTATTTAATAGTTGACAATCAATTAATCTTTGCAGCTCTATTTGTAACTCTATTTGCAAATATTTCATCTTTTGAAAGGCAACTGTCTGGGGGGGATCAGCTAAAATTCTGCCGCATAATTTATAAAACATGCAATTGTGTAAGTAAAAGGGGGCTTGATGATGAGCAATGATGGCTCAACAAGGCTGCCAATATCAAGAAATGGGAAATTCTTGAGGATTATTATAGTCAAATAAACATGAATTAAGCAACATTAATTGTTTACCAACGGAACAACTGACAGCTGGGAGGCTTTCAACGACTGTATTTTTCTTCAGTTAAGATATTATGGTCCAAAGTCACATTTGTAGCCTACTGTAGTAATATTACACTGTAGTAGAAGTTTGAGGACAACTTGAAAGACGGGGAAGAGAAACATTCCACTTGTCAAACTAGTGAATTATACACCTGGAGACACAGTACAATTGTTAGTATTTGTTAAATACGTTGTAAAAAATTTGCAGTGGGACATGTTGAGAGAATTGTGAAATAGGAACCACTTGGTATTTTCGGAACTGTTGCACATATACCCAACTCTTTCTTATTAGATATCTGTCACTCTCTCTTTTGTCTCCTGCACCTGCTTCAAGGTGCCGGGGTGCTTGTAGAGCTTTAAAATCGATGTATACTCTGTTAGGGTTTTCCATAACATTATAAGGTTAAGGCACCACACCCAAGCCGTATTGGGCACCACCTAAGAATGAATGTAACATCAACATGAGCATCAAAACTAACTAAATGACTTTTCTCAGATCTAATGGTTGTAGTTGGTCCAAAATGATGTGAAATTACATTTTATTTCATTGAAAAATGTAACACTTTGTTGAGGGAGGACCCCTAACCCCCCGCCATATATGTGCACTTAAGTCTTCCACAAACCTAGGGAAAACACTGTACTGTATGTCTTTTGGCAGCATCTGTCAGGCTAGTGGGAAAATCTGCTGGATCTGGTGTCCCATCCACTCTATTTTTGAAAAGTAGAACTTCACTGATGTTTGTGGATCGAGGTCAGAATATCTAAAGGTCACTTCTAGCTGGTGCTCATGGACTTGATCTGTTGGACTGTGATATTTGGCAGTGATATCTAAGAGATAGAGTGGGAGACGGAAAATATGAGATCCATTTCTGTTTTCTCCAGTTGTGCCCCAGTAACCAATGCTGTTTTGTATTGCACACATACTCTATTCTACTATACAAAATATCAGAGGAAGTGTTTTTTAAGCATTACTGTGAGATTGTGGGCTGTCAGACAGGTTTGTCACCAATGTGAATAGGGACTATATACTGTAAATGTAAAGGTGTGTGTGTGTGTGTGTGTTGCTTGTATATAAACAGCAGAGTGTTACTACCACAACACCTTTGATAGTCTCAAATGGTTAGACACTTTAAATCATTAGTCAGTTATAATGGCCAGGTGTGTGTTAGTGTTACAGAGTGAGTGAGCGATCCTGTGTTGTGACTGACTGAATGAGTGCGACAGAGAGTGAAGGATAGCAATTGAAAGAGAAAGTGAGTAAGAGAAATAGTCCACAGGCGCTTTGGAAAATCCAATACTCGTGATAGTGATGAATTTGTGAAAGACAGATAGGATAGAGAGAGTGAGGGAGAAGAGCTTTAAGATTATTCAACACTTAAGATTATTTAAATTCAGAGTGGAAGTCTGTGTGTTACTTTGTAGGGGTGTGAATCTATTCTTCTCCGAAAAATCTATTTGTGTTTAGTTACCTGCAGCAGCACTAGAGGAGGTGTGGAGATGTAGCAGGCAAAGTTGTTGCTAAATATTTTGACAGGTTTTGATGAGTTTCACCAAACTTGGTTTGCAGTTTCAGTTCATAGGGTTGTGCCAAATTGTATCGTAATACCGCGGTCATCATTTTTAATATTATAAACAAATCATATCGTGATAATGGCATTATTCTGACTTGTTGACGTCGTACCATTACAAACAACAAACAAGCATGGCTAAAAGCGAAATTTCCACTGGTTACATCACTTACATGTCAATCATTGTCCTGAGTTCACTTCAATTCAACAGACCAAGAGATATGTATTGTTGTATCGCAGCACAGCCTAAACATATATGCCATATCGTCCAGCTCTAATAGTTCATCTTTACACACAATGCACAGTATTTTCCACCTGGTGGGCATTCTTTTCTTTGCATGTGAGAGTCTGTAGAGATCAAGTGTGTCTCAGTTTGTGTCATGCTTCCATCTTTATTATCACATGAATGCCCTGCAGTTTATTAAGCCATCTGTGGATCATGGAGGCCTTCTGTTCAGCATAGCTAGATAAATCCCATGTCCCTTTTACAGAAAGACGAAAATGTTTTTCAGGTTTAAATTATGCGTTTGTGTGGGTTTTGTGTGCTTGGCTTTGTGTGTATTCTAATGTGTGAACCAGTATGCCATGTGGACTCTCCCTTGGAGAATCTGGCAATTTGAGATGGTGGAGGATGGTGGTGTTCAAGCCTTGCAGCTCACACCATCACCCTGATGCTGTTGGCTGTAATGAGTCTCATTCTGGGACTACAATGGTCTTGAAAACAGACATTTTGCCGACTGCGGTCACCCCTGGCTTCATAGCATGACTGCAAAAAAGAAAAAAGTCCATTTGTTTCCTTTCCTCAGTGGTCTTTGGATGCTCTGATTAGGCCCAGTGGTGCTCGCTACAGTATGTGTTTGTGACCATGTGTTGTCTCCATGTGTTTAAATTAATAACCAATTAAGTTACACCAAACTGCATAGTCCTTTAAACTGAAACAGAGCAACCTGCACACATCTGCCATCAATCACATTTAAAGCAGTATGCTGATGATCTGTCATAGAGAAGAACAGGCTTGAGTAAAGGGATGATGTGGCTGTGCTCCAGTATCACAAGAGAACATGTCACAATAAATTGAGTCAGCCGCAATAAAATATCAAAATTGTCCTTTTTTGCTTATTTGCTATGGTTTCATCTAAACCATTGTGCTGTATCTAATTATATTGTACTGGGGGATGAAACAATCTTGCTTCTGAATTGAATTAATGCATCCATCTAACCACTTAAATGTGCCCACTTAACAATACAAATGTCATATTTCCATCAGTTATGTATACATGTGTTTTACGTGTTTGTTGAAGCGGCCTTAATCAGTATTTTTATGATAGCAATGTATCAAATGACAATGTGAAAACAGTGTGACAATGTGAAAGAGGTTGCCTGTGATGAACCTATCTAAAAAAAAAGTTATTGGGCACTTTGTTACTGCTCCGATGCCATTATACATTGCTCTTACACAATATCTACCCAGATTATAATATAATAAAATTAGACTACAAACATAACAAGCTCTCCATCTGACCTCTGATCTCTCTTCATGCACAATGCACATGTGCAAACCTATGTAATAGGGGCACTAAGTACTATTGATTTAAAGTGCATACAGAAGGGCAGTTTTTTAAATTTCATTTAAAACTCAGTTTGTTCTTTTTGGATCTCCTTAACCCAGGGGAAACAAAACTGAAAATGTGTGAATGATTGTATCGGATTGTCATTACAATGAACCCAAGTGTGATATTACTTCATGAGGCGGAGGTCGGAAAGAAACAAAGAGTTCTGACAGTTCCTATGGAAACGGTGCGTGGTTCAGTGATTTATGTTGTTTTTAAAAAAAGGATGCTTTTGAAGAAAGATCAGTGGCTCATCCATTTAAAAGTGTTTCCTATGAGTTATGGTAGGGACTTTGGCATTTGTTCTTTTGCTGCTTCATAGCAAAATCAACCAAATGATGACTTTTCAACACGTTGGTTCTGAAAAAGGAATATAGATTCAGAGCCCTGTTGGGTGCCTGGAAACTCTCTCACCACAAAGCCTCGGATTAAAGCTATTTCTTCATGGCAGCGACATATTTTCAAAATCAGAATCAAGTGTATTATGCTTAAACAAGATATGTAACTTGACTGTGAAAGACTCTCAATTAAGAGACCATTAAGCAGTTCCTCCAGAAAAACGCAATTATGCGATCAGAATTCAATGAATAATCAGCATATTTATGCGGGGGCCGCATTTTTTTCAAATACACTGCACTTTTGCCGCATAAATTGCTGATTTCTGCGCAAAATATGCGGGGCTTGCATGATTTCATAATCTCTGCATTTTTGTTGCAAAAAAGTCACATATATCTCAGCAGAAAGTTGAAAAATGTTGCGTTTACTTCACACGAGCTGCCATTTTCCCCTGTTGCCATGGGAACGTTATGAAGTGACGTAATTTCACCTACTGAGAACACGGTGTTGGGGGAATCACTTTGTTTTCTCTCTTTCATCAAATCGCAATTTTTGCAAGTTCCCGCAATTTCATTGCATAAAATTTCATAAATATCCCGCATATTCCATCACATTTTTTAATAAAAACGTGCCGCATAATCAAGGATTTTTGCCCGCAACAATCACAAAAAAAATTGTTTTTCAAAAAAACTAATTTTTCTGGAGGGACTGATTAAGCACAATCATGTTTCTAACATGAACAAGATATTGTGTTGGTAGGGACTGACAAGGTAGTTTAACGATATATATGTGGGTGATGTGGCTAGTAGGCTTGGGCCTGTGTAAAACATTTCAAACTGGTTTGATATTAAGCCAACCACTGGACTGGTAAACTGAATTTTACCACTGGGTCTTGTACTTGACTCAGCCGCTCCTGAGTGAGACTGATGAGAGAGCCCATAACGAGAGTGTGGCAACTCCAGTCCACATGGTGGCAGCAGTGCTTGAAGTGGGGAAAAAAGGTGCCGGTACTCTCTTGCATTGGCAAATCATTATGACATTTGAGATTTCTATAGTGAAAAACAAAACTCGGAGATATTGCTGGTACAACAACAATTTATTGTCATTTATTAACAATATAAATGTATCGATTTATTTAAAGCTACATTGTGTAAGAATTTCTCCCATCTAGCGGTGAAATTGTATATGACAACCAACTGAATATTACTTTGTAGCCCCCCCCCCCCAATTCCGAGTGCGTTCTAACTCCTACGGTGGCCGAACCCGAAATTAGTGACAACCGTCCGTGAGTGTTCCTTCCAGTGTAATAATAGTTTGACGTTATTTTGGTACCATTTCATTGCTAACATCAGCTATCAGGTTCCCAAACATATGCAAGCTAATGTTAGTAAAGTATCAGTGCTATCGTTATTCTGGATATTGTACCAGATTAATAGTGTAAGGCGATGTTTACAGCGTAGGAGAGAAGCAACGGATGTTTGTGTTTTTAATATATTTCTCTGAGCAGCATGAACACAGTGAATCCTTATTAACTATCTATGGATGGCCTAAGTGACTAATTTACATATAGGCTAGTATCAATATTGTTTATTTTTTCCACAAATAAGCTGATTTATATTTGCTAATATGTTGGATTCATGTTAAGAGATTTAAATTATCAAAACAACGTTTATGCAAACAACAATTATGCAAAACAAACACTCACTGTGTGTGTGTGTGTGTGTGTGTGTGTGTGTGTCAGTGTCAGAGAAAGGGGGAACAGGGTTTATGCCAGACAGCTTCAGTCTGCCTCTCTGTCTGGGCAGCAAGTGACGGGATGCTGCTACATCATGTTTTGCAGCCCAGTTTGTTATCATTGAAAATGAGCCAGCTGTTCGTGGAGCAAAAATACATCATTTGGTCCTTTGACCAACAGTCAGGCCACCCGTGTGTTTCGTTACTCACGTTATTGTTGACGTCGGTGTCATTGACTAAGGTAACGTTAAGGTTGGTAGCTGCAGACTCCTCATTAACGCCAGCTGTTCCGCTCACGTCAATGCTAACATTAGCTTGAACGTTAGCTTGAACGTTAGCTTGAACGTTAGCTTGAAGCTCACGAATCGTACTACCTCCAGATGTTTCTGGTTGGACTTGGACCTCTGTTGACGTGTCTGGCTCTGGCACACGCGTTCTTTTAGTACCTTTCTGAAGCCAGGCGGCTAACATAACGACTTACAAACTCAACACTTATTTTTAGTTTCTAGGTTTTCAGCAGTGAAAAATGTGTTACGGTCAGGCTGACAGCTTTTTCAAACTAGCGTCCGTGGAGAAGCTAACTTCTGAGAAGGTGGGCCGACTGCTTGTGGAACGCCCTGCCCCTGTCCATGCGTCTGGCTGACTCTGTTGTCTCTTTTAAAAAGGATCTGAAAACTTGCTTATTTAGGAAAGCTTTTGGTTGATGGGTTCTCACTAGCGTCCCTTTCTTTTGATATATGCATTTTATACTGTTTGTTTTACCTATTCTGTTGTACAGCACTTTGTGATTTTATCTGTGAAAAGCGCTTTATAAATAAATTTTACTTACTTACTTACTGCTTGCCTTTACGTGATTCGTCAAGATCTAAAATGTAAACATGTAGTGCCCTCTGGGTAGTGTAGTTTATGGAACGTTAGGGTCATCTCTCTGACACTGACGCTTTCTCTGTCAGTGGTAGAGTACCGGCTGCATGCGAGAAGTAGTGGTACCCAAGAAAAAGTGCAGGTACGCTTAAGAGTAAAGTGTAGAAGCGCCGGTACTGCGTACCGGTGAGTACCGGCCCACTTCGAGCACTGGGTGGCAGTAATACACTTCTAGCCATAGTTCTTTTCCTGCAGTGTTTACACCTTGCCTCGTCGGTTGAGCTTTACCCTACAGTCACACATGCTACAAAAAGAGAGAGACAAAGCGACAGGCTGCCATTCATTTTCAATGGGAGTGGCCGTTTGCCAGCGACAAGATGGTGACAAGCGACGAGCTCGCCGCTGCCACGAGCAAGGCGGGGCTAGGCACGCCCAGGAGGCCCATCAAGCGAGTGCGTGTCGCTCTCTTTTGTAGCATGTGTGACTGTAGGGTTACAAATACTTGAGGAAATGTAGCTTGTGTGAGGCTACAACAGTACCTAACTAATAGAAGAGCTAAGCTACTGATGAGCTATTTGATTCAGAAATCAGCGACAATATTGATTGATGACTGACACTTTAGTCAACACAGGTTGCTGATGTAGGCTAGGGCTGGGCAATTAATCGAATTTTGATCGTGATTTTGATTTCCGCTCCTAACAATCACAAAAACAATGTAATCAAGTTATTTTGCACATTACATTTTTCAAGTAAACTCTTATTTTGTCTTGTGTTCAACCGGTATTAAGGGTATACAGTATTAAGGGAAATTTCACAGTTCAAGGTGTTTTTACTGTGTTTTAAGTTCAATAAATGCAGCATCTTTGCAAAAGTCTATGAGTAATGCTAAATAATTGTGATTTAAAATACTGACCAAAATAATTGTGATTATGATTTTTTTCATAATTAAGCAGCCCTAATGTAGACTAGTGACAATTGCTGGTTTGACCGGTTTGCATACATTGAAACTGGTTTTTGACCCAACTCTAGAGGCTAGCGTGCAAGGTAGTGTACAACCAAGTGTGAAGAAAGATGGACTGTACAGATGGTCTGGTAATGGCTTTTGCTTGAATCTTACTAACACTATTATTGTCTCAGAAAAACGTGAAAAAGAAAGACTGGGTTGTGTTTGTGCTTGTTGTGCTTTTCAAGTCTTCCCTTTTCCTAACAAACATAGTTATTTCTTTTTGTTTTCTTTTTGGCTAAACTAGCGTAAGTTTTCACTGGTCCTGCTAGCAGCATTCTTTCTTTCTTTCTTTCATTGTGGTAAAATACACTGAAAATCCAACTGACAGTCAGCACTCATTGATGGTCGATTCATGCTGTAAATGTTTTTGTTTTTGCCTAGTAAAAAATTAATGCTCTTCAAATCCATTTTGGTGACGCATAGGCACTGCTATCTAAATTATTACTTTGGCTCTCTTTAAGTCTCCATTAAGTTTAAAGGCTTATCAGATCCAGTGCTCTCATTGAAATGAATGAGGGGGGCTGTTTTGGTGGAGTGGGTCTAAACACAACCTTACTAGTAAAAAATGTGTTAACTTCATTACACAGAAATCATGGGCGTCAGTGAGTCTACTTATCTAGGTACAAATGATGGTTCACTGAGGAGTATGAGTCAGTTTGTACTTAGTAAGTATTGATTTCTCCCTTCCTGTGAGGAGATATGTGCCCATGCCCTAACCCATAATGATGCATGCACAAATAGTATAAATGTATACCTTCTTATTTAGAGCGAACGGTACATTATTCTCCATCCTTACATAAATAAATATGTAGCTGCAAAGTTTCATAAAATCTCCACAAAAATTTTCTCCATCTAGGCTAAATAAAAATGTACCTACATATTGTTGCATACCATAGCATAGCTGTAACTCAGTAAAATGACTTGTGATCTTGCCTCATGATGATTAGATGTCACCTAGAGATGTCCAGAGCCGATCCAAAGGATTTTAATCATATTTTCAATTTTGCTAATTGATGTTGATACCATGAATAACTTGAAAAACAGGCCAAAGTTAAACTTGGCTGTTGGTTGTCTGGTTTGTGTGTCTGCACTCAGCCAAAGATTATTTGTGAGGGAAGGACTTCAACTCTGAAACACTGCTGTTCAATTAGGAGTCAACTGAGTGTTTCGGAAGCTCCAACAGACTGATGTGTTTTCTCTCTAGCGGATCGCGCCTAGTTAAATTTTCATTCATATCATATCAATGATTTAAGATGATCAGCTTAATAGTTTTGAACCAGGAACTAGAAATGAATGAAAAATAAGGTGCACCAATGTCAGAAGACTACACCTGTTATTTCAATGTGTCAGACACAGTTCATATTTAAACATCTTCATTGCATATCTTCTGCTCCTATACTGTATATACTATCGTGCCAGGCTCTGGTTTGGCACATACCCAACATTAAAGAACTCAGATCCGGATCAGGGCCAAGAAAACTTAATCGGGACATAATTTACATTATCCCCTGTATTTGTCAATTCTAATTTACACCATAACAATTATGTTTTGAATTAAGTTATGTATAAATACTTAACTCCTAACATCATTTTCTTAAAGGCCTCCTTGATAGTAGCACACAGTCAACAGCGTGGGTGGATAAGACTCATGGCGTATTGTAAATCATTAGCTCATTGTAATACACCTCATACTAATTAAAGACAGAGTAAGTACTGTAGCAAAGGGAATGGAAGCAGATGGATGAGAGAGCCACCTGGAGAATGGATAGTGGATGGTAGATTGACAGAGACAGATGTGTGGAAATGTGAACACATCTATCCCCACAGTGCCTTGTAACCATAGCACCAAATAAACCAGGGAGTGCAAGCAGCAAAACAAAAGACAAAGGCAGAATGCCAAAAAAGTTATTTTTCTTTCGTTTGAGAGTAATGGTATTAATAGTTGTAATTGGTCTCTCTGCCATGCCACTCCTGAGACTTTCATTTCACTTTGGGTGGGGGTGAGTCATAACAAACCTGAGGCTGGGCTGCTGGCATGCCAACACAGCTAAGTCCTCAACATTTTAATCTGCTTAACACACGTTCCAGTGGCAGACCGGTAGTAGAAATAAGCTGGTTATTTGATGGCAGTGATGGTGTGTGTGTGTGTGTGTGTGTGTGTGTGTGTGTGTGTGTGTGTGTGTGTGTGTGTGTGTGTGTTGAGGGTGTTGACTGACATCTGTAGCAACAGTAGCCTAGAAACAGTCGAAGTATAATGTAGAGTTTGCTTAAGGAGTTAAATCTGTGGGAGGTGTAAGATAGTGGGAGAACGTGCTTAGGCGATAAAGCATGTTTTGGGAGGATGAAAGGACTTATATTTGTATGTGTTTGTGTGTGTATGTGATACAGATTGAGCTTTAAGTGCAAGAGGTTTCAGTCTAAGGGTATTGAAATGAAAGTGGTACATTATATCTATCTGTTTATCCCTATCTCTCTTTCACACACAAACACACTGGGGTGTGGCGTTACCCTTTTTTTATTGAAGCCAAACTAAGAAGATCTTCCTAAATACCATTCAGAGAGATTATGTGGATGGTGAACCTTTCAGGGGGGAAATAGAAAGCGCAAAATGAACTTCTGGCCATGAAAAGGTAAAGGGAGGGAAAAGGAAAGCAAGGAGGACAGGGTTTGATAAGGTCGCACAACAAACTTTTGTTGCTGTGGCAATGATTCCCCCTCTCACCTTGCTGAGGTAATGACCACAGTTGACCTGGCGTGCGTGCGTGCGTGAACATGGACTGTCTGATGAAGAAGCATCTTGACCTTAGAAACACTCGTCACCTTCGCTGCAGTTTACTCTCTGAAGCAACAGCCCGCCAAGTTCCACTGAACTATTCGTAAGTTTGCCTGTACTGTGTGCCTTTGTCTGGTTAAATTACTAAAAATAGATAAAAGGAGCTGACAGACTTTTGTTGATAAAATACCACATCGTACACTACCACGAGCTCCTTGTTTTTGTTATAGTCTTGAAAATGCCGTCCA
The DNA here is from genome assembly GCA_023631565.1 of Gymnocephalus cernua. Classification (NCBI taxonomy): domain Eukaryota; kingdom Metazoa; phylum Chordata; class Actinopteri; order Perciformes; family Percidae; genus Gymnocephalus; species Gymnocephalus cernua. The sequence goes on along the minus strand of CM042425.1, from coordinate 3,351,351 downwards.
GACAAGAATGTGCATGGGTTTCAGAAAAAATGACCATTAAAAGTATAGATTTAATTTGGCTTTTATTTAGCCCCTCTTCTTTCTCTCTCTCTGTTTCATTTTACCAATTTGCGGATCCATTCATCCTCCTCTCTTTTCAGATGTAAGAGAGGGAGAGGTTTTATGACAGCTCTATAATCCTTACTATCTGCAAGGCTTTTTTTGGATCATTTGTTGAAGTGAACTGTGAGAGAACACTGAGGGGCTAATAAATTAAATTGAGAAGCTCCTTTTCATTATATTTTCACTCTGATTGAAGTGTTCTGTTGTCCTTAGGTTAGCTTTGTCCACACTGTGCCCCTTACCTTCCTGGCGAGTGCATTCATTCTGAGTGACAGGGATATAGAAGGAACTTGTTGACGCACATTTTTGTGCCAAAGTAAAAGAAACGGTAAAATCTGCTCTACCAGGGGTGCAGCCAGGATTACAAACTAGTGTGGGTTTCTTATCTACTCCACAGCTGTTTGGATGCACGCACGCACGCACGCACGCACGCACGCACCCGCACACACACACACACACACACACACACACACACACACACACACACACACACACACACACACACACACACACACACACAGATCATCAAGCAGATGCCACCTGACCACACCTGAGGCTGGGGGGTTAAACCCAGCCCTGCTGCATAGAAAGTAAACGCCACCGCTCTCTATAACAGGGGTGTTCAACGTTTTTTAAACCAAGGACCCCTTAACTGAAAGAGAGATGGAGCAGGGACTCCCTACTACATATATTGTATAAAATGAAATTGCATATTAAACTGGGCCTACGATAACGTGTAGGGCGGCCTAAAGCCTTTATACATTTTTTTTGCATAGAATACTAAGCTATTAAAATATGAATTGTTGGCATTATTTTCCTTAGGATGAACTATATCTGTCGATGGCTATCTTAGTGACTACCTTACCTATCATCAGTGAGGATTTATATTTGCTAATAATATGTTGGAATTATGTTATGACATTTTCAATTTTGAAAATTTTTTCAAAAATTTACAATAATTTGGAAGCCCCCCTGCAGTGACTCTGAGGATGCCCTAGGGGTCCCGGACCCCCTGTTGAAGATCTCTGCTCTATAGACCCAATCAAAATGGTTGTTTACAATAACTTCTAGGAAGAAAACTTATGCGTCCCGTACATATACAATTTAACAGCGCTGATCAAACAGGGACGAGGAATAACTGGGTGTACTCTCATCTTATTCATCTAAAATGCATGTTTGATGCTTTTATATGTCAACACTAACTTTAGGTTGGAGAGCTAATTTACCTGTTGGGCCACGGACCAAAGAAAATGACACCACCCAAACTCGCAGTCAGTCCGACCAGCGGTAGGTTATGCTAGTCGTAGCGCTTGATTTTTGTTATCTCGTTGCAGAGGAATAAAAACAACACACATAACAGCAACTAAAGCTGACTTTGAATTTCCCTTCTATTAATAAATGTTCTGCTTTAACTGCCAACCTGCTAAATGCTTCTAATTCATGCTGATATAAATTAAGTCAACTTCAGTTTTTCCCCTCACACACAGAGAAACATGAACATTTAGGCGAAACCAAATAATCATATCACAAATGATGTAAATAATGATGTAATAATGTTCTAAGATTCTAAAAAAAAAATAGTTAAATAGCGACACTTGTGTTCATTATCACCAGGGTAGCAAGGGGTAAACACATATTCATAAACATATGGCATGGCGACTTGCTAAAGCAATACATAGCCTCTTACAAAAGAACATGATTTGAGTTGCTCCCCTTATAGATATGTCAGATTAGTGGCATGGGTCCTGATCAAAGCTTTTTTAAACCCTCCTCTAAGCGGCCTTGCTCTGAATTCCTTTTGCTAATTTATCCTCACTCAGACAGAGGAGGGGAACAGAAATCTAGAGAGAGAGACAGAAACGTTAAAACGATGCTCAGTCATGCCTCAGCCAGAATAGCTATTAGACAGTTCACATTAGATTACAGCTGTTTTGTATGCAGAAAGGAATAAATCTCAGTTTTTTTTATTTCCCTCAATCCTTTCAAAAAAGCTGCTGCTTTTTTCACAGATTTTGGTGCTATTTGTTGACGTCATGATTCATGAACAAGGCGTGACAATGAGATCTATACAGGCCACACTTGGCTTTTTTAAACCTGAGCTCCTGAGCTTTTTCTACCTGTTTCTCCCTGGAATTGTTCTGACATTAGCATAGGCGCTTTTTTATTTCAGATGAAGCGGCTTTCCCCCACCTTAGTATGCTGTGGGAAGCCCTGGTCTTTTTAGTGTGCCGAAATGATCAATATGTCAGGATTAGAAAGCAGCCCGTGTCATCCAGTCTGTTTCCACCTGGCCCTCCTCAAACCTGTTGCCAAACCTAGAATTAGGAAACCCTATAGAAGGGACCTCTGTCTTTTTTGTATGTAAATGTAGATATTCCTTTTCATGTAAATTGAGATATCTTTGAATAGAGATCCGTTGATCTGAAACCCGTGTTGTACCCTGTCTTTGAACTGTGGCTTTGAAGCTTCTCTGTCTGACACCATGAGCTCTGGGCTTTAAGCCGGAGCGTATCCTCTTATTTCCTGGTGTAACATTGTGGCATTAATGATTGCCATAAAAGCCATTACCAGGGGCCCCGGGGCCACTGGGCTGTGGGTCTAGCTTTATTACACCAACCCACATTTCGGTAATTACACTATGTCTACGTTGCTACAGCAACATGGAGGTTCTCAACGGCTAATGCAGAATTTATGTCAGGGGAGATTGGCATTTTGTTTTATACACACTATTGCAGGCAGGCGTTGTGTGTGTGTGTGATGCACGCATCAGTTTTTGTAGCTGTACATCTGTGTGTTTGTGTGACGCCTTCTCAGTGGGGGCTCATTTCAGAGACGCAGGGACAAAATGGAGACGGTTGACCCATTACTTCTACCATCCACTATTTCACCTCACTGGGTCCATCCACTCAGCTGAGCACTCAGGCCTGGTTTTTAGGACAACCTGGAAACACTCCTAAACACAGGCTACGTCAAACACTTAGTAGCCAGAAGGTTTTAGATACAACTAGTCTGAACTAGACTGATCCAAACACAGCCTTCTTGGCCAGAGGGAAATTTTCTCATCAAAATCGCAGGAGCCTCATGGCTTGCTTGTCTTATATAAGATAATAATGCATGTTTTGAATTAGTTAAGTGAAGTGGTCCTTTTTCTAAAGGTAGAAATGTGATGAATAAAATTACAATATTGTTCACTTAAGCCTCTGAAAAAAACCTTTTAAGGCATTGAGAGTTTCACTAAAAGTTTTTCAACTTGATCCTGGATTGAATTAATGAATCAAAAGTCTAAAGCCTCAGTTATTGTTGAAGAATAAGGCTTTAGGTTTTAAGGTGGCAGTCTTCTCTGCAGTATTGCAGGGTGAAATGAGTGACTATTCATTATAACGGCTTCTGGCACTGAGCCATGTCTGCATTGCTCTGTTGACTCAGAAGATTAGATCGGCAAGTACTAAAGCTAATCTGGCATTTATAGATTTCTGTGTGTGTTTCCTCTTTTTCTCCATTGAGCACTGGGCTGACAAGGACTTGGGGGCTTCAGGTATTACCAGATGGGCACTGCACTGATCTCCTGTTGACCGAGAGAGAGAGAGAGAGTGAGAGTGAGAATGAGAGAGGGAGAGACAGAGTCATTCTAAAGAGAGGGAGGCACCACCACATTACCTTTTGTACGGAATAGGGCTGGGATTTGATAAGATTTGATTGATACCGATGCCATCATCGATTCTGCTTATCAGTACGATTCTTTATCGATTCCTGATACATTTTCTGTGTGGAAAAAAGGCCTACACAGGTTTTCAGGTATTATAAAAAACGTCAATTGATAAGTTTAAACTTATTGTTGAAAGTTTTAAACAAAGGATTTTGCCCTTTCTTACTGGGATACAGGCAACATGTGTACTACAGTATTTAGAGAGACTTTCTTTGGTCATGATAGAATGTTACTGTACAATTCTATGGTTTATCAGTGAAGTGTATAAACTATCACTGCAGACTACAAATAGGGACAAAGTGACGACTCATATAACTGTGTCCAGCGCTGGTTGAACGTGCATTGTTCCGCGTCATGCATAAAATGTCTGTATTGTCACTGTGCTGCATTTTTATAAATACATCTGTGGCCCACATTCAGGTGCCGTCTCACCGTCGCACGATAGATCGCATCTACCAAGTAGAAGAGAGATCCGCTATTGTTTCACCTCACACACAAACAAGCACACACACCCTCACCTCACACAAACAAGTGGCTCTGTCTCGCACACACGCAGTGCAAAGCTGTATCGCATGGGTGGTAATTTCTCACATCCCAGAAACGGCACTGTTTTCATTGTTCGTCGTGAAATGAAGTAGACTTTTTCTTCGTCTCCGCCATGACTCCTGCAGCGTAGCAGCTTAGACACGTTAATTTGGCTTTTTGTTTTGCAATGCATAACTCTCAGGATGAACATGCCGGCATCAGTAAAAGAAACTAAGCTTGGTGGCATATGATTCTGATATGATCCCATCCCCAGTGTGAAATTTCTCTGAATTAAACAGAAGTTTCACTTCCATTTTCTGCCGCATAATTTTTTTCCTGTATTTTATAAGAAATTGAAATTGTCTAAACAACTATGATAGTGGATTAATCGAGTTGCAAATGAAGACAGGAACAGTATGCAGATGGAACGTCTCCCGACCCCGCAGGACATGAAATCACATTGATGCGTCATAGACTGGGCTGTAGCCAAAAGTGAAGATTTTTAAAACACTACCAATTACTAACTAATGATCAAAATGTTGACTTCAGTATTATATGCAAATGCACTGACGTTTGTCTTCTGCATCACCTCTAGTGACACACTTGACAGTGGTATTCTGATAAGCGGAGGGTAGCAGTTGGTCGACATATTTGACAAAGCTTTCCAATGGTTTTCTTTCTTCCTAGCAAGAATTTCCTCTCCACTGGCAACAATGACTCCACCATTGGCAATATAACAGCTTTCAATTTTTTTTTTTGCTAATCTTGTTTCCCTGAGGCACATTATATGTAGACATTGAATTATCTTCCATTGTAGAGAAGTTGACACTTCCTGCCATAGCCCAGCAAGCTCACTCATCTGTCACCTTTAGTTAAAGGTCTATTACTGCAGATGGTGAAAGACTGTCCCAAAATGTTGAAGAAAACTAAAATTAATTTCATATCACTGGTTTGGACAAATCTAAATGCTGAAGAGTCTTGTGGCATTTCGTTTTGTTTTGCTACCGATATTAACCCAGTTAAGAAAACTTGATGTTGTGCTCTTTGATTCTAACATCATAGACATACATCAGAGATGGATACTGTATGATCTGAATTGCCCTGGTAGACAGTTAATGTTGTTTAATATAAATAAAACACAATCTCTTTCTCAGCCTCATTTCTGCTAAGAGACTCAGATGGAAAACTTAATGTGGAGGCTTGAATCGCTTGAGTTGCTTTAATGCAGTCACATTATGAGAGTCCAACAATGATATGCATTGAATGAGTATATCACAGTGTTTACCTGAAGTGGTGTGTCCCTGTATTTCTCTCTCTGCCATGCCTTCTCTCTGTTTCTCTCTAATTCTGCTCTCTTTGTCAGTATCAGACTGATGTGTCCATGGAAATGTGTCTCAGAGGGACTGCGGGGGTGTTCTCCTGCCATGGTTGGTTGTCACACTTCTCTACTCCATTGGACAGAAGATGGAAACACTAAAAACTCTTCCCCAACTACTACTTCTTGAGAAACTTGAAGCTTAACACCAGAAATTTTAGACCTGGACCAATTTTTTTTTTAATTTATCATTGATTGATTTTGCACGTCTTGACAGTCAGGGTTAGTTTTTTTTAATTCAATAATGGGACTCTTGATGCTTTGGCTAAACCATTCATGGTAGAGAGAGTGAATGCAGTGTGGAGATACTCTGTTCTATATACTAAGGTTTTACATTTGAAATATATCAGAGTCCCACATGTCAGTGGGTCCTTAAAGTCAGTCACACTTGATAGTTGAAAATCCTTTCTAGCAGCAAGGCAACGGACATAATGCATCAAAGGTGTCTCCATGTTTCATACTACTCGTACTACTACTTTGTACACTGCTCGTTTGCTGCAAGCCCCTCCCCCCTCCCCCCAAGTGAATTGTTAATAGATGTTTTATTTAAATCTGTGCGTACAGTTCACAGGCTAGGTGGCATATTACTGCAAAATAATTCCATCTACAAGGACCACCAGTAGTCCTTATATATTACTCATTATTATTCATTGCCAATTACATGGACAGAGTTCCCATAACTACCACGCTGTGCTTTGTGCTGTTTATACCATCATCAGTTTGAAGCTGCTTTTCAGCTACTGCTGAAAACACAAACACACACACACAGACACACACACACACACACAGAGACACACACACACACACACACACACACACACACACGCTGATGCATACAGACAAATGTAAATGCCTCCATGCAATTTAATTTCAGCATTTCATGAATGTAGTCATCTGTTAGTTTATCTGATGACTGTCAGGTTGTATGACAAGACATATGAGATACGGCTGTAGTTACTAGTCCCCTAATCAACCAAATTCTCCGTATTCTACAAGCACTCGATTGGTTGATGGGGAAAAAAATGATCTACATGTTATCTCTACTATCTGTACGTAGAACTAAATCAACCACAGTACATTGAGTGCACTCTCCCTGGTAGCATTGTGTGTCCACCACAGCGTTTGTTCCTGAGGCTAGTGTACGTTTTGTAATGCTTTGCAATTGAAGCCACCTATTTAGACCATGCTACAAACGCCAGCAGCGTGACAGTGTTTCCCATACATAGATTGTACTTGGTGCACTGCCTAGGTAGATTGAGACCCACCCAGGTAGATAACATCCGAATTACAGCACACAAAGACCAGTGGCCTCCAGCCCCTCCCCCTCGTGCAGTCGCGCTCCGCGTGCGTGCGTCAACGCTTCATTACAGACTCAGAGGCTATAATTATTAACAAACCGTTGAAATGCCTCGGCCACACCGCTGTGAAAGCTCTCTGAACGTTATTTATCAGAGTTCGGTTGTTACCCCTCTCCGGTTGTTACCCCCTCTCCTCCACTCCATATCTTTATAATGGAGCTAACCGGAGCTAACTGCTAACGGAGCTAATCGTTGCTAACTGAGCCTTTAATTCTCGTTCTCCGTGCCTGAATCCATTAACTGTATTTATGGACCTGAGCCCGAATAAAACCAGAGATTTTATTAAGTTGGCTGTACAAGTTTTAAACTACAACTCAGAGTTGTTTAAATTACATTCATCTTCAGATTAAATGTTTATGAATGCAACAAGGACATGTATAGTAGCCTACAAAACAATGTGTTTACGATCCCCAAAACACAGATTAAAACACTTATCAAAAAAAACAATGATCTAACAATTGTTTTTTAATTTTAGGTAGCCTTAGTCTCATATGATTTGACAGGAGTTAGGAGGAGACAGTGTTCAGATTTTTTAATAACATGTAACTGTATGGATCATAGTATTAAGGTTAGGTTACCTATAATAGCCTATTTGGGCTCTGGGTAATCAGGTATTTTGTCTGCTGAACCATAACATTTGACAAACCAACCAGATTTAATTGACAAAGCACATCATGGCTAATCTTCATCATCTTTTAGTCTGATATGTTTAATATGTAAATAGTTATTTATTTCGAAATTATCTGTTAATGTTATGTAGCCTAGTTGTTTTCAATAAATAGTTCATAAACCTTCGTTTGACTAGTTTTTACTGTACCCAGCCATTACGCGCCACGCCGTCACATCCTGCGCCACCCACCACCACATGTAAATTCTCAACCGGTGGGAAACACTGTGTGACGAGGCGCTGAGTGTGTATTCTGTGCTAAGCGCTGCATGTTTGAAATTTTTCTGGGCACCGAGAGGTTAAAAATGTTAAACTTTGTGTAAAACGCTGTGCTTGTCACTTTTTACCCAGCTGTCTAATCACATTGGAGGAGGGGCGGGACAAATACCACAAAGACCAAATGTAACAACCTACAGAAGTAGAAGTGCTGAACAACAACAATGGAGGAGAAATTATTACTGCTAGATTGTATACATCTGTCCTCTCCCCTACGTGCTTGAGTCTTTCCTTCATCCAGAAAAAGGGCCAGAGCAAGTACTTTACCTTCTGCTGACATTTTTACTTCCACAGATATTCCGTATTATAGCAAAAAAAAATGCTTCCTGCTTGGGGAACAACTATGCTTAGGTGGACATGCGGCCTTATGGAAGTAACACCAGCGATTGTCCGACCAATGAGCATTTGTCGTACAAGAGCATATCGACCAACCGACCAGGAGACATCAGCCCTAGTAGTTCACAAGTCCATATGTTCAATCTTGTTTGCAGGAACAAGTATCTTTATAAGTCATATAGCTAGATCTAATTTAAGGGATGCCTTTCATGTGGTTATGGTGAGTAAAAAATCAACCATAAACCTCAACCATAAATCTAATGGTGCTTGTCCTTGTCCTGCTGCAATTATGTAGTCGATACTTGTGGTTTAAATACTTCCTATTATGGGGAATGCCAAATGAAATGCCACATAAATAATTTCTACTGCAGAGAAAAGAGGATTGGCTCTTGCTGTTCCTTTGTCAGACTACATCACAGCATGAAGTAATATCTGCTAAACTTAAAGGTTGCATTTAACTGGAGGGAAGATTGTCAAGCTCTCCCTTATTTCAGTCCAAACTTTCAGTGTTAAAATTTCAATTCCTTCTTCTTCCCTCTACCTTGCTAGTCTTGTCTCAGTCTCATTTTCTATAACAACATAACTTATCATATCCCTCATATCTACTGCATCCTATTTTCTATCTACCTCTGCTGCAGTCCTCTCACCTACCTACCCCCCATCCCTGTGCTATTAGTGTGTCTCTTACCAAATATTCAACTCTTGGCCCCAGCTCCCCAGCATCATGATCGATAGATACACATTGATTAGTGTACACATTCTACCGGGGGCCTCTTTTTCTGTGTGCTAATCTGACGGCCACATGCTGTTTAAGGAGCCGATGGGATAACATTTCATTGGAATTGTACCTTGTGCGATCTCAAAATTGATCATTCAAAGAAAGGCAGTAGGAACATGCAGGTGTAACTGTATGAGCTAAAAGGGTTGCTAGCTGGAGAGTGGTGAAATGTCACAGAGGAATGTTTTCACTGCTACAGTTACACAATTTCCCGATAACGCTGTATGTTACTATAAAGCCACATTGGATGTAAACAGCAGGGATGTAACGATATACTCATCTCACGATTCGATTCGATTCACGATTTTAAGTTCACGATACGATTTTCTCACGATTTGTTTTTTACAGAATAAAATGACTGACATATTCCTTTACATCTATAAACTGTGCAAAAAAGCAGATGTGTCCTCTTATCAAAAGTGCAACTGAAATAGTATTTTATCTTAAATGACACAATAAATAAATAAAGATTTTAATTTTAAAGACGATTTATTTAAAATGTAATAACAATAACTTATAACAACAAAGTTTTTCACCAGTCATTTGCCGTTAAACGACAAAAAGAAGAAACACTAGATAAGAGCCGGACCAAAACGCAACACTCCCGTCACTGTTGTTTCCTTTCCAGTGAAATACAGTCACACTACAGCATTTAGCTGTCAGCATTTTAACCGTGTTTAAGCCAGCTACTAGCTAATAGTAGGCTAACGTTACCTGCTGTAAGTTAACTTGCGTCACGTACTAGGCTGTTGCATCACGAGTCATTTTTTAAAATCTCAACCGGTTGCTTAAAATTGATTAGCTTTTTTTTTCTTTTTTGGCTTTTCCGCCTTTAATGGACAGGACAGCTAGATGAGAAAGGGGAGAGAGAGGGGGAAGACATGCAGGAAATCATCTCAGGTCGTATTCGAACCCTGGACCTCTGCATCGAGGCATAAACCTCTCAGTATATGTGCGCCTGCTCTACCCACTGATCCAACCCGGCCACATTAAAATTGATTTTCTAACTGATTCACAATGCAATGTTACATCCCTAGTAAACAGTCCTCCTGTATTATAGAACACATTATCTTTGGCAAATTTAACTCATATTGGAATTAATTGAATTTGAATTGGCCTAACAAAATGAATACGCCCATGTGAACGTCTAGGAGACATTTTATTAATTATGTTTAAGAGCTTCAGAAGGATCTAAATAATAAACTGAACTTTACTCAGCTGAAATAACTTTATGTTATGCTGTGATAAAGGAGGGGCACATGGCCACCCCCTGCAGGTCATTATTTTTAATTAGTGCCATCTTCTCAGTCTGTTACCTGCTGCCGTTTATCAACAGTTCTTTGCACCTGCCGATAACATTTCCCTTTAATGCTAGAGGCCTAAATGTCAGAGCTGAAAAATGTGGACCTGATGTCAGGTATGTGAAGACAGATACTCTGCGACAACTTGTGGGACAGGAGTAACACATGTGAGTTTATAAGGTTAAAGGCTTGTTACAGCCCTTTTAGGAAGCATTCAACTGCAATAGGGCATTGGCATATTAGCATTACTATGATTGGTTGCACAACTCAGATAGTGAGTGATGGTGAGTAGCAAAAAAGTGGAGAAAGCAACACATTTTGAGAGCTTGTGTGTTCGCGTATGTGTGCGTGTGTTGTGTGTGGTTCCATCCCGCAGGCTAATAATCATTGCCTCTCTCCAGATGGAAGAGTGTACCAGACTCAGCAGAGGTCTTCCTGCTTCCTCAGGGCAAAAGAAGCAGGGGGCAGGTGTGTGTGTGTGTGTGTGTGTGTGTGTGTGTGTGTGTGTGTGTGTGTGTGTGTTCATATTGAGGGAGATATTGAACTGTCACTTATCGAATCCTCCAGGTGATTTGGATCAAGAGGAGGCCAAATTAGATAGAGGCTTTTGGCACCATCAGTCTAAGAACAGACAACTTTGTTATCACATACCTTCAGTCACTTGTTTTACTGAAAAACTGTGTGTGTCATAGTTTACAACTGTGTGTGTCTGTTTGAATGGGGCAGTCATCGGCACTTAACGGTACCATGTGTACATTTTTCTCCATGATTGACTGAGAGAATTATACCCTTAATCACGTCACTCAGTTCTATGCTGATAAAGAAAGAATATAGCTACAACAAAGAAGTAGATGTCTTAAAGTGCGCATATTATGCTCATTCATAATTGTATTTAGAGGTTATATCAGAATAGGTTTACATGGTTTAATTTTCAAAAAACACCATATTTTTGTTGTACTGCACATTGCTGCAGCTCCTCTTTTCACCCTGTGTGTTGAGCTCTCTGTTTTAGCTACAGAGTGAGACATCTCACTTCTATTCCATCTTTGTTGGGAGTCGCACATGCGCAGTAGCTAGGTAAGAGGGAAGCAGAGTATGAGGGTGTGCCCTGACAGTAGCTAGGTAAGGACTACTAGCCAGTCAGAAGCAGAGTATGAGGGCGTGCCCTGACAGTACCTAGGTAAGGACTACTAGCCAGTCAGAAGCAGAGTATGAGGGCGTGTCCTGACAGTACCTAGGTAAGGACTACTAGCCAGTCAGAAGCAGAGTATGAGGGCGTGTCCTGACAGTACCTAGGTAAGGACTACTAGCCAGTCAGAAGCAGAGTATGAGGGCGTGCCCTGACAGTACCTAGGTAAGGACTACTAGCCAGTCAGAAGCAGAGTATGAGGGCGTGTCCTGACAGTACCTAGGTAAGGACTACTAGCCAGTCAGAAGCAGAGTATGAGGGCGTGCCCTGACAGTACCTAGGTAAGGACTACTAGCCAGTCAGAAGCAGAGTATGAGGGCGTGTCCTGACAGTACCTAGGTAAGGACTACTAGCCAGTCAGAAGCAGAGTATGAGGGCGTGTCCTGACAGTACCTAGGTAAGGACTACTAGCCAGTCAGAAGCAGAGTATGAGGGCGTGCCCTGACAGTACCTAGGTAAGGACTACTAGCCAGTCAGAAGCAGAGTATGAGGGCGTGCCATGCTAGCAGCTAGGCGAGCATTATAACGTGTGTTCCAAAGTGACCACGTTTGTCTCTGAAGTAAAGGCTGGACTACAACAGAGCTGTTTGGAGCAGTTGGTGAACAGTGTTTTCTGGTGGAGATGGTAAGTCCCTTTGGGGGGGGGCTTTGGGCTTTTTCACTTTGTAAACCTATAACGTGCACAAAAAAGATATATAACACAATAAAGGAAAGGGAAAAAGCCAAAAAGCATAATATGAGAACTTTAAGTAGAGTATAATTCCTGGAAAACTCTTGATAATAATTTGGTGTGACTCAGATAAACACAAATGAAAGAATTATTAACGGCCTACTAACGGGTACTTTTTTTAGTATCACCTCCTTTGAGGTTCCAAGCGAGCTGAGGCGATACCAAAAGGTGACGTGCAAACCTGCAGACTACTGATTGGTCAGAGAGAATCTAATCACTAAACTAATCACTGCGTCATCATTACTAGCAACAGACGGGGGTGTCCTGAACAAACCCGCCATTTATAAATGGTTTAGCCAGCGGTTGTAGTTTTTTTTGCTGCCTCCAGCTTCTTTTGAAGCCAAATTTGTCTTCTGGCTGTGGCAACAGCCACATCCTGAGAATCAAAAACAACGCACATTTGATGTTCTGTGTTTGTGTTGCGCCGTTGCTATGACGACCAGCCACGCTCGCCTCACGCCTGAGGCGTTACTAAATCTGCAAAGGAAAATGGAGGACGGGGCACCACCGTCGAGCCGAGTAGAGCTGGTACTAGCAGTGGGTAAGCGCCATTAGTGGACAGTATATTAGCTGTTCTGAGTCACGACAAATGGGAGCTGAATCAGCAGGATACTCCACGTCAGCTGAATCACCGCTTTATAAGAGGAATCACATTTGGTTTCTGATTTGTTTTCCTCAAAGGAGAACACAGGAAAATTGATTTACAGAGCAGATATGTAACACATACTTAACATAAGGGCTGGGGCATATATCGATATTATATCGATATTGTGATATGAGACTAGATATCGTCTTAGATTTCAGATATCGTAATATTGTGATATGACATAAGTGTTGTCTTTTCCTGGTTTTAGAGGTGTTTTTTTTCCTCACGTTTTTTTCCCCCACAGTTTTTTTTTCTCACTTTTTCCCCCCACTTTTTTTCCTCCATGTCACAAACTAAAAAGAAATTCAATGACTTTGAAACTTGATATCTCGACTTTGAATTATTTTTGAAAATTGAAAGTTTTTTTTCTAACATGTTTTTTTCATCACGTTTTTTTTCCCTCACCCCCCCCCCCCCCCCCCCACACACACACACACACTTGTTTCCCCTTTTTGTCACAAACTCAAAAAAACAACTTTGAAACTTGATATCTCTACTTGAAATTTTTTTTGGAAATTGAGTTTTCTTTCTAACATGTTTTTTTTTCCTCACGTTTTTTTCCTCACTTTTTTTCCTGCATGTTTTTTTTCTTCCTCCTCTCCATCTCAAAACTAAAAAAAAAATTCAACGACTTTGAAACTCGATATCTTGACTTTGAATTTTTTTTGAAAATTGAAAGTTTAAAGTGATGTCATTTTCTGAATTTACCAGACTGTTCTAGCTGTTCTATTATTTGGCTTTTCTCCACTTAGACATGATGTCCACATTACTGATGATTATTTATCTAAGTCAAATCTAAGTGTGAAGATATTTTGTTAAAGCACCAATTGTCAACCCTAGAATATCGCTGCAATATCGATATTGAGGTATTTGGTCAAGAATATCGTGATTTCTGATTTTCGCCCAGCCCTAACTTAACATACTGTTTTACTCTCACTCTCCCCTTGCTTGTTCAGTTCATTTCAGTACATTTTTTTACAGAACTCGAATTTAATTGACTAATAATTGAATCTCTTTCACTCAGAGAGACACCCACTGTTCTCCACTGTTTCACAAGCATTTTTCACAGAAATACCAACAGAGAGGAGTCACATTTTCAATGAGCGAGCAGCTTCTCACTCGCCCCTGGCTTTGTTTGAATGACAGGTGGAAATGGGCTTCTTTCTCACTACTGTCGCAGTTCAGATAGGCGATGTCACAAGGTCTATGTGTAGCATAGCATAAAAAGTCTTAGAGTAGAAGTGGACTACAGGGAACACACACTCAGTTTAATTACACATACATGTGCTCACACACACATTCATACAGCAGATAATGAAATATACAGTTTCTTAACGACTGGTTGTGAGTAAATTATTCAGACATTCACCGATGCACACGCACACACACATTCCTACATTTACATAATACCACATAAATCAACATTTACAGGCAGTAGGGCAAAGTGACTTTAGTTGGCACAGTAATCGTGCTATGCATCCAGGCCAGCATCTGTTAAAGTCTAGTGTATATTATGTTGTGATTCTTGTATACAAATGGCATTCACCTCAATCTTAACTTGTTCCAAGATAAATTACCATGTTACACTTGTTTTTCCACTTTATCTAAAAACGCGAGTGACTAAACCTTTTTTGGATATGTTTGTTTTGCCTTCACCATCTGATACAAGCTCTTAGCGCTGAAGCACTTAAGTAATTCACAGTTAATTGCTTCCCTCATCTGCCAAGTTAAGCTCCCATTGGGAGAAATGAATCACTGTGAGAGAATAAAATCTCATTTTGTCTGGCCTTGTGTTTTGCCAGTGCTTTAATGCCTTTTAACATTGTGATAATTAGTGTAGCCAAAAAGAGTGAGAGCATACAACAAACAAGCCACTGTGTGCAGCAGGTGTGTTGAACTGGTGCCCCCTGGTGGTTGCAGTATGCATGTTGCTTGTTTGGAAGTAAATTAATGCAGACTTGACTTCATCTGCTCAGTATCCTGATGCATTTAGCACAGAAAAAGGCAATTTCTTTGGTTCTGTTGTAGTAAAGTAACTTGCCATTTGATACTGATTCAGAACTCTTGTTGTAGCATTATATATGAGTCAGCTTTGAATTATAGGGCCGAGGCTGAGATGGGTATTGTGCTTTAGAAGGTTGCCATCTAGAGTCAGGATGCAGAAAGTGCAGAGTGATGCACTGACCTGTGTTTGCTGAAGCATTTCATGGGATGAGATGGAGAAGTGTGAAGTGAGAGGCTTGGGTGGGGGGGAGACACACACACACACACACACACACACACACACATGCTCTCTTCCTACTACACACACACACACACACACACACACACATGCTCTCTTCCTACTACACACACACATGCACACACACTCATGCTCTCTTCCTACTACACACACATGCACACACACTCATGCTCTCTTCCTACTACACACACACACACACACACACACACACACACACCTAGCTCCACAGTGACGAGATGTACTGTTGACAGAGAGATCTCCCAGAGGTCTCGGTGCTCCCCAGGGGTGAGGTGCATATTCTTAATGACAGTCCCTGTCAGGGCAAAACACCTACGTGCTGTGACGTGGTGACTAAATAGAGTAATTAGGACGATTACATTACAGTGAGATACTCTATACTGTCATTGATGTATTAGAAAACCATTCCAGGAATATGCCAATGTCATTCATGTTTCGTCATTTGTGTTGCATTGCTGCAGCTATTGTTTTAACTTTAATTTAAGTGAGAAAAACACGGTTCATTGCGTATTGCTGTTTTTTCTTTTCTTTTGCTTCAATTATAACTCTGATAGTCTGTCTTGCTTCACTGAATGAGGTGCTTTAACTACGTTTGTGCAGCTAAGCTAAAGCATGTGTTGCACAGGTACAGTATGTTCAGATATTTTAATGCTTAATGCAGCTCCATTTATAGTAGTCTCGCATTGCCAGACTCCACTGTGGAGGGACGCTTCAGGCTTTTTTGCATTTCTTTAAACTAGGGCTGTCAAAATAACGTGTTCATTTCGATTAATTAATCTAAGAAAAAATAACAGAAACATCGCTGCACATGACGCTAGTTAACACTACACTCAACAGCAGGTAACGTTAGCCTTCCGCTAGCTAGTAGCTGGATTAAACACGGTTAAAATGCTGACAGCTAACGCTAAACGGTGTAAAGTTTGACCGTTTCTGCCGTTGTCGGAAAAACACAGACGGCGACGGTGCGTTCAATGAAACGGGTAATCTACAGCCTCGCGGTGCATTTGTAGTTATTGTAAAATACCCTTTTGAATTTATTTCCTCAGCATATTAGGTCATATTGTTGATTGTTATGGTCATTATTTGAACAGTGAAAATAATAACAGTTTTTTTTACTTTAATGTCACTAATGCTGATTATTCATTGATTCATTTGAATTGAAATATTTAAAATACTTTCACAGCAAAAATTATGTATGCGATTCATTTAGATTAATTAATCACAGAGTCTGTAATACATGTGATTACATTTTTTAATCGATTGACAGCCCTACTTTAAACCAATCACAATCGTCTTGGGCGGCGCAAAGCTAAATCAGTCCCGTTTGTAGACCTTTGTAAATCTTTACAATCATTTACTTAAAGAACCAAGCAGGCCTGCCTTGTTGCACGATCCAAATCTTCTTAAAAACTTGCCATTTTCAGTGTGTAGTTTGTTAGCTCGAAGTTTGTTGTTTCTTCCCAAAGCAAATGGATTTTGAGAACGACAACACACAGAGAGCAGAAGGTGAGTGTCAAAGCCTGACACGCCAGATGCCGCTGTGTGGCATAAAATGAACAAAAATAGACAATTAAATCGTTCATTTCAGTTATTTGTATGACAATTAATCGTCAACTAAAATTCATGATTGCGACAGCCCTAGTGACGGTGTGTAGTATTTCTAATAGGAGCCACCATGTGTTGTCTTCAACACCTCTAAACCCTCAGTGCTTTTATCCCCACACCAGAGAATCACATCGAACTGAAGCCCTACTCAACCAGTCCAAACATGCCAATTGATGTGTTTCATATTTTTTTGTTTTGACAAGCATTTGGGTGTTTGAGTGTTGTGAACCAGTAACTCGCTGGAGACAGAACAGTCGGTGTGGCTAGAAATAGAAATAAAGGCACACCAACAAACGAAAAGATGAAGCAACAATAACTGGCTAATTTTAGCTTTTTTGTTGTTGGTATGTTCAAAAAAGCATTACTTCACTGATAAGGTTTGCCATTGTGGATATGTTCTAGGTCCTACAGAACAGCTCTATGGATGGTTGTAGCGTGTGCATCAATAACATTTACAAAATGCAATTTTCTAATTCAGCTGAAACAGTGAGGATAATCATTTAGCATTTATCAACCCTGTTAATCTAAGGCTTGGGTGTGTTGTGGATACACCTGTAATCAGGTCAAAATTGTAATTTGGGTCTTAATGAAGGAGCCATTCCAGTAGGTGCGGACCTCTCCAGTCGCCTCTCCATCAGCTCTGCAAAATGTATTCATTAATTGTCTTGAGGAAGATGAGCTCAAGCTAGCAAAATCAACTCACCAGTCTCCTGCTGACTCTGCAAACATGGCCGGTCAAAGTTTTCAAATGTAAACATCAGAGTAAACACTGAGGAAATGGTGAAGATGGCTATCAGCTACGATTTATGGCTACGATCCGGACTACGTGAACAATCTGCGTTCATCTTCATTTCTACATCCGAGGCAAGAATGGAGGAATTGAACGCCGACTGCCACTTCTCTGCTGGGCATCCTGCTGGCCAGTGTGCAGGCATAGACGGTGAGCTGGGTGGCCTGCATGCCACGGTCGGTTTCCAGCAGGATGTCAGGAGCGGTGGCATCCTTTCTTCGAGACTTGGCTGGATCCTGGAGTGCCGGTGCCAGTCAACCAGGTGACTGTTTTTCTGTGTGCTGATCTGATGGCCACATTCTGCCAAGTTGAAGGAGGTGATGGGATAACATTTCACTGGAATTGTACCTTACGATTTCATGTGACAAATAAAAATGGAAAGGTTGACTGATTAAAGGTCAAAGGAAATCCTTGAAAAAGAAGAAAACAGTTAATTGTCTTTTATGTTAACGTTATAATTGCAGCATTACATTCTTGTCAATACAGCAAACAATATGGAATATGACAGTCACATCAATTTAACCACTTTAGAGCTTTTATGTATAAATATGTCCCATGTGCAAATCAGTAAGTAGGTCGTACTCCTCTCCGCTGCCACATTACCAAGTTGTTTCATGTGCTTCCATCCTGAAGCTCCATCTGAATTCATATATAAGACGGTGCTTCACCCATTTCCCTTTTGACTATCATACATTGCCTCTCACATCTCTTTCCTTCCATTCTCTCCATCTTGCCTTCGCTCTCTCTCTCTCTGTCTCTCTTCATCGCTCGTCTTTTTTTCCCATGCGCAGAAGCAATCTTTTTCTCTTGCATCCTATCCCCATAGTTTCAATTTCAGCTCGTTCATCAGTTGTGTTGGTTCTTATTTTATGTCTCCCCATTCACCCTCTCCCTCCATCTCTCTGTCTTTCTGTGTTCCATTCTCCCTCTCTCTCTCCTCCTCTCATCTTAGAGACAGTAGTGTGCCTGCAGCCTCAAATCTAAGCCGCTGCCTGTCAGGCTGCTCCGTTTATGCGCTCTGCGCTACTCTCCTTTCCTCTCCTTTCCTCTCCTCTCCCCTCTACGCTTTTACTGCACTGCACTGCTGGGCTCCTCTCTCCTCTCCATCTCTTTTTCTCTTTTTTCTCTTTCTCTACCTGCATCCCTTTCACCCCACACACTCTTATATCTGTTGTGCATTGCTGCGCTCTGCTCATTGTTGTTTGGGAAATTACTGTACACTCTGGCTTTCTTCGCGCCAGAGCTGAGTACACTCCGGCTACTGGTGGAAGAGGAATCAGATGTTCTTGGTGCTCCAGGTTTGGCTTGCCTCGGACTCTTTGGATCTGTGCTGCCCGGAGAGGAGAAGAGGGCAGGGTGGGAGGGGAGGGGGGGCACAGAACTGCCCAGGTGAGAGCTTCATCTACTTGGTGGAGTAAAGGCTTTAAGGTGGTGGCAGTGTGGTTGATGGTTGTCCGTCGAGGGTCATGCCCTGGGACTTGCGTGCTTTTCGACAGTTGGAGTTGGAGACCCTCTCCCATTTTTGCTCCCCTAGTGGGGCAGGATTGATCCTGGTCCCGGGAAAAGCCGCCGGGCACCAGTGGCTGCACCGTGAAGAGCGGGCACCATGAACCAGCTGGATGCGCCACGGCCAATCAACTGGACCATCAGAAAACTGTGCCATGCAGCCTTCCTGCCATCTGTACGCCTGCTAAAGGTAAAAGAACACAGGGGAAGGGAGAGTGGGAATTAACTAAAAAAAAATGGATGCCCTGGGAGGTTTAATAAAATATGTCAGGCAGCTCTTCTGCTATCCTGCCACTTTCTAAAGGGAGATTAGTAGAAAGGTGTGAAGATACAAAACGATGGAAAAACTGCTATGCCACATGCATGGCATCCTTCAAGTGTACTTAATGCATAACCCAGTGGATGTAAGGCAGGCTTTAAATGAAGAGAAGTGTGGCATAACACTAAGCTTTGGAAGTAGAGGGATGCGCAAAGAGGGGAGGATAAAAATGGAGGCGGGAAAACGGGAACATGATGATAAAGAGATGCACACAGAGAGTGAGACAGAAATTGGAAGCGACAGTGACAAAGAAAGTGTGTTGAAAGAGAGAAAGCAAAGATTTGTAAATGGTTAAGAGCAAGAAAGAAAATGAAGGACAGGTGATGACAAGACATTGACAACAAGAGATGGAAATAAATCAGAGAGTGAGAGTTGATTATAGGGGTCCAGTGTTGTGTATAGCATGAGTGTCGCACAAAAGGGTGAAGGTGAAGAGACCAAGTGAAAGGAATGCGAGAAGGCGAAAGGAAAGGTAGATGGTGAATGGAAGAGACAGAATATAAGGGAAGAGAGGCTTTGTAGGGATGGGTGAGCAGAAATGTTGAATTGGAGATGACAGACGGGGACTGAGGAGATTTAGGAAAAAGGTGGATGAGCAACATCAAATCCCAGCAGACAGGTGTTCAAAAGAATTAAACAGTGTTCCTTAGTGTAACACCTTGTTGTTGACTTGATATTTAGTTAGAATTAGCCAGATGTAGTTGGAAAAATACAGTTTTTCACCTCATCACCTGAGCATAGGTGTGTAATATAATGTGTGTAAATGAGTGTATGTTCATCTGTGTATCTGAGTATGTGTGGGTGCATCAGTGATTGTGTGTTTAATAGACTCTGTTCAGTGCCTCAAAAGGCTTGCTAACGGACAAAATCTCATCTTTATTCATCCATGTGCTTGTATAAGATAGTTACAGGCGCTGTTTAAGAAGGGCTATTGTTGGAGGTCTTGAATAGATCTTCTCCACTCTCCTTTGATCTGGCTTTATCAAAGTTTCTCACAGAACAGTATCGTAGTAGTCACTGTGATGTTGAAGCACACAACTGCCTGGGCTTACATGTCGGCCATTTGCATTTGTATAGCCTGGTTCAGTTAATATTGTAATCCAATAATTTTTGTGTGTGTCTGAGGACGTATATAGTGTGGTTGTTAACATGTGCTTTACTGTGGAACTCCACATGAGGATACACAGGACACACTGTTTTATCTATGCATGTGTGTGTTTAGATTATTCAGAGCACCCTAACGTGCTGTATAAGTAATGCAATATACAGTATTTCTTTAGATTCAGTCGATTCATTTTTTCCCTTCCCTAAGCTCTGCAAGACTTCAGTAGCTGCTGTCAAGTGAGACCTTTAGACCCTCTGTGGGACTGCACTGAAATAAGTTTTTATTTGAAGTTCAGTGTTTCCCACAGGTTGAGAATTTACTTGTGGTGGTGGGTGGTGCAGGATGTGATGGCATATTACCACGATGTTGTCTCTGTTGTTTAGCTCGGGAGATACTTATTTGAATGAATTCAAATTACTTTTAAAATATGTTTTTAATTCAGAGTGGATCTTTACTTCATAATGACTATTTTACTTAAAGGTGCTGTAGGTAGGATTGCGAAGATCCAGGACTTAGCCCAACAATTTGAACATCGACAACTTCTCAGTCCCTCTCCCCTTTCCGCTGAAGCCCAAAACGGTCTCCTAAGCCCCTCCCCCCACAAGGGAGAATGAATGCGTGTGCATGAGCGGTGATTGACACGAAGTTAGACACCCCCAGCCTGGCCCTGATTGGTGCATCTGAACAGGGAGTGGTGGATTTTTACAAATCCCACTCCAGGCTGTAGATGGAGCCAGAGGAGCTGGATTTACTTTTTAAATGACCTGCTTCATGTAGTTCTACTGGAACATAGACATCTACTCGGTTTCTGCCATTGTGTTACAAGCCCGGTTCTCGCCAGTGCTAAGCATTCTAAATGTATTTTTAAGACGTTATACAAGTAGCAAACTCCTTCAAGGAATAACTAGTATAGTGTACATTGTATGCATAATGTTAGAGAGGAAAAAAGAGAGAGCGAGTGAGGGTGTGCCGAATAAATGAAGTTAAAGGACAAATCTGGTGCAAAAACTGTTCACGTATACGGGCGCCACCAGTCGAACGACGAACGACGTGCTTGAGCTATGTTACTGGTTGCACGGCGTTCGTCGTTCGAATGGTCGTGACTGTTTTCCCAATATGGCGCCCGCCCGTATACGTGAACGGTATTGTCTTCATAAACTATGTTTTTAATAAACTGTCTGTACACTTAAAGAGTGCTCGATGCTTGTGTTTACATGTAGGGACCCTCATTATGCTCCCGTGGAAGTGTGGTGCCATTTTGAGCCT
The DNA here is from genome assembly GCA_023631565.1 of Gymnocephalus cernua. Classification (NCBI taxonomy): domain Eukaryota; kingdom Metazoa; phylum Chordata; class Actinopteri; order Perciformes; family Percidae; genus Gymnocephalus; species Gymnocephalus cernua. The sequence goes on along the minus strand of CM042425.1, from coordinate 3,329,511 downwards.
TGTTAGCGGTGTAGAAATAGCGATTTCTTTTTACTTTATCTGTGCCCTGACGACTAGCTTTTGTAAGCTAATTAGCGGTTTGCGATAAAACTGGTTACATTCAATTAGCATGAAAACATATCCCAGAGAACGGTCAACTCGGTACACGTGTTATTAATCACTAGGTTCATTTTGCACCGGATTTCTTTTTTAACAGTAACTTATAGCTGTGAATGTAGCACCGCAGTGTGTGTATTGTGTAACGTTACAGTTTTTGTCGGTTATTGAATGCTGCAACGGCCAGTACATGCAGATTAACAGTTTTTATTTTAGTAGCAGCAGCTGAACCTGTATTCTTGCTGAGTTACCACGATGGATGACGCTACAGGCGATAATGGTCCCTGAAACTGTCTCCTGTATGTGAATCCTCCGAGGGAGGCATCAGGCTGTCAGTGTGAAATTAACTTAATGGGCCTGTCATTATTGTTGGAAATTTCTGCACGACAAGCACTTTCCTCCCATGCCCCTCTTAACTTAATATCTGCCCGCAGCTGCCAGCTACATACTTATGCTTGTGTGTGCACCTGAGTTTGACTACAATGTATAGGTTGTCAGGGATGTTTTGTGTCTTCCTTGGGCAGGAAAATATGTCTGACAAATTGTGTGTGCGTGTTTGTGTGTGGGTGTGTGCACATGGTTTTCTACCCGGGCCCGCTGCATCGAAGAGTAAACCTCTATATATGGGCACCCGCTCTACCAACTGAGCTATCCCGGCGCCCAACCTTTGGGGGGGAGAAGAGAACGCACACCTTGAGTCCACGTGCTCTCATCCTGTCTGTCTAGCCAGAGGCCCACCCAGAAACAGTCATGCAGTTTGTAGTTCATTGTCACTTTATAACTTTGTGCTTTTTTTGTCCTGACCTTTACAAAAGAGATTTGTTTGCTGGATATGGTTGACAGTGTAGATGTAATCAAAAATGTTATCTCTGTCAGAGCTTGTGTCCTGCACCTGAAATGATTATAGATTTGCAATGTTGACAGCTGAGATTTCTTTACAAGTTTAAGCCTGTGATTTTGTGTAGACTCAGCGGGATCAAGTGTGAACAGGGAAACGATATTGGACAGAGAATAGGAAATGAAAAATGTGTCTTCTTTCATCCTCTCTTGGCGACTTTAATACTTCCTACATAATGTACGGTGTACTGATGCATTCACTAAAACCTCTCTTTTCTTTTGTGTTTTGATGTAACAGCCTCTCTCATATTTCACATTTTAATTGTGTGCTTTTTTATCTTATTTTTATACTACATTAAGTTGCCTTACCCATTTAGGAAATCACACAGTATTAATACCTCTGCAGTGCAGTGCAGTAATAGTGTAAAGAAAATGCTGCATACAGTGAATACAGTAATAATCCTTTCTTTGGTTCTCCTCATCAAGTTGTTCATTTTCTGCCCGTCCTGTCTTGTATCTACCTTGCATTTTTCGCTGTCGTGTCCTGTCTGTCTGCTTGTCTTTCTCTCTTTCATCTTCTGTCTGCCTATTTCTCTTTTTGATACGTCTCTTTTTGTCAATCTCTCTCTTTTTCTTTCTTTTTTTTTCTTCCATTGGTTCCCATACTCATAAAGCATAGATGACACTCCATCTTATGCAAAATACATGGGGGATGGGATGTTGCTGCTTAAAAAAAAAAAATCTAATGCTAAAAATAAATGTGTGTTACATAAAAAGATACACTGTTGCAGTGCTTTTTTATCATCTAGTTTAGCTGCGAGGAGTGAATATGCATGGGAGTAACTCATCCTACACAGCAATCTAACACAATATTTGTAAAAGATTTTCTATTCTTAATGTGAATTCTGACACCTACAATATGCAGTGTAACTAAGAAGCAAAATACAATCTTTCACCTACAGGTGGCACCACCCATTTTTGAATCTACAGTAGCTACAGTGAGGTAGATAGATACAGTAGATCTCAGCACACAAATTGGTGTGAAACTAAGTAACCTTAAACAGCTTAAACCTTAAACCAGTTCGGAGTTTGATACAGGTGTGTTCATTGTAACCACACGTGTACTCTTTTAGTATCACAGTATCACATACAAGTAGCATACTATTTATATTAGCCTACATGAGAAGAGAACTTTTCATAATACAAACTGATCTGTATTTTCTGATACAGATGTTGCACCAGCAACTCAGCATATCTTTGTTTTTTTACTGACTAAAGAGTGAAATACGTTACCATTGTTGTAATCACTGGATTGATAACAAGCTTCTTTATTTAAATCTGTTCAATTTGATATGATACCGTGCATAAAACACCGTACTGTTTTGAACTGGTAATCAGATGTAATGTGATTGTTGGAGACAGTGTTGCTTTTTCAGGCTGAGCTGAGTCTTTGCATTACACTCTCTCTCTGTGTGTGTTAGAAATCTTAATGATTGGGACAGCAGGGATAGTTTCAATTACCAAGCTCTCTGAAACCACTGATTATCTGATTACATTTGCCATTTCGCACGATAATGACACCCATAACACACACGTTACATTAGGATCTTTGTGTGCATTTTATCATTGAGTATTACTTAATTATTTTGAGCAGGGGAAGTGCAAATAACATAAATCCCCCCCAAAAAATGACAGATGACGTGTTGCATGTCAATAAAGTTGTTCCAGATAACAATATGTACTATTATATACTGCTTGTAGTCTGTGCAGGTAAACATAAAGCATAGTTACATACCATGCAGTGTTTCCCCTAGGTTGACTGCTTTAGCATGGCGGATGGGTTGGGTAAACATTAGTCTATATCCACAACGTTCCACTTCCGGGATTGCTCCATTGCTCCTGGAAATTCCGCTGTTGGAATTCTAACCTCCAGTGGATTTCTGAGGACTATGCTTAGCTGCTCCTCAGATCTCTGCAGGGTAAATCCAGACAGCTAGCTAGACTATCTGTCCAATCAGAGTTTTCTGTTGCACGACTAAAACAACCTTTGAACGTACACGTTACACCAAAACAAGCTCCTTCCCGAGGCTATTTTGCAGAGGCACCGTGGCTCCGTCCGGGGCTTAGCACCGCCCATGACGATTGTGATTGGTTTAAAGAAATGCCAATAAACCAACGCACGTTTTTCTCCCATCCCAGAATGCTGTGTGGACTAGCCAGACCCTCTTCCGTGGAGCTGTGGATTAAGGTCTGGCAAAACGAGACTAGGGAAACACATAAACCACTCATTACATCGCCATTAATTGGATCTACCGCACAGCACTTATTTAAAAAGAAAATACCACATGTTTCTTTTGTTATTTCCTTACAAGCAATGTAGCATTTAAAAGTCACTTCCAGCTAACTTCACAGAGAACAATGAGGGCAAAATAACGTCCTCCAACTGTTTTAACCGAATATTCTCTGGTCCAGCTCAGCTAAAAACACAACACTGGATCCATCAGCATGTTAGCGTGTCGTTTATCACGTGCCTGTTTGTAACCGTTAGGCTACCGACAACGTTGTCTTCGCTTAACCTCTTCATCTGACTTCAGCAGTTTAGATAACACACTCGACTGTCCTGCTGTTGCAGACTTGAAGTAACCACAGACAGTCGCCTGGACTTACGGCAGTGCATCACTGCAGTTCACGGCAGTGCTACGCTGAATCAATATAGGGGAAACACAATGGATATTTGTCGTTATTTTGGGCATTCAAAGAATAATTCTGGCCTGGCAAGGGGTTCCCTTTGTACAATTATAGGGGGGAAACACTGCCATGTTACTCACAATATTACAACAAAGGGGCCACAAATAAAACAATGAATTACAAACCTCAATTGGAAAACTACTATATTTAATGAAAACAAATTTACATATACAAATTAAAATGTTATTATGCGGAAGTGAATTCAGCATGTGCACAAAGAAAACTAGCTGCTCAGTCAATATTTCTGTGTGCTGTTTGCTTGTGTTTTAGCACAGAGCAGTTTTGTATCTGTCCAAATCCCCACACTCTTTTTCTCTCTTACTTCCACACTTACTGACAGATCCCAACGTGTTGAGAACAAATGCTTCTTGAGTGTTGAACGAACCTGAAAGAAACCACACATTGTCATGCACAGGCCTAGGGGAGAGTCCTTTCCCCTTTCTCTCACTCTTCCTCTTTTGTCTATTGTGTGGCCGCAAAGTCACAGGATGTCTCAAAGCGTGTTTATGTCTCAATTAACCAGAAAATACCTCATTTATGAGATTTCAATTAACACTGTATCTCACTAATGAGCCAAAACGGGAACATAAGCTGTCAATTAACACCTCGTTCCTTTATTCAGGCACACAAAGAATTTATTTTTCCTATTTGGCAAGCTTCCACTCAACATCATGGGAAGGGAAACAATTTTCTTTTGGTCTTTTATGCTTTCTAAAATAACTTGGATCTCGAGGAAACAATGTGTCATGCTGTTTGTTCTCTTTGTCTCTAAATGCAATGTCCTGAATTAATGCAACACATAGTACAGAACGACTCTCCCTACCGGTCAGCTGCTTAATCATTTCTGAGAATCGATGCTGAAAGTAGTTTCAGAATAAATGAACTACTTGGTGAACCACTTCTAGCTTTCACTGTCAAAATTTCATGCGGTATGTGCAAATATCAGTTGCACACACACACACTCACACATACACACACACACACACACATGCACACACACTCATGCAGTCATGCTCTCTTCCTACTACACACACACACACACACACACACACACACACACACACACACACACACACACACACACACACACACACACACAAATGCAAATGCATATCCATCCACCCACAGCTCCCACATTGTAGTCATAGCAGCAACATACATGACACTAGCAGTAGAGGTATGAACTCTGAATGCTGACCTTTGACCTGTAAACTGTCAAGGGGAATTGTATGCTGGTGATGGATGGCTAATTAATTATGCACATGGACAGTCATGAATCCATAGGCTGTAAAAAAAAAGAAAAGATTGACGATGCGTCTCCATTTCCTCCCACTGTACAGAAGTGAAGCCAAAATTTCCTGGATACATGCGCCGCCATCGTGATTGTAGAGCCAGAGCGCAGTAGCGATCGGGCTGTTTATCAGGAAAAAATACCACTTGAACAAACATCAGCGTGATCAGAACTACCTAAAATGACAGAAACCATCTTTTGGGAAATAATTATTTGACGTGTACTTTGACTTGACAGTTTGGCCCATGTCCCATCCGCTTACATAGATGGGGGGGGGGCAGGGTTTATGACCTATACTTCAGCCAACCACCAGTGGGCAATCCAGATGTTTTGGCTTCACTTAAAGGTATAATGGAGGATTTTCCCTACCTGCTTTCCATATTAAACGTGTGCATGAGAGAGCATGCACGAGCCTAGTTCTCCTCGTGCACGCTCTGTTTACAAGTTGCTGTCGGCATGGCTCTACAAACCTACTTTTCCAAAAGACGATTTTCACTTTTTCCGCTATGTCAGACTCGCCACCGGTAAGTGGAAATCTATTTAGGACAAGCATCTCTATAGCTAACGTTAGCACGCTACAGGCCAACAAACAAGCTATCGCCGAGAGCGGGGGGGGGCAGCGGTCTGAGGCTTTTATATACTGTCTATGGTCGGAGGCCGTGGCTCGCTGACCTGTCACGGCACGTACGTCGGCCTTACGTAAACATATCCCAGAATGATTGACAACTAGGAGGACCAATAGTCTTGATGATCCACCCGGAAAAAGAAAATCCTCCACTATACCTTTAAGGTTAATTTATCGTCGCTGCAGTGTTCCGGGCACGAGGTGCGCGCACCATAAAATAACGTCAACACTGCTGTCGTTTCCAGCGCGAAGGGTCCACAAGCGGTCGCGGCGCGTGTTGCGCTTTCAATTCAACACGGTCAGCTGGGAACAGCAGGTTCGTCTGTACAAACGTCTGTGTGATTCTTCATGTACAGACCACAGAGAGTCAAACTGCCTTAAATATGTGGTCAGAGAGAGACACCACACTGGGAGAAGAAGAAACATTTAGCTAGAGAGTGTGAAAACATGAGAGATCCTTTTGTCAAAGTTAAAATAAACGGCTCCATGGAAAGAGTGTTCTTTACAGTGTTACAGGCAGACAGTCATTTAGATTTGGAGATGAACGACAGTCATATTAATGATTAGAGTAGATAAATATAATGTTTGGCGGCACGTACAGTAAGTGCAAATTGTGGTCTAGTTAGAGATGAAGATCAGTTATAACACAATATACATGAATAGACAGACTATATAAATGCTGAAATGTGGTGAAGAGTCAATATACAGTTAGTGCAAGTTGTGGTCTAGTTAGATGATGTAGAACAGTAATAACACAGTAAACATATACAGTCTATGCATCAACCCCTGCATGAATCCTCCTGATATGCTTTTTGTACACTATATACTGGTGTGGAAAGTGTGACACTGATATTGGGAGAATTTATAGTGTGCCTTTGTGTATTTTGTTGCTTGGGTTGCGCAATATTTGTGCATGTAGTTTGTAGCTATTGGATTTTATGTGCAACTTTATGCTGTTGCATGTTTCTTTAAACTAAGGCTTTATCCCCCAAATGTCAAATACAGTAGTCCAAATAAATAAGGAATAGTAATCCCCCATACAAGCCTCAAATATTTATATTCAAATACTTCCCACAGAAGCTTTGAAGCCCCAAAAGTGAAACCACTAGCCTGGCTCTGTCCAAAAGTACAGTTTGTACCCTTCAATGTATCTTTTTTTACACTTCGGTAAAGCTTATATCCCAAAATGTTGAGTTATTTCTTTTGCGCTCCATGAAATTTAAGTCTTACATCAGATTCTACAAAGTATAGAAGTGGTATAGATGCATGACCAATTTCATAAATCACTTACATTAGTTAAGTGGTACTGTAGTCTCGGATGGCCTGGAATCGGGAATGAGGCTATTTCATCAAGGATGTTGGACATCAATAAATCAATACATCTACGAATCAATACATTTCCATTTAATCACACTGACATATTGTTGGCAAGGCTGTTAGATAATGAAATGGCATGCTGAGGTGTGAGGGGAGGATGGATAAAGTGTAGAAATTGCATCCCGAGCTCAGGAGACTAAAATTATAGGCTCTCTGATAATCTGAGATCTGAAGCCATATTGTTAGTGAGGCGTGTGTAATCAATCAAGCTGCTGTTAAGACAGCCAATCAGTGCTACTTGACAGTGTTGTGAAATGCAGCCAGATTAGTTAACGTTTCAAAATCAGCACCAAGGACAGCGACTGCACAGCATCTCAGGCTCTACTGAAGACAGTGATAGTTCAAATCCCAGCCTGAGATTTGAATTTTAATTCATTCAGTCAGTGTTATTCATTAGGGCTACAACTAACAACTATGTATATTATCAATTAATCTACCAATTATTTTTCTCATTTAATCATTCTGTTTATTTTACGAAGAAAAAAAATCACACATTCAACAATTCTTCAATGCAGGTGCGTTGGAAAATATCACATTATTGAAAAAGAAGGATGCCGCACTCATTTACCATATTTATTGAAGAAACTAAATTTCCGGCCCCTCTGGACCTTCGTCAAGAGTATTTTCATTGTTTTGATTTTTAAATTGTTGGAAGATAGCGTAAATGCTCATCACCAGAATTGTTTGTCCAGCCAAAACAAATATATTTAAAGATTATTTTTAGGGCATGTTCGGCCTTTATTTTGATAGGACAACTGTAGACATGAAAGGGGAGAGAGAGGGGGAATGACATGCAGCAAAGGGCCGCAGGTCGGAGTCAAACCCGGGCCCGCTGCGTCGAGGAGTAAACCTCTATATATGGGCACCTGCTCTACCAACTGAGCTAACCGGGCGCCCATATATTTAGTTTATTGTCATATAAGACAGGGGTCTTCAACGTTTTTTAGGCCAGGGACCCCTTAGCTGAAGAGAGACCAAGTAGGGACCCACTACTACATATATTGTATACAACCAAGTTGCATATTAAACTGGGCTGAATTGATGGAAATAAATGGTCAATATGTATGCATCATGTATTAACATGATACATACATGCGGAAGGCACAGTGAATTAAAGTTTTTAATAATTTGGCGGCCCCCCTGCACTAACTCTGAGGACCCCCTAGGGGTCACGGACCCCCTGTTGAAGATCTCTGATATAAGACAAAGAACGAAATGTTTTACTTAAACTACTTAATCGATTAATCAATGATATTTCTTTTCGTCGGTCAGCTGATCAATTCATCGACTAATCATTCCAACTGTACTATTCATAATTGTAGAGTACCTTTGAGATTGAAAAAGCTTTAGTGGCAAAGTCATCAAATGGTTTAATTCAAAGTACTGAAAATTTCTAATATGGCACTTCTCGTGATGTTTTACTAACAGTAAATGTGCTGTCAGGACCGAATGTGTAGATTTTTACTCTTTTTTTATTTTTTTTAATAATCCTTGTTTCTTTGCTCAGATTGTATTTTAAAATACAGCAGTTGATAGCTGTGATACAGTAGCCTTCCTTGTCCAGAAGTAAAATTGGACTTTGACTGTCTATTGCAGAGATGTTTTGTGTTTCATTGTATGTGACACAAAATGACATACTGGAATCTGTACTGATAGACTGTCACCTGTTTAAACCTCGGACAAACTCATGGGACTCAACTAGGGTTGGATCCGAATATTCAACTACTCAGATATTCGTTCATTGGGTAGGTTTTCCATTTTTCAATTTTGGGATTTGAATATTCGTATTGTTTTTCCTTTAATACTGTAACAAAGTTGAGACAGATTAAACTTTTGGAGAAACGCAACCCGACGTCACGCTGCGGTAGCCAGTCATGTAACTGGCAGTGAGACTTGTCAGTCTGTTTTGAGGCGGTGTGACAGTCCCGTAGCCTGGAAATCCAGACCCAAATCCGAAAGATTAAGGGTCTGGCATTGAGTAATGAAAATGGCCCAACTCGAGGGGCGGCACCAAGCATGCATTTGAAAATCTCACTGCACGCAATTGGATAACACTACGACCAATCGCAACAATACATGTGGTGACGTATCCAGAGCCTCATACGCTTAGCTACCAGCGGAGCTAACTGGTAGATTAAACTGTCCTCATCTGTTTAGCTCGCCTCTGGCCCGCCTATATCAGATACACCGATGTGATTGGTGCAGCTCGGCTACAAGGGCAAAGTTAATGAGCATCATTACTCGTTGCCAGAGTGACTCGCTGCAAATTCAAATTGTGCTCTCACGAGAACTCTGGATTTCCAGGGTAACAGTCCCGTACAGTAAACTGCAAACATTACTGCCTCTGTCGCCGCCACAAGAATGCTTTAAGACACTATATGAGGGTAAAAAATGAAACGCAAGCACTGAACTGCCCAGGAGTTCCTGCAACAACAAAGCACAGTCACTCCATCTTTTTTCTTTCTCTCTTTCTCCATAAAATGAAGCTGCCTTCAAGTACGGTCGCCCATGTCGAGACCTGTAAATGATCTATAAACGATCTGACGAAAATGATATTCGGGACAGCCCTACACTCAATGGATGTGTAGGCATGCCCATCTGTGGATGTCTGAGCATGTGGTCTGTAAATAATTGATATGGCCTTGGTAATTGTGGTGGGTCTCTTTGTGTGTCTCTTTGTTTGTGTGTGTATGAAAGGCTGAGTCATGGTATCACTTCTAACCTATTGTAAACGCTGCGCAAGCTTCTGGTTTGATGACCCAGTTTAATGTCCCAAAAACTATTTCTCAAACCCAACCTGCCTGGTTTCTCAAATTGAGGTACCATTTATCACACAAAGAAGACAGACTGAGAAGATTGACTATTGTTGTCACTTTTTGTATATCGCTGATTTAATATTTTCCTCAGCGCTGATGGAGATCACAGGTTTGGAGCCGCACACAGTGCTATCTTTATCATTTTAAGGCATCAAGTAAGTGTTTTTTATTAGATTTTATTCCTTCATTTTAGGGTTGCCTACATGTTTGTTTCTTCCTTACAGTTTTGTGGAGTATGCATTAGTCATTGTTTAGATTTTTATTGAATTTCAACTGAAAAGATCTTATTAAGTCTCTTTGCAAAAAAGATGCATAGTGAGCTCTCGATTTGTACCTTTGTATCTGTCATCTCTCAATGTTTCCCTGCCTGCTTCAAGCACCCATGACTCTCAATATCACTTTGATAAGTACCCTCTTTCAACTCTCATCTTCTCTCTATTGATCAGGAAAAACTACATTCTCACAAAAAAAACTGTTTTCATTTTACTTAATCACATTGCCATTATTATGTCTGCATCTGAAGATGCTTTGGTTAATCATCTGGAGGTCCTGTTTGGAGGTCCATATTTAAAGAAATAGTTTAACATTTTGGGAAATTGATAAGAGCAATACCAGGTTAAGGGTGGCAGTAGCTCAGTCCGTAGGGAACCAGAGGGTCTCCTGTTCAAGTCCTGTATGGACCAAAGTACGGAGTGTGGACTGGTTGCTGGAGAGATGCCAGGTCACCTCCTGGGCACTGCCTAGGTGCTCTTGAGCAAGGCACCGAACCCCAACCGCTCAGGGTGCCTGTCCAGCAGTCGCAGCCCCCTCACTCAGACATCTCTTCATTTGTGCATGTATAGGACCTGAGCATGTGTGTGTATTTCAGGCCTATGTGTAGTGTGTTCTAAGTGTAAATTGTAATTTAATAAAAAAAAAAAAAAAACACGCCGCGCAGTTTCCCAGCTGGTAGCATGCAGCCAAAGACACAGGGTAACGTTAGCTTACCGGTAGCCTACAGCTGCACTGTTCCACACACCATGGCTACTGCCGGAGTCGGAGATGAAGAAGAAACAACAGAACTGAAAAATCCTCCTGCTTCCTTGAAGTCACCAGTGTGGCATATTTTGCATTTTCCGTGAGTTACGTAAACAAACAACCAACGTTAAAGCCACCTCGTAAAATCTGAGAATCTCAAACTGTTCTGTACTGTGCTGTAAAGTACCCTTCTGCCATCTAGTTGCTCGCATGTGGCATTGCCTTCACTGCACATTGACACCACTACTTTCAACTACTAGAAAATGCACACAGGAATGGGAGCATTTGTTCAATCTGCCTTGTTCTTTTTATGATGTATGCTCTGGAGGAATTTATGTTTCATCTCTATAAACATTTTGTTCTGGTTTTTCTCCATCACATCTCTGTACAGTAATTGATCTCTCTCTTCCCCTCTGTTGTTGTTAGCTCTTTGTCAACATCTGTCTCTCAGTCTGTATCCCTCATCCTACCAACACTGTTTGCTGCAGCTCACACAGTGTATTGTTTCAGTGTCAGTGATCTCACTCAGGTCATTAGCTGTGAGTGCTGGCATCTTAAATCATGCAGGGGGCAGGTTTAGCTCCCCCGCATGCCTCCTCTGAAATGTTTCCGTGTGCTGGCACTCGTAGGTCAACACACAGACACACTAGAACCCCAAAATAAAAACACACATTCAGCCAAAATAACATAGAACAGAACATACAACACACACAAGCACTCACATGCACGCATCTAAAACCATAGAGACGATGTGGTTTGCGTGATTAGCCTGCTTCCTCTCTGGCTTAGAGTTGTAATGATTATTTTAGCAGAAGTGAATTCCCCTTGCCTGCAAAATGGATAAGGAGTCTGTACCCAGTGGAGACATTAGAAACACACACACACACACACACACACACACATGCATGAGCTTCATGAAGAGCATGAATAAGTCTTTGAAGATCAGCTGTGACATTAAACCTCAATTTTTAAATCTGGTGAAAAATAGGCTAGATTCATGTGTGTCGATATTCACGGGAATTAAGACATGTATGCAAATTTGTCCTCTCCATTTCTCTTTTTCTCTCTAAAACTCCTACCAAGCTCTTACCATCGATCTGCAACTATGCCCCCCTTTAAATGGGATGAACAGCTCATGGCACAGGTATAGGACAGCATCCCTGGGGGGGCTCTACCTGCTGCACGTATAGTGTATGCATAATCTGCCTATGTTTCAGTAGGAATGTGTTCCCAATGCATGTTGAGGTACAACTTAACATCTGTAGAAAATATACGGTATGGAGGTGGGAACAGGACTGAGAAAATGTGTGGAGGTTGGAATGCGAGAATAGACCAGTTTTACCACAAAGGTAAAATAGAAAAATTGTGTGTGTGTGTGTGATTTGGATATTGGGACATGGAAAATGAAAATGAACAGCATGGCCACACAGGGCTATTTTTGTCCTTTCATCCATCTCTCAGTCCTTCTCACGCTCTCTCAGTTCTGAATTCCTCTCTCTTCCCCTCCTCCCCAACTTTCCTCCTCCCGTTTTCTCTTTCTGTCATCTCTCCCTTTCTCCTTCTGTCCAATATATCTGATATAACTGTGGCCATATCATTCTAATCAAACCAGCCCATCCTGTCAATATTCCATGTCTTATAGACCAGTCACACTTCAATTTTAGACTGTGGGTATAGCCCCAATCCTGAAGGGATGACTGCCATTTTACATCTAAGAAGTTATTACAGCTGTGCTCCACTTTGGCTTCCAAACAGTCAGTCTATAAATAGCTCTGCAATCCTGTCGTGAATCATTTCCACAGTCGACACACAGCCTTTAAAATTCTACATCCAATAGTCAGATTTTCAGTCTTCCCCATATTTATTGCATAATATATTATGTAGTCAGTTGTTTTAACATGTTCACACTGCACTGAAGTAGCCCTGTTCTTATGCCCCTGAGGAGAATTATTCCTCTGCAATAGTTATGCAGGATTTACCTCCCCTCCTTTTCATCTTTTCCTTTTCCACTTCTACAGTAGACAGCTCAGCTACGGTACATTAATCTGTATCTATAAAAAATCAATTTCTGCCTCAGCTACAGTAAGAGATGATTTTCATACGAGGCAAATGAGGTACGCTGGCTGACCAGATAAGTCACAGGTTGGGGTTTATTGGACAGGAATGACACAGGATGTCATCAAATATATTCAGCAGATCATTTGTAGAAGCAGTTACTGTATGAAGTCGGTTCACTACAGGACAAATCCATGTTTCACACAACTGCTTGTTGGCATTTTAGCATGACTTATTGTGAATGGTTGTTCCTATGTAAATTAACTGCATTTACATAGGCTAGTGCCTTTCTACCTCACCGGACAAAGCGCTTTACAATTTGCCTCTCACTGTCCCATTCATATACCGTTGGTGGCAGAGCTGCCTGGAGCAACTTGGGATTTAGTGTCTTGCTCAAAGAAACTCAACATGCGGAGCTGGGGATAGAACCATCAAAGGACGGTTAAAGGACGACCAATGCTACCTCCTGAGCCACAGTTGCTCTAAAGGCTGATGTATGCTTCTGCGGAGGCTCCAACGCAGAGCTTTCGCCGTGGCCTACGTAAGTGGCCTGAAGTTTATACTTGTGCGTTGGTGTGTGCGTCGATCTCTTTAAGAGAATAGCAGGGCCGGCATGTGTGTGTGTGCGTGGGGAGTGTGTGGTAGAGCGAGTGACGATGTTTAGCTTCGGAGCAAGTAGAGACTCTAGAGGCATAGTGGAAGAGAATCAAAGTGTCTCCCCTGTGCATTCTGACCACGGTGGGAGATCTGTAGCAGGAAAAGTTAACCCTCTCCTTGATTTCATGTTGTTTATGGAGAAGGAGAACCAGGAAATGAGTCGTGGGAAATGCAACGCTACCAAGCCACGGCCAAGCGACGTGCGTTGCCGCGACGCATAGTTACATTTTACACAGAAGCATAAATCAGCCTTAAATCAGCCTTAAGCACATGACATGGATTGTCAATGGATTTGCCATTATTTGCAACCTAAACATTATTTACGTATCAGTACATTACTTGGTAATTATATGCACTGCTGCTTCTTCCCTTTTCTTAGATATCTTGCGTTGCACATACACTAAGGATGTTCTGCTTACCTCTAGAGTGTGCAACAACAGTGGCAGAACATCAAGAGGATTATACACTCTATGAGGACAAGCTGATACTTAGACAGCACTTCTCCCTCTGCTTGCCTTTCTGCTTGATCCCAGAAGGCGGGAGGAAAGTAGGATGCATCACTTTCCCACAGATAAAGGGAGAGGGGGAATACAGGAGTTGGCAGTACAGTAGTTAAGAAGAAAATGAAAAGACAGAATAATAATGGGAAAAGAAAGATATTAGCCAAGTGAGGAGAAATGAATGAATGAGCAGACGGAAAGGGGTAGAGAAAATAGGATGCAGGAAGTCTGTGTAATGATGAATGTGTGCCCGGTGCTCTGCGGGATTGTTGGCAGGTTCTGTGCCACTGAGCACCAGCTCCAGCCCTGCAAGCAACCTTATGTAATGAAGCTTTATCCCTGTCGCTCCATGAGGGTGAGAGGTACAGCGGCACGTTGCCCTTCCTCCTGTGTAAGTGCCATAAAGAAATATTGGGCTGGAGATCATTAATGGAGAACATGAATGGGCTTGCTCAGCTTTCTCATTTTTGGCTCTTAACTGATTACATCTGGCGCTGTGACTCAATTAATTCTGTTAAAATGGGATCACTTAAAAAAAAAAAGAAGCTTGTTTAAATGTCACATTGGTCTTGTGCATTCAACTTTAAAGGTCGCTTCAGTTTCAAATGGGTTGGTTGCTGAATCATTAATATGCTAATTAGTGCAAAGTACTGACCGCGGGGACTTAAAGCAGATTGGTTATCAAATTAGACATTTCATATATTTTATCAAGTAATTGGGTGTCCTTGACTGTTACTTATAGAACAGTGACTCTTGTTGCTGCTTACTGCTAATTTCCACCAACTGCAGAACGTCTGTGGAACGGCTCTGCTGTGTCGGCTCCGTGCTCCGCTGTCCGTCAATACCCACCAAGTCCGGATTTGTTGCGGCACGGCTGCGGCCATGACTGACAGCTGTAGTCACGAGGACCCACAAGATCTCGCAAATTCACGTAGAATAGAACCACAAAACCAACAACAGTTTGTTTCCACCCAGAGGAGTCGAGGGGAAACAACTCTGTGCTGTGTTTTCAAGGTGTAGTGAAGGGAAATATGATCCGCTGTGAGAACGGTGTATTTTATTTTGGAAATTAACCGAATGTTTTATTTTGTTTCTGTGCTCGACTTCCTGTCCTGCTGCCGTGTGCTGAATTGCAGCGGAGCTCTCCGGCGTCCGGCAAAAATAGAAGCTCTGCGTATCTACTCTGGAGGGCTGCGGACCGCCACAGCTGTGCCGGAGTCGGGAAGCAGCTGTTCTGCAGTCAGTGGAAATACACACGTTGACTTTAATGGAAACTGATTGACTCCGCCGCCGTTCCGCAGCCTTTCCGCAACCGGTGGAAATTGGCAGTTAGTCTACATCTGCACTACACTGGTTAAAAAACAAATATTTTTTGCTAAGTTTGCGCCTCGCGTAAACAATACCCTGGCATTTCCGAGCCCCTGAAACTGAGACATTTGGAAACATTGCTGCCCCCGTTTTGGTTTGAAAACTCTGTGGTTGCTTTGTAGTCTGGAAGGGAACCAATGGAGACCTTTGGAAACGATGACGCACGTCAGTCAGTTTTATCGGTTAGGTAGCCTTACATACCTGTCAGTAACAGTTCAGTTGCACCTCGTCGTCAGTTCAAACAAATAAATCCATTTTGGCCATGTTGTTCTTTCTAGAGTCTTTCAAAGATTTTAGGTGTTGTTAATCTAGTTGAAGAAAGATTACGACTTGATCTGAGCTAACTAAAATAGTTTGCTCTTTCTAGCTTGACATCACATTGTGGCATATTATTTCAGGATTGCTGCTTGCTCTCTCTTTGTTGCTGCATGTGTTGCTTTGTCTTCCATGTTTCTTTTGAAGGATCGCCGCCATTCTTACACAAGTTTTGACAGTCCTGTCTCAGGTCAAAGTCACGGGGTCAGGAGGACATGCAAACATTGCACGGTTGAGTGGAGCTGGGTTAAAAACACCCTTGCTTTTAGCTGTTGATCAGCTGTGTGTGTGTGTGTGTGTGTGTGTGTGTGTGTGTGTGTGTGTGTGTGTGTGTGTGTGTGTGTGTGTGTGTGAGTGTGAGTGTGAGTTTGTCTGTTAAGAGGGTCAGGTGCCTCACAGTAGCTGCTGCCAAAGGAAGGCAGACAAAGAAAGCCGAGACCACAGAGAGGTTGTAAATGAGAGTAGCTATTTTGGGGAAACCTCACTCTCCATAGCTCTGCACCACAGGTGCAGAGAGAAACACATATGAGTCATTTCATGGGCAGACACCAGCTCATGAGTACGCATGAGGATGCATAGTACACATCCACTGGGACATGTGCAAGCATTAATGAACATACATGTTAGAATTCATGCATTCTAACAAATGCAATTCCTCCCCCCCCGGAATTGAATAGATTGATAGAACGGGGCAGGTTAGCGATGTGGGAATAGGGGGAAGAAAAGCAATTAAAGTGGCAGTCAAATGGTAGCAGAGCATTGGATGGCGTCAGTCCCCGGCTTAATTATGCTTAGCCCCTCACCACGAGATGTGTCATCATAACACACCAGAGCAGCCAGGAACATGTGGCCAGGCTTCATAGTAATGTGCGAGCTGACTCCACTGTCGCCCGTCTGATATCGGAAGGAAGGACGGAAACTGTCAGGATTTGATTGTTAGATACATAGTGATTCTGTGTTTCTGGGGTTGTAAATTACACCTATGCTAAACTTGATGTTTTCCCCAGGTACAGGCTGTAAGCTAAATAGATGACAACTCACCTCTATCTGAATTACCTTTAATTGTATACTGCAGTGTTTGGAGTCACATTTTGCGAAAGGAGGGAGGAAGAAGCTCTACAGTATGCTAGATCCATCCATCCATCCGTTTTCGTCTGCTCAACCTGGGTCAGGTCGCGGGGGGAGCAGCTCCAGCAGGGGACCCCAAACTTCCCTTTCCCTAGCCACATTAACCAGCTCTGACTGGGGGATCCCGAGGCGTTCTCAGGCCAGGTTGGAGATGTAATCCCTCCACCTAGTCCTGGGTCTTCCCCGAGGCCTCCTCCCAGCTGGACGTGCTTGGAACACCTCCCTAGGGAGGCGCCCAGGGGGCATCCTTACCAGATGCCCGAACCACCTCAACTGGCTTTCGATGCAAAGGAGCAGCGTCTCTACTCCGAGCTCCTCACGGATGACTGAGCTTCTCATTCTCTCTCTAAGGGAGACGCCAGCACCCTCCTGAGGAAACCCATTTTGGCCGCTTGTACCCTGGATCTCATTCTTTCGGTCATGACCCAACCTTCATGACCATAGGTGAGGGTAGGAACGAAAACTGACCAGTAGATTGAGAGCTTTGCCTTCTGGCTCAGCTCTCTTTTTGTCACAACGGTGCGATAAACTGAATGTAATACCGCCCCCGCTGCACCAATTCTCCGACCAATCTCCCGCTCCATTGTCCCCTCACTCGCGAACAAGTATTTTAACTCATTTACTTGGGGTAAGGACTCATTCCCTACCTGGAGTAGGCACTCCATTGGTTTCCTGCTGAGTAAGCTAGATGCTTCATGCAAATCTTTTTTGTGGTACCACTACCATGTATTACATACAGTATGCTTGTTGGAGCTCCTTGAGTATTTACATCAAAGACAAATATGATGACTTGCTCATGCATGTAATTTCAATCTTAGCATAGTTGGCATCATGTAATGATGATAGATGATAATGCAAACAAAATGATATCTATCATAAATTGTATAGTAAGAAAAATATTAGGATGCATTTCCGAAATTGTCAAATTATAGCATTATGAACTTCACATGAATCAAATTGTGAGTTTTGCGAAGATTTACAGCCTTAGTTCACACCCTCCATCAGGTAAAGTTACCACCACCTCTAAGTCCTCCAGATTCCTCACATGTCCCTACTTCTTAGTGTTTGTGTTGCAGAAACGTGTCTGTGGGCTGACAGCCTGACAGCAAGAGTGGAGAGGAAAAAGTAATGGAAGAGTTGAGAGCTGGGAGGTGATGCAGTGTTTCAACAGTGGAAAGAAAGGGAAATAAATCCCATTTTGTGGGCAAGAGAAATAGAGAGATGTTGAAGTCTGAAGGCAGTAAGGAATTGCTGAGAAAATGAGACAATTATTCAGGAAAGGGAAAGGAGTGAAGAGGTCCAATGTAACACATAAAAAAACAAGAATAGAACAAGAAAACAATGTGATTTAGAAGAGACTCAGAGCTTGAGAGGAGAAGGAATTAGAGAGGGAGACATGACCGTGATGGAGAGTGAAAACCTGCCAATGAATGAGGGTTTGAAAAAGATAGACTGTGAAAAAAGAGAGAGAGAGATAGAGACAGAGAGGGGGAAAGACAGAGGTTTCACCCACCCTGATCCTTAGCCAGCTCTTTTTGCCTTATCAGGCTAGTCCAGACATGGGAGAAAAACATGTACCCACAATGCACTGTGACTGTTGCCCATCTGCCTGGAATGAACCCCCCTAACCCTGTCCTATCAGCGCAGAGGTGCCTGTGCCAGTGGCTCTTCATCTCTGGATTTAGGGAAAGATTTGTGTGCAGAGCTCCGCTGACAGGAAAACACAAACACACATGTATGTCTAGACTCAGCCCTTGGCAATCAAAAGTGGAGTCCAGGTCACATCAGTCTTCATTCACTCAACCTTCACAAATACTTGAGAGATCACTGAGGGGCTGCCCTCATTTACAATGACATCAAGTCAAAGACAATGAAGGAAATAATAAAACAACAACACAGAGAAGTTATCTTTAAATTTGAAAGTTTATGATTTTTGGAAATTGCAAAACACATTTAACAGCTCAGGTAAGCTTAAGGATAGAAACTGTTGAGTTAGAGTATATGAAAATACCTTCCTAGGAGTAATAATAGACCACAAATTCAGTTGGAAACCACAAGTAAACCGTGTCAAATCCAGAATTTCCAGAAGCATTGGGGTGTTGAGTAAAGTCAGACGCTTTCTTTTAAAGATACATTTTTTGGGGCTTTTCCCCTTTATTACGTAGTGACAGTGAATAGACATGAGGGAGATGGGGGATGACACGCAGCAAAGGGCAGTGTTTCAGACCCGAACCCGCGCCGCTGCAGGACTCATGGGGGCCAACATGGGGCGAACGCTCTCACTGGGTGAGCTAGAGGCCGCCCCGAGTCACACGCTTTCTTAACCACAGATCTATGAACGCTCTCTACAGCACACTGATTCTACCTTATTTAACGTACTGTGTTGACATTTGGGGTAATGCCTGCAAAACTACTCTACAGACAGTGTGCACAGTTCAGAAAAGAGCAATACGAATTATGAATAATGTTGGCTTCAGTGATCATACTACTTAATTATTTCTTAAGTCAAAAACATTGAAATTCATGGACCTGGTGAACCAGAAAACTGCGTTAGTTCTGTATATAGCTCGAAATAACCTACTTCCTCCCAACATACAAACCATGTTTAGAGAAAGAGAAGGGGGTTATTGCCCTCAGAGGCAAACTCAATTGGAAACAACCTACCTGTAACAGTGATGAAACGCAGGTGCATATGAAGTTATGGAACGCATTACCATAGGAATTAAAACATAGTAAGAATGTCTTCAAATTTAAAAAAGGGTTCAAAGACATGACACTAGGTAAGTATAGACATTGAGTAGTATTTTTCTGTGAGAATGTTGATAATAATAAGCTGAAGCTCCTGACCCTACCCTTTGGTTACGACCAATAAATACATTCATTCATTCAGAAGAAGCACTACCATCATAAAAATAATAGAAAACGACTTCAACATTCTGATTTGGAAAAAAAATATTTGATAGATAAATTAGGATAATTAGGATGTAAAAGAAAATACAGTTATGCAAGTAGAGGTTTGGAGGTTTAAAATCAGATTTCTAAAATGTCCAAAAGGTACAAGTGAGTTGATTTTAAAGAGGTGCTGTATTTTGTTCCAGAACTCAGGTGCACTAAACTTAAAAGCATTTTTTTCCAAGTTCAGACTGAGCTTGTGAAATATGAAGCAAAAGCCAGTCAGCAGAGCGAGTCTGATAAAACCCCTCTGAGTGACAAAGCAATTCTGTAAGGAAATATGGTTGTTTTCCAGCAAGGGCCTTATAGATACAGAGATACCAGTGAGTATAGACCACCCAACCCTGTAATATAAAATACAATGTGTAGCATAGACATGACCGGTTATAAATCTCAAGGCAGAGTGATAGACAGAGTCCAGAGATTTAACAGTGTTTAAGTCTGTATCTTTGTATAAGTTGGAAGTTTAGACATGAGACACAATCAAAGAAAACCTACACATGCATGAACACAACACAAATACAAGGACATATAAACACACAACTGGTCAACTAGAGTTGTTTTTAAACGTGCTATATAAATAAATTGAACTTGAACTTGAACACACTTGCAAAAATTGTACACAAACATGCAGACCAACCATAAAGATGTCTTTCTGTGTGTCAATCATTATTAAACAGCTTTCCTCTTTGTTTCACGCTAATCATTTCCCCCTAAATCAATTCCAAGCAAAAAGGATGCACTACAGACACATGTGTCCCCCAGTGAAGGAATTGGAGGTTTTCATACAGCCAAAATGGCTTTTGAAAATTTTGAAACAATTTGAAAACACTCTTTTTGCCTGAATGGACACGTACAGAACTCAGCTGCACTGAGCTACAACCTCAGGCAATATTGAGGGAAGCTGATGTGTATGCTGTCTAAATGTGCACATTACTTAGCGCCACTACATTTATCACAGGGCTTGTTTAGTGACATATAATTTACGATAAAATGTCAACATTTACCTTACAGTATGTGCACTTAGAGACTAGTCAGACGTGTAGTTTCCGTTTGAGGTCACTTCTGACTGCCACTCAGCGTGTGTGTGCGCATGTGTGTTTACACCCATTTGCACATCACCCTTTGTGTGGCATCAAGGTTGGTCTTAGTGAGTGTGACTCTCGCTGATAGACATTGATGAGGTGGTTGATGAGTTTGCGAAGCCATTTCCTTAGCCGAAGGGTAAAAGGCCGTGGACTATGTGATGTCATTTCAACTTGACACAGGCGTGAAAAATCCAAATAAAAGCCTCTCGAATTATTCTTCCATTCGAAATGAGATATTGTGCACGGTGTGAGAGCGAGAAACCGGCTGAGAGAGAGGGGGGGGGGGGGGGCAGTGAGAAATTGACTTATGCACCGTGTGCACGGGTGTGAACGCCATGTCTTAAAACTCCCCGTGGAAATTACATTAAGATGAGATTCTTCACCTGCAACACGCAAAAGAAATGTTATGCAAACGGGAAATGCATTAACACATAACAGAAGGAGCAACGTGACGTCTGCATTGTCATTATCTATCCATCCATACTTTGTTTTACCTTTCATATCATTGAAAGGTTTTATTCAGGACAGCCGACAGCAGACAAATATCTAATATCTTGTTCAGGGTGACATTGTGGCTCTCTATATCCTGTTGCTTCTGTCCATCTGTTATAGATTAATCTGCCTATGTCATTCCTACCAACCACACGTTACTGTGTGTTCCCAAGGAGCTGACCGAAGCACACCTGTTTGATACACCACTATGTGGCAAATAGAGTTCATCTGACTATAATAGTAAAGTTTAAAGTGCTCATATTATGCTTTTTGGGTTTTTCCCTTTCTTTTATTGTGTTATATATCTTTGTTGTGCATGTTATAGGTTTACAAAGTGAAAAAGCCCAAAGCCCCCCCCAAAGGGACTTACCATCTCCACCAGAAAACACTGTTCACAAACTGCTCCAAACAGCTCTGTTGTAGTCCAGCCTTTACTTCAGAGACACACGTGGTCACTTTGGAACACACGTTATAATGCTCGCCTAGCTGCTAGCATGGCACGCCCTCATACTCTGCTTCTGACTGGCTAGTAGTCCTTACCTAGGTACTGTCAGGACACGCCCTCATACTCTGCTTCTGACTGGCTAGTAGTCCTTACCTAGCTACTGTCAGGACACGCCCTCATACTCTGCTTCTGACTGGCTAGTAGTCCTTACCTAGGTACTGTCAGGACACGCCCTCATACTCTGCTTCTGACTGGCTAGTAGTCCTTACCTAGGTACTGTCAGGACACGCCCTCATACTCTGCTTCTGACTGGCTAGTAGTCCTTACCTAGCTACTGAGCATGTGCGATTCCCACCAAAGATGGAACAGAAGTGCGATGTCTCACTCTGTAGCTAAAACAGAGAGCTCAACACACAGGGTGAAAAGAGGAGCTGCAGCAATGTGCAGTACAACAAAAATATGGTGTTTTTTGAAAATTAAACTATGTAAACATATTCTGATATAACCTCTAAATACAATTATGAACCTGAAAATGAGCATAATATGAGCACGTTAAATCGTGGAGGAACAAAAATGTTCAATACTGTTTATTTCATATGGTGTTTGGCTGCTGATTTTGCAGGAATCACAAAGGAGTAACAGCATTGTATGTAATATACTGCCTACTTTGATGAGACTTATTTGTGGCTTATTTATAGTTTTAATTATAAAGTCAATCGTTTTTTTGTCTCTGTAGAGACCTAATGTTATCTTCTATACAACTTGTTTTGTTTCTGATTTCTTGAACATTGACTTATTGGGTTGAAAAGCATAAAGCCTTGACTAATCAGACAAGACATCGTGGCAAAATGTCAATCGCTTTGGGGAAGGGACCAAATCGGCGAGGCTTTGGTTATCTGATGATTTGATTACAACAAGATTATGCATGATTATAGTGTGAATTTCTGAAATAAATGTTTAAATCGTTTTTGACCTTGTTTTTCTCTACATTTAAAGCGAGGACAGTTTTTAACTTCAGATGCATTCTATCAGTAATATTGTCTTAATTTATTATTGGTATTTTAGCAGTAAGGATAATAGAGCATATTACCAACCTAATATCTCTTCCATAGTTTTGGACATTAAAAGGGGACCAATACAAGTTAATTGCATGTCTTTTTCTCAGAATGTAAAACAGACAGTCTTTTTGTTTTTGATTGTGCTATACAGAGTAGAGACCTTGAAGTGAACACTCAACATTATCTGTGTGGGATGTCATGGATGGGTGCAAAGGTATCACTCTGGCTCTTGCTTGAAAACAAGATGCTTTATCTAAAAAGAGACCTGCTGTCAGTGAAAGATATTTAGATAAGATATGTCAGGCCGGTTTAAGTGTGTTTTTGTGTGTCTTTGTGTGGTTCAGGGTGAGTGCTGCTACAGAGCTCAGCTGACAAACAAGCAGGTAAACTCTACTGACATTTAGCTCCCACTGCGGCTGGGAACACTTTGCTGATTTGCTGACCTAAAACGTAAAGCCAAGTTATTTAATGTGAAATCAGACTGTGATATGCACCTGCCGTTCGACACAGACTAGGTGAGGTCCACTGGAAAGGGAGAGAGAGAGAAAGTGTGTGTGTGTATGTGTGTGAGAGAGAGAGAGAGAGAGAGAGATTGGTGTGTGTGTGTGTGTGTGTTACTAAAGCTATGATTGTATAGCTGTGTGTGAGAGAGAGAGAGATTGGTGTGTGTGTGTGTGTGTGTGTGTGTGTGTGTGTGAGAGAGAGAGAGATTGGTGTGTGTGTGTGTGTGTGTGTGTGTGTGTGTGTGAGAGAGAGAGAGAGAGAGAGAGAGAGAGAGAGAGAGATTGGTGTGTGTGTGTGTGTGTGTGTGTGTGTGTGAGAGAGAGAGAGATTGGTGTGTGTATGTGAGAGAGAGAGAGAGAGAGAGAGAGAGAGAGATTTGTGTGTGTGTGTGTGTGTGTGTGTGTGTGTGTGTGAGAGAGAGAGAGAGAGAGAGAGAGAGAGAGAGAGATTGGTGTGTGTGTGTGTGTGTGTGTGTGTGTGTGTGAGAGAGAGAGAGATTGGGGGCAGTGCTGATTGTCTGATTATGTAGGTAATGGTGCTGTCCTCCAAGCCCCAGCTGGTGTGACAGTTCATTTCACCGGACACAGTGTTAACTTGACACCATTAATCTCAGCAAATCAACACTTGCATGCTGCACAAATAAATGCCTCTTTTTATGCCTACAGTACCTCTTTAAAAAACAACAAATGTCTGCTGAGCCTACGGTGCCCACAGTTCATCTGAGTGATTTGATTTGAAGCATTCAGGTATAAATATCACTTCTCACTTAAAGGTACACGGTGTAGTGTTTAAAGTATTTTATTAGCTACAATCAATGTCTTCATTCATAAATATCTCAGCATTGGTGTAAAATGACCTCTGCCAATGATCTGACTTATCCTCGTAAGCAAAGAATTTCTTATCTGTATTTACATTGGACGGGCATGTCCACGGAGGCTTCCATGTTGATCCGCCATCCGAAAAACTATAATGGCTGAGAGGGACATAAAGCACTAGCCTACCTGTCTAGTGTTTTCGTTCAACAAACAGCTGAAACGGAGAAGGAGATCAGTGAGTGAAAGCCTGCACTGCACTTTAGTTCATAATGAAGGATCATACTTATGCCGAGGCACAGGAGAAGGAATCCTCATCGCCAAAAAAGCGAATATTGGAAGACATGTTGTCATAGCTTCTTGGTACACAACGGCTACCGCAGCTGCGACACTCATTTGAAAAAGCGAGGCCCTTAATGCAATTTAAAATACAATTTCACCACTAGGTGGGAGAAATAGTTACTAAAGCTATGATTGTATTTGCTTAATTAGTCACTGGATGGCATTCATTCATGGTAATGTTGCAACTCAATACAGCCAGAACGGTTGTAGGTATTATATAACTTATAATGATCTATCATTACACAGCTAACTACCTATTCAACACTTCATCCACTGGACAGTGCCAATACTCATTTACGCTCGCTGAGATCATTATGTTGCAACTCCAGATTGAATCGTTGTAAGAGTGTGTGAATCAAAGTACAAATTATATTCAATCCCTTTTTTTCAACTGTGGAGCTGTCCCTGTCTCAACTCATTTCTCTGTTTGGATTTCTCTCTCTCTTTCTTCTTGCCTCACTAATTAAAAGGCGTTTGTATGTTTTCACTGCAGGAGATTTTTCTTGCTGAGGTAATGATGTGTAAATACAGGCCATTTACTGTACCATCCACTTCCTCTTTGTGCAATTAGAGGGCATGACACAAATCCCCGCTGAGCAAAGACAAATAGCACACAAACTGGTAATTATCTTTTTATCATCAAAGTGATGCCAGCTGCAAAGTTCTGATTGTTTGAAGAAGATCAAGATAAGCCATGTACAACATGTCAAAACCCTGGGACCCCCCCCCCCCTCTCTCTCTTCCTCACCCAAAAATTTACAGTACACAGATGTTGTGAAAATCCAGATTAACATTTTTTTTTATTTAGTGATATCATGCTTGAGTCAAAGTGAGATTAAGAGACAGAGACATAGGATAAGGCATACATGTATGTAGAGCTGCAACTAACAATTATTTTCATCATCGATTAATCGATTTTTTTCTCGATTAATCGATTAGTTGTTCGGTCTATAAAATGTCAGAAAATGGTGGAAAATGTGGATCAGTGTTTCCCAAAAGCCTAAGGTGACGTCCTCAAATGTTTTGTTTTGGCCACAACTCAAAGATATTCAGTTTACTGTCACAGAGGAGAGAAGAAACTAGAAAACATTCACATTTAAGAGGCTGGGATCAGAGAATTTTGACTTTTGTCTTAAAAAATTACTCAAACCGACTAATCGATTATCGAAATAGTTGGCGATTAATTTAAGAGTTGACAACTAATCGATTAAACGATTAATCGTTGCAGCTCTACAGGTATGCATGTCTCGCTGTGTATGGATCACACAGTCATTCTGTGCCAGGGTTTTTGTCCTCATTATCCTGTCATGTCTTTGGTTAAACAAACCATTGCCCCCTGCCCATCCAATTAGATTAGTTTCCCACAGCACACAATGTCCCAATGACACAAAAATCAACACTTCATTAACAATGATAGAGTCAAGAGAGGAAGCAAGAACAGGAGAAGGGACAGACATTTTATCCTTTCAAGGCATCATTAGCAGACACAAAGTTTATCAAGTCGTGAATCTGCCTAGAGCAGAGATCTGAATATCACCACGAGGATTTGGCCGAGGCCTGCCCGGCGCTTCACATAATGTTCCAAGTCTCACTTGATTGGTTTCCATGTTTGCTTATAATAAGTAGCCTACAGGAGCTGCAAAGCAATAACATCAGCACACAAACACACACACTCACTTTCACAGTCCCTCTCTTACACAGCCAAACAGTCCATAGTGATTCATAATAGAGATAATGAATTCTATTTTCAGTGCAATTATACTTCTGTATTTGCTAAAATGATACTGACACTGAAGATGTTGTGACAAGTCTGGTTGCAAGGTTAAAAAGACTTGCACCTAATGTTGCTGTCAATTTTGTGTCCTTTAACCTTTCCACTTGACTCCAAATGACTCCAATTAACATGAAGCTATACGGTCATGCACGCTGGCGTTTAGATAAACACGTTATGCTTTATAATAGATTGTCATATTAGTGTGTGTGTGGATTACTGTGGATCTGATGAGTTGAATTTGAGGTTCTTCTAGTTATTTCAAGCAGAAAAATGAGTGGTTTGTGGGACGATAATGCTAAAGTCTGTCCTGTGTGTGTGTGTGTGTGTGTGTGTGTGTGTGTTAGGGCTGCACAATACGTCTTTTTTTATTGTCATTGTGATGTCAGTTTGGGCGATGAACACATCGCAAAAGACTGTGATAATGCACTTTTATTGTGATTTTTTTGAGTTAGTTGAAAGATAGTGTCAGTAGAAAACTGCACTTTAAAATGTAACTATAATTGTTTTTTTTATTGCTGCCTTTTGTGTTTAGTTGAATTTGTTCAATAAAAGAATGTTGCTAATTCCCTTTAATTTTTTTTAATTAAAGCAATTTGTTGATTTTAGCTGTATACTAAAAGCTGTTTATCACTTTTAATATTGATAGTCTGTCATTGAAATAGATATGCAAAACAGTCAAAGTAAACATAGATACAAATTAATTGCAAATTAAGAGTAAAGGCAGACTACTTTAGATCATAAAAACAAACAATGGACGTAGCATCAGTGACGTCATCCGTTGATTTGAAACATGTTTTCAAAAATAGGCATATGCTTATTTTTTAAATTAAGTGCTGTAGTACATATATATATATATATATATATATATATATATATATATATATATATATATATATATATATATAATTGAGGTAGGTTTGGAGACACTACCTTATTTAATCATTAAATTAATAAATCATTTTGTATCTCTTTTTGGTGTTGTAGTTTGTAGACGGTCCCTAAGCACTCGTCTTGACTTCTCAACACCAGAACTAAACAGAGCTGAATTAGCACAACGTTTATGCATTTCTTTAACATTTACTGCAGTCAGATTCACATTGTTCACTCAGAAGGAATCACTTCACATGGGAAGGCACTTGTAATGACACTATAGAACATGTTAAGAGGCTAAAAGCACGGTTAAAACTTGCCTGGTTTCAGCCTCCTGGGTGCTAACACTAGGAGGAGGATAACATGGTGTAGACAGCACCAAGTTTTTCATATCGTTTTTTTCGCTACTGACAGCACTCCAAATTTCCAAACAACAGAGCTACGTGTTGAAATCGACCGGAATTCTCCTTTAAATACTTTGTGCTGAAAGTGTAGGAGGGACAAATCATTTTAATGAGCCTCGCTGTTCTTCCTCCTCCCACTTGTACGCCTGTCTTTAAGGCCAAGGGTTATCTTGATTTAGCTGACAGGCTCTTGTCGTGAGTGTGTGTGGGAAACGCTGTGCACAGAGCAATTGGTTCACTGATACACACAGAAAAAGGATATCTGGACTGAGCGTGTGAACCTGCCAATAGAGGCTCTGACTGCTGATGTTCTTTAATAAAACAGATGTCGCAGAGAAGAAAGAAACTGAAATAACCCTGAAAACTTTTTCACTTTAACACACACACACCGGTGTTTCCTGCAGGTCTTTGGGGATGGAGAGCTAAGAATTTTTAGGCAAAGGAAAGGCAATTTATTAATTAGGTTTATAAAATATTAAAGAAGCTCTTTCTTTCAAAATGATCAGCTCCCCTACACCCAACATGTCAGACATGAACGATGGAGCCATCACACGGCTTGCCCTCACCATTGTCATTAACACCAATCACCCTCTATATCCACACTTGACACTGCTGCCATGTGGCCGCAGATACAGGACTCTTAGGTGTAGAAGGACTTGCTTTGGCAGAAGTTTGGTCCCTTCTGCCAAAGCACTGCTGTCAAACTATCTTGCTGACCTTGTATAGATCCGGTGTCGTTGTAAATGTGGTTGTGTCTATGTGTCTATATACCTTTCTTTATGTTATCTATTGATGTATTTGTCTGTGTATATTGTCATGTGTATGAAACAAATTGTGAAAACAAATGTCCTCTATCTATCTATCTATCTATCTATCTATCTATCTATCTATCTATCTATCTATCTATCTATCTATCTATCTATCTATCTATCTATCTATCTATCTATCTATCTATCTATCTATCTATCTATCTATCTATCTATCTATCGTCTAGTTGAGCACCATCACTAACCACAACCTCAACAATTGCCATAGAAATGAATCCACACTTCTCTGACACAGTGTCACCAAATAATAAACATTCTAGGCTTCACAGCGGTAGGTTATTTTATTAGATTGCATAAAGGTGGGAAAAAACTGGGAAATGATGATAGGTCTTTCAAGCCTGCATGTTTATTTGGCAGACAGAGGATGCACATGATAGTGAGGTGCAGTGGTGGAATGTAACTAAGCACATTTACTCAAGTACTGTACTTAAGTACAACTTTTAGGTACTTTTCTTTTCATGCCACTTTCTACTTCTACTATGCTACATTTGAGATAAATATTGTACTTTTTACTCCATTACATTAATCTGAAAGCTTTAGTATCTAGTTACTTTACAAATTAAGAGTTTTGCATTCAAAACACATGTAGTTTATAAAATAAGATGTTTTATTATACATTAAACTACCCAACAATATAAAAGCCTTCAAGTTCAGCGGAAATGATTATCCGATTAAACACAAAACAGTTTGGATCATTTCTAATCTTAATTTTTGAAATGTAAGGATTTTTCTGCATTGAGTACTTTTTTACTTTTAATACTTTAAGTACATTTTCCTGATGATACTTATGTACATACTTTTACTTAAGTAACATTTTCAGTGCAAGACCTTTATTTGTAACAGAGTATTTTAATAGTGTGGTATTAAGTAAATTATCTGAATACTTGGTTCATGGCAAAGTGCCATAATGACATGTTCAAACGGTTTACCAAATACTCAAATTACATGTAGCATGTAGCAAATTTGAATATACCTTCCTTACCTTCCCTAAGGAGACACATTCTGTTGGTGAACAGGAATGGTGTAAAAGCGTTATTCAGTTTGCTGTCAGATTTGGGCCTATGATTAACTTTAATCGTGTCAGATGTAGTTTGGAAAAGACTAACAGTAGATAGGCTTGACAGCTGATGGATGAGCGAGCATCATTGAGGTGGCCAGGTGAAAAGACACTCTCGTCACTGAGGTGACCAGGTGAAAAGACACTCTCGTCACCGGATGTGGGTCGAGCTCTTTGGTAGATTTAAATTTTCTTTTTGGTTAAAGCTATGACAAGCTGTTAACAACTTGGAGTACCAGGGAGGAGAATGCATGTGTATGTATGAGAGACCTCGTCAGCCAGTTTGGCAGCCTGTAAAACTGTGGCAACTTTCAACTCATTTAAATTCAGCCCACTTTTTTTTCAATTCCTCCTGAAGAATTACCTCTTGCAGCTACTCAGATACTGTGACTTGGGTGGTTTTTGACACCATTTGTCAAAATGCACCTGCTGTATGTCTGGTTGGCAGTTTTTCACAATTTCAGAATTTTTTGCTAATAAAACCAGGAAATAACTAATAGGCCTTCAACACTGTGGCATTTACAGAATCATGGTCTAGCCTTTCTGAAATGGAGAGAGGAGCACCTAACTTTAGCCAACAGCACACATTGGATTACCTCATATATTCATAAATTCAATTCTATCACTACAAATAGAAAAATGTGTCATATCTGTCTGAATTTCTAATATTGGATGCAAATGTTTTTGTGCTACATGGAGTCAGACACCTGTCACCTTTCCTTTCTTGGTTAATACTACAGACAATAGTGCAGCTGTTGATGTCCATCTGCGTCTGGATTACTGCCAGAAAGTGTCTGAAAATCTCTTCCAGTTCTCTTAAAAATACAGAGTTGATGGTGTGGTGAATTCAATTTTTACTTCATGCACCATGGAGAGAAGATCTCTGATGAGATCTCTCCTGACTTTTAGAGTGTCTTGCATTAAATATCATCAAGTGAAACAAAGGAACAAATGCTGATACACCCCTCTACAGAGACCCATCTTCCGGAACTCAGGTATAACCCCATCAATTCAAGCCTCAGCACATCTGCACTTCACTGCACACATCCTTCTCATTAGACACAACAGCGGTGACACAGGTGTAAAGTTGGCCTCAAATTGGGTAGCCCTAACTGTTCCCTGCAACCATCCCTCCCCATTAACATATTGTCCCAATATGAGACATTGTTATGCAAAGTTTTAACAAATTGCAAAGAAAATAAGTCAGTTTTTAGGCATTTTTTCCATCCATCCATCGTCGTCTGCTTATCCGTGGTCGGGTCGTGGGGGGAGCAGCTCCAGCAGGGGACCCCAAACTTCCCTTTCCCGAGCCACATTAACCAGCTCTGACTGGGGGATCCCGAGGCGTTCCCAGGCCAGGTTGGAGATATAATCCCTCCACCTAGTCCTGGGTCTTCCCCGAGGCCTCCTCCCAGCTGGACGTGCCTGGAACACCTCCCTAGGGAGGCGCCCAGGGGGCATCCTTACCAGATGCCCGAACCACCTCAACTGGCTCTTTTCGACGTGAAGGAGCAGCGGCTCTACTCCGAGCTCCTCACGGATGACTGAGCTTCTCACCCTATCTCTAAGGGAGACGCCAGCCACCTCCCTGAGGAAACCCATTTCGGCCGCTTGTACCCTGGATCTCGTTCTTTCGGTCATGATCCAGCCTTCATGACCATAGGTGAGGGTAGGAACAAAAACTGACCGGTAGATCGAGAGCTTTGCCTTCTGGCTCAGCTCTCTTTTCGTCACATCGGTGCGATAAACTGAATGTAATACCGCCCCTGCTGCGCCGATTCTCCGACCAATCTCCCGCTCCATTGTCCCCTCACTTTTTCCATTTCCGCATTTTTTCCAACTATTACAAATCAGATACTGGGTCAGAATTCAGATCCAATCTGCGTGGTTAACATGTTTCAACTGATCAGATCTGTGTTTGGAGCATATCTTAAACAAACTAGATTTTTCTAATTTTTGATACTACATGTCAGTGATGGAGAACTTGAATTCTGGACTCGGACTCGAGTCTGACAAGTCTCTATTTTCTGGACTCGAGCCCGACTCAAGACTCTATTCTCTGGACTCTGGACTTGACTTGGACTCGTGGACTGATGACTTGTACTTGGACTCTGACTTGTTAATTGTTAACTTAGGGTTATGGTTAGGGTTAGGTGCCTTGAAGTCAACGGTCGCAGCACTGCCTGGAAGGAGACGTTGGGGGCTTAAAACACCATAGAGCTATCAGGAGGTCTGTGTTTAGAGGCTGGCAAAACTCTGCTGGATGACTCGCGTCAGAAGGTTAATAAACGGCGACTTTCGTTAGCGTTTAGTTTAGCGCAGCGGCATCAAAACCATAGAGACAATGGCTTAGACTAGACACGTCATCCTCCCCAGTGCCGCCCTTTTTCTCCAAATATGGTCATTTTTGGCACCAAAATATCTAAATGGCGATGGGCAATATGCAAACTTGGCTTTAAAACGGCAGTCCACAAACCAAAGGGTGACGTCACTGATGCTACGTCCATTATTATACAGTCTGTGTCAGTTTCTCACCGCGCCAGTTCTTTGCAAAGACTCAAGGTTAAAAGTATGTCATTCTATAGACAGTTACTCATGTTCATGGCAGGAGCTGGTCAAACTTAAGTCAAAATCTGGCGAAAGCTCCTGTGCAATTCATGCCTTCACAGAACTTGCATTGTTTTGAGAGGGGAAATCCTGGAAATTTATTCTCAGCGGAAAGAGACACCCTGAGGAGTTGTCACTGTGAAACAGAGGGGCCAGGGCAACAAGAAGGGACATGAAACGAGACTGGTGAGGCTGAAAGAGTATAGCAAGAAGTCCAATTGGGGGATAACAAGGAGATATCATGATGACAAGGATTGAGGAGCAAGTGGTTAAGTGCAGTAGTTGTAAGCCAGAGGCAGAACTGTAACAGGCTGAGGGGAGAGGAAAGTATATCTGGCAGGGGCTCAGTAGCAGCAGAATTACATCTCTGTATGTTACATACACTTGGAAATGGGTAGTTATTCTGTGTAAAGGCATACATAACTACCTACATGTGAACTTTAGTGAAAACAAACATGACTTGTGTCAACCAGTCCAAACATATTTTACATCATATAAACATACACATACAAATATATCCTACAAGAACCTGTATGGAGCTGTAACTTGGTATTTGGTTTTCGCAGTTCAGAAACAGTACAGTTCTTCTCCATTGCTTTGGCGCATTTCTCAGATCAGAGATGAAAATAATGTGTAACATAAGGAATAGTGCTCCCTTTCATGTGCATTGTTCATAGACTATACTTACAGAGTGAATTGTTAAATATGGACAATAACACAAAGCAGTTTTACTATCTTGGTATAAACAATGGCATATGGACTTGTCAGTTTGATTGTGTCATTGGTATAAATACTTGCTTTGGACACATAAACATAAGATTTGCGTCCGAGGTCTCTGTACGACCTCGGACTTGTGTCGTACAGCTCTGGGAGATCGCTGACGGCTAAAATCAACCTCTAGTCCATGTTCCGTTTGTCGATCCACGTGCATTCTGTGTTTTTTCTTTTTTCTTTTTCCAGACATGTGAAAGCACATCACAGCGTCCCATGGCCACTCTTGCGCTTGCCGTGGTCAAAGTTGAACCATGTTGAACTTTGACCGCGGCAAGAGCGGCAAGCCACAAAATGCCGCTTGCGCTGCGCTTTGCCCAGCGCAGCGGCAGACCAGTTCTTGCGCGCGCAAGCCATTGACAATAATGGCTTTCATAGCACAGCACTGCCGCTTGCGCGTTCTATGTCCCCGGAGTTGCTGCTTGGTAGAATCTCATATTATCCCTGCTAGTGGTAACCAAGTACCACAAGCAGTGGCCTTGTGGGCAAGACTAGAGCCATCTCCACAGCTTTTATTTAGCCTGAAATCATACAGTCACAGTTTTTACAACCTGCCTGCTGGCAAAACATCAAAAGCACCCTCCACTGTAGCACTGCTGCCACAACAGCTTATAGTAAAATTACAAGTTCTCCATTCCCCCCGACTACCAGGTCATTTTGACCTACCATCTCTGACTCAGAAAAATAGACCTGCTAATGAAGATGTAGAGAGAGAGAAAGGCATTTGAGAGTGCTTTCCTTTTGGCAGATTCCCCCCCCCGCTGTGATCAAAAAAAGGTTAAACTTAAATACGTTTTGAAGCAATGTTTCTAGAAAGCAAAAGCTTTCTGGAAATAGCAAAAGATTCGCATATCGGATTCTTAATGACTTACTCTTTATGTGTGTCTCTCTCTCCCACTACCACTCTAAGGCTACATTTTGACTCCATACAAACTTTGAAGTTTATGCATGCCCTCAAAACACACAAACACTCATATACACAAAACAAGATGCAGGGTTAGACAAGGGGTAATGTACACTCAGAGACATAGAGAGATTGGGAGAGGGACAACAGGATTAAGGCTTAGGTTTCAGTAAGAGCTTTGTGTCAGAGTAGCTTTGACCACAGATACATTACTGAATCTCTACACAGAAAAAGTAGATCTGATTCACATGGATGAGTTTCTGGCCACAGGCTGTCTGCAGGGAAATTGAGATATTTCACTGTCCTTCTCTGTACTCCGATGTCATGTAGAAGTGAATAGGATGTCTATAAATCATCTGTAGGATAAGGCGTTATGTGCGTGTTTTGGGGACTCTCTTGAGCAGGGCTGGGTACCGAACTTTCGTACCTTTTAGGGACCGACCGAATTGCGACCTTAGTATTGAATATCCAAAAATGTCTCATCATTCAATACCAAAGTTCAATACTTAAGGAGTAAATTTCATCAGCGTCAGTGAGCCAATAAGCATGCAGAATGCTTGTACCAAGATCTAATAATGTCTATGATTGACTGTGTAACGTAACACACCGTAGAGGCATGTAGAAAAAACACTACGCTACGGGGCTCACGTGTGTGTGTGTGTGTGTGTGTGTGTGTTGTATTTTGAGATGCTTGACTACAGTGCGAGTCACATAGGTGTAAAGGAGCTGAAATAAAAATAAAAAGATGTGTACCGTATGTTGTGATTTATTTTTGTGAAAATAGATTTTATAAAATTGGTATCGATAAAAAGTATCTTCAGGAACCAGCATCAAAGTGGGATCAAAATTGGTATCGGCACCGGATTTTTTTTAACAGTACCCAGCCCTACTCTTGAGCTGTTCAAACCTGATAATACTGACATTTTAATTAGTTCACACTATTTAGACCAAATAAATGGACACACAAATGTGTTTATTTCTTTGTAAAGATCATCTCCCATGAGATCTATGACGTTAAACACATTTGCATTTGTTACAAGTAATACAAATTTGAAAAAGCACATTTGTGACAAACAGTTGAAAAAGCAGTGATTCAGCCATATTTACTCTATACTGTGCCACTTCCATAGAAAAGAGTGTGTCTCACAAATATATTAATTTTGTAAACTATGGAGCATATATAGGTTATCTTCATAATCCTAATAAATGTGTTTCACTGCACTTTTGAGGTGGTAGGATAACAAAAACAAAAAAATTAGATAGTTGGATACTCAGTACCTTTATAGGTCCTACTTGTACAGTAAAGTTTGCAAATCCTCTCACAACTTCAGCAAGTCCAACCTCCAGGATTACATTTAGAAATAACCAGAAAAACAAGAATATAAACTGGAAACGACTTAAAACACACTTTAAAAATCATGCAACCAATTGGTGACATATGTTTTATAATGTATCTTTTGTTTGTACTTTGTACTATGTTCTTTTCTACAAATGTGTAAGACGCTTAATGCTCCATTCAGTAGATTAACTGCCTGTCTATAATCAGAATCTATGGTTTTGGAGATGTCACATGCAAGTTACATGTTTTAACTTTAACTTTTAGCGCCCGCTCCCTAGATAGCAATCAGTGACATTTAAAACATGCTGGGACACAGTGTGACGGGGCGCTGTCCCTCCCGGGCTTGTCAGATATCACCTGACATACAGAATCATGTTTGATGGACAGAAGAATAGATAAACAGAAAAGGCCTCATCCATTTTCACAGCTCCTCAATTCCTTTCATTAATATTCACACTTTTCCTATATTATTCATATGTTTCCATAGGCCTGTCAGTAAATATTGTTAGGCAAATACATAATTATTCTTTGTTACCTTCTTTAGTGTGTGTGTGTGTGTGTGTGTGTGTGTGTGTGTGTGTGTGTGTGTGTGCTGACGCACATGGGCATGCTCCAGAGATCACCACTCCAGTTCCCAGCTATGCCTGAAGGGCTATGGAGAGGGAGCACAGGAAGCAAGAGTGGGTGGGGGGTTCCCTCCTAGTTTTTAGTATCCATGGTAACACCATCCTGCCCTGCCAGGATCTGTGTCAGTGGCGCTGAAATGGGCTGCAGAGAGGCAGAAGAGGACTTGGAGGGAGAGAGAGAGAGAAAGAAAAGAAAGGATGGGAGAATTTAAAGAAAATAATGGTGGAGTGGATGAGGGGATTGAAAGGATGCGTAAAAAAGAGTGAAATAAAGGTGCATGTGGTAGTTTATGGAGGTAATTTGAATGTGGTCAGTAAATAAATGGACAAATAAATAGTGAGAGGTGGGATATGAAGAAGAATAACTTGACAAGGTTCAGCAGGGTTGGGCACCGAAACCCGGTGCCAATATGGCTCCTAAAGATTTTGGTGCCACTTAAATGCCTGCGCTGCACCCATAAACTCCAAAACATTATAGGCAGCAGAAGAATCACTGCATGTGACGCTGGTTAACACTACACTTGGCAGCAGGTAACGTTAGTCTACTGTTAGCTAGTAGCTGGATTAAACACCTTTAAAAAGATTCCAACACCAGGACGGACACCAGTCTGCAGCTAAAGACACAGCGTCGACTAGCTGCACCCTGGCCACTGCCGTCGTCTGAGTTGTCGGTGAAACAACACTGATGGGACTTAATGGTGCGTTCAGTTGCACTTTATAAGCTCATGGTGCATTCAATGTTGTCGTAAAGTACCCTTTTGCCATCTAGTGGTTTTCCTTTTTGTC
Organism: Gymnocephalus cernua; assembly: GCA_023631565.1. Taxonomy (NCBI): domain Eukaryota; kingdom Metazoa; phylum Chordata; class Actinopteri; order Perciformes; family Percidae; genus Gymnocephalus; species Gymnocephalus cernua. The sequence goes on along the minus strand of CM042425.1, from coordinate 3,293,023 downwards.
ATATAACAGAAATAGACAGGTGAAATAAGTTATTGTTATTACATTTTAAACACTTTTTTAATTTTTTTTTTATTTCACCGTACGATTACCGGTGTAACGATAAACCACGATAAAAATGTTGACGATAACAATTGCCGTTTTCATTTAAAATATAATTATTATCACGGTGGATTACCACGGTGTGGAAACCGTGTGTTTAACCATTCCCAGCTTCATCCGAGTCTCCTGAAGTTGCAGTGCAGGCGCACTGCGTAGCCTACAACGTGCATTTCTTGAAGTTGGAATCATAGCGGAAGGAGGAGATGACAGCGCTCAGGACATCTCAGCCTATTGCCTATATTTTTGTAATATAGCAAACACTGTTACACGTTTTGAAACTATTTCAGCTTGTGTAGGCACTATCAGTGCTTTCTGAACATATTGAACACACTTTTAAAAATACCGTGTTCATTTTGGTCACTATAACCGTGAGGTAAAATTGTCATACTGTTACATCCCTAGCAATAAGCAAGCCACTTGTTTTGTGTTCTTCAGTTCAGGCACTGGCACTTAAAACTGAAATTATTTAGAACTGGAAAAACCCCAAACAATACCTAAGCCTAAGGTTCAGGGATTTCAGTTGTACTTTCTTGTTTGTTGCACAATGATGTAATGCCTCTTAGATCCCTGCATCTTCCACCTACGTGCTCCGACCCCAACACACACACACACACACACACACACACACACACACACACACACACACACACACACACACACACACACACACACCCTCTCTGTGGGCCAACACTGGCACTATGTATTTTGGCTAGAGGGGCGGAGCTGTGACTTCCTCTTTCTCCCCACGTCTCTTCCTGTCTACCTTTCTGTGGATCCAGTCTCTCAGTCTTTCTTTGAGATTCAAATTGATTTTATCTAGCTGCCAAACTGTTTATCGATTGAAAAAAGGTTCCAGAGAGAGGCATGTGAAAGAGGAGATTTACAATTCAAAACAAACAGACCTACGGAGTTGATTAAAATACGACACAGTTGTATTTGTGCTGGTGTAATGGGAAGGTCTGGGTATACTATAGTTTCAATTTGAGAGTTTTCTGTATGTGTGTATGGTGTTTGTGTGGTGTGAAATGATACTGATGGTGTGCCAGAAGAGGAAAATTTGTCAGCTGTTCCCGCTGTGATGGGAACAACAGGGAGATAGACAGAGAGAGAAATAGAGACAGATATTGTGTGTGTGGGTCTTGAATATTTGTGTGACCACACTATGTATGCCCCACCGTGATTGTGATTAATGGATATAGCTGCTTATTTCTGCTCTAGCTTAGTCCTCATGACTAAAAGCTTTGTTACTGTATGTTGAGATCCATATTCCACTTGTGCTGCAAAATCAGATATTGGATGGAGGAAATGTGTCATTTTTTGTTGGATGGTTAAACAGACATTCTGCTACTTTTTAAACAAAGTAATTTCTCCATCCATTTATTTCAGAACAGAAACTCTTATTTCTCTTTAGTGCCTTCGTTTATTCCAATTACATTCAAATTTTTCATCAGAGCTATTGATCGCGACTCATGACACTATGCACCATTAGATCTCAACAGCTATAGCCTCTGTGCTTTACAATATGATTTAGAGAACTCGGAAAGCCATTTAACATATCTGACTGCTGCCTGAAGAACACTAGATTTCCTCACAGAGGGAATGTGAGTCGTGCTAGTGGAATCACTGTGCGAGGGCTGTGCTGGTTGTGATATTAAAAATTAAACTTTGGTCATGTACACTTGACCTGAGAAATACATCCATCATAAATTGATGAAAGAGACTAGAACGAGTGAGAACTTGGAAGTGAGTGGGATGTGGTGGGGGAGAACAGACCGGGTCAAAGTCAGTTGATATGAGCCTTTATGGCACAGATCATCTTTTTGCAGCTTTTCCCAGAATGTGCAGAATGTCTTTTTTTTTTTTACATTTTTCTTTCTTTGTTGTCCATATACACACACATTCAAACTCCCTATCAGCTAGAGTGTGGTGGTCACACCAGAAGCAATTTCACAGCCCTTGGCCCGAACCACCTCAGCACATGCAACTTCATTACAGTACACGAGCACTGGCCCGCCGCACACACACAGACACACAACTCGGCACAGCGTGCAAAAGCTCATGTTGTGGCCTTGAATGTGTCTCTTCCTGATAATGGTGGTAGCCATGCAGCGCCCAAGTCATATCTCCCGTGGTCTGGTAAACAGCAAATAATTTTGTCGAACAGCCAAAGCCACAAAATAATGAGTGCAACAGTGCTGGACAGGAAGAGATACAGTTTGAAGCTACACACAAAGAAGGAAAAAAAATATATATATATAATCAGCACATGTTGTAACAGTACAATGGGTACATAGCCTGGTTCCAGACGTCTAAATTTTTCTACCGGATGGAGAAACAACGACAAATAACAGCTTGGCAGGTCGGTTTAAGAATGGTGACGTCATCTTTCTTCATACCTGGCAAGCAAAAGAAAATGCCCTTCCAACAAGAAATCTGCTAACAAAATGTAAACTACAGTCTGATTATCAAGCAACAACAAAACGTAACACAACAAAACAACATGTCACAACACAATATGAGCATCACAAAACACAATGGAAATCAATATGACTCAATAGAAAACACAACATGCTACAACATGACAAGCCAACATAACAACACTAACCCAAACTGCACAGCACAGCTTAAGGCTCGATTATACTCCGGAACGGACACGTACTGTACACGGACCCCACAGGCACATAGTAGGTCTGTTTATGCATTCCGATTGGAGGACGCAATCCACGCAGGCGCAGTAGATCGCTTCCTCCACTACCAGTTATAGAAAAGTGGCTGCGCTGACATGTCTGCACGGTCACAAAGAATTGGCACCACGTGGAAAAGCGAGGATGTTCCCTTCTTTAAAACCAGGCTAGCAGAGATATCCAACTTGTAACACATGGAGAAAGTATGATACAATGTCTCTCTCACCTCTGCAACCTTTGACAAAATTAGGCAACCGTTTTTGTCTTAGCCTAGCTATCAATAATGTCTTAAAGTGTTTACTTTGTCTTGCTTTTTGATAAATTGTTGATGTTCACTTGGTGACCGGTGTCGACTTGTTTTGCCATGTCTTTTAGAAGGGCTTTATTTTATTCCATTTATTTGCAGTTGTGTGTGGAGCAGGTTACTTTTTTGCATGCTGTTATACTTATTTCTTGTTTGTAATACAGAAAATCTATTAATTAAAATCTTTTCTTAAAAAAATAATTGGCGATACACAGAGCTTAGACATATACCCTCTGATAACGACAATTACGTCACGCGGACCCCTTGCGTACCCAGACGGTATAATTCCGGCTTAAGTGCTAATACACCTAACGACACTACCTCTCTATTAATTCTTCCTATTTCTTTCCTTTCTCTGGCCCCGGACTGTCACTTCGCGCAGGCTACTCGACAGGTGTCAATCAAACCACAGTTAACTACAGCGCTGTGTGATCATTAGACTGACTGCGGCTCACTGGCTGATTGCTCCCCTTGTCATTCACTATGGCTAGTTGCCTTTCACTCTCTTTTATCACTCCTTTTTCTCTGCTGGCTTCCCATTTCTTCTGATGTAAGGTTTCCCACTTCTCTGCCCTCATCTTGACACAGACAAAATGGACACATCTTATCTCTCCTCACTGTCGGGCTATTTCTTTCTCTCCTCTCTCTCACTTTTCTATTACTGTCTGCTTTTTAATCTGTTTGGACCAGGTCCCTGATTTACAACTTATAGGCTCTTATTCCTTTTCTTCCCTCTTTAGTCATGTCCACTTCATCTTGACTTCACATCATTGACTTGACATCAGCTACCTCTGCCTCCATCTTCTCCACTCTCTACCTAACCTCTTCCCTCCTCCTCATCTCCTCTCATGCTAACAACCAGCACCCCAACTCCAACCCCCCCAAAGTGAGAACCCATCTCCCCCCTTTCCACTACCTCTGTCACAGACAGAATGGCCATGCCAGTGTTGATTAGAGCCTGCATGGCCAGATGCTCAGCTAGGCTTAGCAAAGGCCTGTGGGAAAGAGAGCTGCTTATTCTAGCCTCAGGAGATGGATTGAAAACGACGGCCGCTAAAACAAGCAAGCATTCGCTCATTACACTCACACATTGAACACACCCGCACATGCGCATTAGGACACAAGTAAGCACGTATAATACACAGCAGTGTACTCAAGAACAAAACAGATGCATGCCCAAGCACAATGTAGAAAGACAAACTTAAACAATACTTGTTCTCATGCATTTTGCATTTGATGTTGTGTGCTGAATTATAAGGTGGTGAGATACTCACCCATTGTTGCTGAGATTGATTTTGTTTGAAGAACAATACAATACAGTGAACTTGCATACATATTATGCTGTAATGCAATGATTCAATATATGTGAGTTTATCCTTTCAGGAACTGAGAGATCAATGTCTTTGCAAATTGTCACCATTGTTCTTTAATATTCTGCCTTAGTGACAAACAACTAAATATTTGTCTACACGCAAGATATTGTTCTGCATACATATCATCTAAAATAATACAAAGTACACATTTGCGATACAAGCCTTTTACAAAACACAGCTAGGGCTGATGCAGCTTTTTCTTCCTGATACCGATTCTGATACCTCAACTCAGAGGTTCAGTCGATACACATATTTAACGTCTGTATACCCAACTGCATGGAACTCATTAGGAACTCATTAGGATTATTTGAATAAGATAAATTGAGGCCAGAGATTGGACTAAAGACAGTTGGTGGCCCGCCATAACTGAGTTGAAACTTTTGCAATGACATTTGGACATTTATGTGGGGCGGTCACGGCTTACAGTTTTTTTCAATTGTTAAATGACAGTGGGCACAACTGGAGTAACATGCAAAACTCAAACCACAGTCTGCACAGCAGCCGTTCATGTGGTCCAAACTCTAGTTCGTTTTTCATTGCTTGAACACAGTTTTCAAAACTCTACACACTTGTCCCATGACTTTAACCACAACGTGTACAACACTGTGGATTTACAGCACTTTGTTCAAATGCTAACACACTGCTGTTAAAACTGTTAACCACACATTCAAAACAGAATAGATGTCAGTTTGGTGCCTATCAAACACTGCTGATTACAATTTCAGCTGAAAGCCTGAGCAGGTGTCTTGTTTTAGACTAGTTAGTGAACATATACGGATTTATATAGAGAAAGATCAGAAAGACTTGTTTGTATACAAACACCAAATAAGAAGGAAACAATTATACACTGTACTGTTTGAGAGAAAAAAGTAAAAGAGCAAATATACCAATATGTCCAGGTAAGATGTCTGAGGTTATATACATAGCTATAAAAAAAGTGAAAAACACTATATCTTTACTATAGTAAAACTGTGTTCTTACTGTTTTTCAGAAAGTAATGGAGGTGAAAGCAATGGAAACACAACATTCATTAGTATTTCGAGATGATGCAGACATTCAATGTGATGAGGAAAACTTGCTGCATGATGCTGGAGGCAGGATTAGTCACTCTCGTCTTTGTTACTGTTGTGTACATTTAGTTTTTTTTTCCAGTAATTCCATAAATTACTAGAGACAAATACTATATTGAAGCAAACTGCTGATTTTCATTCCTTCTTGTTTATCTTACGTAAATATTGGTATATTATAAAATATATATCTTTTCTTTAAAGAAACTATTGAGTAGTGTGAAGTCACGAGCTGGGTCGGGCCGATATTTCCCACCACTATCCTCGGGCCGGGCCCTTGATCAAGCATTTGTATTTCTTTAATACTTTATTAGTCTAATTGGGTGGGGAGAAAGCTATGCCATAATCATGCGCAGCGTCTCTACTCGCACGCATCACACGGGGCTTGCTGTGCTGTATTGTGTAGCTTAAGTGCAACATGGAGCTTGAAGATGTAAAGAAAAAATGAAAAACAGGAGAATTCACTTTGAGCAAGTTCGGAGGAAAGTCGAAAGGTATGGAGCCATTTTAAACAAGTCGTGGGCAGTATTACAGCAAAAAAACGGAGACTTTGACGATGAACAGACACATGAAGCAGGCTCGCCGTGGCAGAAACGATGATAGTCAGCCTTCAATGTCCTCTTGTGTTACTTCTCCAAGCATACCCCTTCTAAACAGATTTCTGTAGTTCAAACAACTCGGAATTGTAGTTGATAACGGCCCTCGTATTAAAAAGTTGTCGGGTTTAAATCGGGCTTGGGCTTATAATTACAGTTAATGTGTCGGGTCGGACACAACGTGCACGGGTTTGGGTAGGGTCGGGCGTTTTGGGCCCAATCTAAGCTTTTTCTAAGTGAGGGTTGTCCATAGTGTTTGGCTACAATGAGCCTGTTTTTAGACGCGTGCTAAGAGTTGTGTTGCTTGGAATGAGTTTTGCAGGTGATGTGAACTGTTTAGCTCAGGTGACTGTTGGTAGTGCAGACTGGAGTTAGAGTTTTGCACATGTGGCTTCAGTTGTGCCCGCTGTTGTTTAGCAATCGGAAAGAAACTGTAACAGGGTCAATATCGGCACCATTTCCGATCCTGTGGATCAGATCAGCGCATCACTAGCCACAGCTGATAAAAGCAACAATATATGCCTGTATGTCACTGTGTTCTTCACTTTTTCATTTCCTTGACTGTTTGACTCCCACAGTCAACCTGCTGTTCCCTTTCTCCCCCTCTTACAGTTGATCCCCCTTTCTCTTTTACATTTCTATACCCCATTGTGACATATCTTCACCACAGGATTTCTGCCAGTCTCTGTATTTCCTTTTTATATTGCGCTCTGATTTACAATTACTTGCCGAGGATGTGACTCACAGCAACGAAGAGCACTTAGGTCTTTTTCATAGAAAGCCATCAATATACGACATGTTGAAGAGGATTTTTTTTGTTTAGGGGTTTATTTCAATTCCATATAAATCAAGCATTGTACGTACATTGCTCAAATTAAATAGAAGTGCTACTTCAAGGATTTTACTCCATCCACACGCTTCTATTTTATAGGACATTATATGGCTGCAGTCAGATCCATAAATTATATAAGGCACTCCATAAACCTGCCGTAAAGACTGCCATCAGGAGAACAGAAATCTCATTCTAGATCTTTTCAGTGAAGGTCTCCTCAAGGCCATTACATTGTGTAAATCCAAACACGCAGCCTGGAAGGCCTATTTATGATTAAGGGGCAGATTTATAGCTTTTTATGTTATCCAGTCTTGGTCTAATAAACCTAAAATTGCTTGTTTAAATATTCATGTAAACTGTGCCATCTTAAATCTGCTACGTTAATTTATTTAAAGTAACCACTGAGGAGAAGAGAAGAGACAATTTTGGTAGATGGATAACACAACACATGCTGTTAAGCGCTAAAGACACACATTTACATTGTTATTTAGCAGCTTAAATTTGCACAGGGTGACTTTGTGTATTGTGTGAGATTAAAACATAGAATCCCAGTGGCACTAAACAAATTACATGATTTAAATGAATGTTCCATGAGTATCTTCAGAGCTTATTATTGTTTGGAATTTGGAATTGAGCTATATTTAAATGTTGGTTGGTACATTGTTCTAATTGGACGACATAGAGAGCATGATGAAATTGTGGGCAATTGCCTCAGGAGTCTTCACTCTAAATCAAGTGTTTATGATCTTATGAGTCTTTCTGTCACTGGTATTATGAAAAGATAAATATTCTTAGTATTTGTTTGTATAAATGCTGCTTACCTTTAATTTATTTTACACGTCATCGAGAATAGAGAGAACTATGTACGTATAGCTACGAAAAAGTAATGCACTGTAATCTTTATGAAATTGATGTATTTTTTGCTGTATGCACCACATTGACTACCGCTGTATAAGAGTGCTCTGGACCACATAGGAAAGGGGTCGAGTAAAACACAGGGCTTTCAACCTGTGGAATGGAGTTTGCGTTTGGGGGTAAACACACGATTTTCACCCAGGAAACGCGTGTTTGTATTCCAGGAGTGTTTTAATCCAAATCACGATCTTTGTTGTAACCTTAACTAGTTGTTTTGGTGTCTAAACTTAACTGTCGCTGCCGCATGATGCTCACTTTTCGCTCTAGGATTCCTTAATTCGAATAAATTGATGATCAAAAATCCTTGATGCAAAATTATTTGCCTCAAAGCTTTGTTTAATCAATGTAACTAATGTTGTACCGCTTACTGTGTTTCCGCACGCTTCATTATTACTAGTGCACAACGGGCTGACGCTTCTGTGGACACAAGACTGACGTCGCAGATTGCAAATGAAGGGCGACAGCGAAAATAGTGAGGGGCTAAGAGAAGACTGCTGCTCTCGTCCACCGCGCTGTTTTACACAATTACAGCAAGCAACTCTGCAAATAGCGATGTTTCACAAACAAGCTAAACTGTTTATTAGTTTGCTACGAATCTTGAAATTTGGACAAATTCTTGTAAACTTAGCTGCTGCCGGAGACAGACCAGCCCCTTCCCACTGGAGCAGTAAATCCTCATGGCTACTTAATATGCACGTGAATGACATCATTGGACCGTGCCGGTGATGACAGTGTAGTTGAATGGACCTGCTGTAAGCTTTGTACCGTCACATTTACCCTCGGGCTGATGAACAGCTCTTTTGCATATCAAGTGCAAAGAGCCAGAGGCATGAAGGGGAAGGGGGTGAAAAAGATTAACATTTGGGCCACCAAAAATGTACTTTGGCCAACAGATTAAGGGGCTTGGTGGCCCATGTGGCCGGTCCTTAAAAATATTAGCATCTATCCCTTATATTGTTATGCAATAGGAAATACTGTATTTCTGCAATTTAGGAAATACAAAATATTGCTTTTTCTAAAAAGACCCTACCCAGCTCAAAGTTACCTTTTGCTAAACGCAACTTTAAAGACTAAACTAATAGGCTAGACTAACTGTCATGTGACCAGTTGTCACGTGACCAGCCAGCGGTCGGCTAATTTTGTAAAAATCGGCGTTCATACGTTTTTGTACTATATAATACGAACCCGTTCATGAGAATGCGTTGACTGGGTTATCTTGTGTGTTGAACAATTTTCTGCTGTCCTCCAGTCTACCAGACTAAAGGACTAGAAGTGGAAAAGGTTGTTTGGGATTGAGGCTTTTATCCGGTAACACACCAGAGGACCCCCATTCTGCACTTGGTTATCCTCTGTATTGGGCATTTTGAAATTGTGCAAAGTAGAGTGGTGGAAAAGATTACTTTGTGCTGAGGCAGTCTGCACCTGTTTGTGTTGGGTGTTTGCCCCTTTAGCAACCTTTTCTCCAGGCTACCAGACCGGAGAAGAGTTGCTGAGTAGAGGTGGGAAATGTTGGTTTAGACTGCGGCTCAGCTTACAGTCTGCACTTTGTTCTTAGGAGACCAACAGGGAGCCTTCAATCTGCTGTTGTGTGTTGGCCTTTTTTTAAGAAAATACTACTGACTAGGATCAAAATGATCACATTTCCCACCTTGACCCATGAGAACACACATTCACACACGCATACAGTATTAAGTCGCTCCTTTAAATCTGCTCTGTTTCTCTGTCGCCATTTTTTGGTTTATACTTTAATCTCTCTTAAGCTGTAAATGCTGAAACAAGTGGAAAACTCATTCTGTGTGTTTGTGTGTCAGGGAGAGTGAGAGCGGGATTGTAATGTGTGCGTGGCCCATACTAATGCATGCCAGCTACCCTCCAGCAAGACAAACCCAGTGTTTGTGTGTGTGTTCAGCTCAGCGAATGCTATTTCACTTGCATAAGTGGTTCCTCTCCTTGACAAGATTGCATTTAAAGGCAATGACCTCATCCTTAATGCAAGCGGTAACTACACAATGCTGGCATTAGCCTTTGCAGGTCTGGGTCAAGCATTGAGTCACAATCTAGTGTTGTTTACCAATGCATTGACTTACCCAAGATGGCTATCTTGTGAAGGTCATTGCATAGAATATTTCCCATCTCTGGGGTTACATATGGTGTGCATGGTTTGCTCCTGGCTGCTGTTCGGGGTTACAAAGGAAGTTGATAGAGGAGAAAGACGAAGAAGAGAGAAGGCATGAACAGAGAAAGACAAAGGCACTGCAAGGCCAACCTTGGTCTGGTTGTAGACTGGTTAGTCGGTAGTCTGTATCGACGAAGTTTCGTTTACGGGATAATTCCGGTGCCACCGATAGCTTCCACCGGATGTCCCTCATTTTCGGCCGGATGTCCCTCACCATCCGCTTTCTTTGTGTTGGCATTCTAAACTCCGGTCAGTTAGGGAAACATCCTCCAAGCTAGAACCAAAAATCAAATTACATTTATATGTTTTGGGGGGTAAAATGCTCATCACACACTCGGCAGCCATTTTAATTCCAGAGCTCGCCTCCCTACGTACACATGTTCCACCAAAACAAGTTCCTTCCCGAGCCTATTTTGCAGTGGCACCGTACCTGCGTCCGGCGCTTAGCACCGCCCAAGACAATTCTGATTGGTTTAAAGAAATGCCAATAAACCAGAGCACATTTTTCTCCTATCCCGGAATGTTGTGTGGACTAGCCAGACCTTCTTCCACAGCGCTGTGGAGATAGGTCTGGCAATGCAAGACAAGTCAGTCAGTAACGCTATGTCGGGCAAGTTGATTGGCCAGTCGACATAAATAGTAAATCTATAATATAGTATAGAGTAGCTTAGTAAATGTACTATTGTAAATAGTGTCTACATAATCCTGTAAAGGCGTGAACATTGCTACTCAGAGAATTATGACCTTGCCTTACCGTGTGTGTGTGTGTGTGTGTGTGTGTGTGTGTGTGTGTGTGTGTGTGTGTGTGTGTGTGTGTGTGTGTGTGTGTGTGTGTGTGTGTGTGTGTGTGTGTGTGTGTGTGTGGTTTATTTTGGCTCTGGTGCCTTGTAGCATCTGGACAGTCTGGACTCAGGTGCGCTCTGACTCTGTCATGACACTGAATACATTACACTTTCATTCAAACTGAATCTGGGGCATTTTTGTTTCTGATGATTTTGCTTTTTATTCACATTGTGTTGTTGGTGTGTGTGTGTGTGTGTTTTAAATTAAGCAGGATTACAATTTTTGGAAAGTACACCCTCTTTCCTTTCTGTGTTTTTCTTGCTTGTGTATTGTTAGACTTCATTTAGTTCAGATTACAGTCTTATGTGCCCAGTTTCCCCCGCTGCTACTGCTAATTAAACCTGGTCCGTATTATGTACAGGTCCGTTAATCCTTTCAATGAAAACAAGTAGGAAACTGCCTTTGTTGTACTGTAAAAAAAGGTGTGTGTGTGTGTGTGTCTGTCATTTAGGACAAAATAAGGACGGTGAGCAGGCTAGGCGAATGTCATGTTGCTCCACCTAATAGGCTCTGTTGCCATTCAGACTCCCCCTTCGGTCTTGATCTCTGACAGAAATGTGGCTCAGGGAGATGAAGCACACTCTCTCCGCCTCTTTCTCTCTCTCTCTCTCTCTCTCTCTCTCTTTCTCTCTCTGTCTCCCTCTATCACACACACACACACACACACACACACACACACACACACACACACACAGGCTGACAGTCCACTTTTAATTTGAAACTAAATCAGGTGAGGTTCTTGTGAGAAGTGGAGGACAGCAGGTAGTTCTGTAAGCACACTGTCTAAGTCTACTGACTTTTGAATATTTTGGAGCGGTCAAACATTATTGTTGTGTTATGTATAGATAGTTAGCCAGCTGTGTCATGATCTGAGATCTTCTTTATTAATTTTTTAACATTTGTATTATTATTTCTTGGCTCGTATGCACGCTCCCAGCTGTTTGGAGATGGGAGGAGACTGTGAGACATGGGTAAAGACTATATAAGTGCCAAACTCGGTGTGTACCTTTAACACACACACACACACACACACACACACACACACACACACACACACACACACACACACACACACACACACACACACACACACACACACACACACACACACACACACACACACACACACACACACACACACTCACACACACTCACATACACATATCAGCAGTGCTAATCGTCCCAGAGTAGACCAGTTGACAGTGGACTGAGAGGTGGCCTGATCAAGTTTGCTCTCATTAGTTTCTCATTCATTTTAAGCCGCTAACACTACGTTTGGCCATGCTTTTGAAGGGAAGGCCAGGACAATACAGCCCATCACATAATACAGGTGAGTCATGAAAACCAGATGTGTGCCTCACAGTTTTGCTCTGATAAAGCTTTTTAACGACCTCAAGAATTTTTTCTCCATTTGTGGAAATCAATCTCTTTCTTTACTGACTCTCCAGAGTCTCTTATTACAGTAGTAGTGTATTTAGAGTCTCATGTTTGTATGTGGATGCTGCAGATAGTCTTATTTTCATCTTATTTCAATCATTTATTTTTTTTAAGATTAATTAAACTACAGCGAAAATGCAATATTGTCCTCTTGTACCACAAATCGAAAGACTTTTTTTACCCAAAAGGTGTATCAAATGTAAGACCTTTCTCATGTCATCTTTCTTATCTTTTATAATACTCATCCAAAAAAGTGGCCTTATCTTGGAACATCCTGATTTAACATGAATGTGTTTCCTGTGTACTGACATTGATTCTTTAAAAACTTTTTTATAACTGTCGAGTTATGATATCATTCACTTGAGAAAGAGAAGCAGTTATTTCTCTTTTGGGATCACAGTAAAACCAAATACAATGCTACTGCAGCGTTGTACAAAGAGGTGAAGAAAAAGCACCAGAGGAAAGGTGAGGATTTAGCTTTAATCACTTTTTGGAATAGATTTATCAAAGGGAGAGTGTTTGGGTATCGTAACAGAACTTATATCACTCTTGATACATAACAACATTGTCAAGAAAACTAATATTTAATTGTAAAACATGCTTTATGTGAAAGTGCTACAGGCGACCTATATGTCCATATAAAATCTGAGTCATTCACGTTTGTAAAAAGGAAAAGAGAGGAAAAAAAGGGGAGAGGAAAAGGGAGAAAGCAAAGGGATTAGGCCGTTGATTGGATATGGTTCCCAATTCAGCTCCCTGCCAGTGCCAATAAGGAAGAGGAGATACAATAGTAAAGGGGGGGGAGAGAGGACAGAGTGGAGGTGGCAGAGTTTGATTGTAAGGGAGTTAAAACCCCTAACAGATGCTCACTTGCTGCACAGTCACCCCTTACACACACACACAAACACGCGGCTGGTTTCTTTTTGTGTGTGTGTGTGTGTGTGTGTGTGTGTGTGTGTGTGTGTGTGTGTGTGCGTGCGTGCATGCCCTGGTGATACATCTTAATTACACAATGGAGTGCAGGCCATGTGCCATCTCATCATACCATGTCAAATCTCTTAAGCAGCACTAGCGAGCGTGAGAGGAAGAGCGAGAGAGTGTGTGAGATAATGTGCAAACCATAGAAAGAGAAAAGATGGAAAAAGCAGAATTGAGTAGAGCAAGAATTGGGGTGTAAAGGGAAGTAAATCTTTGTCTGGGATGCTTTGGGGTGAAACTATTGTGGGTCCCTGTTTGAAGGGTTTCAAAAACATAAAAAGGCTTGTAGTTTTGTGTGACTGTTTGTGATTTATCCATCAGTTCTGTCAATGCTAATCAAATCTAAAAGAAAACTCTGCTGCTGCTACCATTGAGGGGATCTAGTTTTGTCCTCAGGATGAGCAGGTGGATGAATACACAGTTCTAGCATGTCAGGGAAAGAATGGGGCTGGGGGCGTTGTTGTGGCCTGCTGAGTCATCGTGGCCAGGGTGAGCTCTAAAAACAGCCCGCCAGCCCCCAAGAGCAATGGTTAATCGTGGAAAGACTGGTGTTAGGGTAAGTGTGCCTGTGTGTAGGCCGAGCCTGTTTGGCGGCCAGTTGCGGTGGGTTTTGGCGCGCCGTGGTGTGACAGGGCCAGTCAGGCGGATGGGTCGTGTGTTGTTGTAGTCGCAGCGGTGGGGAAAGCCCTGTACAAGCAGCTCGCAGCTCTGCTGGCTGGGAGAAGAGCCGCGGCAGCTCTCCCAGATTAAAAAAAAAAGCTCTGTCCTTTTGTTTCCATGGCTGTTGTGTTGCCTCTGCTGTGGGTTTGGGAGTCTGGGCTGTGTGTCCTCCTGGTTGTCTGTGACTGTCCCGTTGTGACAGTCGGTCCTATTCTGGACCTCTTGTGTTGTGCTCCGACACCACAAAACCTGCCCCAGACATCCACTTCCTGGATTGGTGGTGTCAACCCAGGAAGTGTAACCTTTAAACGACAAAAAGCTGAGTAGAAAAAAGTAAATGGCATAGGGTAACGTTCTCATTATCACAGAAACAGAAAATTTGCAGCATGTATTTTGCAACACACAGCTGAACATACATTAAGACTTAAAAGTATGTATTACACTGAGGGGGGAAAAAAATGTAAAGATATTGATCCGTTTAGGCAGGTACATACATAATTATTTGATTTAGGCGTGATGACTGATTGAACAATTTGGACCAAGTGTGTTCCTGTCTGCGTCAGTTGGCAGACAAAATGCCAAAGCATCATCCACAGTCCAAATTTAGGGTGTTTTATGTGTTTCTTTCTATTTTAAGCACTGATTGCAGTATAAATAACTTTAGCAAACTCTTGTTGGATTAATCCGTTTTCATTTTGGCAAGTTAACATGTAAGAATTTGTGTTCTCCAGGGTTTTGGTGGTTGCCTATCCACACAAATCTAATCATAGCCTACTAATCCTCACTGTCTTGTCTTGTGTTCTATTCTGGCTGCCAAGATAAAAAAAAAAAAAAAAAAAATCCAGGCATGTTGTTGGAAACCGAATTTAGTGTACTAGTACCTTAACTATTTCTGATCTTCAAATGTTAAATAGGAATAACTTCCCTTTTATGTATTTTCTTTTTTTTTTCTTTCTTTTTCTTTTTCTCTTAGTGATGAGATAGGTGGCATTTATAAAACTCACTTTGCGGCACAGTACTTCTGTTTTAAGCAAATACCCAGTTACACAATAAAGGGGAAGACTGTGCAAGTAGCTACAACTAAAATATATCAAACAAACCAAAGAAGGGACACTAAAGCTGCAAGGTCTCCTGCCATTCGTATTATAGTGCCCCTTTGAATAAAACAAGCAAAATTAATATTTGTCTTATTTTTATCCTAAAGCTCTGGATACAGTTTCTTTTCTTAAAAGCTCTAAGAAAGGTTTCCGAAAGTACATACAACATATGGCCTCTTGTCGTACATTGATCTTTCTTGATACTAAACATGTAGGCCTATTCATGCATGTATCTGTGGAAAACACCTACAGTACACAGATGTGTATCAGTCTTTAATCCTGTGCTCCATGTGCACCTCAGGCTAGCTGGTCGGTCTGTAGCAGGATAATTGGCTCCAGTCCGTCTCTCTGTCACTCAGACCTGCAGCAGCTGTGACTGCAGAGCATCACGGTGTCACGAATACACCAGTCCCCTAGCTGCATTACGCTGCGGAAGTCTCCCTATACTGTACACAATAAAGGATCACAAAGCACACACATAGAAAGACATACACACACTTGCGCAAATAAACCCACATACACTCAGCTGGCTGCTTATGAGAGTTTTGCAGGACTGGACCTCTGACATAATTTACTGTCTTTAACATCTGCTTTCTCTTTCCTGGCTCTTCATCTCATCCAGTTGGCTCGACCACTGAATAAAATAAAACATTTCTGTCAGAGTGTCTTTAGCTTTAGAATTATGTGTGAGGGACTGTGCCTCTACTGTGTGTGTGTGTGTGTGTGTGTGTGTGTGTGTGTGTGTGTGTGTGTGTGTGTGTGTGTGTGTGTGTGTTTTGTGGTTGTGCATGTATGCCATTTCCAAAGTGTTTTTGTGTTCTTAAACCAGGTTTGGATGTGAATTGCTCCGATAACTGGACTGCTGCTTGCAGAGAAATAGTGTGAGATAATTCTCTTTATAAAAAAGCTCAGACCGTCATTTTACTCAACAAACAGAACACTTCTTGTTTCTGGAAGGACAAGAAAACACTTTCTTTTTCAGGTGAACTCCTCAGTCAAACACAAGTCTGCTCATGATTTGAGCCTGTTGCTGCTGTCTGTCTGCTGTCACTCCTGCTTGCTCAGGTCACAGCTCCATTATCTAACAAAGACTGACGAGTTCTTCTGTCTTCATTTCTGCAGGCACAGAAATCGTGGATAGAAAGAGCATTCAGCAAGAGAGAATGTGTTCGTATCATAGTGAGCGCCAAAGACCCCCATAGGTGAGTAAGCATGTGTGTGAAGGAAATGGACAAAAATCTCAATACATTACATTGTTGTATATACATGTGATGTAATTAATGTATATAATTCTTAATTGCAGGTAGTCATTTTTGTTGTGAACTGGGGAAGAAAGAAAGGATAAAGAAAGTATGTTTTGGTTTAAAGAAGTCTATATATTTAGGATTCCGCTGCTTCATTATTTGCTTTAAAAGATACAAGATCTTACTGAGTCAGTAAGGTAATGTGATAGCCCTCCTCATATATAGCATATTAAGAGCCCTGTTTCACTACTGACCTTTTAAAACACGCCTCAGAGTAATATCACGCTGGCCTCTATATGCATCACAGTGAGATGTTCTTTCTAATGAGCCAAAAATACTGACATTATACATTTTAAAACCACAAATGTAAACTCAGGGCCAGGCCGGTTCACAAAGAGGGAACGATTTTACATTTTAAAAGGTTATTAATTTAAGCAACAGTCAAGATTGACCTCACAGGTGCATACTGCTTATCAGTATAGCAAAGTGTAACTGGGACAGTAGTCAGGGCCTTGTCTAATACTATAACAGTGTAATGATCAGAGCACTTTAACAAAATGTAAATTAGTTTTGAGAGAGACACTTTTGCACTCATTATCTCTCATTTTCCTCTGCAGAGTCACTGTCGCAGTAGTTTCGCATTGCCAGACCTATTTCCACAGGGTCTGGCTACACCACAGATACATGTTGGGATGGGAGGGGAAAAAAACACTGTGGGTTGTTTGCATTTCTTTAAATCAATCAAAATTGTCTTGAGCGGCACTAAGCTCCGGATACAGCGACGGTGGCTCTGCAAAATAGTCTCAGGAAGGAACTTGTTTTAGTGGAACATTTGCACCCCACAAAAGAAAACGCCACGTACAGTTTTAATGAAGTTAACTGTTGACACAATACAGTACTGTCAGCTACTTAAATTAGCTGGATGCTAGGGCTAGGCAATATATTGAAATTATATCAATATCGATATATGAGGCTCGATATCGTCTTAAATTCTGGATATCGTAATATCGCAATATGACACAAATGTTGTGTTTTCCTGGTTTTAAAGGCTACATTACAGTAAAGTGATGTCATTTTCTGAACTTACCAGACTGTTCTAGCTGTTCTGTTATTTATCTTTACCCACTTAGTCATTATATCCACATTACTGATGATTATTCATCACAAATCTCATTCTGTAAATATTTTGTAAACGCACCAATAATCAACGCTATGATATCGCCGCAATATCGTTATCGATGTATTTGGTCAAAAATATCCTGATATTTGATTTTCTCCATATCACCCAGCCCTACTGGATACATGGTTAAACATAATTTGCTCTTACCAGTGTATTGACATGTATACTTCGTCCACAGCAATCTCCACCAGTCTGTCCCAAAATGTCCCAGTTAGAGAGTAAATACCGTAAACATATCCTTTGTAAATATTCACAATCATTCACTGAAAGAACCAAGCAGGCCTGCATTGTTGCACGATCCATCCAATTTTCATCAAAAGCTGCCATTTTCAGCATGTAGCTTTCTAGCTCGAAGGTTGTTGTTTCCCGTAGTGAAGGGATTTTGAGAATGGCACACAGAGAGCGCGATGTCAGGCTTTATCCTGGAAATCGACATTATCAAAATCTTTACTGCTTATGATGTTTCATTGGGTGACAAACTCCGAGGGGCAAGTCTAAGTCCTGCAGTACCAACACCTACACACACACACACACACACACACACACACACACACACACACACACACACACACCGGAAATGGCACAGTTTGTTAGGTAAACAGAATTAGCATAACCAGAGGAAAGTGGATGGAAGTCAGGAGGAGTGTAATGAGATGATCCTCAAGTCAAATCAAATCAACATTTCTCTTTTAAGTCAAAAACACTTGTGTTGACGCATTAGGCAGAAGGAGTACCTTTTGGTAAGAGATGACGGAAACATGAAGTGATTAATGAGAGCCTCCTGACTCTGTTTCCTCGCAGGGTTCCCACTCCGTCCTGTAACGTTAAAACACAGAAAGCGGCATTCAGTACATCTGAATAAGCATGTACTCGTGTAGGCATACTTCAATTCATAAAAGTTATCATTCCGCTAGCTCCTGTAGTTGCTGAGAGGGAGAAGGAGAGGAGAACATAAGGGAGTCGAAAACAAAAAGAGACAGAGCCAATAAAAGATTGCTCTTTTGATTGATTCTCCTCCTCTCCTCCCAATCAGAAGATGAAAGTCGGAAGATGAGCTGTCACTTCTTCAGTGCTCACCTCTTACTGACTATAGCAGCTCTCACGCTTTTTCTCTCCCTCTCTGTCACACACAATCTCTCTCTCCGTCGTCTTTTTACATCGTCTTTTTCTTTCTCGATTAGTTGTGAACTATTAAATTAATCGGCAACTATTTTGATAATCGGTTTGAGTCATGTTTTATTAAATAAAAGTAAAAAATCTCTGATTCCAGCTTCTTAAATGTGAATATTTTGTGGTTTCTGCTCTCCTTTGAGACAGTAAACACAAACATTTGAGGACGTCATCTTGGACTTTTTGGGAAGCACTGAGCGACATTTTTCACCATTTTGTGACATTTTATAGACCAAAACAACTAATCGATTCATCGAGAAAATAATCGACAAATTAATGTACTACGAAAAGAGTCGTTAGTTGCAGCCCTATTCTCTAGGAGCTACTTGTGGGGCTCTGGTTTCTCAAGATGTCCAATCCTCTGTAAAGGACTGTTTAATATACCAATCTTGCATTCACTTTCTCCTCTCACCCAGGTGCTGTTGTGGTCGTCTGGTAGGTCAGCATGTGGGCCTGCCTCCAGGCATCTCATCCAGTCAGAATGATAAGGCAGATCGTTTGGCCAAGAATGACAGCCTGTCGGAGAAATGGTCGATCAGCAAGCACACACAGCTCAGCCCCACTGATGCCTTCGGCACCATTGAGTTCCAGGGGGGAGGACACTCCAATAAAGCCATGGTGACTCCCATATAACAAATCTACTAAGGCTGAATGATTTTTTAATTGCAGTAATTTTCACTGATATTGCAATTGTGATAAGATTTGCCATATGATTTTCACTAAAAAAAACATTAACATTACAATGATTATGGTGTGAGTCTTGCGATGATCTGTACCAAACAAAGATGTTTTCTTATATCTGTAGAATATGATTTATAGGCCAGGACATCTCTGCAGCACGACACTATTTAGTTTAAAATGGTATTTTGATAGACTGGTTAAACCAGCCCGATCTGCTTGCGATTTGATTTCTCCCTGCAGCTCAGGCTGGAAACCTGTATGTTTATCTCTCCTGCTTCTGTTACAATTTTGCGGGAACCAATCACAAACTGGCTTATCCACCTGGCGCGCTATTGGCGGGTTTAACACGATGACGATAGAGAAGCGACCAAGCAGCTTTTTGTTTACATTCAACAAGCCGGCCACCGAAGCGCAGCAACCTGTTAATGCCGCTGCTACGTCACCCAGATTGTTGCTCTGATTGGTTGAAGGACTATCCAATTGCGTACAGAGTCATTTGAACTATGCCTGTTGATCACGCCTCTTGCAGAGAAAATACAGAGCAGACTCCCCAGACTGATGTTCAGTCTTAAAAGATGGAGCTTGGTCTGCTGATAGCCTGACTAGTATTTTGACACACTTTTTGGCTTTAACCCTCTGAGGTCTGAGGGCATTTTCTCACATCTTCTTAAATTTACCTTTTTACAGTATTTGCATAGAACTAATCCCCATGTGTTTCATATCAAAATGTTCAGAACAAACTCAGCTTTTCCGTAAGTGGCGCCCAAATGTTTTTTTCTAGAACAATGCGTAAAGAGATACTTTGGCGCTAAAGCTGAAACGTTGATGTTGGCTTTTTGAAATTACTCAAATCTCTTTTGAAAACAAACCTTAACTTATGACGTGTTGTACGAATTGTTTCGGTGCTTGAAATGAGTTTACCAAAGTTTTAGGTTATATATGATTAAAATAGTAAATAAATGTCTAAGATGAAATTATGTAATATCGTTTTTTGAGTAGGAGTTTTATCAAACATCGCTTGGACGCGCCGGTGTGTCTTTCATCATCAGAGGGTTAACAAACAAAGGCGGACTTTCCATTAGGCAAAGGTCGCCGATTGCCTTGGGCCCCGAACTACCAGGGGCCCCATTAACACCTATTAAACTTATGGTCAAGCTTGTTTCTCACTCTTCAACTAATAATCATGTCATTCTAAAAATCCATATGCTAAAATGGGGCAGTGGTGGCCTAAAGGTTAAAGAAGTGAGCTTGTGACCGGGAGGTTTGCCGGTTCAATCCCTTGACCGACAGGATAATATCTGGGTGGGGAAAGTGTCCCTCCCTCATCACCACCACTGAGGTGCCCTTGAGCAAGGCCGTTAACCCCAACGGCTCCAGTGGAGCTGCTCAGTGGCAGCAGATCAGACTGGTTGGACTGGGCAGCTTCCAGGTATGAATGTGGAACTGTGTGAATGTGACAGGTCGCCGTTGCAAATGAGAAGTTGTTCTCAATCGACTTACCTGCATAAATAAAGCTTAAGAAAACAAAATAAATTATGACCAAATGCCATCAGCAACCCCCCTGCTAGCGAAGTAGCATGTTAGCACACTGTTAGTAAATATTGAGACTCCAGCGATTTAAACATTCTAGTGATTAATTGTTCAGCTCTAAAATCTACTTGGATGCATTTTGTCAGTGTCGCTGCTTGCTTCTAAAGATAGTCCCAAGGCAAACAAAAACAGAACAACCCGAAGATTTATGAGGTCCAAATGCACATGACCTCTTCAGGAAGTGCTCCTTTGTGTTAATAATTGTGGTCTTGAAACTGGTAAAATGGATTAGTGAGATGCATCAGGTGTCAAAGATAGAGTAGGCCGTGGTACAGCGGTCTTTCCGGAATATACTGTAAAGCCCCTGACACACCAACCCGATGGCCAACCGTCGGCAGAAAAGCCAGTCGGACTGATCAGTCTCCCCGAGGTCCAAAAAGTGCCTCTGGACACACCGAAGCAATGCCGATTTGAGCGTATGTTTTGCGCGTGCGCGAGACGTAATACGTCCCCATAACAGCAGGCAGCGCTAATGTGTATTGTCGCCCAAAAACTGAAAACTGGCAGCTGATTGGACGAACGCGTCACATGGGTCTTGCTGCTCCCAGATTTTTCAACCGGGCATAATGGCGGCTTCGTTCAGAATACGATCTCATATTTTACGAAGATAGTTCACCGAAACGTGTTTCTGAAAACATTTTAAGGAGAAATAGGCCGTGCAGTTGCTGAATCTGTCTTCATTTCAGGATGACAAAGGTCAGTTTAAAAGATTTCTGTCAGATTTTGAGAGGCGTTCTCGCTCATCCCGCTCGCCATTTCCGGGTTAGCACTTTACCAATCAGATTGCCAAAATGAAGGCCGACGGCTCCTCCGACGGACGACGGCACAGAACACACCAAACAGACTCGAGTCACTGACCTCGCCAGACTGTCCGAAGGGCGATTATTGGGTTGGTGTGTCAGGGCCTTAAGATGAGGATTGTAAAAGCTAAAAGTGCATAATAATTGAATGAGATTTGTAAGATATTTTAAGCTGCAGTTTGAGTTTACACAGGTTTAGAGCACGAATGTGTTAGATGCTTGGCTGACTGAAAGTAATTCAGCTCTTCATCTGGATGGCACAGTTATACCAGCGCTGTGAAAATTATTGAATATCCCAATGATTGCCATTTGTTCGTCAATTAATTATTTAATACAGTCCAAATGGAAAATTAAAAATGAGGACTCATCTAGTGTCTGTTCCAATTACTGGCTGTAACTGGCTGGATAATCATAATAATTATTTAAAGGCATCACACATATGCAGCAAAATCAATCAAAGAAGTGTAATTATTATGTCATTACATATAATTATTGATTTAAATGATTTAGGTGTCTAAAGACTGCAGCAGATACAATTTTGCCTGATTAATCCATCCGTAGTTTGATTGTGCACGTTATTCACACTGTCACCGTCTACGAGAACCATGGTGACAGAATCGCATCACACTACACTATATCATACAGGGAATTCAGATGATTAAGGCTGAATTAGGTCTGATTTATTCCCAGTGTTAAATAATTCATCAAGACACATGTCAGGTTGGGTGTCTGAGGGTGAATTAGAAAGATAAACAGATGCTCTATAATGCATCTCCAATCATTGCAAACATCTGTTCTACTGTTGTAGCTTGAAAAATGAAATCCATGCACTCAGGCAACTCTGATCCTTGTGATGCTTTTTCTATTTTATAATTTCTCCTTTACAGATTTGTTTCATGTAAGGACTGTCCTCCCCTCAAAAATGCCCACATAAGTCTTTTGTTCAAGCAGCAATTAGGACTCATATTTACGTTTATAGTGGGAGCGTCCTCTAGTGGCTATAGTAGTTATGATGGGAGCAAAGCAGGAAGTAAGGTGATAAAGTGCCACGTGCTGCCTGAGATGGTTGAGAACTGAGACGCCCCGACTCGGAGTAGTTTCCTGGATCTGTGTCACGTGGGCTCTGCCACGGCCACGCCACTTTAGGAGACTAGCAGCAGGTCCTGAGTGTATTGATTCCAACTGGAGAAGCGAACGTGAAAACAGATTATGAGCGATTCTTTTGCCCCATAGTCACCAAAGTATTTCTCACAAGCCACATATCTCCAGGACATTCTGACACTAAAATGGCATTTTTCAGAAGGACACAGGAGAAAATGAACTTAGTTTGAGACCTGTTTCTGTCTCAGGACCAAACTCTAGCGATCTGACGTTCGTGAACGCCCTAACAACTAATCTCTGTGATGCTAAATATGTCTTTTAGCCGTGTAAATATCTAACATTAGCAAAAGAACATATTAATACATCATTTAAATATAACTTGATCCATACATACAACGTTCTCTACACGTTCAAACAAGGCCATGCCCCTTTAGGGGACAGGAAGTGTGTATCGTCATTATCGTCATTGGTGCTGCTTGAAACATGCTATCTTTAGTATAAAGGATCTTTGGTTCTGCTTAAGGAGGGAGGTTGGGGTGGTGCATGGGTCAAACAAACTGACTTTCACCCAGGTGATCGGGGTTTGTGTCCCGTACAATAAAAATGGAACAAACAGAGTTACATCATGTTCTATGTCACGTACGTAAACAGAAGTTAAGTTACGTCTGATTTGAACCCAATCCACAATCTTTTTCTAAAGTTACCGTTTCACAACTTTACTGTCATGTTAAAAAAAGTTACATTCTCGGGTTTAGATATGAGGACGGAAAACGCTCCAGTGGGTCGTATTTCCTGCCACCACTAGGGGCGCTAATTTAGGAAACGTTCCTCTGGGTCGTATAAAGGCGCTGACACAGCAACCCGATTATCGGCCGTCTGACAGTCTGGCGAGGTCGGTGACTCGAGTCTGTTCGGTGTGTTCCGTGCCGTCGTCAGTCGGAGGAGCCATCGGCCTTCATTTGGGCCGATCTGACTTGTTGAATCGGCCAGTGGGCAGTCGGACTCAGAAATGACGAGCGGGATGAGCGAGACTAACGCCTCTCAAAATCTGACGAAAATCTTTTAAACTGACCTTTGTCGATCTGAAATGAAGACAGATTCAGCAACTGCACGGCCTATTTCTCCTTAAAATGTTTTCAGAAACACGTTTCGGTGAACTATTTTCGTAAAATATGAGATCGTATTCTAAACGAGCCGCCATTATGGTCGGTTTTGAAATTCAGGAGAAGCTAGACCCACGTGACGCGTTCGTCCAATCAGCTACCGGTTTTTATTTTTTGGGTGACAATACAGATTAGCGCTGCCTGCTGTTATGGAGACATTACGTCTATATCACCGATTGTTTGGAGGACTTGTTGTTCATATCAAGTGCTTGTAATACATGTAGCATATGTGTATGCATGTGTTTGTAGTTATGTCTCAGCCACATGCAGACTTCAAGTCATCATGTACCCGAGGGCGATGTACATCACTGACACATGCCCCACTGCTTTCAGTACGTGCGAGTGTCTTATGACACCAAGCCTGACCTGCTGCTTCACCTGATGACCAAGGAGTGGCTGCTGGATCTGCCCAAGCTGCTCATCTCAGTCCACGGGGGCCTGCAGAACTTTGAATTACAGCCCAAACTCAAACAGGTCTTTGGCAAAGGGCTCATCAAGGCTGCCATGACAACGGGAGCCTGGATCTTCACCGGCGGGGTCAACACAGGTGAAGCACAGTACACACATGCAGCTTATTTTGAGAACTAATGTCAACTAATCTTTATTATACTCAAAAGGTGTGCTACATCAGCTTAAATGTGAGTGTAAATGTTTCTAATAAAAAATATTTTGTTAGGATATTTTATCAGCAATGTGCTACTTCACTTTTTATACAAGATGAGTGGCCTTGCACTTATGTTAGGAGTATGATGAGCATATTCACATGTGCTTCATAAGTTATTAAATAACATTTTATCAAGCTGCTCAGGGCTGTAAAGATGTTCAACCACTACATCACTGTGAAATGGTTCTTGTAGCTTTATTATGGGCTCTCAACTAAACTTACAGACACTCATAGTTAGACCAGACAGGTGAAGGATAACTCTCAGGGAGTCTAGACTGCTTCTTTTTTATAGCTAGAAGTTAATAAAAAAGGTCACATTTAGATCAAAAGGTATATTTAATTACACAAACTGTATTCAAATCAGTAAATACTATTTTAAACAAAAAATGAAAAAGAGTTATTATTTTATATGTTGTGTAACAGACTGAGGAGACAATTAGGGCCTATCATAAAAGTATACTTGTCAAGGAATCATATTCCATTGAAATTAATGCAGGAATTTCCCTGTTATAGTCTTGAAGAATCAAGGTTGTGGAAAACGTCGACTTAAGACTTAAGACATGATTACGGAGATCTCTTTTCAGAGATGATGAGTAGCTGGATGAATTTTGCCTTGAGCAGGATTTATTTATTTTCTGAGCTCAGTAAGCTATGGATAGTGGCGTGAAGTCTTACATTTGGTAAATGCTTTGCTGCAATGATTACCATGCATTGATAAATGAATGACCGTGTTGCAAAATGCATGCGTCTTTATATATTTGTTTTTAATGCTAATATTGGTTTCTTAGTTTTCCCTTTTGTCTTCTTATTAGCGTTGTGTCACTTTCACTGTATGCTTTGTTCTTGTATTGTTTCTAGGTTTACGAAAAGAAAAGCATTTTTAGTAACTGAGATTCATTTTAGCAGGCTTTAAATAAGAACAAAGATGGGGCAAAACATTTTGATAGGAGAGATAAGAACAGATAGAAAGAAATGACACAGCGTTGGATGCTCAAAGTAAGATTTTGTGACACAATGGGTGCAAAAGCAAGAAAGAGAAAAAGGAGAGGCCTGAATAATGGATGGAGCGATTAATTGGAAGGACAGTGGAGGTAGAGAAAGAATGAATGTCAGCAGGAGAGATTGGATAAGATGGCCTCCAGGTCTGACTGCTGCTCCCCTGAGGACAACAGCGTGCGTGCGTGCGTGCGTGCGTGCGTGCGTGCGTGCGTGCGTGCGTGCGTGCGTGTGTGTGCATTCACATTGGTTGCTGTTGTCTTCTGCGCCTCATAGATCCTTTTTTTTTCACAACACATTGTATCATTATCAATGTTTACACTGTGTATTGATTGTGACAAAACATTTTGCTGTGTGTTTCTGTGTCCTTCTCTTAATCATTTATGAACACACACACACACACACACCCACGTACACACACAGGAGTGATTCGCCATGTGGGTGATGCATTGAAAGACCACGCCTCTAAGTCCAGGGGGAAGATCTGCACAATTGGCATTGCTCCGTGGGGGATTGTAGAAAATCAAGAGGATCTTGTTGGCAAAGATGTGAGTCTCTGAGAACAAACAAAAAACGTTTCAGATCGGGTGCTTGCATGCCTTAGCCCTTGCTTGCGTGTGTATATGTGAAAAATGTCCCATGCAGTCCACTGTTGCCATAGCCTGTAGATTGCAGTTGACAGTTTATTAACTAAGATGCTGAGGAAGCCAATCCGATCTGTGATAAACACTCCTTCAAAGTGAGTTGGACAGCTGGTGGAACGACATGAGACTGCGAAGTAGATGCTGACTCTTTTGAATCTCGTGAATCAATGTTGTAGTTAAAATTTTATCAGAATGCACCACACTCTGTGCTGCTGAACAAGTCAAGCAGAGCAGATTAATGTTGGTAGCTGCAACAAGATTATTAAGTGCTGAAGCTTTGTTCTGTGCTTGATTGGTCTCAACGTTATGCCTAATGACCAGATGAGTTTACCAGAGATCGTCAGGCGCGTCTCCACTCGACCAAACCCAAGCTTCTGAGAAACTGTCATTAATGTTGTATAAATATTCATCCAGTTTTTAGTGTCATTTAGTAGTACAATACATGCTCAGTAGCTGAGTGAAATGATTTGACAAGAACCAAACAAACATCTTTGATCACCCTGACAAAAGCTCTATGCTTAATCATTGGTGTCTTAAAGGGGCACTGCACAGTACTTTATGAGTGACAGATTTTAAAAACATTGTTGGTGCAGTAGAGTCAGAAATATCCAGATGTATAGTACTGAGTACGGGTCAAGCCCTGAAATGATGGATCCTGTCTGCCATGATGCAGCCAGTACTGTCTCTTCATTAGTTTCTCTTTGCTTGGTAAATGTTGATGCCTTTCAAACTCTGCGCCCCAGTTTGTAACATAGTGCTCCTTAAATTAAAACTCTTGAAAATTAGAACATTCTAAAATGCCAAATAATTTTCTTTGCCAATGCATGGGTTACATTAATGTTGCTAAGAAAACAGGCCCTTGTTATCGTCAAACCACACATTATTCACCATATCCATAACCAGTGTCGGGCAAGTTACTTCCTAAATGTAATACATTATAGATTCCTAGATACTGTCATTTTTAGAGTAAATAGTTATATTACAATATTCTTCTCACTGAATTGTAATGCTTTACACTACTTTTGAGTTACTTTCACAACAAACGGGATCAACAAAGTCTCATTTTTATCCAACTTAATACATCATAATTTATAATCTATTACAGCAAAAAGCAATACATTACTGTAATTACGTTACTTTTGTAACATGTCACTCCCAACACTGTCCATAACCATACATACACTGTCAGCCATGTTTGTGTAACTGTTAAATGTTATCTTCCCTTGGACAGGTGGTGCGTCCATACCAGACCATGTCCAACCCCATGAGCAAGTTGACGGTTCTAAACAGTCTCCACTCCCACTTCATCCTGGCAGACAATGGCACCACGGGAAAGTACGGCGCAGAGGTCAAACTGCGACGTCAGCTAGAGAAACACATCTCCCTGCAGAAAATCAACACACGTGAGTGGAGTTTACTGTACAGTATCTGCCTTTAATGGCTGCTGACCTACTTACCCTAAATCGCAGGAGGTGTTTTTAAATGACACAGCGACTGATAACAACATAATTGAACCGTAATCCTCGTTTTATCAACGACACCACTGTGGGTTAATTGTGTTTAAAGCTGCAACCAGACTAAAATAATCATTGTGTGCTTTATACTGAACACATGACAAGGTATTTTTAGCCAGCTGTGATATAAATCAACTAGCCTTTGAAACTGTTTTCCCCTTCAGGAGGGATTTTTTTTTTTCTTTCAAAGCTTCCTGACACCTCAGATGAACTCTTTCTTCAGATGAACCTGCTTGATAATCCTTGTTGTCTCCTTGTTTTGGGGTGCCGCACAAAGCTTCTCAACAAGCTAAGCAAACAAACACAGACATAATGACCAGCACATGACCATTGTACACATACACACATATATACTGTACTGCAGACACATATAGTTCATTATGTTATGTACACACATATGAGAATGAAAGGTGCATTCGTTGTAGTGTTTTTATCTAAATTTGATACTTGATAGTACCAGCCAATCGGAACATGGAACGTGGAAGGTGTTTTAAACCACTGGGTCAACATTTGAGACGTTTAGAACTTATTTTTGTATTTTTTATCAGCAGTCTTGTAATAATATAGAAAAATATTATTACACTCTGCTGTTGAAACTCAACAGAATCTATTCTGTGTTTCTGTGCAGCCCTCCATGTCTTCATTTTAAAACGTGTTGCATCAAAGGTATATTATGCTCCTAAAAGGGCAGCAAGAGTATATTTGCATTCTTGTTTGTGTGAGGCCAAGGTGTTTATGTCCTGCATGTATATTAATATGTATTTGTGTCAGCAAGGGCACATATTTGCCTTTGCGTGGAGTGTTCATCCACCGTTGAGCCCTTGTCACATTGCATTTCTCCGTTTTCAATTTTCACATTATACCTTAGCTCGAAACCAAATGGATTTGCATGAATACAAAATGCATTTCTCTGTCTTTCTCTCTCGCTCACAAACAGCGACAGAGGCACACACACAAACCTCCCTGATACCCTTTAAATGTATTTCTCAATAGCCTCTCACAGCATTGTTTGGAACGCGCCAGAGCCGGGAAAAAAACCTGAGTTGGAGAAATTTTGTTTGCAGCCATGATTTATTTGTTATTGCCTTCTTTTGTTGTCAACATAAAACCTCTTTATAATAATTTCCTCAGGGTTTGGGTGACATGAATGCATACATTTTAACATCAATGCTTATTAAAAAACTGAGGATGTCAGGCGATTGATGGTACCAAATGGATGTATGATTACAGTGTTGAGAGCAATATCATGACTCAAATCTTGCCTTTGTCAACACCTTTTTTATTCACTTCAGACCTATGACTGATGTTCACTGATAGTGACTTAAATGTCACTTAGAATGAAACTGGGCTTTTTTTATTATGAGTGTAACCACCACCATATTCCTCCTAACCAGGCATGGTGGTTAGGAGGTTTGAAAAAGTAACAGTTTTCCGTCATATTGTTCTGCAGTATCAGCTGTTTTTCATGAGTTGTCAAGGACAGAAAGTGCAGTTTAGAAATCCCTCTCCCTGTGCAGTGTGCTCAAAAATAAAAAAAACATTGTGTATAATGGAAAAAAAGTTGTTGTTTTTACCCAGACATTTCAAATAATACATTTGAAAGCTGTAATTGCAATACCGTAATACTGTGAAACCGTGATATTTTTGCTTAAGGTTATCATACCATCAGGATCTCATACCGACCCATGCCTACTCCTAACTCAGGGGTCTTTAACTTTTTTAAGCCATGGACCCCTTGGCTGAAAGAGACGGATCATATTGTATAGATAGTGTGTAGAATTAGCACAGTGACTCCTTAACTGTATCTGTGGCTGGCTACCATAGTGGCTACCTTACCTATAGTGTGCATATCATCAATGTTGTGTACATTTTAAAGATGTTTTTTTTCCCACAAATAGGCCGATTTATCTTTACTTAAAGTGCTCATATTATGCTTTTTGGCTTTTTCCCTTTCCTTTATTGTGTTATATATATTTTTACGAAGTGAAAAAGCCCAAAGCCCCCCCCAAAGGGACTTACCATCTCCACCAGAAAACACTGTTCACCAACTGCTCCAAACAGCTCTGTTGTAGTCCAGCCTTTACTTCAGAGACACACGTGGTCACTTTGGAACACACGTTATAATGCTCGCCTAGCTGCTAGCATGGCACGCCCTCATACTCTGCTTCTGACTGGCTAGTAGTCCTTACCTAGGTACTGTCAGGACACGCCCTCATACTCTGCTTCTGACTGGCTAGTAGTCCTTACCTAGGTACTGTCAGGACACGCCCTCATACTCTGCTTCTGACTGGCTAGTAGTCCTTACCTTGGTACTGTCAGGGCACGCCCTCATACTCTGCTTCTGACTGGCTAGTAGTCCTTACCTAGGTACTGTCAGGACACGCCCTCATACTCTGCTTCTGACTGGCTAGTAGTCCTTACCTAGGTACTGTCAGGACACGCCCTCATACTCTGCTTCTGACTGGCTAGTAGTCCTTACCTAGGTACTGTCAGGACACGCCCTCATACTCTGCTTCTGACTGGCTAGTAGTCCTTACCTAGGTACTGTCAGGACACACCCTCATACTCTGCTTCCCTCTTACCTAGCTACTGCGCATGTGCGACTCTCAACAAAGATGGAATAGAAGTGAGATGTCTCACTCTGTAGCTAAAACAGAGAGCTCAACACACAGGGTGAAAAGAGGAGCGGCAGCAATGTGCAGTACAACAAAAATATGGTGTTTTTTGAAAATTAAACCACGTAAACCTATAATTCTGATATAACCTCTAAATACAAATATGAACCTGAAAATGAGCATGATATGAGCACTTTAATATATGTTGGATTCATATTAATGTATATTTACAGACATTATTTTTGAAAACAGAATCTTATCAAAACATAATTTGTCGACCCCCCCTGCACTTAATCTGAGGACCTCCTAAGGGTCGCGGACCCCCTGTTGAAGTTCTCTGTCCTCCTGACTTCGGGGATTTAAGAAATGTCTCTGGGTTCAGCCATAGACAGTTAAATAAATGGACTAACAGATCCCGTTGCTCTGGACAGAGACCGGTGAAGTCTATTAGAAGAACTTTCCCGGTGATGGCTGAGCGTTACTGCGCAGCCTCAAACTGAGCTTGATGACGTAGATGTGACGTGAGCAACGTGTCTGAACGTTGTAAGTCTTCTGGTAGCTGTGCCGAGAGAAATCTCAATCATTCCCAATCTATCAGAGACGGAGAGCGTAGGTATATGTAAGGAGATAACATAGGCACAGGCTAATTATTGCTAACTAAAATGCTAGTTAACATTAGTAATTAAACTAAACAGCTAATGTTAGTCCAAACTGCCTGCGAGCTTCTCCTGTACTGTACGGTAATTCCTCTACTATGAGACAGTAAGTCTCGTGGTTATGACTCAATCGTTAGACTATTTTTATAACAATGTCTGCTAGCCATAACGTGAGATACAAGGTTATGGGGCCTTTTATACATTGGCAAGTTTCTTTAGAAATAAACAATGGGTTCAGCAGGATACACAAATGTACTTCCTCCATGTTCATCATCGAGACATGTGACCCATGGACTTCCCTTTGTCATCCTATGCCTGGACTTAAAAAAAGGGGCTGGGAAGGCAAAGGGACGCCCAGTCGTCATACAAGCATCTTGTTAACATGTTATTCGGCACAAGGTGCTCCCCAGTGTGTGCAGGTAAGGGAATGCGCAGCCGTGGATCTGTTCTGTGGTTGGAAATGGTGGACACGTGAGTCCTAGCTGTGTACCGAATAAAGGTTGGGGAACCAAATAAACGTCATGTTTTTTTGATGGATATGATATGTTATGATGGTTATGTACTCTGCTGTCCCTAATTTATCCAGCATCTGACTAGCTTTAACATATCTCTGGATCCAGCACTAATACTGCTGACTATCTGTCCAATCTGAGTTTTCTGTTGCACGACTAAAACAACCTTTGAAAGTACACATGTTCCACCAAAACAAGTTCCGTCCCGAGGTTATTTTGCAGCGGCACCGTAGCTCCGTCCGGCGCTTAGCGCCGCCCATGACGATTGTGATTGGTTTAAAGAAATACCAGTAAACCTGAGCACGTTTGTCTCCCATCCTGGAATGCTGTGTGGACTAGCCAGACCCTCCTCCGCAGCACTGTGGAGGAGGGTCTGCGAGACTACTCTGACACTAACCTTAACCTCTGCGGTGTCTGAGGTTACACTGATAACCACCTTCAACTTTATAACCTACCACTCAGAGTGCCAACTGCTTCTTGAGGTGAAGTGCTGTATTAGACAAAATTGATCCATAACCCTAATCAGAATTCATCTAATAACCCTAATAATTCACCAAAGAGCATTCTTGCCATGATCAATCATGTCTTCATAATATACTGTACCTTGTTGTGCGTACACACATGTATCCTTCGCTCCCTCATTCACCTCTGAAGGGTTGGCAGACAAGGACCATTTTTTTATTTGATTACCTGTCCACGGTCAATCGAGGAGTGCATCAATTTTCCTCACCGCAGGGCTCCCGTGGGATCCAAGAGTAGTCTGAGGTCCTGTCAAGGAAAGGAGGATAAAAGAAAATAAAGAGGAGAAGAACCGTTTAGTTTGAATGGCGTGTGGGTTGGGGACCACACGTAACCACAATCCCTTTTTTTTCTTCCAACACAGTCACACACACTGCACACAAATACAAGATGAAAGAAGTGTGGTGGATAGATATGTGTAATCTCCCCCTGTGGTATTTCTGTGACGTCTGGGCAATCCTGTAGCTAATCCTACTGTGCCTGTGTGCAATTTTCCATGCATCACCATGTGAGTGCCAGAAATGCTGTAGCAATCAAATTGTCTCTACAGTATTATAACACAGTTTTTAAATACGGGAATCGGCTCTATATAACAAATGTGTGTGTGTTTTGGTCTGACTACGCTTTGATATTGCAAATGTTTTTAACGAATCTTTTAGGTCATGATAATTTGGACATTTGGATTTCCTGTTGCCAAAAAATATTTGTGCTCATTTTGCACAGTGGTGGCCTAGAGGTTAGAGAAGCCTGTGACTGGGAGGTTGCTGGTTCAATCACCAGACCGCCAGGATCAAATCTGGGTGGGGAAAATGAAAGAGCAGCGCTTGTCCCTCCCTCATTACCACCACTGAGGTGCCCTTGAGCAAGGCCCTTAACCCCAACCGCTCCAGTGGAGCTGCTCAGTGGCAGCAGATCAGACTGTGGTTGGACTGGGCAGCTTCCAGCTATGAATGTGGAACCGTGTGAATGTGACAGGTCGTCGTTGCAAATGAGAAGTTGTTCTCAATCGACTTACCTGGATAAATAAAAGTTAACCTCAGTCCTCAGAAATCAACCGGAGTTTAAAATGTGTGTAAATAAAACACAGAGAAAGCGGAAGGTAACGGACATCCGGCTGGGAACAGTGACATCCGGTGGAATATCCAGTGGCAGCGGAGCAATGTGGGATGTCATGGATATGGACTAATTCAGTACGGACTTATTTGGAACGGTGTCCAAGCACTGCTTGGCCTTTGACGAACAGAATTTGTGGCCAAGATAACAGAAGTTACCAACAGAGGTGACACATGTCTTATCATCACTCTGAAAAAGGGGCAACAATTAGGGGTGTTCACCTGGGTCGTATGTTTCCATCACTGCCGATCAGATCTGGAGCCAATAAATACCTGCAGATTGTAACCCTTTCCCACTGCAGACAAAAGTCAGATGTTAGTGAGTGAAAGTAGATTTTTTGACCAGTGGGAAATCGGTATAAAGGAAAGCTCTGGTTGTGGGTAAACAAAATAAATGGCTTAAGAGAGGAAACTGGGGTTGGGAGGCTGTAAATATTGGGGGATGGACTACAGCCAGCGCATTCACACGCTAGAGTAAAGGCTCAGCGCTGTGCCCTGCCATACATGCATGGCCCTCTCGTGACTTGTTCAGCCAGGCGTGGTTTAGCTTGATAGAACATGGAGAGAGATGCAGATGCAACTGAGCCTGGATAACGAGCACAGGTCGCTTGCAAACAGAGGGACATAGTTTAAAACCAGTGATCATGAATATGCAAAATCATATACAAATTGATGATTTAACAAAAAAAAATTGCTCATCCCAATACACTCTCATTTACGGTCTTTAAGGTCTCACACACATGGACTTTTTTTCTATTCAACTCCTCCTTACCGTCTCCTGAAGCTCGCAGACATTGTCAAACTCGAAGAAAAATCTATAAAAATGATTGGCACCATTCAGCACAACTCACTCAACCACTGCCCAGCTCTTTTGACATGTCTCCATAATGCTTTTTAATCACACACCTGCCCCAGAGAGATGACAAGTAAAAGAGGAAGAAAGGAGAGTGAGAAAATGAGAGACATAGAAAAGGGGTTGAGGTTGAGCAGAGAGAGGGAAGAGAATAATATGAAGCGCAAAGGAAGTGTGAGAATGCAGCTGTCGAGGATGCAGGCAGTGAGACGAGATATTACCTTGAGGTGTCTTGGATGAAATTGGGAAAAAGGCAGCAAGAGAAAATGTGCGTGACAAAATGAGAAAACCCTGTATCGTATTCACTCACACTTGTTTGTTTTTTTACTCGTGCAAATCTTAAATTGGATGCAGATTTTATTTTCATTTCATCATTTTTGCAGGTTTAGATAAAGTCTGCAAGAATGAATGAATGAGGCACCTTGAGTGTGCCCTCTTCCATTTCACTTAAATCACATGGAATATTAAAATAGGCGCAAAAGTACTTTGATTATCGAATGTGTGCATAGGTGTGTCTACTGTGTAACCTTCACTGACCCCCCTATGGCATTGCTTTCATTAATCACAGCATAGGCAAATAATGAAGTAGCTCTGGTAATTGAATCCAGAAGCCATAAGGTCTTGCGTTGCGGACTAGCTGCGACATTGTGACCTTCACCATGGAGCAGCCGATACAGTAGAGATTATAGTTAAACTATTGTACATGGGAAGCCAAGAGGGTAGAAATACCTATAAATATCTGGACAAACTCTTGATTTTTTTTCAAATCGTCGCTTTTGGGCAGAAACCTTGTCAATATTTCATCATTGTAACTGTTTTTCATAAATCAATGCTGATGGTTACCCTTTACGTTATGTCTGTGGGTTTTACACAAATGTAAACATTGACTAGGTGATTTCATCTGACTTTGTCTAAGGTAAATAGCTCAATGAAACGTTTTTAAATTAGCCTTTTTTCATATCCTGAAAAACGACAGTTATGGATGAGGTCCCCCCCCCGACAGCGCCAAAATATATCTTATTATATTACACTTTTCTTTCTTACGCTGTCCAACTGCGTGACCACTGGATTACTTGGTGGCTCTTGTTCTTTGATACATATCACACAACTGCAGTTTCACAGTTTGAATTTAGTTTAGAAATGTCGCCCTGTGATGAATGTGACTGTATCCATCAAACAACAGGAAAATATTATGTAGTAAAGCTTGTAAATTGTGCCCTTCAAGAATTAATATTCCAAAGCCCGTTAGATATTTGCATGTGGTGATGCTGAATTAATGACTGGTTAAATCAGTGGGGCTGAGATGACTGTGGGAGTGGATCAGTAGGTAAAACAATTGCAGGAGAATAAGCGTACAGAAACAGCATGGGGACAGTTGAAGTCATTGGGGGTAAGGTGTGTTTGTGCACGAATGGATACATAAACCTGTCAAAAAGATAAACTTGCACGGCCAGAGTGTTCCACCCTGTGGTGGAGAGATAACGGAGCCAGTAGTGGGTATTGTTGGATACGAGACTTGCTCCAGGTATAGTTCCAGGTTGAGGTTGAGGATGTGGATAGATGACAACATGCTATGTGGTGTGGAAAGAATTTGAGTGCATGATCAGTAGTGTGAACTGTGGTAAATGTCATCTGGGAAACTAGGAGTGGTTAAAAAAAACTAAAAACAGTGGTGGTCAGAGATGTCCTGGTAGATAACTTATGCACACTATTAAACAAATCAAAGAAGTCTAGACAAACGGCAATGTTTTTTTTGCCGTTTCTTTTTATTCTGTTTATATAGTTATTATTTTTTACCAATTGTTTATTCATATGTTTTACAAACCCCCATTTCAACTGTGATTATGGGCTATACGATAAACCTGACTTAAAAGACAATTCCGGCACAAAATGAACCTAGGAGTTAACAACACGTTTGCACCGAGTCAACCGTTTTTTTGCTAATCGAATGTGTCTCTTGCTTGAAACAAGATAGCACAAACTGCTGATTAGCTTATTAAGCTAGTCATCGGGACACAGGTAAAGGAAAAAGAAATCGCTATTTCTACACCACTAACAAGGCTCAAAATAGCACCATGATTCAACGGTAGCATACGCTACTGTCTTTATACTCTATCTTTTTAATAAACTGTCTGTACACGTACAAAGTTCTCAATGCTTGTGTTTACATGTAGGGACCCTCATTATGCTACCGTGGAAGTGGGGGACTGTAGCACGTCAGACATGATGACATGTTTGCTGTTGCTTTTAGGGAAACTTTAAAGTCAGTGCAGACCATAGACTGTATATAAACAAGGATGGTGCGTCTCCACTTACTCCCACTGTACAAAACTGAAGCCAAATATCCCGGATACGGGCGTTGCCATCTTGTCA
The DNA here is from genome assembly GCA_023631565.1 of Gymnocephalus cernua. Lineage (NCBI taxonomy): Eukaryota > Metazoa > Chordata > Actinopteri > Perciformes > Percidae > Gymnocephalus > Gymnocephalus cernua. The sequence continues at coordinate 3,256,575 of CM042425.1, read as the reverse complement.
TTTTGGAGCCAGAGTCAGTTTCATCCCATTTTTATACCATCAAATAGCTAATAAAGAAAAATCTGAAAATTGAACACTTGAATAATCATCAACGTGATCAGAACTTCTTCTGTTTCCTGAAATACGGAAGGCTTGTTTAATAATTAATGCTTGTGAATGATGTGCATACACGGAGAACTCATCGTAACCAAGGTTGTCTTGACTACTACTTAGGATCCACATCTGTGTAAGGTCATCTGGTATATATCATAGACTGGATATAAAGATGGACGACCCGTCTCCACTTCTCCCAACTGTACAAATTAATTTTGGAACCAGAGTTTGTGCATTAGTGATCAGGTGGTGGAGCCGCGGAATCAATGTTCTTTGATTTTTTGTTCTTCAAAGAAAGTGAGTGAACAGCTGAATGCTCCGAAAAAATACTTCAATTGTGCAAATAAGGCACACACAACGGTTCGGCAAACAATTTGGCCTTCCTGTACTTCAGCCAGCCACCAGGGGGCGATCCAGATGTTTTGGCTTCACTAACACAGTTTATGCATCAACCCCTCATTAAAGTACATGAGTCAAATAAGCTGAATCCAAACCGTTTTGGCAAGGACAAGTCAAACTTATTTTTTTGTCATATAAGAATCTAAATATAAAAATAGTAAACTGTATCAGAATAAAAACTGGGCTGACATTTAATACACTTTCATTGACACTTTATTTCACTTTGTGGGATAATACATTGTCTGTAGAAAAAGCAGGTTAACGGTTTTTGAACAAACAAACATATATACAGAACTGTATAAGCTTCAGCGCCAACAAAATGAGACTTCCATGCATGATTTTTTCATGAAGAGAGCTCTTGCAGAAGCACATACACACAGACTCGCATTCACGCCAACACACAAAGCAATGCGTTAACCCCAATTTCCCAGTTGTAAATGTATTTTCCTGACCAGCTAGACCATTCATGATTGATTCTCTCTGGCTCATGGCCTTGGAAACACTACAACTCAACTAAAATGACTGGGGGAAAGGGTGACAGACCAGCTGATTTAATCTGAATTCCTTTGAGTTTGTAAAAAAAACACCATTTGGATGTCACAACACAACTGAAATAGTAAAGTTTGAGAGAAGCTAAGCCCTTTTAATTTGTCGCTTATCGAGTCATGTTGCCTTCCTGGATCTGATGTTTCCTGTCTGCTTTTGTTGATGCAAAGGATAAGGATGTTTGTGTGTGTTTCATTTTTATTTAAAGTTTGAGTTGGGGGCTGGGGGTGGGGTGTGAAGACAACTACCCACATACTGTAGCACACCTCCTCCAGTCATGCTGATACTAATTGGATACATGCAAGGACAAACGCGGACACTTGCACAAACCCACGCACACAGAGACACACACACACACGCAGAACATGAGTCATTGCTCGATCCTTAATTAGGACCATTTAAGCATATTATGTGTGTCTCGCTTACACGCTCCTCTTTCCCATGCTAATTTCTTCTTCTGCTCGTTGCTTCCTCATCTCCCAGGCTGGATAAATATAGTAAGTTGTGGCCCCGGAGTCTCATCGACCACCTCTCTTCTTATTCCTCTGCCTCTTTCACACTGTTTAACATTAGTTTCCCTACTGAGAAATAAGGTTTGGGCACTGGGTTAAAACTATGTCTGAGATACAGAGAGACAAGGGAGAGAGTAGAGGTTTGGTGATTGTGTTATCTGATGCGTTGGAGTGTGTGAATGGTGCATGGACACAGTCATTACAAGAATAGTGGGTGGAAACGCTAAATCTGTTGAGAGAGACAGTACAGAGTGTATAGGGTATATATTGTGTAGAGTGTGTATTTTATCAGATAACCTATCCACAGAATATACTATGTCACCCCCCCCCCCCCATGTGGGACTCAAGTGTTTATCTTGATAACTAAACCTATTAAAAATATCAGATTATTTTAAAAATGCAAAGACCAATATAGCTGTTGTTGATAAAATCACCGACGTAGTAGCAGATTGATAGAAACAGAGGTCATTCTGACACGTCTAAAACCCTTTTTCCACCAAAATACAAACAGCTCACTTTGCACTGCCTCATTGACTGTAAAGGAACCTCCCTCCACTTTGAGCCTCTCCTCCTTCCCGACTTTAAAAAAGTGGAGAGGGCGCTTCTTTTCTAAAATTTGGGAAAATCCTCAATTATACCTTTAAATATATACAGTATATTTTTTTAAATATTTATTTAAAATATTTTTTTTATCCTTCTCAGCGCAACTGTCAGTTAGGTATATACTGTATATGTATGTGTATCTGTAGAAGTTGCAAAGAAACTCCCGCACATTGTCTAACTGGCAAAGATAAATTCAATAGTTGGCAACCTTTTGGTACTAGACCGGTACTTCAGGCAAATGCATTTTTGCCTGGCGCTCCTGTCTCACGTTATATGTGTGTCAAGTATTTTTCTGTTCTGATATGTATCTGTTTGAAAGTTTTCAGTCAGCATCACTACTTGGTGTTGTTGGATGTGGTCAGAAGTGTGCTCTGGTCTACCTGTTCCCACATGCAACAGTGATGTCATAGTGTACTGACAGCCTGGAGTCATAGACTACAAAGATGGACGGCTTGACAGCTCCTCCAAAATCAAAGTGCACATCAAATACATTTTTCCCAAAGATAGTTTCTGTCATTTTAGGTAGTTCTGATCACGCTCATGTTTAAGTGTTCATTTTTTTTTGATAGGTTTTAGTTTTTATTAGTTTTTTGATTCTATAAAAAAGGGGGTGAAACATCATTATTGACAGCTGTGATTGACTCGCGATTGGTCAAGCGGGTGTATGGGTGGGACTTTGGTACCACAGCTTCACTGCCTGATCACTACTGCGCAGACTCTGGCTCCAAAATGACAAGATGGTGGTGCCCGTATCCCGAATATTTTGGCTTCACTCGTGTACAGTGGGAGGAAGTGGAGACGCGCCATCCTTCTTTATATACAGGCTATGCTTGAAGTACACCTCTGCAACTCATATTGGAAGTCTTTTCACTTTAATTAAGTGCATCTATCATTAGAGTGCATGTTCCTACTTCATTTATGGAGTCCCACTTCTCTTCTGGATTAGCAAACATAAACAAACAGGGATTGGATATAAAAAATATTGTGGGAAATGAGAAGAAGAAAACACAGATTTATACTGTCTGGACAGTCCACTGCACAACAGTGTTGTACTCTCGCAGAGAAAACAATTGGTAAACTCCAGTAAGAAGGATTGCATCTTCACTAAATACGCTCGCTAACAGACTAGCTCTCCAACTTTGAGTTTACATTTCCATCTAGAACAATAGGTGTTCTTCTGAAAGTGCTGACTCATGTAACACCCTGCATGTGTTCAGCTACTTAATGTTTTATTTGATATAAAGGGAGAATTCAGACCACACAATCCGCCTCCACAGATAAGATAATTCACAGGACTCTCAGCTTTCTAACAATCACACTACTGTAGAAGCAGCAGTTGGCAGAGCATTAACACTGCTATGTGTAGGTCTTCAATTCCTTGTTAAGGCCCCAGATACAGCACTGGACTGTGTGACATTTCTTTAGTGGCAGTTCTAATTGAAATTCAGTTCATGTCCTGACCATGGATCCAGAAAAACTTTCCAAAAATACATTATACTGCAAATGTCTTTAAAACTAAAAAGATTTGTGCATTTTGTGGTCATCCCACACAGAGAAATTAGTCATTGAATTATCACAATTTGTAACCATTAGGTCCAGTAAAGATTATTTGATGCGTTAAAGGGCACTCACAGGAGGAAACAGGAGAAACGTTTTTGCGCATGTGCACTGGAGTGACAGCTTTAATTGGAATGAATGGGCTGCCATGTTTTGATACATTGAAGTTCCCACAGGAATGAATACAGTAGTCAAATCCCTCATCTGTTGATCAGAAAAACTAACTGTGAATGGGAGGTCAAAAGCCATTCAAAAATGTGTTTATTTCATTTATGGTTTGTTGACGTGTGTGTGCCTCTATCTGTGTGTGTGTTTGTGTGTGTGTGTGTGTGTGTGTGTGTGTGTGTGTGTGTGTGTGTGTGTGTGTGTGTGTGTGTGTGTGTGTGTGTGTGTGTGTGTGTGTGTGTGTGTGCGTGCGTGCGTGTGAGTGAGTGTGTGCGTGCGTGCATGCGTGTTACCAATTAACCATGGCACAGCTGTGCTTGCCCGCTCCTCATCTGCTCCTCGGTGGGTTTCAGTTGAACAATAATGTGCTTTAGATACTGCCGCGCTGCGTCCAAAGCTCACGAGTCATCAATATCAATGCTTGATCTGACACAACTGCAAGCTCACACACATGCAGGTGACGGCAAAAATAGACATCCAAAAGAAATGGAAGAATCAGTTACAAAATGCAAGTTATTAGTCTGCTTCTCTCTCACATTCAGCTTTGCTGATGTATGGTCGCATGACGCGTTGTGGCACAGTGACATTTTACCTCTTTCAAGTAGGCAAGGCCCCTAAAATATTCTCCTTATGTAACTGTCCCTGTTGCAAGGCCACAAGAGGCTGTGTGAGGCAAAGCGTAATGGTGTTGGGTTGGCTCCTGAATGTTTGCTTGTGTGTGTATGTGCATATGTAAGCACCCATCTGTATGCCCTCGTTCTCCTGCGTGTTTGAGACAGACCATGCTTTCTCCTCTGTGAATTATGCAGACCAGGATGAGGGAGCAGGGCCGGGAAGATCCGGCAGTTACACAGCTTTTGAATTAGAAGAGTCAAAACACAACCAGCAGAAAACACAACAGCATGAAACAAAATGGCCCTCCCATTTAGAGGAAGAGAACGGAGTGTCTAAGGAAAGAAAAAAAACAGAGACAGGAAGTGAGACAAAGAGCAGAAGAAGCCATGATGGGGGAGGAGGGTTTAGGAAATGGACTGAGATCACTAAAAGGGGACGGAACATAAGGGGGTGTAAGAGAGATCGGACTCTGGGGTTGATAGGGTTTGTGGTTTCTTTAAGGCGATGTTGAGTGGTGTAATGAGAAACAGGTATAGACAGGAAACAAGAAGCAGGGAAGACAGCAACGCAAGCAGGAATAAGGCAGGGAATTCCTTTGAGAGTTTGGCAATACCTTTCATATCTACAGTAACTTCTCCTGTACATAGTCTCACTGTGTGCACAAAAACTCAACTTGCTAATTATGCATAATTACCCCAAATAGCCTGTGATTAGCAGGAAAGGAGCCATTTTGTGTGGAACAATGGGGAGGTTTATCAGTGAAAGTCTTTCTATCTCTTGCGCGCGCGCACGCACGCACGCACGCACGCACGCACGCACGCACGCACGCACGCACGCACGCACGCACGCACGCACACACACACACACACACACACACACACACACACACACACGTCCATGACACAGGAACAAAGCACAAGGAACAAAGTGGGCTGGTTATTTTTGGTACTGATGCTTTTTTAAAACCTCCCTGCTTTAATTAGAAAGTGTTCAGTGTCTTGACAGTACAGTCATGAGACATCACAGTGGTAACATTTGCACCTCGATAACACATTAAGATATATTTTTTCTATTTATAGATCAAGTATTGCTGATTTTAACTTCCTCATTCACATGTCTGTTCCTTTTTCTGTGTTGTTAATCCCTGTTTCCCTCTCTACCTCCTGCTCCCACTTGTTTCCGTGTGCAGGTATTGGTCAGGGTGTGCCGGTGGTGGCTCTGATCGTAGAGGGAGGCCCTAATGTCATCTCCATTGTGCTGGAGTACCTCAGGGACACACCTCCTGTCCCTGTGGTGGTATGTGACGGCAGCGGGAGGGCCTCAGACATCTTGGCCTTTGGACACAAATACTCTGAGGAGGGAGGGTACGCACTCACATGTGCACATCATGATCTAATCCAGGGGCAAACGCTTACTAATACAAACTTTATCCAACGTGGAAAATGTTGTTTGTAATCAGAATTTCCAATAGTTCGAGTTTTTATTATTAAAGTGCCTAAGATCGAACATAACAAGCATACAATTTCTTGTTCAAGAACTTAAACACACAGTAAACTGTTTTGTTTATATTCCTCATAAGACACACAGTGCATTAAGGACAATTCCGGCGCAAAATGAACCTTGGGGTTAATAACATATGTGTACCGAGTCGACCGTTCTCTGGGATATGTTTTTATGCAAACCGGTGATTAGCTGCTAACCGGTGATTAGCTGCTAACGCTACCAACTGTAGCATAATGAGGGTTACATGTAAACCGAAGCATTGACAACTTTGTAAGTGTACAGACAGTACAAAAAGATAGATTATAAAGTCTCAATGCTTGTGTTTACATGTAGGGACCCTCATTATGCTACCGTGGAAGTGTGGTGCTATTTTGAGCCTTGTTAGTGATGTAGAAATAGCAATTTACCCTCTGCCCCGAAAGGTAGCGTTAGTAGCTAACCACCGGTTTGCGGTAGCGTGTTTAAAGCTAGAGACGCATTTGATTAGCATGAAAACATATCCCAGAGAACGGTCGACTAGGTACACATATGTTATTAACCCCTAGGTTCATTTTGCGCGGGAATTGTCCTTTAAGAATTGCTTTTAAAGCTTCATACTGTATACCCAGTTATAGATGAAGGTAAACCTGCAGAATCCCATCTTACCAAGGACTCAGAGACAGTAGTGCAGAGAGCCCCAGTCAACCTTGGTTTCACTTACTGACAAACAAATCTAATTTGCCTGCTTCCCCCTAAACTGTTTTATTCTCCTTACCTCTATCTGACCCCGTTCCTGACCCACTCGTTCTTTCTCTCATCATCTCTGCAGCATAATAAACGAGACTCTACGAGACCAGTTGCTCGTGACCATCCAGAAGACTTTCACCTACAGCCGCACACAGGCACAACATCTGTTCATCATTCTGATGGAGTGCATGAAGAAGAAGGAGCTGGTGAGTGTCACTTTCTTACACGTGCACATACACATGCCAGCCGACACACATGCACATACACCTGTTTGCAGATGCAGAAAAAGCAAACATTATATACATAAAACACAAAACATCCAAAAACTCAAAGACTCACATTAGTCTGGATCAACGCAAGTACATTTCCAGGAAAATTGCTTGACATTTTCCTAACCTTCCGCTCTGTGTGTGTTGCTGTTCTGAAACTCTGTCTGCTTTGGGAAACAACAACAAACTTTAAGCTAGCAAGCTACACGTGGAAAATGGAAAGAAGATTTGTACGTGCGACAAGGCAGGCCTGCTTGGTTCTTTCGGGGAATGATTGTAAAGATTTACAAAGAATATGTTTACAGCATTCACTATCTTACTGGGACATTTTGGAACAGATTGGCAGGATTTGCTATAAACAAAATACACACAGTGATACACTGGTGTATGAGCAAATTATGTTTAACCAAGTATTCAGCTAATTTTGCTAGCTCACGTTACTGCATTGTGTGAACAGTTAACTTCACTTAATGTTTTATGTGGCGTTTTCTTTTGCGGGGTGCAAATGTTCCACCAAAACAAGTTCCTTCACGAGACTATTTTACAGAGCCACGGTCTCTGCGTCTGGAGCTTAGCGTCACCAAAGCTGTTGTGATTGGCTAAAAGAAATGCAAACAACCCAGAGTGTTTTTTCTTCTATCCCAGAATGTATCTGTGGAGTACCCGTGAGACTAGGCTCACATAGACAGACACACATACACACACACACACACACACACACACACACACACACACACACACACACACGCACACACACACACACACACACACACACACACACTAATAACAGTAAAATCACCATTAATTTAGGCTTTGATGTCTCTGCTGTATAAAGAAGCCCAAAAATAAATAATACGTGAGGAGTTTTGTCAGTTGCAACTTGCTCATCACGGAACTTTTATTTAAGCAATTATTAACCCATCTTTTATTCATGACATGTAATGTTAAGTGGATGTAAATGTATTCAGATGACATTGGGGACCAAATGGCCTCCATCTTGAGAGTCTGTACCCCTTTGACAGCATTTAATTCTCAGTCCCTTTAGAGCACTGTCAGTCACATGAAACCAACCTGTTATTAATGCTGTTGGATGATGTAAGTGTAGAGGCGATGTGTATTGTGTGTGTGTGTGTGTGTGTGTGTGTGTGTCTGTGTGCATATGTTTATCATGGTATATTTGATCATAGTAGCAGGGGGTATGATGCTTTCTTGCCACAGTCATACATGGCACATACATTGTGATGGAAAATGTGCACCACAGCAGTGCATGCAAACACCCACACACAACCTTACACTCAGTCACAAGATAATAGTGTAACACATCCTTTATGATCCAAACAAACAGCTAGCAGCTTCTACTGTATCTTAGCTTTGCAGCCACACTAGCTTATTTACTACTTGGTTGCTCTCGTCTCAACTTACTCCGATCAAAGCATTCAATGTCTTTTGTAGGAGAGGGGAATATTCTTCACATCAGTGACTGTTGGTACTGCTGGCTGCCAGTGGCATTTTGCTAATTGTAATTAGTAGCGCACACACACCCACACACACATGCACACACACACACACACACACACACACACACACACACACACACACACACACACAGACACACACACACACACACACACACAAGCCTTATTTTAACACTCTCTGTTTAAAGTAGTGCTGAGCTAGAATTCAGTTTAGCATCTTCAAACATGATGGCTGATATATTTAAAATTACTCAACCAGGTATTTATCATGTGATAGATTTTCCTGTTTGTAAAAAAAATACTGTAGGTAGTAGGTTAATCATTTTACTGTGTGTTACTACTTAACAGTTGTAACACACTGAGTCACACACAAAAATCTAAATCATGTACACACGCAAAGCCAAACACACAGAAACATGCACACACACAGTACACATAGTATTTTGAAGGCAGCCCTGCATTGGCCATGGCTGTGCAGCGTGTAAGTGGATCGATTGTGATGTCAGCGGTCTTCCAGTGGCTGACTGATGCTCACGCTGATGGATCTTCTGAACACAATACATGAGAGCAGAACAATGTGTGAATCATTCAGCAGGAGCAGCTGTACAAGCCAGATAATTTGAAGATGCCTCTCTTAACTTAAAAAAAAAACTCTTTCCACTGCAGTACTGAAATGGAGCACTGAAAGTGTATTTTGGCAATATTATAAAAGCGCGCCAACTCTGTTTCACCCTTGAGTTAATATCCCTGCATTGTACAGGCCAATTAGATTAAAAATATCTTTAACATGCAATTTACAATTTAATTCAGACATTTTGGGCTACATTATTCTTCATGTGGCAAAAGTGGGACTATACAGCAGTGGTTTCCACTTGCGTACCCCTTTATCAATTCACAATGTATGCTCTAAATGAATAACACTATTCATTATATAAAAGTGAATATTATTAATTATTTCATACAATTGAACAGTCACTGAAGGTTGGTTTGGTCAGCAATCGTACTACTACTAGCCTACTAGGCTACTACTACAAGGAGTGAATCTGAATGTTTCAACCGTATCATGCATCATACCATGTCACTACCCGATGTGAGTCGAGTGCAGATGTGAATTGCGCATGCGTCACTTTGCGACTTCACGCAGATCTGTTTTGCTGTTAGCCACAGAATAATGAGATAGGTACATTACATAGCAGTAATTTATTATTTAGCGTAAGGCATCACATTTTCACGGCATGATCCCTGATGTCAGTTCTAGATTAGAGGCAGTTCTAAAAATGGACCTACATAACCAAGTTGGTTCACTGCTGGCTACAAGTTAGCAATCAAACACAACAAAGGCTGTCACTTGAATGGTGTTTTGAGCTAACGTTAGCAATCAAACAATCATAGATAGCTACAACGTTTGCCGGATCCCTTGGCGTTATGCCGTAAACTGTTTAAATCTGAGCATGCACAACTCACATCTGCACTCGACTCACATCGGGTAGCGACACATCCATCAACGTTAATTTAAGCCATTACTTTTAGCTAATTATTTCAACTGTTAGCTAACTATTTTAACTTTAGCTATTTTAACCGTCTCTCCATTACTTAGCAAATCATTCGAACTGTTTACTCGTTACTATTTATTCATTACTTTTAGCTAAACTTCTGTGCTCGCTTGCTAACTACAACCCCAAATCAGAAAAAGTTGGGACAGTATGAAAAACACAAATAAAAAAAGAAAGTAGTGATTTCTAAATGTACTTTGACTTGTATTTAATTGCAGACAATGTGAACACAAAATATTTCATGTTTTGTCTGGTCAACTTAATTTCATTTGTAAATATACATCCTTTCCTGTCATTCAGACCTGCAACACATTCCAAAAAAGGTTGGGACAGGAGCAATTTAGGGCTATTAATCAGGTAAATTGGTTAAATAATGATGTGATTTGAAACAGGTGATGTCAACAGGTGATTGTAATTATGATTTGGTACAAAAGCAGCATCCAAGAAAGGTCTAGTCCTTTAGGAGCAAAGATGGGCCGAGGATCGCCAGTTTGCCAACAAATATGTGAGAAAATTATTGAAATGTTTAAAAACAATGTTCCTCAAAGAAAGATAGGAAGACATTTGCTTATTTCACCTTCAACAGTGCATAACATAATTAAAAGATTCAAGGAATGAGGAGGAATTTCAGTGCGTAAAGGACAAGGGTGCAAGCCTAAGCTGAACAACCGTGATCTCCGATCTCTCAGGCGGCACTGCATCAAGAATCGTCATTCATCTATAAGCAGTATCACCACATGGGCTCAGGACTACTTTGGCAAACCTTTGTCAAGTACCACAATACGTAGTTACAGCCACAAATGCCAGTTAAAACTGTACTGTAAATGTACTGTATTTATATAGCGCTTTTCCCAGTCTTAACAACTACTCAAAGCGCTTTACATAGTACAGGAACCATTCACCATTCACACACACATTCACACGCTGAGGCCGCGTCTGCCGTACAAAGCGCCACTTGCTCATCAGCAGGCAACTAGGGGTTCAGTGTCTTGCCCAAGGACACTTCGACATGGGATTGCAGGGCTGGGGATCGAACAGCCCCCTGTGCCAAAAGGTGTTAACAGTGTCCAGAAGCGCCGTCGTCTTCTGGATGGACCATCACACAGTGGAAACGTGTACTGTGGTCAGATGAATTAGTATTTCAGGTATTTTTTGGGAGAAATGGACGCTGTGTGCTCCAGACCAAAGAAGAAAAGGATCATCCAGCAACAAGTCCAAAAGCCAGGGTCTGTCATGGTATGGGGTTGTGTCAGTGCCCTTGGCAAAGGTAACTTGCACTTCTGTGATGGCACCATTAATGCTGAAAAGTACATAGAGATTTTGGAGCACAATATGCTGCCTACAAGAAGACATCTTTTTTCAGGGACGTCCATGCATATTTCAACAAGATAATGCAAAACCACATTCTGCACACATTACAAAGTCCTGACTGCGGAGGAAGAGGACACAGGTATTTGATTGGCCTGCCTGCAGTCCCGACCTGTCTCCAATAGAGAATGTGTGGCGCATTTTGAAGCGCAAAATGCGACAACGAAGACCCCGTATTGTTGCCCACCTTAAGACTTGTTTGCAGCAAGAATGGGACAAAATTACACCTGAAACACTTCATCACTTGGTGTCTTCAGTCCCTAAACGTCTTTTAAGTGTTGTGAAAAGGAATGGCAACATTACAAAGTGGTAAATGATTTACTGTTCCAACTATTTTTGAAATGTGTTGCAAGAACCAAAATAGGAATTTTGTTTTTTTGAAAAAAACAAACAATAAAAATCATGAGGAACACATTAAATTATGTGCTGTTGTACTGTCTGCAATTAAATACAAGTCAAAGTACATTTAGAAATCACTACTTTCTTTTTTTATTTGTGTTTTCCATACTGTCCGAACTTTTTCTGATTTGGGGTTGTAGTTTTCACACACTTACTACTTACATAACTGCAATTTGTAGTGTTAAGGTGTTACAATTGACTTCATGTGGATATATTCTCCAATCAAATCATTTTGATTTCTTTAGTTAAGCTACTCTACGTTCTTTCCACACACCCTCTGGCAACTGCAGAAGTACCCCCTGGGGTGGTTGGGAATCACTGCTATACAGTACAGCTGGTGTGTAAACCTGTCTGATTGATATGTCTGTGTGATGACAGATAGCAGACTGCAGGAGCAAGTACAATCCAGCAGTGGGATTGGTTTTCATATTCAGAATGCTGTACTTCATGTAGAATGCATGAATGTGGCCTATAATCTTAACATTGCCATGAAACATTTACCAATGACATCAAACTTTGATAGCATACTTTATGATAATGTATTCATCAGAAGCAACCTTCTTCTTTTTGTGTCTTTTATAAAACTCAGGCTTTTCTCAGTGGAAACGTACTGCAGTCATGAGTGCCCATACACCACGCACAAGTCTCAAAAAGCCAGCGTTAATTATGGTTTGGAGAAAGAGCTTTCTGGCAGCTATCTCGTTCTCACAGAGATAGTTTCACCTGCCTCCTATTTATCAGGCTGATAGTTATCACAGGGGTTCCCTCATCGCATCAGAAAGCCACAGATTGGCATGTGTATGCGTGTTTGATTGGCGAGGAGGTACTGTAAGGGAGAAATTAAAAATGAGAATGAGCAAAAGACAGAGTTCCTATTGTCCCATGCTAAGCCGGAAACACTACTAAAAAAAAAAGTGGACCAAACGCGTAAACCAGAACATGTATGGCCTATCTCATATTTCACTTATAGTGCTTATATACAACTCGGTAAAAGGATTACACCGCTGGGAGGGGTGTTCTCAATTTTGTTGCATTTTTTGTAATATGTCAATAAAGGCTTCTTATCTTACATCCCTTTTGACATAAGGTCAAATTAAATCTCACAGGATGTGATCATAGTACACTGCAGTAGTACACCATGTTGGGTCTTTGCCGGACTGGATTTCTAAACTTGTTTTTTATCCCCACTTAGGGTCAAACATGGTCCTGCATGGTTAAAAAAGCTGCTCATGTCTCAGTAAACTAACTACTGTTTACATGGTCTTCTGTGTTGTACTGTGGTGGAACGTATGCCTACATGTACTGGCAGTAGCTGTGCAGGATCGATGAGTTTGTAATATTTACACTGGAGACTAAAAATGAAGAGACATTGCAGGGGAATTACTTGTATTAGTTCTGTCAACCTATGAAAAGTTAATTCAACACACTCTTGATCTACAATCATGTTTAAGTCTCTCTCCAGATGACATGAGTGTAACTTAGCCTTGAGAGGTTGTGACGTTGCAGCTAATACTTAATATAAGGGATGCAGTGAAACCATATTGGTTGTATAGTACCTGATAGGGATGTAGCAATACACTCAACTCCCGTTTCGATATAATTTGGGATTTTAAGTTCACGATAAGATCTGGTAACACTTTACTTGAAGGTATCTACATAAGAGTGACATGACACATGAACTCTAACCATAACTCTAACCCTAACCATAACTTATCATGACAAAAACTGAATGACACTTACTTAAAGAAGCGTCATGTCATAAACGTTTATGACTTGTTTATAATGTTTATGACACGTTCATGACAGTGTTATGTCACTCTTATGTAGTAACCTTCAAGTAAAGTGTAGCCTAAGATGTTCTCATGATTTTTTTAACAGAATGAGCTGCAGACAAATGACTGAAAAAGCTGCCTTTATTTCTATAAACTGTGCAAAACAACAGATGTGTCCTCTTATCAAAAGTGCAACTGAAATTGTATTTTATCTTAAATAACAAAAATTAAATAAAAAAATGTATAATTAGATTTTTTTAAACAAATCCCACATAAAAAAAACGAAATAAATAGAAAAAAAGAATTCTTCAAATAAATAAAGTAAGAAAACACATTCAATTGTTACGTCCCTAGTACCTGTACTACACTCCCATAGCAATTATAGACACTTGGTCACCCTTGTATACCAGGTCAGGAGAAGGGTCACAAAACTACTACGTTGACTCATTCCCACTGGCAGCAAATGTGGGTTTTCCGGGTTCTGTGCAGCGGTCCGAAAGGGGGTAAGTGTGTAGGAGAAAGAGAGACAATGAGAGTGTGTGTTTGTGTGCCAGATCCCCTGTGCTTTGGTTTTTTTCTGGCTCTGTAGCAGGGAAGCCACAGAGTAGGAGGAAAACAAAAAAGACTAAAAGTGACTGGCTTGTTTTTTGAGAGGGAGAGTATGTCTGCTTAAGAGGGCGAGTGAAGTGAAGGAGGAAGACTAAAGAAAGCATGTGTCTAGCTTTTTCCTTATTTTCAGGATGTTGGTTTATTCATGAAGACATTTTGTGCTTTAGTTATTCCCCCTGTTGCCTCAGCTTTGTTTATCATACTCAGGGCTGTTTGTGCTATATATCAAGAGGCAATAAACTTGCACTGAAATGTAGCCTATATGAATGTGTGTACCTCTGTGTTTCATCCTTGTTTAACAAAAATGGAACACGCGGTTGTATGGTTGCCTCATAGCCATTTTCTGCTTAAATATGTAATTTCAAGATGCCACGTGATGAAATTTATAATTTTTATGTTGCTTTGAAGTCAGTTAGGCAGTGAATTATAACACTCAAAAGTGCTCTTTGCAGCTACAAACAATCGTGCCATTGATCTGCTTTATGCTTTCATTTGGTCTAATTTAAGAGTGTGCTGGATCATCTCCCAGTAAAAAACACAACTGTGATTGATGATAGATTTTTAAGTTCCAAGTCGGAGGGGGAGGGAAGGGAAATAGTGTAATTGTGAAGCTAATCAATGAATAATGTGCAAGCTCTTGACTTTTTACTTCAGGGTAATAGATGTAAAGTATATAGATGGTCTGCATTACAAGTGCAATGAAAGGGAATATTTAAAGAAACCATAGGCCACATTTGTATCAGATTGTGTAGATGATGAAGGTAATTGTCCTCCTCATATATTCACATCATTTATCTTGTTCCTTTTATCACTTCACCATAAAGATGGAACAGTTTCATATAAATGTCAAGCAAGCACACTGAAAAGACTGCCGGCTGCGTGTGAACCAGTGCCTTTAAATATCATCAAGGTCTGTTGTCACATCTTTTTTTGCTAGAAATGTGTAAATCCAATTAAAAGAAAAGTGCCTCTTTAGACCTCCGCCTCCGTTTCCCTCTCAGTGCCTCGCTCTTTATCTGTGATAGAGGGGGGCACGATGACTGTCCTGGAATCCCCCAGCTCGATATGAATAATTGAGTGTAGAATAGTTCTTATACAGTATGTTTAATTTGGATTAAATATTGAGGAGGAACCACCAACCCGCAATGTTCCTCCGCCTCCCTGAAAAGAGAAACGAAGAACGAGTAGGACAAAGATGAGGAGAGCTAAAGAGGGACTTTAATGGACCATGAGGGAGTGTGTGAGGGACAGATGGAGGGGGAGGCTGGGAGAAAATAAGACAAGACAAGAAGTAAGAGAAGGTGTTTGAGTGGAGAGCCCATGTGAAACTGAGGTACAGTGTGTCGCAATGATAGCATATTAGGCAATTCCTTGTGTGATTATCAGCAGGGCAGTTTATCAGCTGTTAAAATTTCATGAATAGAGACACTTATTTCTCTCTTTCGTCTGCTTTGGCTGCAGCCTGTCAGTTTATGGTTTATCCCATAAAAAAAAAAATATGTATCTACATAATTTATGTTCAATGGTAGCATTTCAGAGGGTGCTTTGTATGTGTGTGTGTGTGTGTGGGGGGAGAGTCTGCCATGTGCCTTGTACTGTATGTACATGTAGCAGCATCAGCGGGTCTTTGCCTGTTAAATGGAGATGAATGTTTCCAATCAGCTTGGCTCACTGCAGCGTGAAGAACCGTTTTCTGATCCCCTTCTTAGCATGTGGCTTAGCGTCTCTGAAGACCCCAGTCACTCTGAGAAAGATTGCACTGCCTTTTCTTTTTTCATTTTTCTTATATCCGTCTTGAATTTGTCAACACCATCATCTCCCTCCTCCGGTCTTCCTTTGATTTACACATGCTTCCTCTTTCCTGCTGTCTCGCATGTATCCTCCTGATCTCTGCCTCCACTCGTCTGCCTCTCTTTATCGTTCCCGCTCTTTTCCTCTCCTATACTCGTCAACATAGAGATGGAGCGTGACGGACACGAGTCATGGCCCTGTCCCTTGCATGTTGACCTCTGATGATGATTGTCAGTGTAGAGGCCAAAATGCATTCAGCATTTTAAGATACAGTATCTTAACATACAGAATTACCCAAGATACAATATTAACCAAGCACATTGAAAATGTAATGTACTACAGATGGGCAAGTTCATGCCATGAGTAGAAAAATAAATAAAATGAAGGTGTGTTAAACTTGTTTGCTTACATAAAATACTCGAGAGCACCTTTTGCTTGTACAAGAGGATGAAAATAGACGGGGGAGAAGCGGTCTGTTTACCTTTGCACACACTTATTGATGACTCTGTGTGATCGTTGAAATTAGCCTCCTTGCATTGTCATAGAGGTTGCTGAGTCTCTGTATAGTAGAGCCTTTATGATATGAACAGGTAGCGCATATCCACAGGGTCACCTTGGATGTGTAATTGGAGGAAGGGTAGAGGGAGAAAGCAGGCACAGATGAGGGAGGGAGAGTACAGTAGCATGCCAGTGGGAGGTTGTTGTGAGATAATTGGTTGCAGCGGAGAGGGGGGCAGAAAGATGATGGGTGGTAGAAAGGGTGTGGAGATAAAGGTGGAGAGAGAGGGGAAAGTAAAAACAATGGCGAACATCTTCTCTAATCATATATCTTATACCACACTGTCATCCATCTTTAGTCCTGAAGGCTGCCAAGAACTGTGTGTGTGTGTGTGAACAAGTGGCCAGATCAGGATTCTGTACTAATTAGGGGAAATTAGGCCTGCACATGAGCACGCCTGATTGGTTATTTCTTAAACTGATGTTGTTAGGAAATCCCAGCTTTGCATACATGGTTTAACCTTTAAGAGTCACTACGTTAGATCACACACAAGACAAATCTCAACTACAACTAATGATTATTTTCATTGTCGATTAATGGTGAAAAATGTCAATCATTGTTTTCAAAAAACGCCCAAGATGACGATAATCTAGCCACTGGCTGCACCATTCAAACACACATACACACACATACACACACACACACTCTCCCCGCTCATGAAGTCCCCAATCGATACCTTCACATCCCATTGCACTCTTATTTCACCTGGAGAAAGACCTTTTGAATACACTGGCTGATAGTGACGCCACACACACACACACACACACACACACACACACACACACACACACACACACACACACACACACACACACACACACACACACACACTTAGATGCTCCCCTTAGTGACTGCATTTGCAATGCATGACCCAGGTCTAAGTCGTCACACGGTGTCACACTCCTCATTTGTCTCTCAGGGAGGAGCCAACATGTCATCAGTATATGCTGTACACATGATGAATGAGCCAGCAGAATGGATACTGTAAATCATCATTGTGAATTAAATTCCTTTGGTGCATTTAGATGTGTGTGAAAAGAGAGGGAGAATAAGGGAGAAAGAGGAGGGTTAGCCCACAACATTGCAGCATTGCCCTAAGGGAAAGCAGCAAAGCCTGCAGATTCCCAGAGCTCCACCAAATGAAGCCATTTAGAGGGGGAGATGGGCTGCAGGGAGAAAACGGAGGTGGGGGGAGATGGATGGGTGGATGGTAGGATTAGAGGAATAGCTCGTCAGGCATTCAGAACACGCATTCTCCCGCACATGACTCCCACAAGGTGCCCTTCACGCATGCACACATACGAGCCGACACACGTTAGTGCGGGTGTGTGTGTGCATGTTCTTGCTATATTTGACGGGAGAAAAATCCAGGAAAAGCTGCCCCATTTCTCAGATTTCCCTCTCAGGGGACTTTGGCTTTCATCCATCGCACCATTAGTTCAGCTCACGCAGGATATAAAAAATGCAGCTAAAAGACACGTCAGCCTACGCAGACAAAGCCCTAAAGTGGCCTTAGAGTCAAATATTTTCACAAGAGCCTAATCCAAAACGTGTTTGACACAGCACAAGAAAAATATCAATGTTTATTGGTAATGGAGAGCATTATTAGTTTTATATTCATTTCATCTTTGGCTTTCTTATGGTTTTTACTCTGGTTCCCCCCACTTGTCTTGTCGGTGCCTCCCTTTATTCCCTCCCTACAGTGAACACGCTGTAAGTGAAAGTTTTGTGCTGTCCTCTGCAAAAAAGACAAGACAGAAGAGAAGAGAGTCTGGAGGGAGATACTTAAGTTACATCAGAGCAGTACTTCTCTTGTCTCTCCTCTCTTGTCTCTCATTTCTTGTATCTCCTTTCCTCTCTTGTCTCACTTCTCTTCTCTTGTTTTCCTCTCCTCTCTTGTCTCTCCTTTCTTTTCCTCTCTTATTCTCCTCTCCTTTGTTGCCTCTCCTTTCCTCCCCTTTCTTGTTCTCCTCTCCTCTCTTGTCTCTTCTTTCCTCTCCTCACTTGTCCTTTTCTCTCTTTTCTCTCCTTTCTTGTCTCTCCTTGTCTCTCCTTTTGTCTCCTCTTGTCTCTCCTTGTCTCTCCTTGTCTCTCCTCTCATCTCCTCTCCTACCTTGTCTCTCCTCTCTTGTCTATCTTTTCCTCTCCTCTCTTGTCTCTCTCTTCTCTTCTCATCTCCTCTCCTCCTTTGTCTCTCCTCTCCCCTCTTGTCTCTCCTTTCTTCTCTTGTCTCTCATCTCCTCCTGCACTTCAGCATTTTTAGTGAAGCTGTCTAATCCAGCAAATAAGAGCACCCTCTCTCAAGATGTGACTTCTACAAATCGTGATGCATTCAATCAAACATCAAATTCCTTCATAAGTAATAAGGTTGACTTTCAAACAGTTTGGCTTGGGTAGAATTACTGTTAATGCACCTCACTCATTCTCTCTGCATCTGTCTCTGTCTCTGTCTCAATGTCTCTCAGATAACAGTTTTCCGGATGGGGTCGGAGGGTCATCAGGACATAGACCTCGCCATCCTCACTGCATTACTCAAAGGTGGGTGTGTGCATGTATGCGTGTGTGCTGGAGCATGAATGTACAGTAAGTGGCTTCCATTTCACGGTCACCCTCCAGGGATGTTGTTGTTTGGAAATTTCTGTACATAAAAGGAGGATGATATCGTTTCAGAAAGCATTCTTCTCGCTGTCCCAGTTTAGGTGTATGTTTTGAAGCGCACAAGTATGTTTTTACGTTTGCACTTCATAGCTCAGGAATAAAACCTAGACATCTGTGCTTATGTGTTTCTCTCTTAAAGCTCCATTAAGCGATTCATGATCTCTGCGGGGCAGAAAGACTCCAAAGCAAACTTGCAGCATTACGTCTTGATATTGTATTAGCTTATCAAACAATTGCTTTCTTACAGTTTTAGCAGAAACAGAGTGTCATAGGCATGTAGTCCTCTTAGCACTGCCTGCCAAATATAAGTCCATTATTCTCTGGCTTTGTCCACTAACTCCTGGCTCTTTTTGGCTTGCTAAGTATTTTTCCAGCACATCTGGGGCATAACCACCCGTAAAACAACAAAATGATGTTTTTCCACTTCAGTTTTTGGTTGGATCATGATATAAAGCATTAGCATTAGAGGTGAGTTTTGGCCGGGTTTGCTGGCTCTAGCTATGTGTTTATTGTACAGCCATGTTATCATCTAACACTTAGCGAGAAAGTGTATTCCACAAAATATCAAACTTTTCCTTTTAATGTGAGGAGGTTGTGGCACTCGTAGCCTACCAGCTATTAAAGCCGCTTGCAGTGAGTTCAGGTTTCCTACTTTATATGCTGATAAATCCCTGATATCACAACACCTGCAGAATAATCAATTAGCACGAACACAGCTGCTCATTAACCAGAGACACGCAATTACAGGAAGACACTTACAGTCACCAATGAATTATGGAAAAATTAAAAGTATTGTGTCTTTTAATTCATCGCTTTTGAAGTACACAATGTAATTTAATTTGCATTTATCACATAATTCCCCTTGAGGTCAGTAATCACTTGAATCACTTGAAAGGGACACATGGCCTAACTGTATGCTATTATGCCACATCAGCTTCTCATTTCTCAGAACTACACTAGTTGGTACAGTGTGACCAGCATCCTGAAGTTTAAGCTCAAGGTTTATTATCTTTACAGGCAGTATACATGTAATGCTATACATCTGTCAAAGGGCATTACAATAGTTGCAGAAAAGCTAGTTGATGTTTTAAAGGGTCATATTTATGTTGGTTTCCCCCCTTCCACATATTACACTCCAACACATGGAATAATCAATCAGCAGCACAGACCTACAGTACAGAGAGAGCAAGATCGCTAGCAGAGGCTGCAATTCTTACACTCTAATGAATTGGCATGCATTTACCAATAAGGGCAAGGAGTTGGACCAAATTGAGTTACAACATTGAAAATTCCTCAAGTGCAATAAAACAATTAACCTCAACCACCTCATCCTCTACCCTATTTCTCCCATCAATGTTTACCATGCCCCACCCCTCTACAAACACACACACACGCAAAGGATTCATAGATCCACACTTCCGAGCTTATGTCATGGTTTCTCTTGCCTCTTCAAGGAATATGAAAAAGGGGAACTTAGTTATAGAGACAAAGGGCCCTATGTTGCTCCCGGCACAGCACAGCACAAAGCCCGACGCAAGTGTCTTTGCTAGTTTAAGAGCGACGCAGTTGTCAATTTCCCGTCCAGCGCCTGCGTCGTATAAATAGCAAATGCACCTGCGCCCATCTATCCGTCCATGTCTGATTTTACAGGAAGGTGTGTTCAGGTGCATTCTGGGCGTGCTGGTCTTACAGAGAGGTGTGTTCAGGTGCATTCTGGGCGTGCTAGTCTTACAGGAAGGTGTGTTCAGGTGCATTCTGGGCATATTGCTATCTTGAGGCAGCGGGAAGTGATCGTGCCATTGACCAACAAAAACCTGGTCTAAAGTCAATAATGCAGCAATTCATTGTAATTGTAAGAGCACATTAGTAAAATGCGCCTAGGCTCGTGCACAGCGCGCACGCACACTATGCTTGTTATAAACACAGGGAATCGCAGCAGCACACACACATGCAAAAGATTAAAAATAAAAAATATTACAATATGATATAGTATTTTGATATGATATACTTGCGCGCTTTCACTTCACGCACGAGCAGATCAGTTTCTTCTCCTGAAAATCTCTCCTTCCTGCCATCATAGTAACGATGCACCAAGGTCCAAACAGCTTTGTGTGCCTGGCTTTTAAAGGGAATGGGAGATGACTCTCTGATTGGTTGGTTGCATGTTATGCCCAAAACACACCTCTGATTAATGAAGACACTAAGTACAACCCTTTTGAACCATGCGCCCGCCGCAGTTTTTGGCACTTCTGCATTGGCTTAATCTTTTAGCAATGAAGGTTTCCGCTTGATTTTGCACACATTCTCTCTTAAAGATACACCTATACATATAAACACATGAGGTACACACGTGCGTGTGTATATGATTATATATCACGCAGGATATTCTAAGAGGAACATTTCATTCCACCAAGACTAAACAAGTGAGTTTGGAGAGGGACAGGGTGACAGAGAACCATGTTTTACATAATGTATGTGATGCATGATTTCTTTGGTCCATGCAACACTCCCTGACATTTGTCTTTGTCTCTGACTCTTGCCCTGTTACTTCCCCTATGTACACATGTGTGATATTTCACTCATACATTGACTCCATCTCCTGCTCTATCTTTCATTTCTGTTTTTATCCCTTTTCTATTTATTTCATTTCACTTTGTGATAGGAATGGCATGTTGATGAATGACTGAGTGAAGGGAGGAACTGAAATCAAAGAAAGAGAAGACAAAATAGAAAGAAGGAAAGGAAAAGCAGGAGATCATAGTGAAATGATGAGGGAAACACTGAGAAAAGGGGCAAAAGCTCTACAGCATGAGGGTCACTTTACATGCAAGTCTCATTCTGCGGCTGAGTGAATGAGACGTGTTAAGGCTTTTAGTGTAAAATGAAATCAGTCACATCCTGCCTGAGAGCTTTATAAAACACTGGATTAGATTCCTTCGCTGAAGAACTAAGCTACTGCCTGAAGCCCAACACGGCACAGCACAGTCAGGAATACACGGTGAGGAAAGAACTGAGCAACAGCAAGAAAAAAGCTATAAAAGGAACGAGTGTGTGAGCCTGCCTGTGAGAGAGTGAAGTGGGAACAGGAATGAAACTGCAGCTAAAGACACATGGTGTAGCAGAGGGGAGTTTAGAGTAACAGATGGTCTGCTGTCTGAAGTAGTCAATATCTCGAAGATTGGGTCCATAAAGTCACTTGGTTGCAGTTCAACCTTCCTGCAGGCAGACTGAGTGAAACCACAGGCCTTTGATTACGCTGCCTTTTAGCATACACATATCTCCACTAAAGCTCTTATTAGCGGGGCTCTGTCTGAACTCACACCACTAAGCTCCAGTAATGCTGTGCAGGCCTTTAAGACACACAGAGCCCGGTGTAAAGTGATGATACTTCTGCGCTTATTAAAAATTACACAGGCTCGTCTAAACACAAGGGATTATTAGTATTCTTTATATTGCAGTGGATTTCTCCAAAGGCTGAGATGAATTGCTGCTTTATCTTTCTCATTTTGGTGAACTCCTCCCAGTGTGCAGGTGAATTATTAATGTGAAAAGCAGACTGCGGTTTTGTGTGCTATCTCAAGGGTAAACAGTGTTTTAAGAGTGCCACTAAACAAGTGAACAGCTACAATTACTTTTTTGCAGCATGTTCAATAGCAAGTTTGGTTTTATATTGTCTGTCCCTGATTCATTTTATGCTGCCTCTGAGTTTTTTTATCCATTTGATGAAGTGTTTAAGACATATTGGCTCAACTCCAACTAATGTGCTGTCACTGTTATATACGCCCAGATGAGCATAAACTTGTGATAATCATTTTCGGTTACACTTTACTTGAAGGTATCTACATAAGAGTGACATTACACTGTCATGAACGTGTTATAAACATTATAAACAAGTCATAAACGTTTATGACATAACTCTTCTTTTAGTAAGTGTCATTCGGTTTTTGTCATGACAAGTTATGGTTAGAGTTAGAGTTATGGTTAGAGTTATAGTTAGAGTTAGAGTTAGAGTTAGGGTTAGGGTTCATGTGTCATGACAGTGTCATGTCACTCTTATGTAGATACCTTCAAGTAAAGTTATACCTCATTTTCTTACATTTGTAGGATATTTCAATTAAACTAAAGATGCGTAGAAGCATAATGACAAGTAAAATGTCAAAGGAAAACACCAAACAAACAGACGTGTCTATCTCGGCAGATTTAGATTTTTTCATTTGACAATCTGTCCTTTACCAAACAGCAATGGCATGCAGCAAATCCATCCCAGTGATGAGAGAGGTGAAGATGAAGAAGGCTGTCTTTCGGCACTGCCATCCAACACTTTTATTTTATCCTTATTTGTCAGTGTGCCCTTGAATCCTGATTATTTTTTACTTACCTCTACATCATCCAATATTGCATTGAGCAAAGCCGATCTGTCCAGAATGCCACTTTTTCGTATTACTACTCTTTACATCATGTTGATGTTACTGGAGGATCAGAGCACTGTAAATGATGTTCACAGACACAGCAAATCAAAGGAACACAGTCGTATTCCACACTTTACGCAGGGATGAGGTGGAGCGTTAAATGAAGTGATACTTCAAAGACCGGGCTGTCATTCTCTGACGGGAAGACATCTTCTTCTTCTCTACAGAAACACAGAAAAAGGCAGGCACGAGCACGAGCAGACACATGGTAAACTAAAGCAAAGATCCACCAAACCTGAAGTTAGACAAAGCCCCTGCAGCTCACAAAAGAAGCTGGCGCTCATAATTTTGCAGCAGCGGCTCCATAGCTCAGGAGGTTTAGGTACGCGTCCCACTTCAGTGCAATACAAATCTGATTAAAACTAGCAAAAAGCTGCAAAGTCAATAAATAATCACAATTTTGACTTAAATTAATGCTACAATTGGGGAAGCTGCAACCACCAAACCACCATTATATATATATCTTATGTACAGGGATATGTTTCAAAACAAAGAAGTTGTGGTGGACTTTCAGAAGAGCCATAGCGACCATCTTTGGTCATAAATGGTCAGCAAATTAAACAGGTGGAGAACTACAAATTCTTGGGCATAACAATCTCCTCTTCCTCAAAGCTCAGTAAAGACGTCTCTTTTTAAGGCCGCTGAAAATACCGTTTTCAAGGAATCCTCTCTCACTTGTGTCGAGCCCTCCCACCACGAACACAACATTTTTGAAACACTTCCCTCTGGCAGGAGGCTGTGGTCCATCAGGACCAAAACAGTTTCTTTCCTGCTGCAGTCGGCCTCATTAACAAGGCCCGGGATGGGCGCCCAGATAGCTCAGTTGCTAGAGCGGGCGCCCATATATAGAGGTTTACTCCTCGACGCAGCGGGCCCGGGTTCGACTCTGACCTGCGGCCCTTTGCTGCATGTCATTCCCCCTCTCTCTCCCCTTTCATGTCTTCATCTGTCCTGTCAAAAATAAAGGCCGAAAATGCCCCAAAAAATAATCTTAACAAAAAAAAAAAAAAAAAACTGACACAGACTCTTAACCCCCCCAACCCTTAGACACTACATGTTACATAAACGCACATCCTGGACTATATACCTGACACCTGCACAAACTATATGTCATGAACTTTTTCACATTCCTCAACATCTGTGCACATTCTGCATTTATTGTTTATTTTGGTTTAATATGTTTATGTGTATGTATGCTCCATCCACTAAGGCAAATTCCTTGTAAGTGTTACTAACTTGGCAATGAATCCTTTTCTGATTTCTGATTGGGATTGAATCCTCTCTTAGGTGCCAACGCTTCAGCTCCTGACCAGCTGAGTTTGGCTCTGGCTTGGAACAGAGTGGACATCGCCCGCAGTCAAATCTTCATCTACGGACAGCAGTGGCCTGTAAGAAAGAACCATAAACCGTCTAAACAAGAATATGCATACTGCAGCAGGGATGTTGTTTTTATTCACAGGTGCATTCTCTGTTGCTGCTGTTAACATTATGGGATACTGCACTGCTCAAAACAGTCTTTGGCATTGTAACTCAGTCTTGAATTGTACTGTACCTGACAATTTTTTACAGAAACGGTCCTCAACAGCTGATAATATTAATAATGTATAGTGCATACAATAAATGCAGTTCAGAATACTTTACATTCACACAAAATAACCTTAAACTGATTAGTAAGAGAAAGATGAAAACTTAAACATCAGAGAAAAGGAAACTTTCAAAGACTATTTTGATGCTGAAGGCAGCTCAGGATCAGTCATGGGTGAATGGTTCAGCAACTGACCAATGGTTGCAAATAATAATAATAATAATAACTGCTGTGGATCTGTGAACATAATTGAGAAGTATGCATTCCTTGCAGTTTTCATGTATAGTTTGAAGTTGTCACAAAAAAGCTTTTTATTTCAACTTTATTTTGGGTGTGTGGTCTTTGGAAGAGAAACCTATCCAAACAGCTCTGTTGTAGTCCAGCCAAACGTGGTCACTTTGGAACACACGTTATAATGCTCGCCTAGCTGCTAGCATGGCACGCCCTCATACTCTGCTTCTGACTGGCTAGTAGTCCTTACCTAGGTACTGTCAGGACACGCCCTCATACTCTGCTTCTGACTGGCTAGTAGTCCTTACCTAGGTACTGTTAGGGCACGCCCTCATACTCTGCTTCTGACTGGCTAGTAGTCCTTACCTAGGTACTGTCAGGACACGCCCTCATACTCTGCTTCTGACTGGCTAGTAGTCCTCACCTAGGTACTGTTAGGGCACGCCCTCATACTCTGCTTCTGACTGGCTAGTAGTCCTTACCTAGGTACTGTCAGGACACGCCCTCATACTCTACTTCTGACTGGCTAGTAGTCCTTACCTAGGTACTGTCAGGACACGCCCTCATACTCTGCTTCTGACTGGCTAGTAGTCCTTACCTAGGTACTGTCAGGACACGCCCTCATACTCTGCTTCTGACTGGCTAGTAGTCCTTACCTAGGTACTGTCAGGACACGCCCTTACTAGGTACTGAGCATGTGTGACTCCCAACAAAGATGGAATAGAAGTGAGATGTCTCACTCTGTAGCTAAAACAGAGAGCTCAACACATAGGGTGAAAAGATGAGCTGCAGCAATGTGCAGTACAACAAAAATATGTTTTTTTTTAATTAAACCATGTAAACCTATTCTGATATAACCTCTAAATACAATTGTGAACCTGAAAATGAGCATAATATGAGCATTTTAACCAATTAAGTGTGGCTCCACTGCATGTTGTGTGAAATCCTTTTATAATAACCCTGTTGTAATTTTAGTAAATGATGGTCTTTATTTATTACCTTGCGGTGCTCCTGCATAGTTGGTGGTATGTGGTGTGTGCAGTGTATGATATCGTCAGTATTTGTATTCCCTATCCCGTGTGCCTTAGGTCGGTTCCCTGGAGCAGGCGATGCTGGATGCCTTAGTTTTGGACAGAGTGGACTTTGTCAAGCTGCTGATTGAAAATGGAGTCAGTGTGCACCGTTTCCTCACACTTTCCAGACTAGAGGAGCTCTATAACACGGTAATACCAAATTACACATAAATGGATTGTAAATATAAGTTGTGTTATCTTTTCTGGAACACACCAGGGAATAGCCTCCTTTGTGAATAGTTGTGATAGTGAGTTTCAAAGTTAAATGTTGATTGTAAGGTTTCTTGCGCAGTAGCTGAAGGTGAACAGTACTGCATGCAGGTTGAATCATTGCATTGATGCTTCGCGATGCAAACATGGACGATTTTTCACCGATGCAGTGACAGACCACAATTGATTATTGCCTACTGATTTCTGTTAATTTTCTGATTTGCTTCAACTCTAATCGTTGACAGGATAATCATAATCGAACCGTGAGACCATTAAAGATTCACACCCCTAGTTACAGGTAGGTTTATGGTTGCCGTGGTGTTCCCGGTGCAAGGCACGAGAGCCAGAAAATGACGTCTGGCTCGTCCAGCGAGAAAGCTCTGCAAATTGTTGCTGTGCGTGGTCGTGCTCCTCTGAATTTTTGTAACTTAGGCGCACGCTGTGTGTTCCATTTCAACCAGGGCGGCTGGGACGACTGGCCAAGCAGGTCCAGCAGGTTCTTCATGTAGAGACCACAGGGACAGTTAAATGGTCTTAAATCCGTGGTAAGAGGGAGGTCACCACACTGGCAAAAGAAGAGGCATTTTGCTGGAGGGTGTGGAAAAACATGAGAGGTCGCTTTATCAAAGCTAAAAAAGACAGCCTCATGAAAAAATGTTACACATGTTACAACATTGAGAGGCAGACAGTCATTTCGACTTAGAGATAAGCGACAGTAACGTTAATAATTAGAGTACACCATGTATGTGTTTACTTCTGTTGCCAGGCTCTCCTTTACTTCCGCTCTCTACTTCATCTCTACTACTTCTTGCTTATTCACGGATTATTTTGATTGTATGCCCCCTGGCGTTTCGGAGAATGCTGCAACGATCAGTTAGGTTGAGCATATACATATCCAGTGTATGGTTGTAGCAGTTTTGTCCTCAAGAAATGTAGATGCTGTCAGTAATGGTATGTGCTGTTGTGCTTGTTTGTTTTTTCAACAGAGACATGGTCCGTCCAACACGCTGTACCACCTCGTCAGAGATGTCAAAAAGGTATGGTTATCACCGCCGTCCCTTTAGCTCTGTGGCTGTTCCGGCAAACCATCTGGGAATGTTGGCTTTAATGTGTATATCAAAGAAGCCACGTTTGACTACATTGTGTTTTAGTTGCTTTTTTTGCGTTGTGTGTTGTTACTCTATTTGCATCAATTAGTGTGTCTACATTTTGGTAGCCCTAGTTGCTGTTCCTGCAAATAGAGGCCGGCTTTTCTCTTTCAGCTGGAGTTGCAGGCTGCAGTGGCTGTGTAGAGCTATGCACGACTCTCATCCCGCTCATGACTGTTCAGCAATTTACTCTGTTCTTTCTCTAGGGCACACACACTGCCATGGTAAACAAGTACTACATGTATTAAACACTTCTTTACCCACAGAACTTGAGTTTGAGTAAGGCTGAGAAGGAAGAACTCCGTAGACGCTCCCAATTTATTAATTTCTGTTTATATTTCTATTATCAACAACATTAATACTGTCAGTGTGTTTTTTTTTAATATGCAGTATCATTGGATTCTTTGAAAAGATAAATGGCACATTCCCTTACATAAAACAGACTTTACTTTGCATCAGAACTGTGTTATTTACATGTTAAATCCTCTCTCTCCGTGTAGGATTTGGTCGCACATTTAGCCAAAAAACTTCAACACTGAACTTTTTGCTGTATATCTTCTATAGTACCTTGATGATTACTGAAATAAAAAACAGACACCAAGAATTGTACATTCAGCACATGTCTGCACACCAATTAGGAGTGATCCCACTGTTGAGAGATGATTGAGAGGTCAGCAGCACCACCATTAGCATTTCGAGGTGTTCATTAATTAAAGTGTTACTGATTACAGTAATGCCCCGTGCTCCTCTGGGAGTCGCTGAAGAGGCTCAATGTTGTAATCCCTCCTCCTTTACCTACTCTCTTTCTTGAAACACAACACTGATCTGAAGTTGGCGCAGAGAGAACAAACATGCAGTTCATATCCCACTTAGGGCTAAGCAATGTACATATAAATCTATATCGTGATATGAGACTAGATATCGTCTTAGATTTTGGATGTCGTAATATCGTAGTGTTGTCTTTTCCTGGTTTTACAGGCTGCATTACAGTAATGTCATTTTCTGAACTTACCAGACTGTTCTCGCAGTTCTATTATTTGCCTTTACCCACTTAGTCATTATATCCACATTACTGATGATTTTTCATCACAAATCTCATTGTGTAAATATTTTGTAAAAGCACCAATTATCAACCCTACGATATCGTCGCAATATCATTATCAAGGTATTTGAGAAAAAATATTGTGGTATTTGATTTTCTCGACCAGCCCTAATCCCACGACACCTCAACACGCCACTTTGCACACATACAAAACACACACCGTAGTGCATGGCATAACATCCCCATCTTTTTTGCAGAGCTGTGTGTAGTTGCCATAGTGTAGCTGAGTGTTTATGTGTCCTTGTTGTATGATAGTATGACGCTAATTAGATCTAACTGCCATGTCATCGCTGTTTTTTTTCTTTCTCATTCTTCTCTTGTTTGGTCATACTGTTGGCAGGTTTTATTTTGATTCAAATGCAGATGTGCTGACAACAGCTGTAAGGGCCAGTGAAGGTTGCTGTCAGGTTTAATCTCAGTTCAGTCTGTAGATTGTGTGAAAGCTCAGTCAGAAAACAGAGAATCGCTTTAGATTGGCTTGTGGACTGCAGCTGCCAACGCAGAAATTGGTTTTCCTACAGAGTAAATGAACAATGTAGTTTTGTGGCCAAAGGTTTGTTAGCACTACACCTTGTGTGTGTCAGATATCAGACAGAATCCAAATGTAACGGTTGTTTTTACTTCTTAGTTTTTTTCTGCTAATTGAATGTAGAAATGGGCCAGAATGATTGGTGATTTGTATTAAAGGCAGACCCAAAATAATTCTGCATATTTACAGTATTATAGAGTATATATATATATATATATATATATATATATATATATATATATATATATATATATTTGTTTTATAGTTTTCAGAGATGATCCAGAATGAAAATCTGTGGAATTTAGCAGACAGTCCTTCTGCTTGGGGTGGAGATGTATTAACATTCTGAGTTTTATTTAAAATCTGCGTCTGCAGGATCCGTGTGGCCCTTATTATAGGTCATCAGCTCACTATCCAAATTGTACGTAGGACAAAACTTTATTTATTAAAACTTTATTCTGAATTCGTCAGATACAAACAGTACAATGTAGTGAAATTGAATTACTGCATTTAACACATCCTAAGTATTAGGAGCAGTGGACAGCTATACAGCAATTCAATCAAATTCTATACATACAGCATCTGGGGAGCAACTTGGGGTTCAGGGTCTTGCTCAGGGACACTTTGACACATGCCCGGAGGAGCCTGGGATCAAACCGCCAATTTATTTATATAGGACAGCTGAAGACAGGAAAAGGGAGAGAGAGGGGAATGACATGCAGCAAAGGGCCGCTGCGTCGAGGAGTACACCTCCTATATATGGGTGCCTGCTTTATCAGGTGAGCTACCCAGGCGCTCAAACCGCCAATTTTGTGGTTGAGGGGCGACCCCTTTTCCCCCAGAGCCACAAGCCACTATGAGAACGCTGACTTAATGGATATCGCAGTACACATTTAAATATTGCAATTTTTTGTGTGTTTTAAGTAGTTGCTGTTAATGGTATGGCTATGAGAGCATAGAGAAACTTTCAGAAGAGCAACTTCCCCATTAGTAAGTCAACCAGGACTCATAGTTCACTAACTACTCTGCAGAATTAAAAACTTCAGCTCTCAGAGTGTATTCACACGAGGTGTAAACAAACAGTTATTAGATTGAGCTTCATCACCACAGGGAATTAGACCAGTGCTCGGCTGACCGCAGACTGCTGCTTTTGAACTTTGTATGTATCGGTAGGATAAGGAGGTGAAGCTTCGTATGCTCACTTTGAACTTCGGACGTGTGGAAAGACAAACAGTATCTGGCTCTCTTTACTTCAAAGAGCATCAGATGGCCTGCAGGGGTTTGTCAGGCTTTACCGCCAGTGGAAATAAATGTTTGGATACAAGGGCAGGATAGAGATGGGTAGGACAGAGAGGATTTCTAGGATCTCCCATCGGAGTGGAGACGGAATAAATAAAGATGTAAAGACATGTAAGGTAATTGGTGTATCTCAAAGGAAAAGCGGGGGTCAGGTTAATGACCTCAGGATCTGGGGTTGATGTTGAGGGCACGAGGAAAAGCAGCGAGAGTTGACATACAGGGCTCACATCAGAGAACGTTTTTAAATAATGATTCTAGTTTCCAGCTTTATTAACTGTCTGTTGGTCTTTCCATGCTTTTGCTCGTATCTTCCAGCCTAATGAGACTTTACCACTTTCTCTTTCTTTTCCTCTATTCAAGACTGCATTGAACCTCACTGAGAAGATCTCATTATTCCTCTAAATGCAAATTACAACAAATCATTCAATTTCTTTGTAATTGTCCTCAGACTTTATAATTCTCTGTATGAATCACATTGCACCTGCGTTTCTCTTCTCATTTTCTGCTTCTCTGTAAAGGCTCTGACACACCAACCTGACGGCCGACCGTCGGCAGAAAAGCCAGTCGGACTGAATCTCCCCGAATTGGTCAA
This sequence comes from Gymnocephalus cernua, assembly GCA_023631565.1. Classification (NCBI taxonomy): domain Eukaryota; kingdom Metazoa; phylum Chordata; class Actinopteri; order Perciformes; family Percidae; genus Gymnocephalus; species Gymnocephalus cernua. The sequence continues at coordinate 3,225,165 of CM042425.1, read as the reverse complement.
AAAAGTGCCTCGGAACACACTGAAGCGACGCCGACTTGAGTGTACGTTCTGTGCGTGCGCGAGACGTAATACGTCTCCATAACAGCAGGCGCCGCTAATCTGTATTGTCAGCCAAAAGGTTTTAACTGGAAATGACAAACGCGTCACATGGGTCTGGCTTGGCATAATGGCGGCTCGTTCGGAATACAATCTCATGTTTTACGAAGATACACCGAAACGTGTTTCTGAAAACATTTTAAGGAGAAATAGGCCGTGCAGTTGCTGAATCTGTCTTCATTTCAGATCCACAACGGTCAGTTTAAAAGATTTTTGTCAGATTTTGAGAAGCGTTAGTTTTCCGGGTTAGCACTCCACCAATCAGATTGGTCATGGAGTCCAACTGCCCGCCCTCCGATTCAACATGCCAGATCGGCCAAAATGAAGGCTGAAGGCCGCTCCGACGGACAACAGCACGGAACCCACTGACCAGACTCGAGTCACTGACCTCGGCAGACTGTCCGACGGCCGATTATGTGGTTGGTGTGTCAGCGCCTTTAGAGGACAAGTTAGAGCTCGCGGCTTTAAAGATTCATGTACGAGAGATCTGTCAAAAGTCAAACCACACATGAAACTATAATATTTTTGCTTCAACCAATTACTAAATCAGTGGAATAGCTTCAGATTTCTAGAATCAAACCAAGACAACAATTCAAATTTCAAAAACATAAACTGCCCGTTTGCGATAACAATTGATTAAAGAGATCGGAAGAGAGATCTTGCCCGAGAGTTTCTGTGTATCTTATTTCCCCTGCTCTTGCTCACTGACATTGTGTGTTCTTTCCAAGCGAGAATATCCAGGGTTCAGTTGGATCTACTTCAAGGTGAATCAGATCATCACGTTCTCTTTCATAGCCAAAACAACACTTTGATATGGATTTTGTGAGCGTGTCTGTGTGATTTGTTTTGTACTCTTATTTCCTCTCTTGTTTACACTCCTTTATTAATCAGGTGGCGTGGGTTGTTTGCCTGTTAACACTGTCTGGTTTTGTAGGGAAACCTGCCCCCGGACTACCGCATCAGCCTCATCGACATTGGACTGGTCATTGAATACCTCATGGGCGGGGCGTATCGGTGTAACTACACCAGGAAGAGATTCAGAACGCTGTACCACAACCTCTTTGGACCCAAGAGGGTGAGTGAACGATTCTCATCCCACCCTTTAATGCATTTAAACACGTCTGGGAATTTGTAACGTCATTAATCAAAGTATCCAGTAAAATGAGCCTCAGGATCAAATAAGCCCTGATAAGGGCAAGACAATTAACATGGGCAAATTATGTTTTTATAATAAAATGATAATCAGGGATTATACTCAAGGGGAGACTTCACCTTTCCGTTGCAAGTAGAAAATTAGCATATACAGATTGGTTGTGACATAACTGAATGTTAAAAGTGTGATGCTTGATGTTTGGAGCAGGAATGACAGAAATGAGAAACTACACACTGTAATGTGTGTTGCTTGTTACTGTGAGTGGATTCTGATCATGTCTTTGCTTAGAAGTAGGGCTGTCAAATTTAATGGGATAACGTCCTTTGAACGGCACAAATTCTTTTAACACTCACACGTTTTGTGATATCAGGAAGCGATGCAGCAGTTACATTTTGGATGGCTAGCAGAAACAAAGCTAGACCTAGAGCAGTAATGGTTAAAGAAAAGAGACGTTTGAATGGCAAGTTCAGTTTAAAAGCCCTACCAGGTGGTTCTCTCCACAACACTAAAGTTATTTGCATGTGCTGTCGATGTGAATTGAGTTACCACTGCAAGTCTCAAATACCACTTGCTGGCCAATCACACGGCTGATGCAGAGAATAGTTTGCAATGGAGACGAAAAATTGGAAATGGGCTTGAATGGGCTCTTGGCCAGACGGACTAGCAGAGAAAATCTCAAATTTGCCCGAAGTTCGTCAGGGTTTTCCCAGGCTAACGTAACGTTACATTCAGGTCAAAGTGCCCAACGGTTGTTCAGTTTGTCGTACTATGCTTTCAGCATATTTATTTAACATAGAGTACCTTTGAGGTTATTCTGGCAGTATTTCTCAATAATAATAAACATTTGCACAAAGCAAGTTTACTTGTCCGCTTCCATGTTGATAAGAGCATTCAAAACTTGAAAAAATATCCCTTAAAGTACATTTAGAACAGATGAAAAAATGTGCGATTCATTTCCGATTAATCGCCAGTAACTATGGACAATCGCACGATTAATCGTGATAAAATGTTTTAATCAATTGACAGCCCTGGTTAGAAGATTAGGTTTTTATAAATGTCAGGAAACGGTTTGACTGAAATGGCAAGACATTGTGGCAAGAAATGGTTTCTCTAGGAACAAATTGAAATCAACTGACTACTATTTTGGCTAGCTTATCTTCAAGGTACTAAGTTCTCACTAGGTTGGAATATTAATCTGCAGCCTGACAGCCCACCACATCCATTAAAGAAAAGCACATTAAAGGCACTTAATTCACACAAATCATGATCTCCTATGATGAAGGTGCTGTTCATCAGCAGAGGTCAAACATAAGAGTTATTCTCCCATTAGCTTGATGCAACACATCATCCATCTATAGCAGGGGCTCTTCATCATGTGCCATCATTACCCCAATAATATACACACTTCATTCCAACCACTACAGAAGCTCGTCTCACTGATCAGCACGGCTTCAACCAAAGTGGTGGAACTGATCATTGAAATCATGTGCTGTAGTGTTTGGTGGCTGTGTGTTTTACACCACACACACTCACATTATGTTGTCTATGTCCATGTTCTGTTATTCTGATGTATAATTCTCTTATTCTGCCTCAAAACCTCACACACCGCCTCAGGTGTGATGAAAACAGAAGTATACACAGTTGTGTCTGAAACCTCATATGTCTGCTCGATGGTGCACCGTTGCGTTTGTATGTTTGAGTATGTGTGTGTTTGTGAGTGTGTGTACGTGAGTCTTCACGTGCCTGCTTATCTTATTGTATGTCTGCTGCAACAAAGCAGCTGGAAAGACGCAGGTAAAGCAAAGAAACGGGACAGAGATTGAGCAAAGAGGCAAAATGAGAGAGAGAGAGAAAGTCAGTTGCAATTTGCTGTGATTTTTTAGAAATGTTGAACGTGCGATTACATAGTCACGAGCGTACACACACACACACACACACACACACACACACACACACACACACACACACACACACACACACACACACAAACACACACACATGTTAACTAAAAACAAAGCCTTGAAATATATGCAGATATCAGAATCCTCATAGGAGACCTGGGCTATTTTTACCAACTCAGATGATGGCTCATGAATGCATAATTCATACATGCCCTGCTTTAATACAGAGACACAGTACTGTACCAAATGCACAAACACACTCTGCTTTGGCACATGCAAACACAAAACCATAAAGGATTGTTGCTGTGTGTATATAGTATACTGTCAATCACAAAAGCACAAAATTGTTGTTGCCATTTTAAAGAAAAAAAACGGAAAGTGCGTGATTTTGACCATATTAAAGAATATTTCTGCTCTCATGTGATCGAGCCTGTCTGTCAGTCTGTGCTGTGTTGTTCTTATAGAGTAAATGACTCTATAAAATACATTCGACAAGGTCTTGTTCTGCTTGTTTATGTTTCTGTTGCTTTTCTAGCCCAAAGCCCTGAAACTGCTGGGGATGGAGGTGAGTGTCGATCTCATCAAGATTTGTTATTCAGTCATTCTTTCACTGTTCCTCTCCCTCCTTTAAAAAAGCGCTCTTTCCCCTCATAACATGTTGAGTGTATAGTCAGTCTGAATATTGTTCAGCAAATAGTTGTTAAGTGTGTGCTGTGTGCCTTGCAGTCTTTGAAAGACGTTGAGGCATGTTCAATTTATTTTTCTGACAATCTGTATACATGTTTGAGCCAGTTAAGGGCTCATTGACAGATAACATTATTAATACACACAGCCTTGTTCAAAGTTATTTACAGTTTAATTTATTTCAGATTTGTGAAATAAAAAAAATGAATGACTACATAACTAAAACATAATGACTCCAGACAGTATGAACGTATAAAACTCTTATGATATATGTCAGAGCAGCCCAGTTACATATAACCGAATAGGTAACGACTGACCTAACACAATTAAATAACACATGGTTTGTGTACTCACATGTATACATGGGGCACCAACCATCAAGTATCCACATCATAAAGCTTTTATCACAGCATGTGTCTACAGTTTTCTCAGAGGTATTTATGTCTAATGTGCATGGCTGTCCTTTCCTTTGTATGTCCCCTGTCAGTGGGTGTTCTCTCTTTGTTTGTGTCTATCAGAGTCTTTACCTTGATGTCTTGCTCTCTCTCTTTGTAACCCAGTTTATCATTCAATCAGTACAGCAACTTGGACATACATTCATGGCGCTGCAGAACCAATTTCTAAATATCCATACATTTAGAATCGTTGTCTTTTATAATTGGAGTGTCACTTTCTAGTATTACCGTGTAATGTAATATTTATCATATCCAGATCATCTGTTATCAATGTAATGTAAATGGATACCGCCATACTGCAGTTTTTGCCACTGACAGGCTCACATTGTTATTGTAAGTGTCTGACAACATTATGGAAAATGATCCCTACAGATAGACCTTTTTGTTAAAAAGTAAGATCATTTTGTTTAACCAGAAACAGCCCAGAAATCACCATCACCAAAATCACCAGATTCCATTTAAATAAACAATACTTTTAGCGTGTATAGAACCAGCACATGTAAATGGCTGAGTTTATGGTTTATTTAAAGCAAACCAGAGTGGTGATTGTTTGAACAGTGGAAAGCTGAACCAAGACAGCTTTTGATTTATTATTTTGTATATATTATTTTTATTTCTGTTCTGTGGACTTAGAATGAAATGTGTTTTACGGTGATACAATTACTGTTTATTTAAATGGAGTCTGGTAGGTTTGGTGATTGCAATTTCTGGGATGTTTCATGTTCATGATATTACTCTTTTAGAAAAAGGTCGACCTCTGTAGGGATCCTTCAATAATGTTGTCAGACACTTAGAATAATAATCTGAGTCTGTCAGTGGCAAAACAGCACTTTTAGTGGACGGAAATTGAAGGTGCGCAATTGCCCATTAACGTTACATTTCTGCTTGTTTCGCCGCTCCCAATTGCAGCTGCCTTGCTAATACTGGACCAATTTGAAGAGAGAAAAAAAAAATTGTACCCATCAGTCACTTAGACTTAAAAACATGGGAACATAGGGTCCAGGTTGAAAAATACCGAAGTTACCTTTTAGGACTATAACTGGCAGTGTCAACCTCTCCAGAGACAGGGAGTGAACCTGGAGACACAGAGGACCTCACCTCTGGTTGAGTTCTTTTTTTACCTGAAAGGAAAGGTTAAAAAAGAGAGAAAAAAGTAAAATCCTTTGAGAAGATTTTATTGAGAAGTGCTTTAGACAATCCATATTTTTGATCAGACCTTTGTCCTCCAAAGTCTGATCATGTGGAGGGTGAAAATAAAAAAACATTATAAAAAAGTTAGCTGGGTGATAAGACCTCTCTGGATATGTGTCGAATGTGGCCAAACACAGGCCCAGATTCTTAGGTTTTGCTTGTAATTCAGAACCCAAACTTTCACTGAATTCATTCAAAATATTTTAGCATCAATTTAAAACACTCTTAACGTTGTGCCAGGAATAAATATAATCTGTAACAAGTCACCCCAAAATATGTTAAACCCTACATAGTAGCAGCCTACTTTTCTTTCCATCCCACTCACTTGCTGTGGCTCTCCACCAGGATGACATGCCCATCCGCAGAGGCCGCCAGAAGACGACGCGCAAACGAGAGGAGGAAGTGGACATCGATTTGGACGACCCCGAAATCAACCACTTCCCTTTCCCCTTCCATGAACTCATGGTGTGGGCCGTGCTCATGAAACGCCAGAAGATGGCGCTGTTCTTTTGGCAGCATGGCGAAGAGGCCATGGCCAAGGCCTTGGTAGCATGTAAGCTCTGTAAAGCCATGGCACACGAAGCCTCGGAGAACGACATGGTGGATGACATCTCCCAGGAACTTAACCACAACTCCAGGTGGGTGACACAAATTATGTACGTACACACACAAACACATCCAGCCATCTCTCACGATCAGGGCCACATGGAATCGCTCAATGGTGTTTTAAGCCCCCAACATCTCCTTCCAGGCAGTGCTGCGACCGTTGACTTCAAGGCACCTAACCTTAACCATAACCATTGCCTAATCCTAGTGCCTTCCAGGCAGCGCTGCCTGGAAGGAGACGTTGTGGGCTTAAAACGGCGATAAACCACGGAATCTGCGGACGCAGAATTCCACAGAACAAATTTAAAACAAAAAAATTAAAACAAAACTCAGAATGTTAACACATCTCCACCCCAAACAGAAAATAGTAAATTCCGAAGATTTTTATTCTGGGTCACCGCTGACTTATCTCACGAAAGCATTCCTACGATTAGGGCTGGTTATTATTCAAAAATATTCAATACCGGTACAGATACCAATACCGTGACTTTGATAACAATACTTTTTTCGATACCAACTAAATGAAATTACAACATTACACATTACAGCACAAATCTTTTTGTTTTTGTTCAGCTCCTACTACGTGATTCGTTGTGCGTAACCTCGAGTTTTTCCTGCGTGTCTCTGCGACGTGTAACGTTAGACAGCCAATCACAAACATTATTAGATCTTGGTAGAAGCATGCTACATGCTTCTACCAAGATCTATCTTATTGGCTCACTGACTCTAATGAGATTTACTCCTTAGGTATTGAAATTGGGTATTGAATGACAAGGTATTTTTCGATACTCGATACTTCAGATCGGTGCCCAAAAAGTACCGAATTCGCTACCCAGCCCTACCTACGATGAATGATTAATGTGTAGTTGTGTGGCGAGTCTAAATACGAACGTCTGCCTTCACACTCCACCCCCCAACAGTATGGGCAGACACACACACAACGTGCCTTCTTCCCTGCAAACTGACCTGATTCAGACTACTCCAGGCTCCCAGTAGCTGTAAGTGACATAGAAACAGAAATCTGATAACACTGTTAGTTCAGGATATGCATATGAGATGAAGGTAATCACCTAGAGATTAATATGATGGCTATGGAAATGACTGTTAATTAGGGGGAAATCTTTTAGATACTACAAATGAAGCACAAATACACAAACCAAAACTCACACACATACTTACACAGTTTCAAAGAACAGCCTTAGAGATGGCATATCTTGAGGTTACTTTCCACAGAGAATTCTTCCTTCGAAGAACTCATTTAACTGTGTGCATTTTTATATCTTCATGTAATCTTTACGTAAGCAGTGTTTTCGAATGCCTTTTTCTGTATGTGTATAAACTCAAGGGATTTGCGTGTGAACGTGTGAAATGTAAAATGTTTGGAAGAACATACAGTAATGCCTACAATCTGTAGGGAGTTCTTACTTTCCCAGGCACTTGGAAACAGACTTTAAAGACGGCTAGAATATTCCCCTTTTATATTTCATCATATGTCAATTGAAAAGGCCTTTATAGAAACAGAAAGGTATTCATCACTCCTGAACTGTGTCATGTGCTCTGCATCCTGACATTATGAGCTCTTGTTTTATAAACCTTCCAAACCCCAGCCATGCTAGTGCCTTGTTGTACTCATTAAACTACACAGAGGAGATTGCTCTCCAGTGTAGTATGAAATTAGAAATTAGAGTGAAACTTGATCTGCACTGATTTACATTTTTATTACGTATTGAAATGCTGGTTTAAGGGGTGGAGCTTCGTTTGCAGTTTTGAATTTTTGTTGTGTTTATTTGTGTGTGTGTATCATAGGCTGTTAATATTAATGGACAGCGCATGTGTGACCTCACCCGTTGGTTTGTGGAGATCTGCTACGAGTCGTCAAGTTTGCCGTTACGAGCGCAGCCATCTTGGTTGTGGATGTGATGATTTTAGACGAGAGGGAGGAGTGAGGGAGGAGCCCTTACACTCTACGTTACGTTATACACTTTCACTGGCAATCACATCATAGCCATGCACTAAAAACACCCCCTGCTTTATCGCTGATTTTAAAATCAACGAGACCATAATTCAAAAAATAAATCACGTGAGAAGTGGGTCACTTTCTCGTAGACTTCTACAGAAACCGACCTCCTTTTGCAACCGCACTTGTTGCCCCCTGCTGGAGTTCAGATAGAATGCAGGTTTAAGGCACTTCAACATTTGCAGCACTTCACCGAACCTGTGTGTGTGTGTGTGTGTGTGTGTGTGTGTGTGTGTGTGTGTGTGTGTGTGTGTGTGTGTGTGTGTGTGTGTGTGTGTGTGTGTGTGTGTGCGGGCCATATTTTGACATAATTTCTCGAAGAATTATTTTATAATGGCTTCGTAGTTCTGTCATCGTAACTTTGAAATCTGAACACAGCGTTTCTCATTTAGCATGCAGTATACATACAAGTATTCTGAACCCCATCACCTTGGAAAAGATACTGACATAATTACCAGTGAGAATTTGGGCCCTCTTTGCTGTATGCATGTGTCTGCATCTACTAAAGAAATTATTGTGTTGATGTGCATAATTGTGTGTGTGTGTGTGTGTGTGTGTGTGTGTGTGTGTGTGTGTGTGTGTGTGTGTGTGTGTGTGTGTGTGTGTGTGTGTGTGTGTGTGTGTGTGTGCGTGTGCGTGCTAGGTGTTGTCAAATCTAATGTCCTTTAGGATTTGGCCAGATGGTCAGTAATTCCTTGACCGGTTTAATTAAATTTTTTACATGTTTGGACAAAGTGTGTCGCTGTACATGTCTCAGTGTGCCCGTATATGTCCTGCATATCATTTCCCAGAGAGTTTTGCCAGCTGGCAGTGGAACTCCTAGACCAGTCCTATAAACAGGACGAGCAGATGGCCATGAAGCTGCTTACGTACGAGCTGAAGAACTGGAGCAACGCCACCTGCCTGCAGCTGGCGGTAGCAGCCAAACACAGAGATTTCATCGCACACACCTGCAGTCAGATGCTGCTGACCGACATGTGGATGGGACGCCTGCGCATGCGCAAGAACTCCGGCCTGAAGGTAATAAAAGTGGGCCAGATGTTTGGAATTGGGAAAAGAAATGTATACTTACATTTAGTGGTGTATATGTAACTAAGTACATTTACTCAAATACTGTACTTAAGTACAAATGTGAGGAACTTTTACTTTACTTGAGTCTTTTCTTTTCATGCCACTTTCCACTTCTACTCCACTACATTTAAGAGAAAAATATTCTACTTTTTACTCCACTACATTCATCTTAAATTACTAGTTGCTTTACACATTATTTTATGTAGTTTATAAAACATGATGTTTTATTATAAATTAAACTACCCAACAATATACAGGCCTACAAGTCCAGCTGAAATGATTAGCTGATTAAAAAACTTAGACAGAACTGTTTTGATCGTTTCCAGTTTCTAAAATGTGATTTTTCTGCATTGAGTACTTTTACTTTTAACTTTTATTTTTTTCTGATGGTACTTACATACTTTTACTTAAGTAACATATTCAATGCAGGACTTTTACATGTAACAGTGTGTTTACAGTGTGGTATTAGTGCTTTTACTTTTTTAGGCTTTTAGGATCTGAATACTTCTTCCACCACTGCTTACATTAAATGAATAGTCTTTGCACTCCACAGTGACTTTAGGCTTTGGGGTTAGAGAGGCAGAGTTGTATCGGAATGCTTGAATCCCCTCAGACTACCTGGGAAAGTAATGAGAAACTCTCTCACCTCCCTGAGAAACTACCTTCGAGGTGGCCCAAATCACTCCGGTGGATCTGCTGAGTGGCTTAGATAAAGTGGAGAGTGGTTGTACATGACAACTACCAGGTGTGATACGTTGCTTTGGACATAATATGCCTTTATTAGAAGCAGTGGCCACCCAGTATTAACTTCCTACAAATGTATCTGTACATATACAGTATCAGCATGTATGTTGGCAGATAAGTAACAAGAAACTTCAGGATTAAATGCAGGTAAATTGCCATTGCATATTTTGCCCATCACAGGGCCCTGACAAGTTTTTATTTTATTTTTTTAACTGTGACACAGATGTTGATGATCAAATCTCTAAAGGAAGTTCATTCCAGAGTTTAGGAGCCCTGACAGCAAAAGCCCCATCTCCTCTGGTCACAAAATTAGACCTCGGAACAGCAAGAAGAAGCTTATTAAAGTGTAATTCCATCAAAACTTGATGGAAGGGACTACAGGTAGTCAGGTGTTGGCTCGGAATAGACGAGGCCAAGGCAAGAATCATCACATAGTTACTGAAATGGCGGAGTCTAATCAGAGCAGCGACTTTTTTGATTTTGATAAGATAGGGCTGCTGTCTCGTTTTGCATTGCATTCGATAATCGACTTTCCTTCTGAAGGGGCTGGTAGGGAGACAGTTTGGTAAGTTTTCTTAACAGTCTTCTGTGATAAACTCCGGGTTTGCTAACTAGGTTGTTGGTGCTTCGTTTTATGCGTAGGGACCCTGAGCAAGTTACTGACGAGGTCTGGTGCGGTTTTGAACAATATTACTGGTTAAAAAATGTTATTTGGAAAGCGTTTGGCTTACGGCCCCTATCTCATCCACTGTTTGCAATTTGGGGCTGTAGTATATGCTGGGCCAAGCTCTGTAGTGGTTGATCAATGACAAATACTGTCTCCACGGCCTATTTGACGTGTTTTAATGCAGAAAAACACCTTTTGGTCAATTTACGGACAAGCGATCACACTACCGGACTTTGCGGTCAAACGTGCTTGGGCCACGTGTGAGTACCCCCTAAATGATCTTAGACCAAGTTCCACCACAACTTTATTTATAAGCAACAAATAATTCTCTTAAGCCAGAGGGGACAGAGGAACTGCCCATAATTACTACAAAAACCTTGTGTCCCAAATATATTTTCCATGGAGGCTGTTGTGGTAAACATGCCCTGGGAGTTGCTGAAGGGACGGCTGGGTTCATACTCATTCATACACAGAGGGAGACAGGGTGATGGGTCTGGCTGACTAGCTTCTCGGAGCAGGGCAGACAACAAGTGCTTTAAGTATGGTTTGGCCTTTGCAGGAGGGAGGGAGGGAGAGAGGGACGGAGAGAGAGAGAGAGAGAGAGAGAGAGAGAGTGTGCATTGCTAATGCAAGCTCATAGGAGCGGAAAGACAGAAAGGAAACCACAAGTGGAACAAACACGATTCAGTGCCTCCAGCAGTTCATAATAAACAGAAAATAGCATTGTCAAAATGTTGTTGAGATAATATGTGTGCACATTTTTGAGTTGCTATAGTTGTGAGGGCAGTCGATGTCTACCCTCCAACACGCTAACTTATATCGGAATATGGTTACTGGAGGTGTTTTTTCACACATCTGTAAGACTGACAAACTACTGACATCTTTGCTTGAAAACCCTGAAACTATCCTTTTCATATATTCAATCATTTTGTCATATGACTTTACTGACGGCTTTGGTATTAAATCAATCAATCATTTTTAATTTGTCTCATGAAATCATACAAGGTACAATTCCAGTGAAATTTAATCCCATCAGCTCCTTCAACTTGTGCATAAATTCATCATAAAATATATGTGTGTGTGTGTGTGTGTGTGTGTGTGTGTGTGTGTGTGTGTGTGTGTGTGTGTGTGTGTGTGTGTGTGTGTGTGTGTGTGTGTGTGTGTGTGTGTGTGGGTGGGTGGGTGGGTGAGGGGGGCAGTTCCCCCCTTATAAAAAACCTAGTGGCCTGAGGGTAGAAGCTCCTCCTGAGCCTGCTGGCCAGATGTATCCGAGATGTATCCGCTACCTTCCACCCGACCTCAATAGTGAGAAAAAAGGCTGTTACCCGGGTGACATGTTAAATTGTGACATTGTCTGAATTTCCATACCTCTGAAATTAAAGTAAACAGAAATTGCTTAAAGGTGCCCTGCCACACAAAACTGTTTTTACTTGCATTTTTTTAAATGTGTACGGTCCATGTGTGTTTGTGTTATGTGGTGAATGTGTAGATGAACTGCTACCTCTGTCAGCTCTAGCCACTGGAAAGAAATAAGAGGAGAAATCAGGCCGATTCCAAAAGCTGGTCAGTCTGACGTGGTGCTCATTACTATTCATGAGCTCGCCCAGCTGAGCTGGGTAAAGGATGCTGATAGCCAGGCTCTCATTGGCTAGGTGTTAGCCAATCAGAGTCAAGCAGCTTAGTTCGTTGAATATTAATGAGAACTGGCACAAATTCTTCCTGCAGGCTTTCTATACCATTACATTACATGTCATTTAGCTGACGCTTTTATCCAAAGCGACTTACAATTGCTACATATATCAGAGGTCGCACGCCTCTGGAGCAACTAGGGGTTAAGTGTCTTGCTCAAGGACACATTGGTTGATGTGTCGCAGTGGGAATCGAACCTGGGTCTCCCACACCAAAGGCATGTGTCATATCCACTGCGCCATCACCACCCACTAGAATGGCTTGAAACAAGGTAACCAAAGCATATTTTCCACGAACAATGTTACAGAGTCCATGGTAGAACTTCAGACATTACCACAAAGTCATGAAATACATGTGGCAGGGCACCTTTACATTTCCTTTTAATTTTGAGCCAGTAGTCAATGCAAGGAAAACCACAACATTTCACTAGTTAGTTAGACAGCTGCTTCCAGAGATATGAAGAAGACACTTGATTACTCTGCTCTCCATCTTCATCCCTCTCCCTTGTTCTTCACCTTCCCACTGTGTTAAAAGCCTTTCTCTTGCTTTTCTTGTTTGACTGGTAGTAGCCTAAGTGTTTACAGCACGCCTGCCTCCTTTATCTGCTTTGTGTGTCACTCTAATCCATCGCACTACCCTTGCTGCCTGTCTGGACTAATGCTTTTGTAATTAACTTCCACGACGAGAACCCCTCGCCTGGCTGTCGTAAATACCAAAGCTTTGGCATTCAGTTGTGCGCAGGCCGGGGTCATGATGGGTAGGTTTTCACAAGGGGACATTTTTATTATGCAAGTTTTACACGTGTGTGTCTCAGACCGATTTATGAAGGTCGGTTTGTTCCTGACTCTCTGTGTCCTAATTTCTGCAGCACTGCTCATGAAGCTGTACACCTTTTTTTATCCCATCTGTGATTTGTCGCTTCCAGCTCTTCTCCCTAACTTTCCTCCACCTCCACTTCCTGTCCGCATCACCCAGGTCATCTTAGGGCTGCTTCTGCCGCCATCCATCCTGAGTCTGGAGTTCAAGAACAAGGATGAGATGTCCTACATGCCCCAGGATCAGGAGGCCTACCTGCAGGAGAAGGAGGAGGAGGAGCCCGAGAAACCAGTCAAGGAGAAGGAGGAGGAAGACATGGAGTTCACAGTAAGATCTTACTGTGAGGCGCAGTACAACTCCGTGGTGAGAGAACCCACCTCAGCCCCGCATCTCAGACTCTATACACATAATACACATAAACTTAAGACAATACACATGCTTTGTTCAGATTATTAAAACACATCATTGAATACATAGCCCAGATCCTGTGTCCTTTGTAAATATCTCTTGTGGACCAGTTTTTGTTTCCCGTCCACAATGAGATGTCGATACGCACACACGCACACATCCTTGTTTCTCTATTCTGGCCAACTGGACCCTTCCAGCCAAATCGGCCTTTCCTGTTTCTCGTCGTCTCAGCAAAGACATGGTCGTGGAGTTGTAGCGTCTCAGTCTGTCGCCGCTTGTTGGTTCCCTCGTGTATTTTTCTTCTTCCAGCTATCACCTTCTCTATTTCTCTCTGCCTTTCCTATGGTCCCTCTTCATCTCTGCCTAGCTCTCTCTTTGCTCCTTTTGTTTCTTTATTTCTTTTGCTTTTAGCTCCCTCTCTCTCTCCCTCTCTCTCTCTCCCTCTCTCTCTCTCTCTCGCTCGCTAGCTCTTTCTCTCTTCCTCCCTCTCTCTAGCTCAATTCTGATTGAGGTACAGTACGTATGCTAGCCGATTGCTGCCCCTCACTCTCTCCCATCATGATGATGGCTTGCTGCAGCATACCACTCAGCATGTCGGCTGCTGAGCATGGGAGGCCCAGGCTTTTGCATTATATAACCACATGTCCGCTTGCTGCGGCAGAGCTCAAATCATGCAGAGTCTGAGCACCTTCTCCCGGCTCACAGTGGAAGAGTTGGTCCATCTGCATAAACATGGATGTACAGCAGGATTAGGGTTAATCGTTCCATTTCAATCCAATCAATTCTGGAGATGATACCAAGATCCATTTTGTGTGTTGAAAGCCAGGCTGTAATTTCAAAGACCGTTTTAAGACGTAAACTGGATCTATGGTTGTTCCATTAAATGATTGAACTGAAGTCGAACGCCCCTCAGCACCACTGTACATACTCTCCATCTGCATTGAGCACAGCCAGCAAGCCAGCGCGAATGGGCCATCATACACATGCAATCTTTGAGGCACTGTGGTGATGAACAAAGAACCCTGCTGCCAGAGGATGCATTTGCAATGAGCCCCTTCCTATTGCCCTGGCTTCTGACTGTACAAATGCACCTTCAGATACTTATGAATCACACACAGATTCATACAGATGTACACAGACTGCTACACCACAGAGGGAGATTGTATTGTTTTATCCTCAGATGCTTTAGATAAGCCACACTATGATGAATGTCATGAAAGAGCACGGTGTAATTAACACACTGGCATCTGAATCTGTTCACCCTGAAGGCCCTGTCTGTGTGTGCCTTGGACAAAACACGTAGTTGTATATGTTTCACATATTTGGGGGGAAAAAAGAGAAAATCTCTTGATTCTTTACTGATGGTGATTTCTTATTTGATTTCTTAGTGGTGGTTTATCACCACTGTACCTATTCAGTGACCTGGCAACTTAAACCAACTCCACATCATATATTTCAAATATTTAGACCAGCTTTCAAACGTTTCATCTTTGCCCAGGTCTGCTATACTCCCCTACAAAGGCTGAGTGCTGTAACTAAACAGTGAAGTTGAGAAAGGGTTTCATTTTTTCAGACTGGACAGCAAACTGTCCAATGGATAAAAAGGTTGTAATTAGAGCTGTCAATTGACTACTACATTTCATTGCTATTAGTTGCACGATTGCCCTTAGTCAATCGCATAATTAATCACACATTTTTTATTTGTTTTAAATCCACTTTATAAGGGATACTTTGTAAGTTTTGTGTGTTTGTGTGTGTGTGTGTGTGTGTGTGTGTGTGTGTGTGTGTGTGTGTGTGTGTGTGTGTGTGTGTGTGTGTGTGTGTGTGTGTGTGCGTGCGTGCGTGCGTGCGTGTGTGTGAGAGGATAGAAAGAGGGAATCACAGGTGAGCGGTGAGAGAGAATTAGTTGTGCGATCACTGTGTGTGAGTGATGTTTTAGTGATCTAGTCTGCTTTAATCTTTTAGTCGGCCCGGTTAGTTTTTTGTAGGCGTTTAAATGCATTCATAAATAAAGTGTTGAACCCAAGACGATGGCGGACATCATCATTTGCACCAGCAAGAGTTGGAAATGCCTTCAAATTCCCTCCAGTAGCCCTTTTTGTTGTCACATTGCCACTACAGTGTGTTATCGGTCGACAATAGGGATGCACCAAATCCAGGATTCGACAGCACATGCAAATAACTTTAGTATTGTCGAGAGAACCATGTGGAAGCGATTTGAAACTGAACTTGCCAATCAAAAGTGTCTTTTCTTTATCCATTTCTGCTCAAGTAGTTTTGTTCTGCTAGCCATCCACAATGCTGCGTCGTTAGCTATCTTACAAGCTAGCTTTCACTTGATATAGCCAGAGTGCAGTAACTACACAGTCAAAGTACCCATACTGTTTTTGGTTTTCAGGTCTGTGTTGTAGTTACTGCTACTTCAAAAAGTTTTCACAGAAATAACACATTTCTATGGCATAATATTTGAATTTTTTATAACAGTCAGAAAAGTCTGATGCAGGTTTTAACTCAGTTTTCAACAAATATGTAGTTACTGTGCTTTGCCTTTGTAGGGCAGTATACTTCTTGACATACAATACAATTCCATGAATGAACTCCCTCAGAGGTCTGGTGTTGCTTTGACATTAAGACCATGACCCATAAAAACAGTGGGCTCCGACCCCTCTCTCATGGATAAGGAAATGTGTCACAGATTGAAATGAGATATCTATGTCTTATCTTTTCCTTTCTCTGTCTTCTTTCTGTCATTATCTTGTCTCTCTATTGTCTCTCAACTGTTTGTCTGAGACACAATCCATGAGTGTCTGTGTCTGCCTCATACCGTGTTACCAGCCTTCACCCAACACTCCACCTCAAACACACATCTCACATTTTGGAATGATGACATTGCCTGTGCTTGCTTCTTTGATTATGAATTTTGAAACTGTGCCGTAGACATAATGTAACCCTCTCCCTCTTCTCTTTTTTTATTTGTTGTTCTACTCTTCCCATCCCTCCTTCTCTCTTCCACATACTTGTCCCCATGTCCATCCTTTCTCTGCGTCTCCCTCACTCATCATCCTCCATCTTTCCAATCCATCACACTTTCCCACTCTCCGATTCCCTTTATCTCTCACACCTTTCACTCCGTCCTCCCTCGCTCCATGTGGGGTTTGCATTCCCCCAGGCAATGCTGGGAAAGGTAACCACAGAAACATCCAGAAAGAAGGATGTCGAGGAAGTTC
Organism: Gymnocephalus cernua; assembly: GCA_023631565.1. Taxonomy (NCBI): domain Eukaryota; kingdom Metazoa; phylum Chordata; class Actinopteri; order Perciformes; family Percidae; genus Gymnocephalus; species Gymnocephalus cernua. The sequence continues at coordinate 3,208,440 of CM042425.1, read as the reverse complement.
AGAAACGCCACCGCCTCATCCCCTTGGGACGCAAGATATACGAGTTCTACAATGCTCCAATCGTCAAGTTCTGGTTCCATACGGTCAGTGTCGGCTTCGGCAGTACCTCCTACATGCTCAGCTTCCTGTTTGGCACTTCTACCACCACAGTGCCCTCTATTCTTGTCATTAGCCCCCTGTTCCACCTGTAATTACCCAGCTTTACTGGGGTGGAAAGGTTTAGTGCGAGAGAGATGGAGAGACTGATGGAAGCAAGAGGGTGAGAAAAGTACAGGCGAGTGAGGGAGTGAAAGGGATCGAAGATCAAACAAGAAGCTTTTATATTATTCAGAGATGTTCCTTCCTGTTTTTCCTTTCCGATAGCGATTACGATACCTGAACTTGCGTATCGGCCGATACCAATGGCGGTTTTAGACCCTTTTTAGGGGGGCTCAAGCTTTTTTTATAATAAAGAAAATCTATTTTAGTGCTTCAAGTGAGAGTTTGCAAACTTGTCTGTTAGTGACAGAGGGGAAACAATTGCAGGTTCAAAGAAACAGGTTTAATATCCTGTGTCGCTGTCGCCCACGCTATGCACCTGTAACCCAGTCAAGGAAAGTTTTTTTATTTATTTATTGTTTACACCTCATTAACATTTCATTTGATTCTGGTAGTTCATAAAGGGACTTTCATAGTTTTTTCATATGTTCAATATTTTGCATTTATCCTCTATTATAATAATAAATACATATATTCATTGTTATCCGGTGAAATTACTGATTTTGCAAGGGGGGGCATTGACACTTTTACAAGGCACTGTTATATGATTTCTATCGTTGTCGTTTGGCCTGGCTCAGGTTTAACCCTTTGTAAAACATGAACAAATATATACAGAGAATGAATGCCAGAGAATTTTCTTTTATTATCTATTTTGAATGGAAAATACAAAAAATTGTGGGGCTTAATTACGTAGAATCGGATAGGTGCATAGACACGCGCACTCGCCGATACCAATGCCAGCATTTTAGGCAGTATCTGAGGCATTTTCCAAAACTGGTATCAGTTTTGGAACCACTCCAATATTAACAGTGTAAAGACAACTGCTGAGTCATGGCATATTGCCACTGGATTAAGTATTACAAGAAGTAAAGATTGTTTAATTTGAAGTTTAGTTTTGGAGTGTTTTCATGTGTGTCTTTAAATCTTTCTTATTGTTCATCTGGATTCTGTAACTGTGGATGTCTTCTCTTATAGCTTGTGTTTTGTACAGCAGTGCTCTCCCAGTGAACACATCCCTTAACATCACCAGCAGGGATCTCACTGTTTATTTATGCTAAGAAAATATTCTTGACTGCCTTTTGTTTCATCCCGTTTTCTCTTCTCTGGCTATTTACTCCCTCTCCCCCTCTCTTCTCCCTCCTGCCCTTCGGGGTAAAGAATTAATATTCTACTTTGATTTTCATTACTGTAGAACAGATGCTGAGTTTTCTCTGGGTCAAATTGTGCTCTTTACCTCATTACCAGATTTGCATTCAAACCTGTCATCCGCTGCTCCATTTAAAGTAATATTAGTTAAACTTATCACACACACCAACTGTGCATTTGGGACTGATTGACAGTCCTGGTCACACATTATTAAAATCACTTCACCTCGGTACTTCTTTGGAATACTTGATTTAAGTAGGACTGGCTGATACACCATCCCCAGCTTGTTTGTAGTCACTTTAATCTATAATTTAAATATGTCAAAGCTTTTTGTCTGTGTTCCAAATTTAAAGGTAGGAACAGTTCTACATAGCTGTCCAAATCCCTGTTGAATACATTCATGTAGATTAAATGGTCTCAGAGGATACAAGATCACCAATCGCTTAATCAGAAATGACAAATATCTGATTGTAATGTCAGGACCTGTGAATGAGGAAAACACAGAAAAATGGATTTTGAATGCATTTGTGTCAGGTCGTCCAGGCCTAATCTTTAGATGGTTGGCATTGTGATCAGAATTGGTATCTAGTCTGGATCATGATGAGCCACAGTGCACATATGAGTGCAGGAAAAATGAACATGCATAGCTGACATGGATTTAAATAGATGCGGTCACAGGAGACACATGATGGACATTTTCAGGCCATGTGTGGATGTGCAGCAATCAGGTGTTTTGACATCAAATCTCTATCATCATATCTGAAAAAAGATCTGCACAAAAGTGAGGTGTAACTAGGGTCAATTCACCAAATAACTATTTCAATTGAGCAGTTGCACACAAAAGCCTTTCGTTCCAATTTGCTTGCAAAGAAAGTATTGAGCTTTTATTGATGTACAGTTTGCTAGTGCAGGAACAGCACGTCGCCATAAATGTATCCCTGCTGATTTCCCCCTGCTATGTTTTTATGTAGATGGCATACGTGGGCTACCTGATGTTGTTCAACTACATTGTCCTGGTCAAGATGGACCTGTGGCCCTCTACTCAAGAGTGGATCGTCATCGCTTACATCTTCACCAACGGCATCGAGAAGATGAGAGAGGTACAACACATGCTAGCAGTGGCTACATGCAAATGTGCACCAGCATACCCAGTATACTGAGAACTGTAACCATTATGTCGACCATAATGTAGTTACATTCAGTGAGTTCTGTGGTGGAGGGCAGACGCTAAGCATCATGCCCATATCATCAAAGAGCTCATCATAAATAAGGAAAACTGTGGTGCGACCATTCAAAGGGAAGCAAAAGAAAGAATCAAGACGAAAAAAGAAAGGAATGGGTGGTTGGAAATAAAGGCACGAGACAGAGATGACAAAACAGAATAAATAGAAAATACATGTGGCCATATGAGACTATCATATCAGCTTCACTCTGTGGCTGTGTTTGTACTGTAAGTGTATGAAATGCATAAATCATTATGGCACATCATTCTCAGCTGCACAATCCCTCCTCTGACATCTGCGAGATGCCCTGATTGGCTAACTAATACTGCCCTCTAATGGTGGTCATGATGGGTTGCATTTCTATTCTATTTCAATCACTTTTGGGCTCAATTTTCCCTTCAACTTCTGTGCTTATGAACACATACGGTATATTTACATTATCCCTGCATTTGAGTATGTTCATCTTTCCTTTCCTTTCCTTTCTCAACTAATTTCCCTCCAACGCTTTGCCCAGATCCTGATGTCAGAGCCGGGGAAGTTGTTACAGAAGGTGAAGGTGTGGCTTCAGGAGTACTGGAACATCACAGACCTCATGGCCATCCTGATATTTTCCGTCGGCATGGTTCTGCGTCTCCAGGAGCCGCCGCTCATGAGCTACGGGCGGGTCATCTATTGCGTCAACATCATCTATTGGTACATCCGGCTGCTGGACATCTTTGGGGTCAACAAATACCTGGGTCCCTATGTGATGATGATTGGCAAGATGGTGAGAGGAGGCAGGGGTGCGAGTGTGTGTGTGTGTGTGTGTGTGTGTGTGTGTGTGTGTGTGTGTGTGTGTGTGTGTGTGTGTGTGTGTCTTTTCTATCTACAACTTCTCTCATATTTCCTCTTCCCCATTATGTATTCTTCATTTATGTCTGACTTTTTCTACCTTCTGACTTCTACTCAGCATGATTCATACTGAGTCCCGTGATTACAACAGTTTAATTTGTATGTGTTGTGCAGGATTGTTCCTGATGGAGCTTCTGTTCCTCTAAACCTCGTTGTTTGATCTCAAAGGGCACACGACCAGAGCCCCTGATACATACATGAAGACAGATCTAGAGAAGGGATCAAAGGCTAAAATTTAGATCTGTGTGATGTTCAGCTGTCTTTGACATGGGCTGCGTACTATACCACTGGACACTGTCGCTCTTTGATATGATAATCAGCCATTAGTTAGAGAGAGAGAGAGAGAGAGAGAGATTTGGATTCAATGACAAAAAACAAAACATCACAGAGAAGAAGCATCGTGAAAATAATAAAAAGCTACTAAAATGTTCTGATTTGGAAAATGTATTTCTTAGATGAATTAGGATAATTAGGATGTAAAGGAAAATACAGTTATGTAAAGAAATTACAGAGACTTGTGGAATATAAATTAGAAGTGTAACTTCCTTAATTAATCTGGGATAAACCTAAATTAAGTGCATTTAAAAAATGTTTTAAGTTTGACGAACCAAGATAGTAATAAAGAAGTTCCCATGCAGACCATCATTCATCAAACTTTTCAAACTGCTCGTCCAGCTGTAACAGACCAACTCGTTCGTTTTGCCTTATTGCTTCTTTCTTCACTTTATCCGAGCCTTCTTTTTTTATCATTGCTCCATTCTGTACATAACATTTTTACCAACTGTACCCCATTTCTTTCTCTTCTTAAACCACTCACTCCTTCCCTTCTCTCTTTGACGATCCTCTTCTATCCCCCCTCCCTGTCAGATGATCGACATGATGTATTTTGTGATCATCATGTTGGTGGTGCTGATGAGTTTTGGGGTGGCGCGTCAGGCCATCCTCAACCCTAATGAAGACCCGTCTTGGATGCTAGCTAGGAACATCTTCTTCATGCCTTACTGGATGATCTACGGAGAGGTGTTTGCCGACCAGATTGACCGTAAGTTCAGGGCCAGATTCCCCGGCCTCTTGAAAAAACTTGATGTGAAGAGAGATGAAAGCAATGTGACCAAATACGTGTAATTCAATGTTAAGTCATTCCTCCACAGGTTAACAAATTACTGGAAGATTTCCTTTGATAACACATACAGTAACTGGTAAAACATTGCACTGTAAGACAAATTGCATCACATTGATAATAGGGAAGATTCTTGACAAATATTGCTTTTACATCACCATAGTCTTTTTGTCAAGTGACTTAGCTTCTTACATGAGGAAAATTAATTTTAACTTTCAGTTTGTCCTTATCTTTTTTTGTCCCTCCGTTATTCAATATCATTGTAGACAAAGTGACATTTGACTCAATAAAGTGTTCTGTTGTCTTTTTGTATGGTTGTATATATGATGGTGTGTTCAGAATGTGAGGAGTGGCCCAAAGAGAAGAGATCTGAAATAATGTTTTTATTCTTTGTTTCAGATATGCATAGTAGGAAGTTAAAGCACAGGCTGAATGAAAAACTCTGGCTGGGCGCAAATTACTTACGAACTTACGGAACCTGGCGTAGTAGTGGTCCATCCCACTTTCCCCAGTGCAGTGAAAACCCCAGTAAATCAACAGATATAGACCTCAATTTAATCACATCCACCTATCCCACCTCTCCTTCATCATCCTCACATTACCACCATGTCATGCCCACTATGACCACTAGAGGCCACTTGAGACAAAAGTGTGCATGCGGCTCCACACGCTCTGAGGTTAAAGTTGCCCTCATGTGTTTGGTATCTTGGGTCAGCTATTGTATCCAAACGGAATTTTTCTTTCAATACCAGAAGCTTGTTTAAGCATATTAAAACTGTATGACAGCCTGATTGAATGAGGCTGCCTATCCTCTCCAAATGTTTTTGATTGACCAACTAGTAGCTTGACCTGAGGCTATATTTTGTAAGCAACTTTACCCTGACTAACTTTGGCACTGGCTGGCAAATGGCACTGTTACGTGGCAGTAGCACTTTTCAAACGTGTTCTGATATTTTTATGCTCTTTGTTTGTTCTGTCACATCAAGAGGAAGTATCAGAGTTTAAAAGTTTGATATTCCTTTGATGTTTCTTCCACTCATTTTTTGAAGAAGTGACCCTGCCATGTTAACACCGTCTGTCACATAAACCATATCACCCTCCCTTTTTTTATGACGGCTACTCACTGGAGCAATTGCAACATTGCCAAAAATACGAATACCAATATAGCGGAACATATAAGTAAGCATTTAAATTGACATATGAATACCACACCATACAGGAATAAAACACATACATACACACCAGAATATATTTATCAGCCACCTTTCATTATCTGTAATCTGTTTTTTCACGTGGTTCAGTTGTCAGAGTTTTTAAATCCAAATTTTCTTTGAAGGTGGAAATTTGAAAAATAGAAAAATTACTTCAGTTCTCTGTCTTTGGGCTGCATTGTGTGAAACAATTGAACACCAAGCAACGATGGGCATGACTAGAATGAATCTCAAAGGCAAACAAACAGAACAAATGCTGAATGTTCCCCAGATAAGCCACAGCAACTGAACCATCACAGATGGAAAAAACATACTATGTATCCTAAATACATTTCAATTGATTCAGAGCACTCAACCATCGCTGAATGAAGCTATGGCACACATATGTGACAATATATTTTTTAAACATCGACGGCATGTTAAAATATATTGGGAACACAAATTGTGATGAGACGTGATGAATGTATTTTTCTTTGTGTATTTTGTTTTCAGATGCACATTTCTGAACATGAGCCGCTGCCATTATAGTGTCCACTCTTTCCAGTCCCTTCTTTAAGAAGCATAAAGACAAATTATGCTTCTTGTTTGTTTGCGAAATATGCAGTCATGCATTTTGTTTGGTACTTTCAGGTCTGCTTGTCTCTTTGTTAATGTTGTATATTTTAACTCAGCGTAAATTTGAGCTTGGTTGTTTTGTTTTCTTTATTCTAATTTGCTTAAACCTTTTATTATATACTTTGTCTTCTGTTAATGTCACGTGTCTGCATGTCTCTAATTTGTTGTGCATCTACATATTTCTACTAAAATATTCATGATAGATTCAAGTCTCTGTCTACAGTATAGGCATAGCTTACCTTGTATTAACTTGTATGTGTGTGTTTGCTTTGTGGCGGTGTGCAGCCCCCTGTGGTCAGAACGTCACTACGGATGATGGGGGGGTGGTGGCCCTGCCCCCATGTAAGACGGGCGCCTGGATCGTCCCGGCCATCATGGCCTGCTATCTGCTGGTGGCCAATATACTGCTGGTCAACCTACTCATAGCTGTGTTCAAGTACGTAAACTCTCGAATCAGTTTAGCTTTTCCTCCTCTAACAGACCATAGTTCTTTTTGTTTTTTTGTTTATTACGTTTATTTTTACATGTTAAAGGTCCAGTGTGTAACGTGTTTAGTTGTTCATTATCAAAATCTGTGTTGCCCATTCAAAAACTTGTCCTTTTTTATGAATATTGACCACCATCATCAATTCCAAGTATTCCTATTGGCTTGATATTTTACATTTGCGTTTGCATGAACTGGGGTAGACGCTCCATATTCATGCGCCATCTTGAAATACGTTAGCCGGTAAGGGACATACATGACTGCTTCGCCTTTCGCGTTTTCCTTGTCACATGATAAACTCACAGGTGCTGCTAACGGGTATCGTAGCTTCCTGACCCTGGCAAGTTTGAAGAAGGAGGGGCGATCTCTAGCTCACCCAGTAGAGTGTGCGCCCCATGTAGGCTGAGGCCTTGGCAGCGGCCCGGGTTCAAATGGCCCTTTGCTGCATGTCGTCCCTCCTGTCTCTCCCCCTTTCCTGTCTTCAAGCTATCCTGTTGATTAAGGGCCATAAAAATCCCCCAAAAAAGTTTTCTGTTTTTTATACTTCACATATATATGCACATATACATACATGCACGCATACACGTACAAACTACAGTGCTCAGCATAAGTGAATACACCCACGCTAAAGTTGACTAAAAAGAGGAATAAAAAATCGTCTTTTGGAAATTGGTCCAAAATCAAAATTGATCCAAATGCCTTAATTAAAAAAATGAGGAAAAATCCAACCTTTAAGGACACCAGTTTTCTTTGTGAATGAATAATGAATTGTAAATAAATAAATGTTCTTCCTTAAAATACAGGGGGTATAAGTAAGTACACCCCCATGTTGGCATGGTTTTATTTCAGTTAGCCTAATGGTTTGATTTGATTTGCATTGAGAGATCATTTTATGGAAAGTACCCCATGGCAATCTGCAGGTATGGTGAAGGGTCTGTGATGATGTGGGGGCCAAGGGAACTTTATCAGGATGCATAGTATCCTGGATCCATGAAATAACTGGCCTTTAATAATAGAAATCTGCCTGCTGCCTCTATGGGAATTTAACATAGGGGTGTACTGACTTATGCCCCCTGTATTTTAAAGAAATTGTCTGTCATCATAGTAATACATTCTTCGAGGTGAAGTCCATCTCCAACCAGGTTTGGAAGTTCCAGCGCTACCAGCTCATCATGACCTTCCACGAGCGCCCAGTCCTTCCTCCGCCGCTCATCATCTTCAGTCACATCACCATGGTCCTCAAGCATCTGTGTTGCCGCTGGCGCAAGCACGACGACGACGAGCGGGACTACGGCCTGAGTGAGTGGACAGTGTGAACACCAACACTCTCAGAGTTGTGATTTATTCACATCGCTGGAAATTATTTTCAATATTCTGTTGTAGTGCTGTAACAGTGCTGTATATATTTAGGATTTTAGAGCTGCATGATACCAGGAAAATATGCGATATCGCGATAATTATATAATAGACATAAATAGATAAATAGACAGATATTAAAGTGTATCTCAGTTCTGCCTTTCTGCTGCTTTCAGTATTCTGCTAAAATACAAACAATTGCATGTTGAATTTAAAACAAATAAAAGGAAATCATTTCTAACATTCTTTTATTGAACAAATTGAACATTGAATTGAACATAAAAGGCACCGCTTAAAAAAGAATGAGGTTATATTTTAGAAAGCCGTTTTCTACTGACATTTTCTTTCAACTAACACAAAACATCTCGTAGTGTCTATCGCGATATGTCGCAGCCTTTCGTGATGTGTGTATTGTGCCAGTTGATATCGTGACGATATAAAAAAATTATATATTGTGCTGCCCTATTGGATTTCAACGTTTGCTATTTTTAGACTATGAATCAAACAGTTAAATATGACACTGTGGCATTATCACTTCCTCTTTCATCCGCAGAACTTTTCATCACAGAGGAGGAGCTGAAGAAAGTCCACGACTTCGAGGAGCAATGCATAGAAGAGTACTTCAGAGAGAAAGATGACCGATTCCACTCCTCTAACGATGAGAGGATCAGAGTCACTTCTGAAAGGTTGGACATACAGCTGCACAGAAACAAAACCTCTGTGTGCATTCTACCCAAAACTTTCAGCCCATGGGAAATGAGTGTATAAATAAGTTGCTCTGTCTACCAGGTAGATAGAGGATGTGACAGAACAGATGCACATTTACATTTGACACTTTTTTTGTGATCAAATGTTTATTCTCTTTTTAGGCACAACACATACAGCCGATATGGATGAATACAATGACCAAAATCAGCAAGAAAAAACAAACAACAATAAATGTTGTGGGGGTGGCAGCTGAGGTTAAAGCATTTAAATATATTGATTATGATTATCAAGGGTAGCTATGATATCAATCCATGCCCTTATTGTCTCAGGGCGTGCTCTATTCATCTTCGCTGTTCATTCCAAACTTGCTTTTCTATTAAAGGCCAGGATCCAGTAAGATTGCAAAGAGAGACTCGGGGTGTATCACATTTGTAAAATTGTCTGTGCACATTTTGTCATATAGTGCACAGAAGTAAATATATCCTACATGCTACAATATGCACACAGCACAACAGAACTAAGATACAAAAAGAAAACCACATCTGAAATATTTCAAGGGAAAACATTTTTTCTCCACCATTCCTCCCCCCCCCCTGCTATTCTCACCTCTCCAGGGCTTTTAATGTCTTTTCTCTCCTTTCTTCTCTACCAGGGTGGAGAATATGGCCATGCGTCTGGAGGAAGTCAATGAAAGGGAACACTTCATGAAGGCGTCTCTGCAGACCGTTGACATCCGTCTGGCCCAAATGGAGGAGCTGATTGGACGAATAGCCGTAGCGCTGGAGCGCGTCACAGGTGTCGAGCGCGGTGAGGTCAACAAAGTTCGTTCCAGGACTTCCTCTGACTGCACAGACTCGGCGTACATGCTCCGCCAGGGGGAGTGCCCCGAGGCGGCATACATCCTCCGTCAGAGCAGCTTCAACAGCACAGAAGGGAATGCCTACCGCCTGCAGGAGGCACTGGAGGGAACAGCTGAGGGCTCCATGTCGCCTCCTTCTCCCACTGGCATGGCTGCACGGACGAGGAGCCACTCGTTTTACGTCGGCCGCGGCGGCGAACGTGTGAGTGGAGCGGAACGAGCCGAGAGCTTCTTTAAAGAGCGCTCGCTCAGTCTCCATCGCGCCAACAGCTCCCAATCAGTGTCCTCAGGTGCCGCCCCCAAGGAGTCTAAGCCCCTCCCCCTGGCAACGCTGTCAGTCTCCCAGCAGCACCGTCCATCATCATGCATTGATATCTATGTCTCCACTTCTGAGGAGGTGGGGCCCGGGGAGGTCTTTCTGGATCATCTCCGAATGGTCCCACCGCTCCAGAGAGAGCGCTCGCTGCAGTCAGATATTATGGAGACGGTGCTGCCGGGAGGCCGGGACTTCGGCAGCGCCGCCACCAGCGGTATGGGCGACAGGCACTCGGAGGGCGGAGCGGGAAGCAGTGGAACAGCTGGAGCCATGTTTGACGACAGTGCGGCGGCAGATTTGTCATTGTGCTCAGCCCACCTCCTACCAGACACCACTTTACCTCCTTGGGACTTGGAACCATCCCCGCCTCCCTCAGCAGGGCTGCTCGAGCGCTCTAAGAGCAGCCGCTACCTCTCCACAGCGGGCACTGCATTCCTGGATGAGCCCCCTCTGGTCAAGTCCCACAGCCTCATGTTCACGCCGAGAGGCTGCTACAGTGGACTGGGGGCAGGAGTCCAGGTAAAAGCTGCAGAGTACACCAGCATCACTGATTGCATCGATACGCGCTGTGTCTCCGCTCCATACACTCCCGCAGAACGCTCACACTCCCCCGGAGGATCCACCTCATTCCCTTTCGATAAGCCGTCAGACATTGCTTCCTCTCACCCGGAGAGAGAGGCGGAGCTTAGCCACACTGAGTCAGATCCAGAGGACCCTGAGGACCTGATTCCAACCCCCGATACCCCTCGTCTAGGGGGCCTCGGCGGGCCCAGTGGGGCCGCTCTCTGCTCCCCCTACTCCAGGCTGGAGCGAGCAAACAGCTGCTCCTCAGACGACTCCCATCCTTCCCTCACGCTGGCCCCTCCACACCGGAAGAGCCTGTCGGTGAGTGAGAGGATGGAGAGGGGACAGAGTCTGGGGGCAGACAGGGGGTCTGGGTCGGGGGACCGGGGTCTGGCAGGAACCAGAAACCCCTTCCTCAGGAGCAAGTCCGGAGCACGGCCTGAAACAGCCAAGACTGACAGCCTCTCCATGAGGAAGCTGGCCACTCCGTCAGCTTTCCGCAGCTTTGATAGACAAAACTACACGTGACAAGAACACTGGTCGGCGCACTCACACACTGATTGGACCAGGGAGGAACACTGAAGGGGCCGAGTGAAAGCGGGGTGAAGTTGCCCATAGATGCTGATCAGGACCACGGTTTTTCCACTTATCTTTTAGGTTAGAAAAAGGTGGAAAAAGTTTATTCATAGTCAGTGCTGGAGGGCAACTTTACCCTGAAGCAGGTGTCAGAGGGAAAAGATGGGAGATGTAGGGCTCCTACTGTACACCAGTCAAAAACAAAGAGCTATGAATCTAGAGTAGTTTTTACCTCCTCTTGTAGCTACGTAACTCAATGGGATGTTATGGCAATGGAAGCAGTATTTGTACTGTATGTCTTCCACCCACCACCATTACGTCAAGTAGACATCTGTCACTGTGTTACGTCACATATCAATCACGTCAGTCAGAGAAAGTATACTGTTACAAATAGCTGCATTATATGGTAGAAACTGTCAAGTGTGAGAGACAAGGAGAGAGAGGAGAAGGAAAGAAAAAAAACAGCCACTTCATTTTGTCCTTTTGTCTTAGCATTGAGTCATTACTGTCGCAAAACCTTCGCTTTAAATGCATTATCCTCTCCATGTAATCCTAACTCCACTCTGTAAAACCCCAGCACTAGCAAACGGAAAGAAGCTACCATTTTTGGCTGTTTCATAAAGACATCAGTGAAGTGTTTTGAACCATCTGGAACTATTTCCTCTCTTGGTTGCACTGGAAAGGATTGCTGTAACATGGCAACAACTTACCTCTAGATACAAAAATACACATTTTCAAATAATCAATATTCATCTCTTTTTTATTATTTCTCAAAGGTATGTTAAATATGCCTTTCGTTGTCTTGCGTTTTGTAGCACAATTTATCGACCAAACAGTTTGTTTTGTCAGTCCAGCTAGAGAAAGAAAGCAGTGTTTGAAAATACTCCAGTCAAAAGGTCGTTACTCTATCACAAGTCTCCAGTCATGGCTGTCAGGTGTCAGCAGGAAAAACTGGGTTTAATTAGCCACGTGATACGAGAACAAAAAAGCAAAAAGTTATCAGGAAAAAGATAGAAAGAATGTGACATGAAGACTGACTGCTAATTTCCACCGACTGCGGAACGTCTGCGGATTCGCTCCGGAACGGCGGCGGAGTCAATAGGTTTCCCTTAAAGTTAATGTGTGTATTTTCACTGACTGCAGAACGGCTGCGTTCCGACTCCGTCCCAGCTCCGGAGTAGCTTCTATTTTTGCCGGACGCCAGAGAGCAGGAAGTTGAGCACAGAAACAAAATAAAACATCCGGTTAATTTTCAAAATAAAATACACCGTGCTCACGGCGGATCATATTTCCCTTCACTACACCTTGAAAACGTCATAATGGGCGGAGACAGGCCTGAAGTCAGCTGTTGTTGGTTTTGTGGTTCTGCTTATAGAAACTACATCCTGTTATATTGCGCGATCATACGTGAATTTGCGAGATCTCGTGGGTCCGAGTGACTTCAGCTGTCAGTCATGGCCGCAGCCGTTGCGCAACAAATCCGGACCTGGTGGGCAGCCGACACGCAGCGGAGCCGTTCCGCAGACGTTCTGCAGACGGTGGAAATGAGGAGTGAGATTAGCAGGTGACAGCATCCAGTGTTTTGAAGCATGAATCTATAAGAGGAACATGAAGGAAAGGTGATTGGTTAATTGAAGTGCATGTTGACATATCTGCACACACACACACACACACACACACACACACAGTCAGTGAAATCTTACATAATGCTAGAAAATAAACTCCAGTTCAGACCTGATCCCTGAGAGATTTAACAAGTGCAATTGCAACAACAACAAAAGGCAACAAGGTATTAGCCTATTTCAGAAGCAATGCTTGCTGGGAGAACCTGGTGTGAACCTTCTTTGCCTGCACCTGACACCAAAAACGAATCATTGCTCTCCTGTAGCCCAGACCTCCTCCTTCAGGCATTATGTTGCAAAGGTCTGACATCCACTTACGCCTAATGGATCCGTCCTTTATGTATTGTCATTCATTTGCTTTTTTCCCTTTATTTTAAGTGCATTCAAAGCCAGGCACTACAAAAGGAGACTTTAATAGAAAGCAATTGCCCGATGACTAAGCCCATTATAAATCATACACGGGTTAAGAAGAGTTCCTACAGAAAGAGCTAATTTATGAATTTCTCTTTAAAAAAAAAGTTAGAAAGAATAAGCTGTCAAGTATATGCATTCTAGCTGAGATATACTGTAAAAAAGACCTGCATTTTAAGTGACGTGGAGGGAAAAAATATGGGGTTATTTTTTATTAAAAGATGAAAGCCAGATCAGTGTTTTAAAAAATTCTCTTTTTTTTATTCTAATGGAAAAAGTCTGGGGGAAGGAAGATGCCCTTCTCTGATGACTTTGTAAAGATAAAATAGTTGAAATGAATAGAATTCTTACTGATTTTGCAGTAGTAATTTGCAATAGTTTGTTTTATATTTCCTCACTATTACAACTCAGTTTAATTATGTTTGCGTTTATTTTAAGATTGATTCTATTTATTGACATTTCCTTTCTCATTATCGATGATTACAGTAAATGCCTGTTTGAATTATGAAATCAATATTTATATCTTCTCAGTGATATTTTTGTCGAATTTTAAGTATTTTCTAATTAAGCTTTTAAATTTAATAAAAAAGATGACCATCGACATGCACTAAATGCTGATATATGATATTATTTATTAACTATAGAACTGTCTGATATACTGTACATTTCAATCATAAAGTATTTAAAGTAGTTTTTATTGTATGTTTTATCAAACAGCTTATGAGAAATTTTCTAATGTAAAGTTGACACGGCAATATGCAGTTGCCAGTATACCAAACTTAGGGTGCCTTTTGGGCATGGATGGAGTATGAGGGGACTGAAGTGATTCATCAATTTCTCTTTTTGTTTTTGTTTTCCCCATAATCATAGAGCCCAAATATCTGTGATTATGTTTAACATGTGGCTTTTTGCATACACTCACAGATCTTTGTTCTCTTTAAACACATCTGATGTACGGGGGGGTTGTTATTGGCAGACTGTATCATTGCCTGTATGAACATTTAAATCCACCAAAACACAAAGTAGTTTCATAGCTGAAGCAAAAACATCTATTTGCACATGAAACTGAGACATAAGGGTGAGGATATAGCATGGATTTGTATAGTTAGACTTCTCTCTGTATCACATCCCCAATCTGTTTGATGATCCAAACTGTCCATACGCCTACCAACCCTAACCCTGAACCTTAAAGGGGTACTCCAGGGATTTACTTCTGCACCTGCTCAAAGTTAGGGGACTTTCTAGAGACAGACTGTTAGTTCCCAGTTTGGATAAAGCCTCAAAAAACACTGCATCCTACAATTCCCATGGTTCAACTCACTTGGATCTTTCGAAAGACCTTGTCCCTGACTGTTAAATCATCTCATCTTTCAAACCCTCTGCGCACAGTAAATAACGCCAGTTGTCTGTGAAATATTTGAAGTCTCGAGCCTATAACTGAACATGACATCATCTGAGTTATTTATCTTAGACTTCAGAAAGCTCCCTCCGCAGCTACGAAAGACATACAACTGTGTTCATAGGCTGGCTCCATGACCAGTAAACTGACCTTTATTTGTAAATTTGGTGGAGTACCCCTTTAACCCAGCAATTACACCACCAACACAAACTGCTTTGTGGACACATGCTCAGTGTGGATCATGTGGGTTGGACAGATATAAGATGACGCATGGGATGTTGTAGCTCATCGGTACATACAAAGGATCAGGTTAGCAATTTCCTCAACAGATATGTAGTTTACTGTATGTTTAAAAGAGGAAAGGTTGACCCCAAGTCAATGCTCAGGGACGTTAACCCCAGTGGTGCAAGGTAGGAAGAAAGAAAGATGGAAATAAAAAAAATAGAGAGATTTGGATTTGTCTGCAGCAGAAGGCTTCCAATATAATCACTGTGCTTTATGGGTCTAACCCAGAGTCTTTGTGGGATCAGAGGGACATCTATATTTTTTTGTATTTCATGTCTTCAGAAATAGCAATAGGATATGAAAACATGGGAGTTTAAGATGTTAACAATCAAAACAACAAGAATTGCATATTGTTAGAGAGGGCTTTGGTCCCTTCACATGCTGAACCAAACCAAACTTTGCCAAACCAAATGGAAACGAGCTGAGTCATGCTCTACTGACCTGTTGTCTCCACTGCTGTGGCAGGCAGGGGTTAACCAAGCAAAGTTCGTACAGCTCCACTCAGTCCTGCATGGCTAAGCATGACAACAGATGACTGTGTCGGACTGAAAGTGTAGGTCCCTCCTCTATTTGAACGACTGTGATAGGAAATCAAAATATTATTTTTAAATGGACTTATCCTTATAGTGAGGAATATGTGATAACATATGTGTCCATGGCACTTCGAAACTCCTGTGCACATGATTCTTTAAATGGTTTTGTGGTTTGTTGACATGGCTGGAAGGTTCTGACAGGAGGTGTGTGTATGTGCGTGGACATTAACTGCGTGTGAAGCCGGACACATAGATGACATCACAACACAACCCAACAGAATCTCAGTGTACAGTATTTTTTAAATATTTTCCTATACTGTATGTCATGAGCATATGATGATAATCAACAGTTCTGCTTCCCTCCTATCACGACCTGTGACTCGTAAGCTAAAGAGAGTTTCACGCACGTTTTTTCTGCAATAATTGCTGATGTGCTTCTACAAGTGAAAGGGACTTATCCCTCTACTGGTCACACTTTATTTAATGTCCTTCAAATGCATGCAGTTCTTCCATTCAGATTGTACAGAGATGTAAAGAACTGTAAAGGTGACTGAGAGAAAGATAGAAAGAGATTATAATATGAAATCAAAGTAGTGAGTATTTGGATGCAAATACAAATCTGTATTATTCAATGTGAATAGGATCATGTCTGGCATGCATTGTTAAATAAAAAAAAAAATAGATTGGTGCTCCGTGTCTCGCCTGTTTTTACTTCCTCAGCATCTTTAACCAATCAGAAGAAGACTGATGCTTATAGTGTTAAAATATAATTTATAGCAGTTATATGCATTTGTCAAGCCATACGATAATAGAATGCCTAAAAATCTGCACATGATGATGTAAATTTGTTTATTATTAGGATAAACCCCTTGAGATGTATCATCTCTGTAGTGTTGATTGAAATACTTGAGTAGGAACCTTTGTATGGAACTCATGTAACCGGGGCAGGGGGGAAGTTAATAAAGTTACAGAGACTGAGCAGGCAGTCACATCCAAGGGGGCAAGCTTCCCTCCACAGAGTGAAGACAAGCAGCACAGCACACATAGTTTTAAGAATATGTCACAGGAAAGACAAATGCAATGCAATAGATGCGGAGACACGCAAGGGCATCATCCACAGCTGTGTCCAGCGAGGGAGGCTGTGTGTAACCACTGCAGAAAAAAGGGACATTATGCTAGAGTCTGCAAAGCTAGAAAGAAAATGGAAGTGAATGTAGCAGCAAAACTGTACACACAGGGCCAGTTCAACAAGCTGTTGAGAGCAACAAAGATTCTTTATGGGCCAAGAGCACCTCTGAAGGTAAAGGGGAAATTTGCAGCCACTCTCAGTAAGGACAATAAAAGCACACAAGAGGAAGATTATGTTATGTTGAGGGGCGACGTACGCCGCTCCTTGGTGGACTAGCCGCCATGACACTCCAGCTGACTGGATGACCTCAGCCTGGATACCAAAGAGACTGTAAAAAGACAATTCCCAATGCTTTTTTCAGGACTAGGGAGAATGGAGGGGGAGTACACCATTGTCCTGAAGCCAGGGGCAAAGCCCTTTTCCCTCTCCACACCCCGACCCATATCTCTCCCACTCATGCCACGAGTAAAAGAAGAGTTGAGTCGTATGGAACAGCAGGGAGTCGTTTCAAAAGTGGAGGAGCCCACAGCATGGTGTGCACCCATGGTGGTGGTGCCCAAGAGCAACGGCAGAGTCAGGATCTGCACAGACCTCACAGAGCTGAACAAGTCAGTGATGAGGGAGAAGCATCCTCTGCCTTCAGTCGAACACACATTAGGACAGCTCACTGGAGCCAACGTTTTTTCTAAACTGGATGCCAATGCTGGATTCTGGCAGATCCCGTTATCCAAAGAGTCTTCTCTCCTCACCACCTTTATAACCCCATTTGGGCGGTACTGCTATAACCGTCTTTGTTTTGGGATCTCGACGGCCCCAGAAGATTTCCAAAAGCGCGTGTCTCGCATCCTAGAAGGTCTGGAAGGTGTTGTGTGCCAGATGGACGATGTGCTCATCTGGGGAGCAACACAGAGAGAGCATGATGAGAGACTGAAGATGGCGTTGTCACGTCTGCAGGACGCGGGTGTGACGCTAAACGACTAGTGTGAGTTCTCAAAGAGCAGGATAAAGTTCCTGGGACAGGTCATCGAGGCCTCAAGCGTCAGTGCAGACCCCGACAAGGTGAGCGCCGTGAAGGCCATGACAGAGCCCACTAAAGTCAGTGAGGTGAAACGCTTCCTGGGAATGACAAACCACCTGGGGAAATTTTTACCTCATCTGGCTGAGAAAACATGTCCACTCAGAGACCTTTTGAGGAAATCCAATATGTGGGCCTGGGGTCCACAAGAGCAGCAGGCCTTTGAGAAGATTAAGGAAGAGTTAACTACACCGCCAGGTCTTGCTCTGTATGACCCAAATGCAGAAACACTCGTCTCAGCTGATTCATCCTCTTACGGCGTGGCGGCCGTCCTTCTCCAGCGACAAAGCGGGACGCGCTGGAAGCCGGTGGCATACGCTTCCAGAGCCCTTAGCAACACCGAACAGCGGTACGCTCAAATTGAAAAGGAGGCTCTAGCTACAACATGGGCCTGTGAGAGGTTTGCCGAGTTCATAGAGACAGATCACAAACCTTTAGTTCCTCTGCTAGACTCAAAGAGCCTGGATGAACTGCCACCACGCATACAGCGCCTACGCATGCGACTCATGAGGTTCTCTTACGATATCTCACACGTGCCAGGCAAGGACATCGCAACTGCGGATGTGCTCTCCAGAGCACCGGTCACTGACACAGCAGACAGCTTGCAAAAGGATGAGGTGAATCTGTATGTGGACACTGTTATAGCAAGCCTGCCAGCTACAGAAAAAAGACTTAAAGAAATACAGACACATCAGGACAAAGACACTCTACTACACACACTGAAGTCATACTGCAAGGATGGCTGGCCGGATAAATTCATCGTACACAGAGCTTTCCGGCCCTATCTGCCATTCTCAGGTGAGCTAACAGTTCACGAGGGTTTGCTACTTTTCAGTAGTATGGGTTTTACTGTTTTTCATACATCCCTTTTTGAAAGCATATCTTAGCCAGAAAGGGGGATGTAGTGTTGGTTGAAATACTTGGGTAGGAACCTTTGTATGGAACTCATGTAACCGGGGCAGGGGGGAAGTTAATAAAGTTACAGAGACTGAGCAGGCAGTCACGTCTATGGGTGTCTCCCAGTTATTTGTTAATATACTGCAAAGCCGATTGAACAATCTCGTTTTCGAGGGGATCCCACATAATTTGGGAAAAACATGATAGTTGCCGAGGAAAAAAAATCATCCTGTAGAGCCGACATCCTGTTTTGTATCTATCTGTTCTCCAACTGTCTCCATCATTATGAAACCAGAACACAGCAAATGTTGAGGATTTCCACTCCTGCCAAATAAAGAAAGGCAAACTTTGTCTGATGTTACTATCTTTAGGTTACATAACACAGGTAGTGTAGGAATCTGGCGTAAACAGAATTACTGTAATCTTATTTTCATTAGAGTGTAAAGTGAATGGAGATATTTCCCCAGTTATAGAGGTTTTGCTCCACTGATTTACCGGTCCAGTCAGAGAGACTGAGGGGACATTTAAAACTTATTTTAAAACCCCTGAACGATTCGGGACTGGAGCCCCCCCCCCCCCTGGGGGCAGAGAGCTGTCAACTCTAAAGTTGTAGAACTCATTAAACACCAAAAGCACACAGTGTGTCAACCGTTGAGTAACGAGGCACATATGCTGCTGTTGTGCAGCCCCCCCACTGCTGCTGAGAGGAGTGTGACAGGTGCTGCTTGGTGGTCTGTCATTTTTTAAAACTTGACCCGATGCCATCAGGCACAAACAGCTTTGAATTATGGGACTCTTATGGGACTAATTCAACTTTGAACAAGGTCGTTTTCACACTTCAGCCCTCCAAATAAATTCAGACCTATTAATCAGCATTTGTTGCGCATATGTAAACACTCCAAAGTGACTCCGAGCCCTCTGGAACCTTTTCGGGAGGTGGTCTGAGTACGGTTCGCTCTGGGTCTGCGTTGCGGTTCTCTTCACCTGTGCTTCGTGAAAACAACACGCTTCAGGTTTGTTTAGCCCACGGATCTTCAACAGGGGGTCCGGGACCCCTAGGGGGTCCTCAGAGTCAATGCAGGGGGGCCTTCAAATTATTGTTATGTTTTTTCAAAAATTTGAAAGTTCTAAAATTAATCCAATATATTATTAGCAAATATAAATCCCCACTTATGATAGGCTTACCTATATAGGTAGTCATCAGCCACCCACAGATACATATAAAATCATGCAAATTATTACAATTATTAAGCTATTTTAATAGCTTAGTATTCTATGCAAAAAAAGATGTATAAAGGCTTCAGGCCGCCCTACACATACTTGTAGTCCCAGTTTAATATGCAACTTCATGTTATACAATATATGTAGTAGGGGGTCCCTGCTCAGTCTCTCTGAGCTAAGGGGTCCTTGGCTTAAAAAACGTTGAAGACCCCTGGTTTAGCCTATTACCTTCTGCCCATATATTTTAGCCCTGAGGCCCCATCTGAAAGAGAACTCAGTCCTCTTCCAAGTCAATGTCAATGCAAAGAGAACTGAGTCCCTTTCCTGTTAGTCCACTTTAAGGAGACTGGTTTCGGTTCTATATGTGAAAACACCCTTAGTCCCATAAGCAAAAACCTTCATGTGATGTGTTGTAAAATGTGCATTTTATCTTTTTTATTTATATAATGTTTCAGAGACAATTGCCACTTCTTCTACTATATCCTTTGGAAATGATTGTTTCTACACGTCGTACTACGTCTACGTCACATTTCACAACACAGCCTATCTTTCTTGCAGTTTTTTTGTTGTAATTTCTCCATCGTTCTGGCTGGCTGAGGAGCTTTTAAAGTCTGTTGTTTGTGGTCTGTCGTCATTGTGCAGCACTGTCTCCTGTTCCCCTCTGCATGAATCAACGGACAGCACTGACAGAGAGGAGGAACAGACTGGGACATCCAGACTGACTGGGACATCCAGACTGGGACATCCAGACTGGGACATCCAGACTGACTGGGACATCCAGACTGGGACATCCAGACTGGGACATCCAGACTGGGACATCCAGACTGACTGGGACATCCAGACTGACTGGGACATCCAGACTGGGACATCCAGTGTGGGCTGGGGAGGGTTTTCATATAGAGAGCAGGTCCGCGGGGGTGCGCGTCAGTTCATTCTCCGCACGTGGAAGTGAAAGGGAACAGTCAGGGAACGTTCTGTACTGAGTTTACGCACGTGCCCCTCCCTCCCCCCCCTCACCACTTCTCCCTGTTACAGCACACTGACGCGCACTCAAAAACAACTTCGGGTTTTTGACACAATCACCTTATCATGTCAACATGACCCAGAAGCGCATGCGCCCTCTTGAACTCTCGCACTCGTGTGAGAATGGAAGCGGGAGGCACCTCCTCTTTCCAGGGAATTGTTTACAGCTCTGCTGGAGGAGGAGCTGCTGGAGGCCGGCTGCAGGCTACACGAGTGCTGCCAAGTTGCCTTTTTTAACCAGGTTTTTTTTTTCCTGGAAATTTGGATGTTCTGCCAACGAATCGAGCTAAGTGGAGGCGGAGTTACATTACGTGACAATCCGGAGGAAGGGCGAAACGTCCCCGCAGTATGTTGGGTTTTCACAGCCTGCAGCATATGTTGTCCTCAATAGGGACTTCATTTGAGCCATTATTATTGCAGTCTTCTTGAACTTTTCCTCCTGTGGTATCCTATACGTGTTTCTAGTATCGTGTCAGCATTGACCATTATCAACATTAAGGTTATCACGAGGAATGTGCTTTCAGGCAATGAGTCACTGTTGCAGTGCAGGCTGAAGAAGAGGGTGCCTTTGCAGTTATATAACAAGAAGTGTGTGTCACTCTTCTCTGCCTGTTGTGAAATGTTGCTACATTGTGACAACCCCCATGTTTAAAATGTACACAATAGATTGGCCACATCAGGTCAATACACATCACGATGCAGCCTAATATCTTTGAAAACAAAAGTGTTTGGCTGAGTCACTTTATTCTCATAAAAACAGCCCTGGTGAACAGCATGTAACCAAATACTGTCAACACAGTTCATGCCAGGGAAAATTGTTCAGAGGCAGCATTGCTCAATCCCAGCAACCCCCAAAGATCACTGTCTTTTTTCTAGGAACTTTACCCATGAATGAGCCACCCACACAGCACTGGAATCATCTTTCTTTTCTTATTTTCTTTTTAAAATGAGGGTCTGGAATGGCCACATTAGTCTCTCTCTCTCTCTCTCTCTCTCTCTCTCTCTCTCTCTCTCTCTCTCTCTCTCTCTCCTTTCTCTCTCTCTCTCTCAACACTTCTCCCTAATCTGCAGTTGCTGTAGCCTACTTGATGACTGTGTCTTCAAATGTAGATATCTCTGCTTTGACAACAAAACAAAGCAGTCTCCAGAATAGATTATTTTTTTTAAATATCCATATCAATGTTTTACAAATAAAAATAAATACAAATAAAACAACAATAGTGCTTTATGAATCCCACATTATAGGCTATACCAATGCATTACAACACATGCAACTGCATCATGATCAAGTCTTTATATGGACCTATCTTCTATACAAGGCCAACAGTTATTATGAGCACACATTTGTTTCTTGCAACCATATTCAAGGACAGTTTGGTTATCGTTTGGCACTGTCATGGCAACACACTGCTTTGAGTCAAGTAAGGACGGTTCTACTAACCACAGGGTGGTGCAGACAGAAGCAGGATATGACCATCATACTGTTTGTTGGTCCTGACACCAGACTCCACTATAAAACCTGGAGAGAGAATGCAGAAGTCCATCCAGAAGAGCATACACTACATACACTAAAAATAATGAATAGAAGAAAAGCTGTAATCTTCCTATTTCACGAAACAAACATCCATTTGTAAATGTATTTAAATCCTATCACATGTAACTTGTGAACATGTCACGTAGGCATTAAACCACACATCGATTATAGATTTTTTTGTCAACTATTACATTAATTGGCAACTATTTTGATAATTAATCAGTTTGAGTAATTTTTGTAATGAAAAAAGTAACAATTGTCTGAATCCAGCTTCTTAAATGTGAATATGTTCTAGTCTATTCATATCTTTGAGTTATGGACAGTGTCAACGTCTTAGTGAGAAGCACGGAAGGAAAGAGTTTATTACAATACCAGCTGACTGTTACAAGAGTATACAGCTAAGCTAATTTTACATTTCATTTTCTCAAATCTGTTTCTTTTGTTGAGTTTGCAAGAAATACATACACTTTATTATACACTGACAGCACAACCTGACCTCATGCACAGTGTCAAATGAGTTTACACTGGCATGGAATAGTTCAAGTAGCGTTGAGGGCGGTTGAGCACTGCACTGATTAAGGATCAGACCGTGGCTGTGACACAAAGTGAGATCTGTCCACAGACAGCTGTTACATGGGCCAGTGGTTAAACACACACACACACACATATCTCTCCCTATGACACAGATTTATGTGTCATCCTCTAAATACTGATCTGTCAGCTCTGATTGGATCCAGATGCAGCTGCTGATAAGTGGATGTTACCCACTCTCAATCTGTTATCAACCTTTACCACACAGTTCCTGTTTTTCCAAATAGACACCCATAATCAACTTTTACTTAGTTATTTGCAGTATGATAACCTAACAATAAACCTGAGAAAGTTAGGATGAAAAACAACTATACGAGATAAATGAAAAGTATTGTATAAGGTTACTATCTGTAAGCCACAAGGTAAAAGGGATCCCTTTTACCTTGTGGCTTACAGATAGTAACCTTATACAATTGCTTACAGTTCTATAACAGGAGGGTTGGACATGTGGTGGTTGGATCACTCTTAATAAGAAGAAACAGCCGGATGGAGACAGATGACTTTACGGTTCTCCATGCTGCATCCATGGATGTACAGTATTTCAAGATTCACTTGCTCCACAACAACCACACTTCCTGGTTTCTCACTCACATGCGGGTGAACTAACCAATCAGACGCTGGCAGAACTGAGACTGGGGTATATGCCAGGACAGAAGGTTGCACCAACTTTCTACCTGATCTTTACATTGTTTTGTTCAGAGATTCAACAATACTGTTAAAAGTTGTGGATGATACCTGCAGGGGGAGATTTGTAGCTTTAACCAGCTTTGGCCTTTAGGCAATTAAAGCCAAAAACACATAAAAAAATAAATAAATAAAGGCTCTGAGGCCCTGCAGCAGCCTGGGGCTGTGTGGCTGTCTCCTACACTTTAATTCAACGGCCAGCAATACATGGGCTGGTATAACAGCTGAATTATTGTATGCCCCTGCTCTAAACTGCTTGCATGGTGTGACCTTCCCTGAGTGATAACGCGGCAGAGCAAATAGTTCTACAGCAGTAAGCGGGACGCCCAACAGCAGCAGCAGCAACATGGATGTTGGCCTATTATAAGACCCAGGGACCACTGGCTTCTCAAGAAACCTGTCCGCCAAACATCGCACTGCAGTCTCTACATACAAAGCAACAATGAAAAGTCAGTGTGGCCTGTAAAATGTAAATTGTGGCAACTGCTGCACGACCTGCATTTATGAGTGGACCTGCTTTTTAACAATCCTAAAGTTTAAAGTTTATTTTTTCTTCTTTTCACAATGTATGTGCATTTCCTGCAAATCAGCGTGATCTTGCCTATGTTGGATCAAAATAAATGTAAAGCCATAAATTTATCCCCCAGCATGTTGCTTTACAAATATGCCAAACATGTAGGCCTACTTGTAAAATATCAAATAATTAGGCTTGGCAATAAACATCTCTCTCTCTCTCTCTCTCTCTCTCTCTCTCTCTCTCTCTCTCTCTCTCTCTCTCCAGCATAGGGCCCATGCCATGATGAAGTCATGTAATATGCTTGTGGTACTGCATTCGTGTGCATGTCTTAAATATGAATTGTGTTTGGTTGGAAATGTCAAAAGGAGAGAGGGCTTGATGCTAAATGAGCCTGGTGACAAGAGTTTATATGCGTTGAGTTGCTATGGGACAATTCATAGGACAAATGTGCACAGTTTATATGTACAATTCTGATGATGCGTAGTTTTCAACATCACACAACATATTCAATTATAATTGTGAATGTAGTTAAAAATGTTATAATATAAATATATATAAATATATGTTATCTGTGTTTTAGATAGACAGAGGCCATATTACCATTTCTAAGTAGGCCCTACGTAGCTTTCCATTTTAGTTTTAATGGTGTCCATATTTCCCAGTCAGCTGAAGTACCTGAAAGCAACATCAGTATGGTCCTGCGCTCTTTTCATCAGTCCCAGTCTGTGATTGGTCCAGTGTACCATCACTCACTCCTGTGAATGGACAATTCCAAAAAACGAATCGTGTTTCATTTCAGCCAATCACAGCCCAGTTTTGTGATGACACCGTGGGATTCCGCGAAATTGTTTCTTGGAGTTGAGAAGTGCCGCTCGGCAAAATAGGACAAGTAGACGCATGTGTGGGAGCGCACAGAGAGGCGGAATACACGCAGTAACTATAGCTCACTCGGCAAAACAGTGTGTTTGAATGACCGGCATTTAGAAAAAAAGAGGATAGGCTATATAGTGAGAAGGAGAGAGGAAGAGATCCAAACTGCTTCTTTCCTGCCTGGGGGTTTATGTAGGTTAACCGCAACCTCAGAAGAAAGCGCAGCCTTTGCGGAATAGTCACATTGAAGACGACACGTGTGGATGCTTAACCACATGTTTCCCGGGAGGACTGCGGTCTGATTTCTTTTTGTAGCCACATTGTTGGATTGTTTTTTTTGTATATATAGCTACTGTTTCTTTTCTCCATTCGGATGATGTCAGAGGTTGATGTCTCCGCAGACTGTGACCCCGGCTGCCGCCCACCGGGGCGGACAGAGGACACGTTGAAAGAGAACCAGGAGAACCGGACTTTACTGATGGTGGCAATGGTTCTGTTGGACTTAAACAAATACAACCCGAACGCTATCACCGCTGGAGACAGCAGATGTCTCGGCGGCAGCGACGTGGGCGCGCAGGAGAAGGTGGAGCGGGGGAGTTGCCGGTTGAATGCCGGCGGGGACAGCCGGGGCTCAGTTGCACCCAAACAGTCCCGGAGCAAGAAGGCGGCGGCGGCGGTGAGACAGGAGTCTCCCGAGAAGAGACACTGCTGTCCTTTTACTGGCTGTGGGAAGATGTACGGAAAGTCGTCCCACCTTAAAGCCCACCTAAGGGTGCACACCGGTAAGTGCACGGGGGGCTCTGCTGGAGGTTGACATGCACACGCCAACATAACTAACGGGCTCGATTCTGTTGACGACAGTAAACCGCTCTGCGTCACTTCTGCCATCATTTTTATTAAAATGTCAGACGCATATTTCATCATGGTTAAAACTGTTGTTTAGGACGCTGAGTGTGGTGTGCAGGAAAAGAGTGACATATACCACTCTGTAGGAGAAGATATAATGATGACATGTGGAGTGTAAGTGAAAAACCACATGTTCCTGTAAATCATACACATTATAGGAAAGGTGGTCCCATGAATTTGCCCCTGCTGGGGGGCGTGACTGACGGGGGGGGGGGGGGGTGCTTGTGTAACACCCAGAATGCGGTCTGGGAACACCGCGTACATGCCGCCGCCCTTATTGTGTTGCACGGTAGATTGTTCAGGTGTGATAAATCATCCTGGGCCACAGTGACACATGATGTTTATCCAACTAATGTCTCAAAGGATTGTCTGTTACATGATCGCGTGTTATCTTCTGTTTTGTGTTTATATCGCACGTTTTGTAATAATAGCGAGTAGCCTATCAATGTAGGCTAAAGCATGTCGACAATTATATGATTCACATGATGCAGGTCACTGCGACACTGTTGCGCCCCCCCCCCCCCCCCCCCCCCCCCTCATGTTCTTGTCCGGAGGTAACTCTCCCTGCAACAGCAACAACAAAACTCCTTGCTCCTTGCACCACCATTTCCGCATACGTCATCCATCCTCCTCCACTCCCCTCTCGTTTGGTTGTAAACAAGGGCAGACATGTGGTTCAGTGGAGCACATGTTGGAGGAGGAGGTGGAGGCAGCCATCATTTTTTCTTTTTTTTTCACGAGGCTCTTATTATGACTCACCATTTCTCAATCAACATGCTCTGTTATTGAAAATGATTATAATGTATTTAAAAACCTACACTCTTTTTGTGAAGGTTGTACTCTTTCTCCTTGTCTGTAGTGTGTCTGTGGTCAGCCCTCCCTCTTGAAATGGCAAAAAAATCAACATGATAGTTTTAAATAAAAATATGAATTAGGAAGGCTATAAGGTGTGTGCACTAATGCTTTTTTTCAGGGTCCTGTAGGCTATGAACAGCTCAAAAAAACATACGTAACGTTTTGTTTTATCAACTTGATACTTTTGAACTGCTGACATGATTTAGAAATTCTGATTTTCAGAAAAATTATGCATTACTTTGTTTGGGGGCTCAGAGACCCTGCTCTAAAACATGGTTAAAATACAAATTATTGACATATAATAGAAGCAATTGCAATTTGCAGTTATTATTATTATTATTTTTACACATAAAGCAGTGTGACCTGCTGGTTCCCAAACAATGAGGAAGAAAAGCCAATATCACCAAAACACAGGGGTTACGGTTGGAGCTTATTAAATAAATGCATGCTCAGGGAAGTCCTTAAAAGTGTAGTAATACAGAACTTGTGTGTGTGTTTCCTCAGGTGAGCGCCCCTTCGAGTGCACCTGGCCAGACTGTGGCAAGAAGTTCTCCAGATCAGACGAGCTGACGCGTCACTACCGCACACACACGGGCGAGAAGCGCTTCAACTGTCCAATGTGTGACAAGTGCTTCATCAGGAGCGACCACCTGACTAAACATGCCCGGCGACACGCAGGCTTCCATCCCAGCATGCTCCAGGGCTCCAGTGCGGCCAAGAGACGTCGCATGTCCGTGTCCTCATCTGACTCTGGAGACCAAAGCCCTGTTGGGGTGTGAGACACGCCCGCACTGCTGTACATACATAAAGGTACAGGCAGTAGACACCCGTCAAATGAATCAACTCAACCAGCCAAAGCCAATGTTTTTAAAGGTCGATGCATGTAACACTGTGCAACAGCAAACCTTAACCTGAGTGTAATCAAACTAAAACTCTTATTCCCTGAGGTGATTGGTATTTATTCAGGGTTATTCAGGCTACATCTACATCACTACAGTTTGGTTTAAAAAACAGATATTTGTTGCTACGTTTACGCCCTGCGTCTAGCCTGGAAATCCAGACCCAAATCCGAAAGATTAAGGGTCTGGCATTGAGTAATGAAAATGGCCCAACTCGAGGGGCGACACCAAGCATGCATTTGAAAATCTCACTGCACGCAATTGGATAACACTACGACCAATCGCAACAATACATGTGGTGACGTATCCAGAGCCTCATACTGTCCTCATCTGTTTAGCTCGCCTCTGGCCCGCCTACATCAGATACACCGATGTGATTGGTGCAGCTCGGCTACAAGGGCAAAGTTAATGAGCATCATTACTCGTTGCCAGAGTGACTCGCTGAGCAAATTCAAACTGTGCTCTCGTGAGAACTCTGGATTTCCAGGGTACCTCGCGTCCACAGTTCTCCGGCGTTTCCGAGTCACTTTTAAACTGAGACATTTGGAAACAGTGCCGCCTCTGTTTTGGTTTATAAACCCGGGGTTTCTTTGTAGTCTGGACAGAAACAGAGTTGTTTGGAAACTACGACGCACGTCAGTCATTCTTATCGGTTAGGTAGGCTTTCATTAACAGTCCAAGCTTTAAATCCCTGGTCTTACTTTTTCGCCCATTGTTGTTCTTTCTCCAAAATATTTTCTGTATTTTCAACCGCAGAGTATCTTAATCTGCTTTTTGTTCACACCGGCATGCGCATGCCCAGTGTATATGAATGGTCATGTGATATGTGTTGTCAGATGTGTCAATATGGACGGAACTCTTGTGTGGACGGAGATTGTTTTTATCTCAAAACGCCGCTTAAAAATGAAAACATTGTAGTATAGATGTAGCCGTAGGGTCTGTCATTAGTTGCTTTGCCTTTTGTAATTATTTTACTTTGTATTGTGTGTGTGTGTGAGTTTTTTTTCCTTGAAGAATCTGCAATCCAAGAGGCATTCATGTACATACTGTATATAGTTTTCATTAACACTACATGTGTTCGCTTTGCATCACAGACATCATCTGCAGGTGAAGACAACGACAAGAAAACAAATCCTAACTGAGATATTCCTTGTGGGTCAAGAAGTTTTGGAAATGGTATATATTGATTCACATACATTTCGTACTTGTACAGTTATCTTTATGTAAATAGATTAGGCAGATTAAAGTTCAGTTGGATGATATACTGAGTATACTCTAGTTAAGTGTTCTTAGAGAGTAACAAGACAAAGCTATAATATAGAGAATTACAGAGCTTGGGTATTTAAAGCTTTAGTGCGTAACTTTTTGATATTAATGAATGTCCGTTACATTCAAGCCATTGCCAAATGAGTTGCTACAAAGCTAATTAATGGGGGGTGGGAGGACGCAGGGGTAAACACAACAGGGTAAAGCCTTTAAAAGGTAAAAGGTTACTTTTTCACTTGCAGTTGAAAGACTTTTCGATGTCAAGACTGTAATGATTCATGCTAAGTTTAAGTTTTGTTAACCTTAAACAAGGACGACTGTGCCTTGTCGAAGGGTTTTGTAGCTGAGAGTTAGTAGGAAAGTAGCAAATACTACCTGAATAAACATTGTCACATTCTTCATGTCGATATTCGATATACGTTGAATATCAGAGAGTGTCCCTTATGCCAACAGTGCCAGTTGCTGTGCATTGAACTAGTGTCTACTCTGTTACTGGACTGAATTGTATCAGGGAATGATGTGAAGCATGGCCATTTCAATCAAAAGTCCTCCCCCTGGTGGTGACATGGATGCACAACATTTCTCAAAAGAATGTCATAACAATTTATTATTTTCCACATTTTGACGCAGACTCTGTTGATTAGTTTGATTGTGAATCAATTATTTCCATCATGTAGCATGTTTGTATGTATTTGTTTGGTACAATGCATTTGTTTTATTTGTCTGGTAATCTTTTATAATGTTCCTAATGGGGTGAGAGGTTTTTTCCGTCCACTTTAAGAGCTAGAAACATTGTTGATGTCATTAGTTGTCTTTTTATACTTGCCACATAATGCATTAAAACGTCCAGATAGAGTTTAAAGTTAGGTGTAGTTCAGCTTGTAGGGACACAAACTACATACTGTACATTTATAAACTGAAATACAGTTTTTCTTTCCTGTGCATTATGTCAGCTGTGATTATATGTTGGTGCCTTTCAGGTCGAAGCCCTTACTTCTGATGCTACTGTACTGTAATCAAGGACTGTCATGGCAGAGCCCATGTTATCCCAGTTTACACAGCTGTGTAATAATTACTGCTCAAACGTTTTAACATTAAAATTGTTTTTCTTTCTAAACACTTGCTCATTATTTCTGTCCCAAATCACACAACCATATCACACTCACTTGTACATCACACCTTTTATAAATGAAGCGCTGCACTTCTTTAATGCTGATGAAAAAGTGCAAAGAAGGTGCAACAACAAAAACAGTAAGGTAGGACAGGGGAGTGCTCCATTAGCTTTGTGTTTATTTATAGTTTTCATACACTGCACATAACATTAACAATAACATTGTTAAATACTGTAATGGAAGTGTTTACGTACATTACAAGAAAATCATTTAAAAGAAAGGAAAACCAAAGAAAAACAGTTATCACCTGTGTCTATGTTAAAAAAAAAAAAGTATAACTTCATAGACAGCAAATGCTTTTCAAATCAAGTCAATGATCCATATGGCAATAAATACACACATCTTTTAAACTTCTCTGTACTTAAGGCATACTCTAATTGCAAATGATCAACTGATTTAAGGGGGGGAGGGAGGGAGTCATAAATGAAGGATATTAGTGCTCCGAGTCAATGATGCTCGATGTTGCCATTGCAAAACAATTTCCAACCCATTAGTCAGACGAATAGATGCCATCTTTCTCCTTTTGTTGGCGTTGTATGTCTGTCTGTATGCATGCATATGCATATGCATATGCATGTGTGTTTGTGTGTGTGCGTGTGTGAAAGGGTAAATCTTTCTGCGGTCTTGACCTGTGTGCTCTCTTGATGGTCGGTGGTGGGAAGAATGGAATGGCTAGGAAGGAGCGTCCAGTGATCGAGAAAAGACATAAGACACAACAGTGTGTGCTAAAAAAAATCTATCTAAAGGTCCCTTTGGCCTTGATAATATGTCAATCATGTGAGCATCATGTGTTAAGAGGGTCGGTGCAACGATATTTAATCTTCCCTTTTGACACAGTTCATTTCAGATAAGACACTGTCACTCCTATGCAAGGAAAGAGTACACAGATATGGGCCCAAAAATAAAACCAAACAAAATGTGCAAATTCAAAACAATACAAGTCAAGCTAGTGCCACAACAGTAGCATGTGATTGCACAATAGAAATAGGGAGAAAGTCAAATGTGCAACAAGCTACTTCCTTATTTGTTTCTCCATTCAATTACTCAGTCCAGTGCTCTACATGCAATTTGTTCCTCAGCCATTCATGTTCATACATTCATCCCTAAACTCCATATTGATACATCTCAAGCCAGTAGGGCAAAAAAAGCAAAAGTGTTGAGGGTGGTGTGAATGAGTGCAACGACCTGGCCTGTGCTACATAACAACCCTGTACAGTACAATAAATACGGCACCGGATATCTTCTATTTAGGGATCCCAAGACCGCAGTCTTCAGAAATATCTCCACATCAACACATACAATCATACTTTTCCCTAGGGCTTAAACAACGTAAGCATTTAAATTAAAACTAACAAACAAAACAAAACCTAGAAAAAGGCTAAAAATGCAACCGAGAATTCCGTCAGCGGTTATGATGTTTCTTATTCTTTAGGGAAATGGAATTCACTTTATAGCATCAATTGACCTTCTGTTTTCTGTCCACTAATATCAGTGTGTTTTGTTACATCATGTTCCCCAGAAGAAGGGCTCTCAAACACGAGTGCACGTCCTACCATAGGAGGAAACCACCGCTTATACTCATATTTTAAACACATATTAAATATTTTCAAATGTGTTCCTTCCCCTAGATTTTTTAACCTAACATTCTTCCTGTTAATTTGATTAATTTGTCATTGTCATTATCATCATAGCACTTAATTGTCATTACAATACTCTACTAATGCTTCACTGTCACCACTGTGGCGGTGAAGTAAACTCACAGCAGATGAAGATTGGGGGGTTACATTGTGTGGAGAGGGGGAGAGGCAGAAGGTCAGAGGGTGGGGTTACTGTATTTGACAGGTGGTGGAGGAGGTTGCCTGGCAGCACATGCAGGTGGGGTTGACGGATTTGGGCGGGATCAGGTCCAAGTCCTCATCGTCGGGGATCTCGTCAAGGCGGTAACCATCTTTCAGCAGCTGGATGTTCAAATCCTGATTGATTTGCTGGAGAAAAGGAGGACAGACAGAAGGAGTTTGATGGGGTTTGAGCATAGAATAAATCCTCCTCCTACTGTACACAAGTGAAGCCAGAATATCCCACATACGTGCCCGCCATCTTTTAATTTTGGAACCAGAGTCTGCGCAGTCTGCGTTTTGGCTTCACTTATATAGTCTACGCATTAACCCCCTGGGTTTGAGCAGCGTTTCCCAACCCAAGTACCGCGGACCAGTACCGGGCAACAGAGCTAACTAAAGTAGGTCATCAGTATGCAGTGTTTGGAGTAACGCGTTACAAAAGTAACATAATTACAGTAAAAAACTGAAAAAAAGTCTGAGTGTTATTTCCTGTTGCTGGAATTCGATGGTTGAGATGACAGATGCAGAGACAAATACATTTGCAAGATGGACATAGGCCTACTCCATTATTTTCAAGAGTAATTCCGCTGCGTTGAAGCGAGGTGCTGTCCTGTCACTGTTCCCGTGATCAGAGCCAGAACCAGAGACGGTACGGGCAGCATCCATGTCCTGTCAGCAGTGTGTCCGAGCAGCTGACAGATATAAACATCGGGAATTAACGTTTAGGCTTGCTACACGTTATAGCATTACATTTTATCAGCGGTGGAAAGTAACTATACAGTACTTCAATACAATAGTAGGGTACTTTTAATAGAATCATTTCATTTTCTCCTACTTTATACTTCTACTCCATTACAATTCAGAGTCAATGAGGCATATTGTACGTTTCACTTAACTATTTATTTCATAGCTTTAGTTGCTTTGCAGATTCAAATTAATAACATAAAATATTATGTATAAATTATGATGTCGGCCTATTAATGTGGATAAAGATGAGACTTTGTTGACCCCATGGTGAAATTCACAAGCTACCTGCCAAGTCATACTTCTGTGGTTATTTTGGCGAAAGTTACTCAAAAGTAGAGTAAAGCATTACAATTCAGAGACAGTAATATTGTAATATAATTACTCTCAAATGACAGTAACTAGGAATCTAAATGGGTTACAAGTAAACATTTACTGTATAATAGCTAATTATTTCTCCATACAAATAGTCAGAAACAGATAATGGATGTAGAGGGTGAGAACGAGGATTGTTCCGGGGGAATAAATAGGATGATGTGTCTGTAATTTGCACTTAAATTGTCAGCAGCCGCGTTGAAAACAGGATTTCCATTTCATTTTACATTTCATTTGATTCCCCACTTTTTGTCTCATGCACATTTGTGTGCAGGTGTCTGCAATGTAACGATGCGCTTGTAGCCAGCACACATGCCTTCAGAAATAACATAGATGAGCAAGATTGATATAAATGGGTTGGCTTGAATAGGCCTGGCCTTTTGACAATGATGGGAAATGGAGGGAAGATAGCAAGGGAGGAAGTGAATGAGAGAGTAAGGTGCAGTGGGGTGGCGATGGCACAGTGGTTAGAACACATTCCTTTGGTGTGGGAGACCTGGGTTCGATTCCCACCATGATCCATCAACCAATGTGTCCCTGAGCAAGACACTTAACCACTAGTTGCTCCAGAGGCGTGCAACCTCTGATATATATAGTAATTGTAAGTGGCTTTGGATAAAAGCGTCAGATAAATGACATGTAATGCAAAGAAGCAGAAATTTATGCTCTCTCACACAAGACGCCTGGAACTTCTTTCTGTCAGAGGTTCTTAAAGTCAGAGACAGACATGCACCTTGGACATCTGTTACGGTCAAGGGGAATCATTTACCTTGGAGTAAAGGTGATTTAATACATTTATTTAATAATGTATTGTATATTTTCGCTTTTAAGGAACCCCCCCAAAACGAGATGCTACATGTCAAGTGGCTATTCCTAATAAAGAAATTTCTATATATATCTCACCTCAGCGGAGGAGTATCCTGACGATGAGTATCTGGACATGTCAAAATCATCATCACTGAATCAAACAAAAAAACATAAATTAGCTTATCATTTCTGTGTTTATGGTGCTTATGTGGCAAGAAGTGTATTTATGTGTGTGAGGTCACCTGTCTGTGTCTAGGGCCACCAAGGGCTTCTCATCTGGGCTCTGGTCTAAAGAGGAATAGCCTTTATTGGGCACAACCAACCTGCAGGGAGGGAACAGAGAGAGAGAGAAAGAGAGAGAGAGAGAGAGAGAGAGAAAGAGAGAGAGAAAGAGAGAGAGAGGGGGGAAATGATCAGATGAGCAGAACAAGGGCGTAACAGAATATGACAGGAAAAGGTGGAGGAGGGAAAATAGATTCACAAACAGGAAGCGGTGAGTAAGACTGGCAGAGATGCTAAAAGAACAGGAAGGCGGGCCAGGAGGTGACATCACAGGTGAGCTACAGTCACAACAGAAGCATTAAAGAGGTCTAATTTGTAACTCGGACATCTTCCACCCCTGAATCAATACAACTATTTTCTTCCCGCCTCACTGACAGAGATAATGGACATAGATAATAATATGAATCTTGTCAAGCCTATGAAAACATGTTTCTGATCTTACACATATAATCTGCATACAGTACACTATGACATAAACCCAACAGAATTATAAATAGATTAATAAAGTCTATCTTATTTTATTTTATCTTGTTTTGTGGCTGTTTTGTGTTAAAAAATACCTTAAAAATACATCATTACATACTGTGCAGTATTTGTACACTAACCGCTAGTACAGAGTTGTACGCGATTTGCTGTCAGTAGATAATCAAAACAAAAAAAGCAATAGTACACCAGAATGAGGACTTAAAGGTCCCATGTTGTAAAAAGTGAAATTCCCATGTCTTTTTTATTATAAAGCAAGTGGAGGTGCTATATAAATACTGTGACAGTATCAAACCGCCCAATCCACAGAGAAATGCACACAGCTTGTATTCAGAAACCGTGCCTTTAAACGAGCCGTCAGGACTTCTGTACGGTTGTGATGTCACAACTATACTATATATAGGTAGAAAGTCCCGCTACGGTCATTCCCCGGCTGCAATGATGGTGCAGAGACTCCGAGAGTCCAGATGTGGAAGACACAGAAACACTGACCAATCAGTGAATACAGGTATATTCAGACAGATAGTATGATGAAAATAATGTGTTTTCTGAACATTAAAGCATGTAAACATGTTCCAGTAGAAACCTAGACTACAAGTATGAACCTAGAAATGAGCGTGATATGGGACCGTTAAATTGAGTTTATCACTAAAACAAAAGACGTTTTATTGACTGTAATTGGTCAGAACTGGGTTTCTGCAGGTTTCAACAAGTCAAATGTAAACTTTTTAAGACCTTTATGAATGAAATTTAAGACCCATATCATGACATTAAAGTACAACAAAATGCAGCTTCACAAAAGTACTTGCAAAGTATATAAAATTATTACAATTGAATAAAAGCAGTAATAATGATCTGTACATACACAGCAAATTATATTTGGACTAGCGAAAGAAAGAACTACAACACCACATGATAAAAAACCCATTTCAGTGAGCATTAAGAGGCAGCGTTATGGAGACGTAGTAAAATGAAGACCGGTTTAAAATGTTTTAAGAGCTAGAACCTTTTTTTTTAGACTTTTTAAGACCCATGGAAACCCTGCAGAAAGACACCAGCCACCATCTCATTTATTCACCAAACGAGACCACAGCGCTCACTTCTTACCGCGTTCTGGCCATGACGTTGTTCTTCTTGGGCTGCTGGTTGACTGGACTACCTACAGCGTTGCCGTTCTTCAATGAGCCCTTCCTAGCCAGCTCTCTCTGTTTCTCTGCACACACACACACACACACACACACACACACACACACACACACACACACACACACACACACACACACACACACACACACACACACACACACACACGTCATCTACTTGTAAGAAACCTTCAATTAAATATTGCAATATGCTTGTTAAAATATTCCCAAATAAACCAGGGCATTGCTGACAGAAATATATAATTTCTTAACTTTCTGTTGCATTTCTACTGCAAACTTTGTGGAAGTCTCCTTGGGTTATCAAATTTACTTCAAAGAAGAAATGAGTCAGGAAGTGTGGTGTACAAGCAAGGGAATGCGGTCGAATTCTACTTGACTGTGACATATTTGTTTTCTGAACATGATGACAAACTCTAAGCTTTGCAGCACAGTACAAGACGGGATATCAGATCAGTTTCTATTTACTGACCAGGAAGTGATGATCACTGCTGAGGGGCTGAGGGGGTTGTTTAATTTATGTAATACGATACAACACAAAAGCCACAGAGCATTAGAAAATACATTCAGAAACAGGCTCTCGCCTCCCTTTTCTCCTTTTGTTTTGATTCTCATTCTCAGTGCTTTTGTTATTCTGTATATTGTACGAGATTAATAGTGTAAGGCAATGTTCACAGCGTTCTCCGTGAGCAGAGTCAGAGATCAGTTGATGCAACGGAGGTGCGAGGGTGAAGGTCAGACTCAAAAGGAAAAAAAGGGATTGTGTTGCTGTGCTGTTTGTTGTTCATTCATTCACCGGACTATCCCCCCACCCGCCACTGAGTGTAAAAGCGCGAAAGGCGGAGGTATGTCCCCTCTTTGAGGGACTCGCTCGTATGTATTCTGAATGATTCTAAATGGCAGATTCTACGCTTACGAGAATACTTTGATTAGTTGGTGGAAGTAATTACACATGAATGAGCACATATTTGTGAAAGAAAAAAAGAGGTTTTTGCTAAGAATCAACTCAAAAAATTACACACTGGAGCTTTAAACAAGCATGCATTAATAAGGGAGTAGTATCCTCAGATTGTATTTTAGACAGGAAATGTTATGACAGTGATTACATGTCATAAAAAGGCCAAACAACCAATGAGATTAATATGAAAATACAACTGTGGCCATTGTTGTGGTCTCACTTTCAATATGCAGGATAGATGTAGAATGAAATGAACTTCTACAGCGCCTGACGTACTGCACATGTGGATGTCAGAGTTACACTTAAAAAAACAAAGTACCTTTTCA
This sequence comes from Gymnocephalus cernua, assembly GCA_023631565.1. Lineage (NCBI taxonomy): Eukaryota > Metazoa > Chordata > Actinopteri > Perciformes > Percidae > Gymnocephalus > Gymnocephalus cernua. Next base: position 3,171,251 of record CM042425.1, on the reverse strand, counting down.
TGCGTTTCTGTCACTGAGTAGTTTACTTCTTCTGAATATTCTTGGTTTTTAAGACTTTGGCTAACAAAGTATTACAGTAGGAGTAAAAGAAGAAAGAGGCATTGTTGCTCACCACTTGACTCTCTCCAAGGTGCTGAAATGAACCTTTAAGGACCGCAGCTTTAACTTTAAATAAACTCTAGAGACTCAAATTCCCAAACATAATTCAGGCCAGAGTGGCTAATATTTTTTGCCGTAGATCTCAATTCATAAGCAAAACAGTAACAATGGATTAGAGCTGAAACACTTGATTAGATGATTAAAAAGTAATTGACAATATAGAGCTGCAAAGTTTGATCGATTAGTTGTCAACTATTAAATTAATCACTAACTATTTTGATAATCGATTAATAGGTTTTAATATTTTATATAGATTATATTATAAAGATTCTCTGATTCCAGCTTCTTAAATGTGAATATTTTCTAGTTTCTTCTCTCCTCTGTGACAGTAAACTGAATATCTTTGAGTTGTGGAAACAAGACAAGACATTTCAGGACCTCATCTTGGGCTTTGGGAAACATTGACCAACTTTTTCACTTTTTTCTGACTTTTTATAAACCAAACAACTAATCCATTAATCGAGAAAACAATTGACAGATTAATCGACGATGAAAACAATCGTTAGTTGCAGCCCTATGACAATAACTCTGATAATCAATTCATTGTTTTAGTTACTTATCAAGCAAAAATGGCAAACTTTTTTGCTTCTTCCAGCTCCTAAAATGTGAAAATGTATGGCTTTTTATGTCTGTTATATATGCGTGTAAATAAATACTTATTGGGGTATGGAACTGTTGTTCAGAAAAAAAGTAATTTGAGGCCATGCACCTTTGACTCTGAGAAGTTGTGACAGGCGTTATTTCATAAATACGGTAGATATCCTAAAATGGAGGAATATGGTACTTTTTAACCGATAATTTAGCAGCATAACAAGACTGATTAAACCACAACATACCACCACATTCTTGATAGGAAGGTTCTCTTAAAATTGATCCTCACTGTTCAGATGCCATCCCCCTAAATAAAATACTGCAACACAATCTAGAGATGATGTCACATCTGCACATAACAGAAAGTTACTCTTTCTAGGACTTTAAACATACAGTGGATCACAGGATATGCTGGTTCCCACTGGCAGACACTTAGCCTACACATACTGTCGCTCTTACTCACCTATTTTCATCTGCAGGGGGGAGGGCTTGTAGTTGATAGTGACAGGTTCCCCCTCTCTGGTGTCGGAGTCTGCCTCTGAGGCTGTGGACGAGGCCGGGTCCTGAAGACAAACAGGAGGACAGCGTGGACAGAAAGATGAGCACAAATGTGCATTACTGAGGCATTAATGAATAATTCATGTATTTTTGCAACGCATAACACACACACACACACATACACACACACGTCTATGCCCAGACAATGTGAATGAAACAGTTCATTAATAGATTAAACATGGGGGCAATAGTCGGATGAAGTGTTATACAGATAGCTTGATTCAAAACTATTCAGACTGAAACACACACTCTGTACTTCTCGAGAACTGGGCAACATAAATCTTTATTGGCAAACTAGGTTTTGTTATAGCTACCTCCAACTGATTGAAAGTGTGAATCAACATAGCCATTACACTATCAAGCATCAAATTTGAAGGAAGAGTCCTGTATCTGGCCGCAGATACAGGACTCTGAAGGACTCACTTTGGCAGAAGTTTGGTCCCTTCTGCCACAGCACTGCTGAACAAACATCTCGCTGTCGTCGTTGTAAATGTTCTTGTTTCTGTGTCTATATGCCTTTCTTTATGTTATATGTTGATATTTGTCTGTGTATTTTGCCATGTGCATGAAACAGACTGAAAACAAATTTCCCCCACAGGACCATCTATCTATCTATCTATCTATCTATCTATCTATCTATCTATCTATCTATCTATCTATCTATCTATCTATCTATCTATCTATACATGTCTATCTATCTATGTCTATCTATCCTAAGTGAATGCAAGTTATTGAACTTATAGTGATCCATGATTTGTTCAGGTTGCTCTAGGACCATTTGGGGGACGCCTGGGAGTCCCTGGATCCCAGTTTGGGGAAACATTCTTATAAATTCACATCTTATATCCACATGGCAAAGGTAAGGAGAAAAAAAGTGGTCACATGATGCACGGGGATGAATGAAGGAATGGACGCCTGGAGACAACAGGTCAGACTGCTTTGGGTCTAGTCTGGCGGCCCCGGCCGTGGGCAGAAGAGGCCGCCCTGCAGGCTGCAGTAACCCAGGGCCCCGCTACAGGCCACGGAGCGCACCGCCAAATCATTTACGCAGATTTGTATTTTATTTTATCAAAAGGTCGTGCTTTAACGGTAGCCTACATAGCCTACGAGCACATATTTGCGATTAAAGACCGCTCACTAATCACGTCAAAGCGACACGAAGTGCGTTTAGCCGGAGCAACATGCTGCATGGATGCTGAGGATGAAGCAGCAGCAGCAGCAGCAGCGTTGGGATGGGATGCTTGTTTTCGCCAGACATGACGGATGCTGCTCACTACGCAGCAGACCGGGCGCTGCTTGCTTTACACAGTTAACCAAAAACGTCCACCTATGAGCAAATAAATGATCCTTTGACACGTTACACTGTCAATTTGCCATTTTACTGTAGTCAGAAAAAAACTTGCCGAAAAAGCTAAACGCATCAGCCAATATTACGCATGGCAGGTGATGATGTGTCGGGATCCCAGAGCATAACATTGTGAATGGAAGGCCTCGTGCACTAAACATGCTGGAATAACAATGCCATTAAAAACAAAACAAGAGCAAAACACTGATCGATTATCAATGTGACTTACCAGCGGCTGCATCTCCGCCTGCATCTCCGCCTCCTGCACGGCACTCGGCACTTGGAATCTATCTATTTCTTCCATCATTTTGGCAGCGCGCCTCTTTTCCTCCCTTCTCCTTGAAACTAATGAATCGGTAACCGGTCGTTTGGACGAGTTCTCGCCGAGATTGGGAATGATCTCAGATTTGTAACAATCTCTGTAGTTCTCCGGTGGCGAGCTTCATCCCAGCAGGCAGTATGTCGACGGTGGTGTGACCAGTTGGGTGACGGTGACTCCACCACCCACTTCCGGGTAGGGTATCCCAAGCAATGGTTCAGGGACCCAGAAGGGGCCTTTTAAAGAGGACCCAGCAAAGTTGAGTAATAAGTCAGTGGTGCATTCCCTCAAATACTCTACTACTAAAATACTAGATTAAAATAATATAGTATTTTACTACTTTAGTACACAAAAAAAACTGTACTATTTTTTTTGTTTTTTTGTGTTTGGGAGATTTTAAAAACAGGATTAAGGACTATTTGACACATGTCCTGTTACTGAACACTGATCATTCATTGTGTTTTAAGTCTGTTTCTGTTGAAACATTTTATGCTGCTGTCTTGGCCAGGACTCCCTTGTGAAAGAGATTCTAATATAATAATATATAATAATCTAGTACTTAGTTCAATTGATTACTTTAGTTAAAATAATTGTTCACTTCTTAAACTGCACTGTAACTTTCTTGTATTTTATCAGTTTTTATATTTTTAATTGTTACTGAAGATACATTGTTGAGAACTGGAACTGTATGACAACCAGCCGTTCTGGGAACGGCAAGGATTGTGGGTGGATTACATGTATAGAGCAACTGCTTATACATTGTCCCATACTAGCGTCCTATAATATCATATTTTATCCTTTTTTATATTTTGTATTGTTTTCAACTGCTCTTTAATGGTTTATGTAAAGCGCTTTGAATTGCCCTGTTGCTGAAATGTGCGATACAAATAAAGCTGCCTTGCCTTGCCCAAAGCTAGTAGGACTACTTCGCAGATTCTGATTAATACTACAAATTATAATTAACAAATACATGGTCATATATTATTATAGGTTAAGATAATATTTTATTAAAGCCCAGGGCAAAATTCCATAAACTACACAGCCATATGTAAAATAATCAAAATTAGCCCCACTTTTATCAGCTGCATTGTTAAAATGATGTACATATAAGTGCATCAATAATTATAATCATATAATATAATATATTATTTTGAAATAGACCACTCTGCATAATGAGGACTTTTAATTTTGGTACTTCAAGTATTTTTGGATGCTAATACTTTTGTACTTTGACTTAAGGACAATTTTGAATACAGGACTTTTACTTCGAACCAGTGGTGGAGTCTACGTGATATGCAGGTATACGCAGTATACCTACTAAGAAAGCTCCTGGATTTCAAAAATTCCCAATGACACGCAACAAAGTACTTTCCATTATATTTTTGATATATTTTGAATTATCATCGGTGATCTTATTCTTCGCATAGGCTAAATAAAGGTATTTCCACCGTACATTGGTGTATAAAAAATGCAGACAATGAAGTTGTTGATGCTCAAAACCTCCCTGGGGGAGGACAGCCAGACCCCCCACTATGATATGCTCCCCTTCCCCAAAGGCAGATTATGGCCCATATATATAGGCCAATATATAGTACAATACAGTATATCCACTACAATACATAAGACTACACCACTGCTTCTAATAGAGTTTTACCCTGTGGTATTGCTACTTTTACTCAAGCAAAAGGTTGTACTTCTTCCACCACTGGTAACAGATTATTGTCAGTGTAATTTGTAATGTGAGGAAATCGCTATAATATGGTACAACTATGTATATGAGGCAACTTGTTCTTTTTGTCTTATCCTCTTTGTTTTGTCTTTTCTTTCCCTTTTTCCCCTCTGGAGTAACAGATAAATCTCAAATTAAAGTTGAGTGAATAACTGAAGTCAGAGGATTAACCATCTCCATTTTTCAAAAACAAAATAAATCTTCTTTAAAGGTCCAGTGTGTAACGTGTTTAGTTGTTCATTATCAAAATCTGTGTTGCCCGTTCACAAACTTGTCCTTTTTTATGAATATTTACCTCCACCATCAATTCCAAGTATTCCTATTGGCTTGAAATTTTACATTTGCATTCAAATGAACTGGGGTAGATGCTCCATATTCATGGAGCATATGCCGTAGCTGTAATACGTACTTTGAACTGTGTGGTGCGAGAGAGTTGATTGCGATATATGATCTCAACGCTAGATGAGAGAAATTCCCACACATTGGACCTCTAAAAGGAGTCTCTTTCTGCAGCCAATGAAAGCGAGGTTCCCAGCCTTTGAGGTGTAAAAGTTTTCCACAGGTAGTCCTCCCCACCCACACTGTGGGAAAATATAACAAGGAGAAGACCCACACTTTTTCCTCTCTGAAACACACACACACACACACACACACACACACACACACACACACACACACACACACACACACACACACACACACACACACACACACACACACACACACACACACACATGCGTGAAAACACTACATTCACAAACAACACGACATTGTGCCATGTTTTTCCTGCTCTTCTCTCTTTACATGTTATTAACAGGTTACATCCTATACTCACATCTCAACTACATAATTGTCTCAAAAGAAATGTCAAAAGTGAGAGCTTGCCTTGCTTTTTTGGTTCCTTTTTTTGTGTATAAATTAAATTCTCTTCTTGGCAGGAAATGCAGCGCCCAATGTGTAAACTCCAGTTGAAACCTTGCGGACCGGCGAACACACAAGACAGTCTTTCATTACAAAAATAATAGACAGATCAGAAGCGGGTCGCTTAACAAGCCATCATTCAGAAAGTCAATTAACAATCGTCTTCATCCAGGAATTTTAATTACAACTGAATACATTACTCAATCAAAAGAGCAGCCTAAACCAATTAATTATAGCGCCAGAAATTAGTTGGACAGGGACAAAACACACGTCTTAACAAAAACAGCAGGAATATTTGTAATGGGGAAGTGATTTCTAACATGCAGTCTGTGATGTGTGTGAGTGTATGTAGGTCAAATTATAATCCAGTGTCTTCATTTAAGAAAAAAAAATGATACCTTTATTAACCTTCATTTAACCAGGTAGGCCGTTGAGAACAGGTTCTCATTTACAACGGCGACCTGGCCAAGAAAAGCGTAAGCGTACAAGACAACATATAGTTTCACATTCAACATAGTGCAATAAAACAAAATACAATAGGCTACAAAGGTCCAGATTAAGTAGACAGTCTAAGCCGGCACAAAGTGAGGTGTAAGTAAGTCGATGGTTATGCGAAAGCAGTATGGTGATAACACAATATACATGAAATAGACAGTATATAACAATGCAGAGTCAGAGTACAGTTAGTGCAAAAATTAAGCTGTGGGCAAGATAGTTATGTGGAACCAGTGAACAGTTATAACGCAGTATATATAAATAGATTAGTCTATTATCCTATCCTATCCTGTAGTCTGAGTGCTGGGAAGTAGTGAAGTTAATATACCATTAGTGCAAGATGTAGTCTAGTTAGTGATGTGGGTCAGTAATAACACAGTAAACATAAACAGTCTGTCAAAATGCTGAATATAGTAAGACAGTATATCATTTAGTTTTCCGAGGATCACTCAATTGATGTGACTCAACCTCGGTCCATTCGAGGAACTGCAGTGCAGCCGTGACAGCTTTCATCTCCCAGCAACCTGTTTCCTATGAACAGCCGTGACCGAGGATATTCACTCAAGCTAATTTTGTACAATTAAGTGCAATTTCTTGGTACTTATACTTTACCTACATCTACTTTACACTTCGCTACATTTCAGAGGCAACTTTTGTTCAATTAAGCAACGTAAGAACGTTTTCTTTCTGCTCTGCTGCTACACTATGAAGCACCCAGACGTCTCAGGTCGTCTGTGTCAGGTCTAATTTCTGTCCCCAGAGTCACAACTAAACATGGAGAAGCAGTTTTTATGCATGACATATCTGGAATAAACTCCCATAAAACTGCAGGTCCGCTGCAACTCTCAGTTCTTTTAAATCAAGGCTGAAGACTTTTCTTTTTGATGCTGCCATTTCTTACACTACACTGTAACTTTTATTCTTATATTTTATGCATGTCTCATTCAATTTGAGCTATTCTTATTCATATTTTATTTTGTATTCTCTTTAACAAATGTTTTTAATTGCTCTTTCATGTTTTATGTAAAGCACCTTATATTGCCTTGTTGCTGAAATAAAGCTGCCTCGCCTCCATTCCCTGTGTGCCCCAGTAGGGTCCACCCCAGGTAACAATTGCCCTCTATATTATAGTTCTGTAAATTAATTATAGAACTAATTAAACTATCTGATTTAAATTTAAATTTATAGTTGTATACAATATAGCTGTAACTACAGTTGGATGACCATACATTTTGTCAAAAAGAAACGGACAGTTTGCTCTCATTCACAGTTTTAAAGAAACACGGAATAAAACAATCAAATAGAGCGCCATGGAGCACATTAATTATACATTCTGAGGAAAATAACATGACCTTTGGCTAATGACGGCCTGCCAGAACATCCACGACAATGTGAGTCGTTCTCATTGAAAAGTCACTGACACGTCTAACTGCACATTGTCCTTACCTGGAAATACCAGCAGAGAGCATCAATAGCATGCTCTGCTGCACGGTAATGGAGAAGGTTCTTGGCAGCAATCAGCCACTGCTGCAGCCAGCGCCAGGTGGTTTCAACCCAAGTTGGAAGTTTAACCAGCAGGTGGCAGTCTAACTCTGCAGGAGAGAGGAGGTAACACAGGATGGAGGGTGAATGACAATGAGGTGTGTGCAGGGTCAAGCAGGTCAGAGTGTTTTAGTCTGCTTAATACTTAATACTTCTGGTCATGCATATGAATTAGAGATAACTATGGCAGCATATCTGCAGGTCAGCTTTTTATACTTTGGGAAATGTGAGACACTGGTCTTTTTGCGAGGCACTGCAAGTTTGTGAAAAAAAAGAAAGAAAACAAAATACAAAGTAATGTTCTTTCATTTTCTCACTCCCCGGATTCTTATACATCTCACACGCACTCGCTATGGTTCCTTGTTTTTTATTCTGCCCTGTCATGAATACTGATGCTTTTCCCATCACAGCCATCATTTCATCTCGTCTTGTACGATAATTAGACCTCTGTCGACAGACTAAACATTCCTACTGACTAAATTATACTGAATTATAATGATTTCGATATCAGAGCTGCTCTATTTAATTGTGTGTGCGTGTAATTGTGATGAGTGTTCATGACTCTATAGGGGTTCTGTTATGAAGATCTGACTAAAAATGAGAAATAAGAATAATTACAATTTTATACACAAGGAGACATTAAGACACATGTATCCATCCATGCACATCTTTGCATTACTCTCGAGCAAAGATACCTGCACACACAGGACTCACTCTACTGCATAAATACTTAACCACAGACATCCTCAAAGCAACAGTTATGTGTATAGATTTACTCTCTATCTCTCTCTATTTTGCACGCATGCACACATAATCAAAATGTTTTACTTAGAGCCACTAGATTAAATGATAGATTATATAAGATTCAAATTGTTTAAAACGTTTTGGCCAAAACGGAGAATAACATTTGATCCCTTGGTAATTGTGCAACCGGACTGAATGTGCTACACACACACACACACACACACACACACACACACACACACACACACACACACACACACACACACACACACACACACAGTGACTCAGTCTGGGCTGATGTGGGTTATGTAACCCCTCCAGCCGTGCGGATAGAGCTGCAGATTACTGGCTCCTCATATCTTTATTAGTAATCTCTCGGTAATATTTGTCCTGATCATTATATATACCACCATGTTAACTTCAGTGACACTCTTCCATCTCAAATGTCAGTAAACTGAATATTTTTGAGTTGTGGACAAAATAAGACATTTGAGGACGTCATCTTGGACTTGGAAACACTGACTGACGTTTTTCACTATTTTCTGACATTTTATAGACCAAACAACTAATCGATTAATCAAGAAAATAAATTGATTAATCAACAATGAAAATAATTGGCAGTTGCAGCTCAGCCCCAGATTCATTCATGAACTGCTTTAGGACACTTGTTTGGCCTCTTGCCTGTGGTTTGTAATCTACACTTAATGCTCTGAGGTCAAAGCCTCAAAGCCAGCTGGATCCTCTGGATTCAGTTAAACCAGAGTCTCAAATCTTTCATTCTTACATTCTTTGTAGAATATAGAAGATCTGATTTGAAAAAGAGGATAGTGCAGTCCAGTGGTTGACAAACAGCGTGAGTCAATGCTGACCTTCACATGCAGCTCACTGTGGAGTAGATCACTGGACCGGCGCTGGGCAGCTTGCCTGCGTCTGGCAACGCTCTGGTTAGATTGGAAAAGAGAAACAAATGAGAGGAAGACTGCCAAAGAGCGAGGGAGAGGAACTGGCAGGCAGATGAATGGAAGGGAAGCAGATAAACACTGGACAGATGTAGAGCCGCCTTTCTGATGATCACTTTCAAATCAAAGGCCCACTAAAGGCCCCGGCCATCTGTCTCATATGTGTTGTAAACCACTGTTTCACACAGACATGCATACATTTTATATTTTCAACAAATAACTTTCAATTACACTGCATTATATAATCTCATAAGGTCTTTGATTTTGTTAGTTTACCGCTATATGAAACCCTAAAATAAATTGAATCAGTTAAAGATCTCCGGCCTTTATGTAATGTTGGATTCATGTCATGTTGTTTTTTAAAAAAACTTCCAAAAAACTAACAATAATTTGGTGCCCCAGCAACCCTGCCCCCACTGCAGTAACACTAAGGACCCCCTGTTGAAGATCTCTGATCTAGGCTGATGACGTTAGCTGACGTGCTTGCTGTACACTGCTCCGTAGTTTCTATAAAAAGTAACAGTCCACCTTTGTCCTCATTGCGGTTTATGATATGTTTTGCTCACCGCAATGGTCTTTGATGTGTTCCATGAAATAATCCTAAATATGTCCATTTATCTCCATAACTAGAAATAAAAGAAAAGTAATAATGTCGAAAAATGTCATACTATAGGTATGTTGAAAAAGGTGATAAAAAGCCATAATATAGTATGTCGAAAAATGTCATACTATGTTGAAAAAAGTGATAAAAAAGTCATAATATATTATGTTGGAAAAAAGTAATGAAAAAGTCCTTGTACAGCAGGGGTCTTCAAAGATGTTTAAGCCAAGGACCCCTTAACTGAAAAAGACACGGAGCAGGGACCCCCTATTAGAGATATAGTATAAAATGAATTGCATATTAAACTGGGCCTACGATAACGTGTAGGGCGGCCTAAAGCCTTTATACATACCTTTTTTTTGCATACAATACTAAGCTTTTAAAATAGCCTCATAATTGTTGGCATGATATCATAAATCATATTTTAATTTTAAAACATACATATGGCACAGTGAATCCTCAGCATACACTGTATCTGTGGATGGCTACCTTAGTGACTACCTTACCTTTAGGCCAGTAAGCCTATCATCAGTGGGGATCTATATTTGCTAATAACATGTTAGATTTATGTTAAGACTTAGTCATAGTATAGTATGTCAAAAAAAGATCATAAAAAGTCCTAGTATAGCATGTCGAAAAAACTGAAAAAAGTCATACTATGTATGGTATGATGAAAAAAGTAATTGTAGTATGTCATAAAAAAAGTCATAATATAATAGTCTGCCGACTTGCTGGTGCTAACCAGTGAGCCACTGTGCCTCCACATAAAATATGTTGAAAAAAGTGATAAAAAAAGTCAGACTACAATATGTCGACAAAAAGTGATAAAATGTCATAGAGTCAAAAACGTATTGTAAAAAAATTGATTGGTTATCACTTTTTATCTGCACATGTAAGATGTTTCATATTATGTAAGTGCTCATATTATGCTTTTTATCTTTTTCCCTTTCTTTTATTGTGTTATATATCTTTTTTGTGCATGTTATAGGTTTACAAAGTGAAAAAGCCCAAAGTCCCCCCCAAAGGGACTTACCATCTCCAACAGAAAACACTGTTCACCAACTGCTCCAAACAGCTCTGTTGTAGTCCAGCCTTTACTTCAGATACACACGTGGTCACTTTGGAACACACGTTATAATGCTCGCCTAGCTGCTAGCATGGCACGCCCTCATACTCTGCTTCTGACTGGCTAGTAGTCCTTACCTAGGTACTGTCAGGACACGCCCTCATACTCTGCTTCTGACTGGCTAGTAGTCCTTACCTAGCTACTGTCAGGACACGCCCTCATACTCTGCTTCTGACTGGCTAGTAGTCCTTACCTAGGTACTGTCAGGACACGCCCTCATACTCTGCTTCTGACTGGCTAGTAGTCCTTACCTAGGTACTGTCAGGGCACGCCCTCATACTCTGCTTCTGACTGGCTAGTAGTCCTTACCTAGCTACTGAGCATGTGCGACTCCAAACAAAGATGGAACAGAAGTGAGATGTCTCGCTCTGTAGCTAAAACAGAGAGCTCAACACACAGGGTGAAAAAACGAGCTGCAGCAATGTGCAGTACAAAAATATGGGGTTTTATGAAAATTAAACCTTGTAAACCTATTCTGATATAACCTCTAAATACAATTATGAACCTGAATGAGCATAATATGAGCACTTTAATGGATTATCTGCATGTTTAAGAGTTGTTGTTTTTTTAAGAATTTTTTTTGTTGGGCATTTTCAGTCTTTATTTTGACAGGACAGCTAAGGAAATAAAAGGGGAGAGAGAGGGGGGAATGACATGCAGCAAAGGGCCGCAGGTTGGAGTCGAACTAGGGCCTGCTGCATCGAGGAGTAAACCTCTATATATGGCACATGCTCTACCAACTGAGCTATCTGGGGGCCCATAAGAGTTTTTAAGGGGCAACAAAAGAAAAAGACAAGGTTGATGAAAGTGAAGTTTCTCAGTGTTTATCAGTTTCCATCAATGATTTCAACTTGCGAATTTACAAATTTCAAGCAACAATTTCAACTTGCGAATTTACGAACGTCCAGCAATGATTTTAACTTACTAATTCACAAATTTGGTGCAACGATTTCGACTTGCGAAATTTACAAATTTACAATGATATTAACTTGCCAATCTCCAACATTGAATTCAACGTGCTAATTTCCAAATTTCCATGAATAAAAAACACTTTACCTCACGAGACTAGAGCTAGCCTTCAGTAACGCTATTATTGTGCAAGCCACAGACATCATTTGGACCGTTTCCATGTAGTTACATAGTCACTGATATGGTCATACAAAAATGTTATTCACGTTACAGTGAAGGTGTCTTTTGAGCTGGCTAGTCGTAGAAAACACTGCTTTCATTTTAATGTTTTTATTATTTTTATTATTCTTACTAATAGTAGAAATATTGTTAATATTATCATTATAACTGTACTAGTTGCAGCTATAATATATGTCAATGGATATGTACTGTATATGTGTCTAACATACATTAATACTTGATTTATTTATTTGAAAGTACATTATACTGTAGTCTGAAGTCTTGAGATTTTAAGTGATATTTGTAACAGACCTTTTACATTTTTGTTCATCAAGCACAGTGCAATAATCATGAGTGACCAGAGAAATATTTCTCCAATAATTTAAGTTCAATTAGAAAGTTTAGTTGAGTAAGAAAGAACTTGCTTGGTGTGCTGCTTGAAACAATAATGTGATTATCAGTGAAGTAATTACTGTTTGTGTGTGTGTGTTTGCACTTGCAGTTTTCATAACATCGTAAGAAGTAGGCTATACAAACAAGTCATTGAGAAAATGTTTAGATCCATTTTTGGACAAAAAATCTTTGCAAGACCTTAGTCTTCAAAGAAGTCCAAACGAAGGAGTGAGAGACCTTCGTCTTGTGAAGATGTCGATCTTCTCACCATCTGCAGGGAGCACGGATGAAGGGGTGAGAGACCTTCGTCTAGTGGAGGCACCAACCCTTCTACCATCATGGAGTGCAGACAAAGGGGTGAGAGCCCTTTATACAGACAATATTAAAATAATCAATCAATAAACAATCAATAAAAAAAAAATCAGTTTCCAGTTTCATTAATAATAATAATAATTTTGTTAAGAGAATTTTCCATTTTGTCAAATTTTACAATAAAAATACAATGGGACTGTAAAAGATGGCCTTCAGCACATTTGTTTATGGTTGCTTTTAATCTTGCATCAAATAGTGAACTGCATACTAGACTTACATGCATGTACAAATCACCAAAATTCCTGGCGGCGCCCCTGAGCTAGCCACCCACAGATCCAGTTCATCCTAAGGATTCACTGTGCCACATGTATATTTAATGTTAAAACATGATTTTTTCAATTATTCCAACAATTATTATTTTAATAGCTTAGTATTCTATGCACGAAAAGGTATGTATAAAGGTTGTAGGCTGCCCTACACATTTTTGTAGGCCCAGTTTATTATGCAACTTCATTTTAATATATGTAGTAGGGGGTCCCTGCTCCGTCTCTCTTTCAGTTAAGGGGTCCTTGACTTAAAAAACGTTGAAGACCCCTGCTTTACACGTTTAGCTGTCAGCATTTCTACTCTGTTTAATCCAGCTGTTTAATCCAGCTACTAGCTAACACTAGGCTAACGTTACCTGCAGTCAAGTTTAGTGTTAACTAGCGGCACATGCAGCGGTGCTTCGGTTGTCCGTAACGTCCGTTTCGGAGCATCAAAGAGAAGCACAGCCATTTAAGTGGCACCGAAATCCGTGTTGCTATTCGGTCCGGTAGATACCGGTCGTTTAGGCACCAGGTTACCCAACCCTACTCAGAACACTATTTACTCTATTAGCTATAGGCCAGGATTTTACAGAGTAAATATTAGTTTGTTGCTATATTAATGTTCTGAATTTCGAGTAGCCTACAGAACTATACTTTTTTAAATAAGGAAATTAGTTTGGTTCTACTGTTCAGTAATTTTGAAAAAAAACAAGATATAAAAGAATTGTAATAAGATCGTGGATTGCTATCCTGCCTTTTTTTTATCGGATATGATCTTTTACTTTTAGCCATATTGCCCACCCCTATATTATTATAATAATAGTCGCTCTCTGTCGGTGTTGGTCTTGCTCCGTGTAGTTTTGTGTTGCAGCCACAGGCTGCAGCAACAGCACAAACTCATTCTGAATAGTTTGAAGGTGTAACAGCTGAATATTCTATCTCATGATGAACAAGTAGAGACAATTGTAGATGAAAATGAGAAAAGAGAGATCTTATCTTACTTTTTATTTTATGCAAAACATTTTAGTCTCTTTTTTTGTCAACAATAATGCATGTTAAAGGAGAATTCCGGTCAATTTCAACACGTAGCTCTGTTGTTTGGAAATTAGGAGTAATGTCAGTAGCAAAAAAAAACGAAACCAATCTGCCTCCACCGTGTTATCCTCCTGCTAGCGTTAGCACCCAACAGGCTTAAACAGGGCAGGTTTTAAACGTGTTTTTAGCCTCTAAACATGTTGGAGATGTCATTCCAAGTGCCTACCCATGTACAGTGATTCCTTCCGAGGGAACACAGAGAATCTGACTGCAGTAGATGTGACAGAAAGGCATAAAAGTTTATTTCCTGTTTTCCAACAGAGGTATGTGCCAGTGCACTGGCTGGATTAACACGACTTTTATGCCTTTCTGTCACATCTAGAACATGCAAAAGTGTGAACATAGCCTTAAGATTCTCTGAATCGGATCACACTGTATGTCCTACTCGGTCCCCGTTTTTAGTGCTAACTCCTGCCCTCCAGGAGGCGCTACAGGAGCCTCTGTTCCTGCTGCTGAATGTTTCTTTTTGGTTAATGCTTGATGATGATGATGATGATAACAAATAAACAGCCAAAAGCATTTTGTTGTTTCACTGCATTGATTCAGATGTAGATTGTATTCATCTGTTGTTTAGAAGTTTTTATCATAAGGAGATTTTTATACTTATCTTTTAAATTAGAGTAGCAATACCACAGTGTAAAAATACTCAACCAAAGTAAAAGTACTCATTATAAAGAATGATCTTTTTCAGGGTATGACAATATATGACGAGTGAGTTATTATTGCAGATGAATCACGAGTAAGCAGCATTGTATTGTTGTAGCTAGTCGAGAGGTAGCTCATTGTGTTCAATTTACAACAATGCATCGTACTTTTTTAAGATGATCATATGTTTTGAATGAAAATTCTTAATCTGAGAGAAAAAGTTAAAGTTGTAGTGGAGTGAAAAAAATAACAATATGTCACTTTGACATGCAATGTAATGACGGTATAAAGTGTCATAAAATGAAAATAGTATAAGGTAAAATACCTCAAAATTGTACTTCAATATTTGAGTATATTCAGTCTACCACTGGTTAAAAGGCTGGAGAAGAAGATAAAGAGACTTTAGCGAAAACAGATCATGTTGCTTCATAATTAGTCCTGACATCATCCATAAAGTCACCCAGGTTCTGTATCCATCCACCAAGTTTGGCCCTGACTGATATATAAAGACAGATCAGCGTTTTACTCAAACAAATGTAACAAAAATCAGTTTCTATAAGGTAAAAGTCAACTGCAACTTTTTTTAAGTAACTATACCAACAACTGGGAATTGTATTGTGCTAAAACCAATTTTTTGGAAACTAAATATCATACATAGCTATACAATGTCAGTTGGGAGCTCAGTAGAATATGGGACAGAAGCAACATCTGGAAATCCTCAAGAACATGTCTGAAGTGAATAATGATGGAATAAAAGCAAGAAAAAATATCAACATTAAAGAGACAGTTCTTCCCGAGAAATGCTCCCAGAGGTCGTTTAAGCAGCAATTACAACCTATATTAATGTTTAAAGTGGTGGCTCCCTCTAGTGGCAGAGTAGTTATGACAAGAGCAGAGCGTTCAGTTTTGTTAGTGAGTTTTTTAGCAGAAAGAAATACAGTATACTGTATAAATTACTTAATTCTGATTCTAATAATTCCATTGAGGCGAGGCCCTACCTCAACGCTTTAGACCTGAGAGTGAGGGACAGCATACGGAGCATCACGCAACAAATCAGACAGGTACACAATGAGGGTGGTGTGTGTTAGAGTTACTATTAAAAGGTCCATGTCAGTTAAAGTGTGATAAGGGGAAGATAGATGCTGTGGACAATAGTATTCTTAATTATTCTATAGAACGTATTCAAAAAAATGTGAAATAGTATGCAAGAGACTCCACAAACTCCACACAAAAGGCCCAGCTCAGACTGGTAATCAAACCTATATGTCAGAGTCTGCTGTGCCTACTTGCGGGTGCTAATTGGAGCAGTGCAAACCAGTGAGTCACTGTGCCACCAAATGAGGTTTGTTGAAAACAGTCATAGTGTAGTATGTTGAAAAAAAGTCATAGTATAGTATGTCAAAAAAGAACATGCAAACTACACAAAAAAAGGCCAAGCCCAGACAGTGGATCAACCCTGGATCCAAGTCTACAGTGCCTAATTGCAGCAGTGCAGACCACTGAGCCACTACGCAACCAACTGTTGAATGTTGAAAACAGTCATAGAATAGTATGTCAAAAAAAGGCAGAGTAAAGTATGTCGCCAAAAGGGATAAAACATTATTAGTATAGTATGTAAAAAAATAAAGGCATAGTGTCGAAAAAATTATGGTATAGTATGTCGAAAAAGTGATTAAAAAGCTGAATCAGCTTTCCCACAATAACTAAAGCTATCATAGATTTCTCTAAAATGTAATGGAGTAGAAGTACAAAGTATGGCATAAAATGGAAATACTCAAGTACAAGTATCTACAAAAATGTACCAACTGTTGACTCCACCACTTCCTCGTATGTGTTTTAGAGGGATGAATCAATTAAACTGTATAACCAACATGTTGGTTGTCACACAAATAAAAGCAGCAGTTAACACTCTGGATCATTGGTACCAGATAAGGATTATACAGTTGTAGTTGACTAACAACAGGATGTGGGTCGCTGCTGAGGTCAATATGTTCCTCATTGATTATTTCGGTGCAGGATGTCAATTCCTTTTTTTATTCAAGCTCTCATGTGCCTATGTCCATTACGCTTATCAACACTAACATGCATGTAGGCTGGCTGGGTTGTGCACTATGTCATCGTGCAAGAAGTAGGTTATTGGGGTTATGCAATATGTTAGTGGTGCAATACATGGACTATTAGATTGTTCAATATGTCATTGTGTACTGCAAATGTGTCATTTGTGCAATATGTAGGCTATTTGGGTTGTGCATTATGTCATTTGTGCAATACGGCTATTGGGGTTGTGCAATATGTTAGTTATGCAATTGTAGCCTATTGGGGTTGTGCAATATGTTAGTTGTGCAATATTTCATTGTGCAAGGGCTGTGCTACACTTATTGCGGAGAATGCAGCCGACAGGGTTGTTCAATTAAAGAATGCCAATGAAAGGAGTAGCTAATGTGCTTATTATATAGGTACCTGTCTAACGTATATGAGAGCATGTTTTGTGTTGCATGAGAGTATGTGTTGAGAGATGCTTATTTTCTGTATTCTGTGTTGTCTTTGTAAAGCTGCAGAACGGACAGAGTCCAAAACAAATTTCCCTTTGGGGACAATAAAGTATATCTTAACTTATGTTTAAAGGGCAAAAGGAGCATGGAAACATTGAATGTGGTAATTTTAATGTCAGTAAAAAATAAACTGTCATCAGTACCACAAGGCATAGAAGCACAATGGCAATTACCACAAAGAAACAAATAAATGATTTTTAAGACCAGTTAGTCTGTTGATTCGTCTTTCATTGATCATTTAATCCATAAAGATAAAAAAATATATAGCAACAAATGACCACTGCAAGTTGCCAGTTGCAGTGGCAAGTTATTCACTGATATCAAAAGGTAAAGCTCACACTAGAAACTGCAACTTAATTGTGGTTGAAATGATTAATGAAATACCAAACAATGAGTCATTTCAGCACAAACGACATCGTTACATGTAAGTTACACAAAAATATCATGTAAATTAAGTAGAACAGAAGTGCTGCACAGAAATCATATCGGCATATTGTTACTACAGAAAGTTTCCTCATACCTGAGATTAGATTTGTTTCTCAAACACACATACACTAACTTTCTGTTAAGAGCCCCTTCATTAATAAACATTGTATCTACTATACATGTCAAAAACCTATAGAGTCATCAGCACTTTCTTATTCTGATGTGATACACTTCATGATTGTCTCTCTTCCATCCATTTAGATCAGGGCTCTTCAATGTTTTTTAAGGCCAAGGACCCCTTAACTGAACGAGAGAAAGAGAAGGGACCCCCTACTACATATATTGTATAAAATTAAGTTGTGTATTAAACTGGGCCTACAATAACATAGGCGGCCTAAAGCCTTTATACCATTTTAGCACAAGAAATACTAAGCTATTAAAACAGTAATTGTTGGCATGATTTTATAAATCATGTTTTAATGTGAAACATACATGTGGCAGAGTGAATCCTTGGGATTAACTGTATCTGTGGGTAGCTACATATAGGCCAGTTAGTAAGTAATGTTTAGGGTTTTTTTGGGGGCATTTCTGGCTTTATTGGAAAGGAAAGCAGAGAGATATGAAAGGGGAGAGAGAGGGGGGGAAGACATGCAAGAAAACCATCACAGGTTGGATTCAAACCCTTGACCTTCTGCATCGAGAAATAAATCTCTGCACATGTGCGTCTGCTCTACCAACTACGCTAAACAGCCATGCAGGCTGACTTATTTTTACTAATAATATGTTGGATTCATGTTAAGACATTTTAATTTTCCTTTGCTATAGACCAGAGATCTTCAACAGGGGGTATGGGACCCCTTGGTCCTCAGAGTTAATGCAGGGGGGCCATCAATTTCTTTTGAAAGGTTTATTAAAAACTAAAGTGTCTTAACATAAATCCAACATATTATTAGCAAAGATAAATCAGCCTATTTGTGAGAAAAAACAAACATTAATGATAGGCTAACTGGCCTATAGTTAGGTAGTCACTTAGCCATCCACAGATACAGTTACTCCTAAGGATTCACTCTGCCACATGCATGTTTAACATTAAAACATGATTCATAAAATCATGCCAACAATTATTGTTTTAACAGCTTAGTGTTTTTTTTACACTAGAAAGGTATAAAGGCTTTAGGCCGCCATTCACGTTATTGTAGGCTCAGTTAAATATGCAACTTCATTTTATACAGTATATGTACTAGGAGGTCCCTGCTCTGTCTCTCTTCCAGTTAAGGGGTCCTTGGCTTAAAAATACTTCTGCTTTAGACAATATAGATATAGTGTGTTAGCTGCAGTACATTCACTCCAATAAATTCACTCGTTACTGTCCATCATGTCCGATGAAGGCTCTGTCTATAAACATCTTATTCAGCCTTTAGAGGAGCTCACAAAATGAAAGAGAGGCACACAGGGACACAAGTAACATTTTCTTTGCAGCTGTTTTTAATCCCAGGGCGGTTGGATCGGTGGAAGCTTGTGTCAAATAAGGAGACTGTCAAACAGGAGCCTCGGGCTCCCTTTTCTATAAACAACACATCAAAGCATCCCCTCTCCCATTCTTCCCCTGCTCTTTATCATCCCCTCCAAATATCTGTCCTTTATCCCCGTCTGTCTCCCTCTCCCACCCCCTCCAGCAGCATCTCTCTCTCTCTCCTTCTGACTCTTTCAGGCTTTTTGGTTTTGGCAGGTCTGTTGCTGCTGTCATAAGTGCTGCAGCTGGCAAACACCAAGCCGTTTGTCAGCTACTTTTTCCCTTTACCTCTAAAATGTTATTGTAACTCTCAACCAACAGCATCAGCCCAAATTCTCCCGTTACAATCCATTCTGTCTTTACAGTTTCTCCTCCGCATCCTCTCAGTTGTGTCATACGGAGGGATGTAAAAGGTTGTTGTACGGGAGGAGATCATGGTCTACGTGTGCAGAGCAAAGCAAACAGGCTGACAGATGGACAGTCCCAGCGACGCACAGCAGAGATAAGAGGATTGGGCCCACTTGTTGTTGTTGTTGGCGTTGCCACAAGTCTTAATGCAGCTAGCTCACTTTAAGCTCCACTGCATGGATGAGGGGCTGATGGTGGAGAAATGTGAACATGTATGTTCATGTAAGACAACAGGAGTTACTGAGTGAAAAATAATGACAGAATTGTGGAGGAAATGAAATACAAAATATCAAAGTCCAGCTTGTCCTCTAACACTCTGTATCTCAACTTGCGGACTCCAGATGGACACTTTTGAATTGGAATGAATTGTTTTTTAAATTGTTTAAAATCTGCGGACAATCTGCGGAAAATCTGCAGACAATTCTGCTGAATTCTGCGCCTGCAGATTCGGTGTGGCTCTGACGATCAGGCTGCAGTCAGCAGGTACTTCTGTTCAGCCTTCTTCTTCTCCGGCATTGCTGTGAAAACTGGAACTTTCTCTTGGTGTGATGGCACCTTGCAGGCCTTGTAGAGGATGACAAACAGGATGAGGATGAGGACGCCCACCGCAGAGTTACAAGCGATGGCCATAATGGCCCACACAGACATGCCCATCCTCAGATCATGCTCCATGGTGCTGGACTGGACTGCAGCCTCCAGTGTCATTATTATCATTATTGTGACGCATCACATCACACCTCAGAGGTGGGTCTGAGGTCTGCAACTGGTGCCACGTCAGTCACTTCCACTCTACAGATTCTCCCTGAAAAGAAAGAAAATGCATCACATGAGCTTATTTTCCAGCACACACACACACACACACACACACACACACACACACACACACACACACACACACACACACACACACACACACACACACACACACACACACACACACACACACACACACAAACAGACTCCTCCCTGTCATCTAATAGCCTTCACATTCCTCACTTTTGCTCTAATTGAAATCATACACACAGTGACTCAGTCTGGGCTGATGTGGGTTATGTAACCCTTCCAGCTGTGCAGTTAGAGCTGCAGATTACTGGCCCCTCACATCTTTATTAGTAATCTCTCGGTAATATTTGTCCTCAACATTATATACAGTGACACTCTTCCATCTCAACTATCATTGAAAGATCTCACACACACACACACACACACACACACACACACACACACACACACACACACACACACACACACACACACACACACACACACACACACACACACACACACACACACACACACACACACATACTTGGCCACAGTTAACCTGCCTGTCACATGGGCCTGCTGAGTCCACTAGTAAGGACAACTCAGAAAAGATTACTTTATCACCAGATAGCTACATATGGAACAACCTACGTATGTCCAGTATAGAGCTGCAAAGAGTTATCAAAAGAGGTCGGGGTGGGTGGGTCTTGAAACAGGGCATTCAAGGGGGAGCGAAGTTTGTGTCTCAGGGAAAAACAAGACTTTGTGCCTGTGTTTTGGTGCCTAACTTGATCAGTTTTATCAGCTAAACTCAACTGTAACAGCCTCTGAAACAATGGTCACCTCACAGTGCTCTGTACCAGGCTTCGTAACCTTTTGTCGGCTAAGTTTGACTGTAAATGCCGCTAAACTTAACAGTCATGTGATTGGTCATTACGTCTCCCTTCATTTTGTTGATACTTTTCGTACAACAGCATACAAACTCGTTCATGAGAATGTGTTGACTCATTAAATAATTGCCAACTATTTTGATAATTGATAAATGGTAATTTTTGAGTAATTTTGTATGAAAAACAAATAAAAATGATGTTTCCAGCTTCTTACATGTGAATATGTTCTAGTTTCTTCTCTCCTTTGTGACAGTAATCTGAATATCTTTGAGTTGTGGACAAAACAAGACATTTGAGGACGTCATCTTGGACTTTGGGAAACACTGTCATTTTTCACCATTTTCTGACATTTTATAGACCAAACAACTAATCGTTAGTTGCAGCCCTTTTCCCGTATCTACATGAGGTTTTTATACTCATACAACATTTTTTGAGAGGCATTACAGTAAGAGCGTTGCAAGGGTTTCTAATAAAGCTACACAATGGAGTGTAATCATATTATCTCGGTAATGTACAAGAAAAGTGTCTGACAGGTGCAGAGAAATAATCATTCTAGGGACTTTGTTATGTAGGCTATAATAATCTGCGGATGATAGGAGAGTATTACAAGAGAAGAAAGTGCCTTTCGGCTGCAGAGCTGTGTTGAAACTATTTTAGTCTTGTTTCCTTTTTCACAGGCAGAGAGCGATGAAGGTATTAAACTGATAATGAAGGTTCCAGTAAGCACTTTTTCTTGCTGAATTATTTTGAATGAGCTTTGGCATTAATGTGTTTGTCAGGAGGAACGTGTGGGAATAGAGTTGCCAGTTTTGTGGCTGATATTGAATGGGTCAGTGAGGTGTACTGGCGTGTGTATGTGTGTGATAGAGACTGACAGAGAGGAGAAGTCAATTCAAGCACTAGTTGGAGAGTGTGAATATTTCCTCTCAAAGTTGAACAGATAAAAACTCGAGCTCATCTCCTCGCTTCTCCCTTCCAGCTAATGCATTTCTAATGAGACAACACATTTCCTCCTCTCTCCAACTGAGGGCAATACTGCAACAGTCCAAGCTTGCGTTTGAGAACTCATTTCAAAGTTATCCTTCCCTTTATAGGCATTTTATGACCAAGCCAAATAAAGATGGATAGCTTCAAGTCAGAGTAGTTGGCAGTGATGCATTTGTTCTGCTCTCCAATGCATGAAGTTGCTTTCTATTTTGTACCAGATGGATTCCTCTGGCGGTGGCCTCACTGCAGGGAATGAACCCTCATATTCTCTAACTGTGATTACTGTCAATAAAACCGCCCTAACTGCTTTTGTAAAAGATTTCCAAAACATCATTAGGAACTTTTTTTCTGCAGGAGTCAGGTGACACATCTAGTTTACGATTTCAATTAGAGCAAAAGTGAGGAATGTGAAGGCTATTAGATGACAGGGAGGAGTCTGCATGTGTGTTTGTGTGTGTGTGTGTGTGTGTTTGTGTGTGTGTGTGTGTGTGTGTGTGTGTGTGTGTGTGTGTGTGTGTGTGTGTGTGTGTGTGTGTGTGTGTTTGTGTGTGTTTGCATACACTCATATTGATTTCAAACAATCAGTGGTGCATGTAACAAGAAAATACACAACAGTCGCACCGGTTGTTCATTATGTAATGGTTAATGCCTGACGAGGTGTCCATTGTCAGGTATTAATGGACGACGGCGAGGCGTGAACCGTCCAACGCGCAGCCAATTATAGCATATTTCCATAACCCATACTTCCCAAAGTGGGTGATCGTGGTTCATGTTAAAACATGATTACAAGGATAATCTGAATACAAGATAGCTCTGTTTCAGTTGGTGACCACACTGGAGATAAGCAATATTATGCAAAGAGGATGTTTTTTCTTTGTGCATGTGGATTCTGACAAATTTGTTAGAGGCCCAATCACACAACACAGCATTCGTAAAATAATGTGTCAGTAAGTCGGTTGACTTTTATGAAGCTTGGGTGATTAAAAGTGTGTTTTGACGGATTCAAAGGTCAGAAGAGCACTTAACTGACAAATAAACACACACACGTATTGCACAGATAACAGTCTGTTGTGTAATGGCCCTGTGGCTGTAGCAGGAACTGGTTATGCGTTTGGTTGATACTGGTGTCATGCAAAGCAAAATACTTGTCATGTCTGATTACTGCTTTAATAAAGACACTCACGCACCTCCATTTTACTCTTGTCAAAACCTGTTAGGGTGTGTGTGTGTGTCTTTGTGAGATTCTTGCAAATGTGAGAGAGGAAGAAAAAAAAGGGAGAGCAAAGATGCAAATATGCGCCAAAGACTGCGTGCTAAATGAGCAGCCAAGTGGGATCTGCATGCAGAGATACAACCACATTCTGTGGACTTGTAAATGCAGTAACCACATGGAAAACTGGCCTGTGCATAATGCATCACCTCACAGTGGACTCTCAGAATGAGTGACCTCCATCTCATGTGACTGAACAGCGAGAACACAAGCTGCATGGCCAACAACTTCACTATGATGTGTAGAGCTGACACTAATTATAACATAATTGAGCACAGCCAAATAGTTGGTGATTTATATCAGACATTTAGTCATTAGTTGTCCTTAAAGGGGAAAGCTAGTGATCTGTTGCTTTGTGGACATTTTACAGAATAACCTTTATTGCAAACAATTTTGAAACACACTAAAATACTTTTAAACTGTCTTAATAACAAAGACAATTGATAAAAATGTGATTCAATCTATAATAGAAAACATGCAATAACGTGAGTTTCAACAAACAATCTTTTGACTTTAGATAAGGTGAGGGAAACTCCCAACATGCATTTTGTTTATGTGTCAACACGTTGCTTGCTGTTTGTACTTGCAGCATCACTTCAAGCACATAACCATTTCACACACCAGCCTACCTGTAGTTCCCCCCCGTGTCCGCTGTCCACGCGTTGTAGGCTACTTCTGTGTCCTCTCCTCAGCGCGCGCTTCAGCTGCAAAACGCGTTCATGTAAAAATGTTCAAAAATTAACACCGCAACTTCCGCTTTGAAGTAAATAGGTCACCAGAATCTGCCCGGCCGTTTGGCAATGTGGCTTGGCAGTGCGCGCGCGCGCACTGTGGGCAGTCAGCACCGGACTGTTAATGAAGTTAAACTGGCGGAGTCCCGGCCGGTTCCCTGTGACTGCTGACAGCGGAGATGCTGCTGTCAGTGTGGCTGCTCGTCCCTCCCTCTCCCCCACCCCCCCACCCCCTCTCCCTCTCCCTCTCCCTCTCTCCCTCTCTCCCTCCCTCTCCCTCTCTTCCCCCCCCCCTCTCTCTCTCTCTCTCTCTCTCTCTCTCTCTCTCCCTCTCTCTCTCTCTCTCTCTCTCTCTCTCTCTCTCTCTCTCTCTTTCTCTCCCTCTCTCTATCTCTCTGAGTCCATCTATAGTTACAACTGAGCTATTTATACAAAGACGCTCTTGGAACATCCCATCAAGGGCTTTTCCTCTGATACCTCTGTGAGGATCCCATGGTCAACACTTTCGTAGCCTATACACAAGTCCGTTGCAACAAACAAAGAAGGAAGAAAGAAAAGAAAAGAAAAAGAAAGATGCACAGATGCCATTTAAAAACTGCACAGCATCAAGGGTATTTTGGCCTGAACACAGGGGGAGTTGCAGTGAATTACAAACATTCTTCTTCCCAACAGTTGCATGAGTAGCAGCTGCACAAACGTAGAACTTGTTAACTCTGCCTTCCCTCATTGCTATTCAGCATGACATGGTGTCCCTGGGGGATTGTGCTCGGCTCTCTCTGTCTCCCTCTCTTTGTTTGTGTGTGTGTGTGTGTGTGTGTGTGTGTGTGTGTATCGAAGTGGAGCAGCGCCCTGACCCACAAAGTTCAGGCAGAGACAAAGCATTCTTTTGAGGCCTCATTTTCATCCTCACCACTGGCTTCAGAAAAAAAAGTTTTGCTGGAGAAACAGATCCAGAGAGCAGCAGTTTAGTCAAAGTGCTGTACTGGTGCACATATATTAGCAACATTTCAAGTAGTACAGTGTTTAAATTAAATATAAATGTGACTGGCAATGTAATAACTAACTGCAGATGATGCTGTAGTGTGATAAAGGTAATTAAATGCAGCTCTAAATGAGCCAAAAACTTAATTAATCCCGAAATGCTGGATCACAACAGGTTGCCTGTGAAATCTTTATTAATACCAGTGATTATAGTGTAATAACTTCAGTTATTACATTATTAGACAGTATGATAATTTCAGCCCCAGGGTGCCATGACTTAGTCAGGTACAATAAAAGTTTTAATTACATTTTTAACCTAGTTATTTCATGAAATTTCAAAGTATACTAAGCGCACGCAGTATTGAATCCCTTTATATTTATGCAGGGTTACATCACTGGTACTGTGCACTGTAACAAAACAAAGTGCTTGGCTTCTTTTTATGGATGCACTTCAAATGTAGACAGGCAATATCTGTGGATACCTCCATTTTTTCATCCAAATCAGACTGAATTATCCAAGGAGTGGCATTCATAGCCTTCATGAGAGCTCAGATGGGATAGTTGTCACTGATCACAGGCTGATACTTCGGAGAAAGCTGCTTCAGAAGAGTGATTCATCATATCAGAGAAATGCACTCAAATATAGCCGGAGGGAATCACGGACACACAGCAACACTTCTGCCTCCCTCTGTCTGCTCTTAGTAATATACACACACACACACACACACACACACACACACACACACACACACACACACACACACACACACACACACACACACACACACACACACACACACACACACACACACACACACACACATTGCTTGCTCTTGCAGGACATGTCATGTCTGATCACTGCCTCTCATGTCAGTGAAGACCCTCACACACCTCCATTACTCTGTCATCAGGGTGTGACAGTGACAAGTGCATAAGATAAAACAAAGTGAGAGGCAATTTCTTTTCTTTCTTAATCCCCCCCCCCTTCTCTTTTATACCTATCTCATCACAGCAATGGGGGGATGACAGAAGTGTTAATCTCAATTATGCCATTCTAAGCCTTCTTCATTTTCAGAGCGCTATTATCATGAGGAAAGATAGACTCCCCTGGTATTATGGTTTTCATAAAGCCTCCTGTTGAGAGGGCACGGGGACCAACCAGGTCAGTTTCAAGCTGGGATATTAAATTCATATTTCATATAAAGGGTCTATTTCGTAACAGTGCACACTGTTCACTCTAATCATCCAATATGCAACTTGCTGCTATTTGACATACTGTAGATGGACTATTTTGTCTGAATCACCTGCTTTATGTTTTATGTGAGCTATTTGCAGTGTATCACGTCTGTTTGTTGGTGCTGTTTTTGCAGGCAGAAACATTGGTCATTCTGCACAGTATGCATATTCAGAAAAGCTGTCACAGCCAATTTCCTATCATGAGTGTATGATGACACCTGCTGGACATTTGTTGACATTGTTTCCATTTTCAGCCGGACTCATAGGAAGGCACAAAGTCAGTTAATGTGGCTTAAAGGTCCCATGACATGCTGATTTTTGGATGCTTTTACCGTATATAGGCCTTAGTGGTCCACTAATACTGTATCTCAAATCTCTTTCCTGAAATTCAGCCTTGGTGCAGAATTACAGCCACTAGAGCCCAGAGTCCCACAATGAGCTTTACTCAGGATGTGCCATTTCTGTCTCTGTAGATATTGAGGAGGAGGGAGGGGGGGCAAGGTGGAGGGTGGGGGTGTGGCCTTGACCAACTGACACTTTGCTTGTTTGCAAGCATAGACAGTTAAATAAATGGACTAACAGATCCCGTTGCTCTATCGGGTTATATATGTGCCTCATTCCTTAGCGTTTTGAGCACAGAGAACTATATTTTGCAAGCACATTACATTGCATTTTGAACAGAAATGAACACTAGCAAAAAATTATTTCATTTGAGCAAACAAAAACCTATTCCGTGTTCAATAAATGTATTTGCATGTCTTTCTCTGCTCACAGGTAGACGCTGCTGCGCTCCGGTCACGTCTCCCTCGCTCTCAACCTCTTCACTCTGCACGCTCATACATTTATTGAGCACGGAATAGGTTTTTGTTTGCTCAAAGGAAATTATTTTTTGCGAGTGTTTGTTTTTGTTCAAAATGCAATGTAATGTGCTTGCAAAATAAAGTTCTCTGTGCTCAAATCATACAATTATATTGTATGATTATATTGTATGATTGATTGATTGTATTGCCATATTGCTCTGGACGGAGACCAGTGAAGTCTGAAGCCAGTGAGTGCTGAGCGTTACTGCGCAGCCTCAAACTGAGCTTCCCGCCGTAGATGTGACGTGAGCAACGTGTCTGAACGTTGTAAGTCTTCTGGTAGCTGTGCCAAGAGAAATCTCAATCATTCCCAATCTTGCAGAGACGGAGAGCGTAGGTATATGTAAGGAGATAACATAGGCACAGGCTAATTGCTAACTAAAATGCTAGTTAACATTAGTAATTAAACTAAACAGCTAATGTACGTTGAAACTGCCTGCGAGCTTCTCCTGTGTATCAAAATGGCGCCATAGCGGCTTCACTCTGTGGAGGCAGGCTTACTCCCTTGTTTGCAAGCCATGATGTCTCTCTCTTTTTCATGGGCGGGCCAAATTCTCAGGGTGGGCAAAGCAGAGAAAGGGGAGGTAACCTTTCCCCTTATGACGTCATAAAGGGAAGATTCCTGATTGGCTCATCTGAGCTTTCATTTTCTCAAAGGCAGAGCAGGATACCCAGGGCTCGGGTTACACCTATCACCATTTCTAGCCAACTGGGGACCATAGGCAGGCTGGGGGAACTCATATTAATGTTAAAAAATGTCATAAAATGAAATTTGCGTGCCATGGGACCTTTAATAAAGTGTAGGATTCATTCACTAGTCATCTGGATGTGAGTTTATCAGACGTGAGAGTCTGCTAAATCTGGGGGGTATCCAAACACACACACAAGACAAATGCAGTTTGCCTTTTTATTGACATTTCATCTTCTTTAGTTGCTCATCATAACCTGAAAACACAAAGAATCAGTCATTGGCTAAAAAATAATAATTGGAAACAAGGAAACAGCATTTACTGCAACTGGAGGGGCTTCTGCGCAACAGAGTTCAAATGTGATTGTGTTTCTCCCTCACCTCATCGATCCAGTCGTTGAAAGCGGAGACTCTGGTGAAGACAGTGGGTTTCTTCATATAGTTGCAGCCAAGGCCAGAGACGAAGCTGGCAATGCCATGGACCTCCCAGGTACCCTCGGTGTTCTTACAGTTCAGAGGGCCACCAGAGTCGCCCTAGACACACAGAGAGAGAGAGAGAGAGAGAGAGAGAGAGAGAGAGAGAGAGAGAGAGAGAGAGAGAGAGAGAGAGAGAGAGAGAGAGAGAGGGGAGGGGAGGGGATGTATTATTCATTTGGTGGAGCCACTGGGAGACTGGCAAGGCACAACTATGACAGTCACAATCAGAATCATTGTTTCTCCAAGTATAAGTGGGACTGAAGGAACAGTTATCATGTTCCTTGGCAGCTCGACAACACAGGAGTGTAATGTAAAGACTTTTGAACTCTTTTTTAAAGTTGAATTTGTTGGCACAGGGGAGAGAGAGGGGGAATCACATGCAGCTAAGGGGTGCAGGTCGGAACTGAACCTGCTGCATCGAGGACATGTAAATGGGCGCACGTTCTACCAGGTAAGCTAGCCAGGCGCACACCTTTTGAACTCTTGAGCTCTGAGCTCATCACTTGTCACTTTACCTCATGTTACTATACCTCTAAACCGTCACTTTATCTTTATACACTTTATTATGCATAAAATTGTTGCAACATTCCTTGTTAAATTCAGTCTTATTCATTACAATACTGTCTACACATTTTTATTTATGCATTTTTGTGTTTATTTATTATATAATTCTACTACTAAATTCATATTTTAGTTGTTATATTTTATCCGTATATCTTAGCTTTAACTATTTTATTTATTATTTTGTCCTTGAACCTTAATGACAAAAAGAACACTTTGAACACACTCAATGCATACAAATTCAAATTTTCTTCACACTGACATACGGTACTACCAAAGCAGCATCAGTGAAGTGAAAACTATTTCCTCTCTCCTCATGCACACACAAACACGCACAGTATAAACTTACGTTGCATCCACCCACGATTCCATCCCCACCGGCGCACACCATGGTGGTCCTGAGAGCAACACCCCACCAGTCAGACTGGGAGCAGGTGGCATGGTCAGCCACAGGCATCAAGGCCTGCTGCAGCTTATCAGCTATGGGTCCTCCGGCTGAAACACACAAGCAGACTCTATTACCATCATCCCCATACACTAGGTCTCTGTCAAATCTGCCTTACAGCATTTTAGCTTAACAGCTTAATCCACATTTTCAATTTAGGACTTATCCTCCCCCAGAAAATGTTTCAGCTAAAATCTCATGCTTATGATTTTCTTTCCAACTTTGGAGGTTTCCCTAGTTAAAACCCTGATCATGCACACTCTCACAGCTCATTATAATAAATAATATATTTATCGACTGTGATTCGTTGAGGGGATTGCTCCGCTGCCACCGGAAGATCCGCTTGTTGTCCCTCAGTTTTGTCTGGATGTCCTTCACTTTCCGCTTTCTTTGTGTTGGCATTCTAAACTCTGACTAAAAAGAACTTTTGAGCGAGCACGTTCCACCAAAACAAGTCCCTTCCTGCGGCTATTTTGCAGAGCCACCATTATTGCTTTTGGCACATAGCGCCCCCCCCAAGACGATTGTGATTGGTTTAAAGAAATGCCAATAAACCATAGCACGCTACTTTCAAATCTAGCTTTTCAACATTACCAACCCTGCTTTTAAGACATTTAAGAGACGCTTAACTGAAAAAAAAACAATGTCAAACACTGCCCAGCCTTCCACCCACAGTGACTTACTGGACAGCCTGCCCCAGCCGGTGATGTAGCAGGGGTAGAGGTTGGACAGCACAGTGCCAGCAGCAGGGATACATGCCAGCTGCACATGGTCGCTCAAAGTCACAGACTCTGACAGCTTGATCAGGGCGATATCATTTCTGTAAGAAAGACAGAAAATGACTGAGGGAGGTGGTCTACTGACACGCAATTTACAATCTTTGTCATTAGCCAAAAAGGGTTAGCATATATATATATATATATATATATATATATATATATATATATATATATATATTATACAAATGAATCGACTCAATGGCTTATCTTCCTTCTCTATAATTTCCCACTGTGGAAAAACTCCAGCTGCATACTTGAGTACACTAATATGGTCAAAGAATTCCACTCTTATTCATGTTGTCTTATACTTTTTTTATTGAAATATGAGATGCATGAAGAATGAACTACATGAACTTCTTGTTAAAACTATGTGCTGGACTTAGGTGAATAGATGGAATTTTGAGCCTCAGCCCACTTTTTCCACCTCGACACAGAACAGATGAGATTATGATGTGGTGTATATTTAGGCTACTGTATGTCGAAGCAGACTGCTCTCTGATTGTCTTACCCGAAGGCCACAAAGATCGGGTTCCATCTCTCGTGGACAATAATCTTCTCAGGCAGGATGGCCTTGGAGCCAGCCTCTTCCTCCACCAGGTTGTATTTGCCCACAAACACCCTGTAGGAGAACTTGGAGCTGGGGGGGGGGGGGGTGAGAACAGACTGTTGAGGTCCATGCTAACCCTGACAGAAGATTTAGTGCACAGTTGAAGGATGTGCTGAGCTCAAATTGACAATTAGTTGATGTGGCGAGATGATATAGAGGATTTAAACCGGGCTGGGGTCCAGATGAGTGAACTATTTTTAGAATGTCATTTGAGTTTGATCCTAATTTCTATTAGGATCTGTAAAGATGGGCGTCTTTGTCGAAGATAAGAAGGTAGATTCTCAACAATTTGGTGCTGTTAGAAAAACATTTTATACATAAACATAGATATTTTAAAGTTGCTCTAAGCCAGTGGTTCCCAACCTTTTTTCCTTGGCTCTTGCGCACCCCCTGTGATCTTTGCAGCCCCCCTGAGGGGTGCAGGGACCCCATGTTGGGAACCACTGCTCTAAGCAATGTTAGGTGACGTTACTTCTTGTTGACGTTCAAAGTATTTTCAAACAAAACGAGGCTAGCTCGCCCCCCCCCCCCAACACACACACAAATCCTTCTTGTCGGTTATTGGCTGGATGTTTGGTGGTGCAGGTTGGCCAGTTTGTTTTTGTTGGCGTTTGTGGAGCCTGGGCTGTCTACAGAGATCGCGTTTTTTACAGTGTGTTCAGGGGACAGGCAGCTAGCAGATAGTGAGGAGATGTTTGCTGTATGTGACAAAAAAATGTTGTAGCCTAAAAAACCTGTGACATTGCTTAGAGCACCTTTAAGACTAAACCCACCCTGATCCATTGGAGGAATGAGCTAAATCACTTGTGTAAGTCATTGAAACAGAAACAGAAACAGGTTAAAGACAAAAAAAGCCCTCAAATTGATTTCTTTACTTGAGACACTCGTTAATTTGACACACGCCCTTTTTATAATTCGTCCGGAAAAAAACGAAATGTCAGCCATCTTGAATCCTCGCTAAACAGGGCTCTCTCTTCTCAGCAGCAAACTTTTACAACAATTATGTGCATTCAAACTACCGCACATGTGTACCACCGGGATACATCGCTACAGATCGGAGAATATGCAGGAAATGTTATTACAGACGGAATAATCAGCACATTGTGTGAGCTTCGCCTGCCATGGAGACCAGCATGGAGACCAGCATGGAGACCAGCATGGAGACCAGCGGTCTCGCTCGATGCCCCGAGCTGGGTAGGGGACGTCCTCATCGGCTAGGTGGGAAGCTAACGCTAGCTGGCCACCTGTCCCATCCATCCTGCTTGCAAGTGTCCGTTCATTAAACAACAAACTGGACTACATCCAACTTCAACGATGCTCCCAACGCGAGTTCAGAGACTGTGTTTTGTGCTTTCGTGGAAACATGGCTGAACAACAGTGTTCCGGACTGTCCAGCTACCGGACCTGCTAGCCATCCGAGCTAGAGATGCTCTGTTGACTGGTAAGAGACTTGTGAAGGTGGCCTGTGTTAACACGGACTGGTGCTGAAATGGGGTGATTTGTATCCAACTAACTGCTAACCGCTGGAGTTTGTGTTACATGGCGACCATTCGACATTCCACGCTAATTCACGGCTGTTTATACTCGGTGTATAGCGCTAATGCTAGTATGCTTTGCTGAACTTTATGGAGCCTATAATGTATGTGTGCACTAAAGGTAGCCTGTTTCGTATGTTGTTTTTATATATTTTAAATGTGTAACACCACTTGAGTCACGATGAAACGTTGTTTCGTGTATATTGTTGAAATAACAATAAAACACATTGAGTTGAGTCGAATGCCTCACTGTCTGTCTGTCAAGCGGTAGGCGTGGCTTGGGAGTAGACTCAAAGCAGCGAAGCGAAGTGCATTCTGGGATTTGGTGTCTTTCATCCATATGAGCCAAAAACACATTTTCTGGCTTTTCTCGGCCTAGAAGGCACCAATTTCAATTTTTTTTCACATTTCTGCTACATAAGTGACCCAATTTAAAGATAATATGCCTTTAAGTCAGTGCTAACTGGAGATATGAAAATATGACTATGTCTAAGTTTTCAACCGACCCGTCTAAATGTACCTGTAGAATAAAAAAAACATCTTAAAAATACATTAATAAAATAATTCCCACTGGCTTAGGCCTGGTGGGGGGCAACTTAGGCCAGGTGGGTCACCAGGCTTGCAATACACTGGGGGAAACCTTGGCCTTGTTTGTGTGTATGTCTGTATTCTTAATAAAGAAATGGGGGGAAAAAAACGTTCTATTAGGGTTAAATAGGGTTAAGGGTGCAGAAATAGGAACGTAGTATGTTGCAGAATAAGTACAGTTCTTGTAGTGGTGGGCATTGGTTGCTGTGTTTTAGTGTTTGTGTGTTTCTCGGCTCGTACTTGATGCAGTGAGCAGCAGTCATGACCCAGTTGCCAGCAATCAGAGATCCCCCACAAGTGTGCCTCCACTCACCATTCTTCTCATACTGTAGAGAGATCTGGATACGAAAAAGGATAACATAAAGATACAGTATAGAAGCGGGTTGCGGTTTTTATAGATGGGTAGTTGTTTTCCGGGTGCGATACATTGGTCTGGATCGATATATCGATTCAATGATCCACGATCCAATATTATTGAGGCAAAGAGAAAGTATCGATACATATCATCTGTAAGATGCCCCCTTTGTTTTAGATTCCTTCATAAGAATGCATCCAACCGATCTTTTAAGAATAGGTTGGATGCATTTTGCCTGTCAAAAGGTGTAATGTATAATTATAAAGCTTGTCAGTAATTTAGGTAACTGATTTATGAATTTTTAGTTTAGTAACTGTATGTAAATGTAACTGATTGTGTTAAATAGGCATATGATCTCTTCTCATATCGATTGCAGGCCCCTGAAATAAATCAAATCAAATTCGTATTGTGACTGACTTTAAAGTATCAGCACATATCACATTGTTATCCAAGGAATCAATGTAAAATTGAATCGTGATACAACTTGTGATTTACACTCCTAATAGTTTGCTGCTTAATTCAAAAGCAACCATTTAATTGCAGAATTCTCAATAGCCACTGGGTCTGGGATCTAATAAGCAGATGCCGGACCCATTGGGTTTGCCGGTAAAGATAAAAACATTGACAGATGTGAGCGTATTAGCATACCTGCCAGGGCCAGCTGTGGGGCTTGGCATCTACTCCGTTGACCACGCGGACAGTCAGGGGCTCGATGGGTGGGGTGCCGCACCCGAGGGCTGGACCAGGACGACAAAGACATGAGTGGGATGGACATGAGATAGAGAGTAGGAGAACAATGACATTTGATTCTTCCATCCGGCAATAAACTGCATCAACCCTCTGAAAAAAGCTTTGTGCCAAAATGCGACAGCGTTGATTTATTGTGATGTGAGCCTAATAAAACAAGTGAAATGACAGAAATGACTTTAGTATGTCTGTAGGTATGGGGAACGGTATGTGATGATGTGGGTCTATTTTAATTCCAAAGGCCAAGGGAACTTTATCAGGATGTATAGTATCCATGAAATAACTGGCCTTTAAAAATAAAAATCTGCCTGCTGCCTCTATGGGAATTTAACAGGGGTGTACTGACTTATGCCCCCTGTATTTTAAGGAAGAACATTTATTTATGTACGATACATTATTCATTCACAAAGAAAATTGGTGTCCTTAAAGATAGATTTTTCCTAATTTCTTTAATTTCCAAAGGATGATTTGTTATTCCTCTTTTAGTCAACTTTAGCATGGGTGTATTCACTTATGCTGAGCTATATATATATATATATATATATATATATAAATATATATATATATATATATATATATATATTTAAAAATCTATTATTCCTTGTTTGATGTTTTCCAAGCACTTTGAATTGCATGTTTGTTATGTTTGAAAGGTGCTGTATGAATAAAGCTTGATTGATTGATTGATTTTGTCCTCCTTTACTTGGGAACTCGAGATGTGCTACACTTTTTAAGCATGCCTATTGGATTTTGGGTTTAGCACTCAGAGAATCTCCATTGTTGAAGTGCAACCTCCTTTTTCAACTCAAACTGCATCATTTTTCTTTTTAATAAAGAGTTACACTGTGTGGTAATATGCAGGCATGCACACCCACTCACACCAACTCGCAGAAACAATTACACACAGAATTAAAGAATGCCAGATGTTCTTACCGCTAGCAATGAACACTGAGGCCAGCACAATGGGGATCATGTTGATTGATGCTTCTGCTGAGGGACAACAGGGCATACGTTCTCTTTTAAACTTTCCACCACAGGCAACACCCGCTCTGAATGCGGCAACACACACTCCTATTGGTTTGGCATGGCCTTCAGAGATGCAGATGGACCAATGGCAATGAGGGTCAGTGCGTCTGGGTGGCCGATGAGACACACAGGTGTGTTTTCTGGAACATTTCCCATGACCTTCATGTGGAGCTACAGCGTATGCTTCGTTAATATGCAGGGGTATGAGATATGTGTATTCTTGAGGGCTCACATCAGGGCTGCTCGATTATTGGAAAAATCACACTCACGATTCTTTTGGACCAATATTGAAGTTACGATTATTTAACACAAATATTACAGTAATAATAGATTATTAATTGTATTTCTATAAAACCTGTTCTATGCGAAAAGGTTTTAGATTGTGGGTTAGGTATAATTCATACTATTAATCCCCAATGGGGAAATTACAATTTACACTCTGTTGTTATTACACACTACACACAGGCCTGAAATACACACACACACACACACACACACACACACACACACACACACACACACACACACACACACACACACACACACACACACACACACACACTAATGGAGAGATGTCAGAGTGAGTGGGCTGCGACTGCTGAACAGGCGCCCTGAGAGGTTGGGGGGGTTGGTGCCTAACCCAAGAGCACCTTGGCAGTGCCCAGGAGGCGACCTCGCATCTCTCCAGCTTCCATACTCTGTACTTCAGTCTGCACAGGGACTTGAACCGGCGACCCAACTCCCTAAAGACTGAGCTACTGCCACCCCCCCAGAAAAGATGTTTATAATGTAATAGTTCCTGAGTGATACTGTTTTTTTGCGCCCTCTTTTTTTAAGGGAAATGCGTGTATGTTTGTGGGTATACACCTGCATGTGCATATATGTGGGAGTGATAAGTGATCGACATTGATGTGATTTTACATATATTCTTGTAATGGGTTGTCTGTGATGTAATGTGTATGTGTTGTATGTTAGTGTGGACCCCATAGCTGACTGCTATACGGCAGCAGCTAATGGGGATCCTTTTAATAAACAAAATAAACAGATAATTGAATAATTGCAACATCTTTCCAAAAGTACATTGACTTTTGGAAAGATGTTGCAATTATTGAATTTAAAAATCAGTGAAACAGTTCAACAAATTATCAGTAAAAACAACTTGAACTGTGAAATTTCACATAATACTTTTCCCGTTTGAACTTTTTTTCCCATTCAGAACACAAGACAAAATAAGAGTTTACTTGTAAAAACCTAATGTGTAAAATAATCCCTTTTCTCGATTCCTCCGTTCTTGTCAGTTAGGAGCCAAAATCATAATCCCGATTAAAATTTGATTAATTGCACAGCCCAAGCTCACACGTGCATAGTATGTGTACTGTATGTGCTGGAGACACGTCATACCAGACAACGTGCACATCATGTTCTGTTTTTCAACTCACCTTTGCTCCTGTCCATGACAAAGTCTTTTCCCTGAAACCTGGACTTAAACGCTTGCATAACAGCGTGTGAAGCCAACATCTGGATTACTGGTACTGGCCTGTTTTCTCTGAAATGTCAAACAAAAAAATCTAACTAAGAGGCATTACTATGATAAATAACCAGGGCAATGAGGAACAGATGGCGTCACTGGTGCAGAAAATATCGACAGCTACAGCACAATCTTTTGACATCTTACAACATGCACAGTTCTGCAGTGAATTGTGCAGTGCCAGGAGTGTTAGACATATTGCATGACCATAGGTATGACCAATCACATCACTCAGCATATTCAAACACTCTTGGTATTATTTCATGCAGTAAATCTGCTGTTATAAAGTAAAATGTGCCGTTTAAAACACTCAGTGTGTCATGAGGTTGTTATAATGACTTGGGTAAGTTATGAGCAGAGGTGTAGTGGTAAAAAAAGAGGTGGGTAAACTATAAATTCTGGTGGACCACGACGTGGTCACCTTTTAAGGTGGGCCACTGCCTACCGGTGTATGTGTATCCTGATGACATCGCTATAGGCTATCATTTGATGGTACTACCAAGGGTATCACTGGTTGTTTCCTCATCATAGGTCACACAATCACTATTCAATTCATACATTAATCTAAGCTCTTGTTAAAGAGACTCAAGAAGGAATAATATGGTTGAAATCTATAAAGTTTACTAAATGACAAAACAGAGAGAACAAAAATATTTAAGAGATAGAGAGGGAGGCTTATATCCAGGGCTGCCAATGCAATGCACTTGTACATAATGATTAGGGATTTGGGATTATTTTCATAGTCGATTATTCTGTTGAATATTTTCTCGATTAATCGATTAGTTGTTTGGTCTACAATATGTCAGAAAAATGTGGATCAGTGTTTCCCAAAAGCCCAGGATGACATCCTCAAATGTCTCATTTTGTTTCTGCTCCTGTAGAAGCTAGAGGTCTGTATGAAATCAACTTTGTTACTAGAAAAACATGTTTTTAGCCGCAATCTTATGGAGAAAAACTACACTACCCACAGTCCTAAGCTTAACAGCGACGCCTCTGATTGGTTCAACTTGCCGTTTCCATAGAAACGTTTACCGTACCCGCAAAACCGCGAACGGCGATAACATTAACTAGCTAGGTGACTAGCAAAGAGAGCTTGTTGTCACAAACTTCCAGTGGTTTAAATGTCAGAGAATGCATAATTACATCCAGTTATTTATCTGATAATGTATCCTGAATTTTACTTGTAACATGGGCTAATGGGAACAGGTAGAGGTGACTTGTTGAGTCAGTGGCATGAATCTACTGTGAACCAAATTAACCTAAAAAACATGAAGTTTAGTACTGTTTTTCGAGCTCACTCACTTTGGGCTTGTAGCCGAGGCCGTTTGCTTGCATCAGGAGGAGGGCTGCTGTCTTGACGCCGCTTAAAAGATTGCCGGACATCTATTTTTACAATTTATTACATGAGACATGTAGGCTAGTTTGGGCTAGTGACCATGGATGTATTAAGAGAACTGATGAGTCTTGATGCAGTCATAGACAGTATATAAAATGCAGTCTGCTGCTTCCTGCTGGATATGCCCCCAACGTTGACTTCAAGGCAGCGCTGCGACCGTTGACTTAGTTCAAGGCACTGTTGCCTAATCCTAGTGCCTTCCAGACATCGCTGCCTGGAAGGCGACGTTGTGGGCTTTACAAACAAACACCGCAAGAGATTGGTCAACACTGAGAGTAAGCAGCGCAATATGAAAGACTTCGTCTTAGGTTTAACAATCTATGAAACTAATAATGAAAAATATGAAACTAAAACGACATAAGCTTAATTTAAAATGTCTTAGGAACTATAGGCTATTTAGAGGTGGATAAACACAATTTAGAGGTGGATAAACGCTATTTCCGAATTTTGGGAGGTGCGTAAACGGCGTTTACGTGCGTTTAGCCTCCACTACATCCCTGGTTATGAGACTTGGAGGACACAGACACAATTCCTGAGGTATGAAAGTGTCAGAGTGTGCAGGCCTGAAGTGACTCAGCTTGCAGACATTGTAAATCTTTCAAAGGCTGCTTGGGTGATATGACATGGCACAATAAAGGTTAGGCGTTACGGTGCAGTAAACAGGTGGAGTCAGTAGAAAATGTGGTGAAGAGTAGTCAGTGTTTGAAGAGGAAATGCTTGTCTGTAATAATCTTCAAGGTGTTTCTGATGAGAGATTCTGTCATCAGCTCAGAAGGGGCTTTATGTCTGGTCTGTGACCTATTTAAACAAACATTGGCGTGCTGTAATAGAAAGCATTTCAGAAGGGAGGTTTTGTTCATGAATCATTTAGTTTCCCAGTTCACCACTAGATGGGACAATTGATCTGTTTAGACACAAACCTAGGTTGCATTAAAGACAATTAAATGCTACATTTTGTGTCCATTTGGTACAAGAAACTGCATCCAAGCTTTGTAAAGTGAGTCATTTAGAAAATCAATCCTCAATCTTGCTGGGCTTTAGCATCTGTCGAGGAGGTCAGACAAAACTTGGATGCTGAAAATTATATTAGTACGTAAGAGACTCTCACGGAGAATACAACTTTTGACAGCTGCATCTTCAGTTGTTTTTAAAGTTGTGTTTCAAATTTAGGTTCCAGCTACCCATCTATAGTTTACAGACTGGAGAAAATACTTGATAGGTTGGGAAAAAACACTTGAAAGGCAACTAGCAACAAAACAACAAAACAGGCTTAGACATACTTGGCTGGTGTGTGTGTGTGTGTGTGTGTGTGTGTGTGTGTGTGTGTGTGTGTGTGTGTGTGTGTGTGTGTGTGTGTGTGTGTGTGTGTGTGTGTGTGTGTGCGTGCGTGCGTGCGTGCGTGCGTGTGTGTGTGTGTGTGTGCGTGCATGCGTGCGAAAGCATCCCAATTGTGCGTGTGTAAGCTTCTCTACAGCCACAATTTGCAATGAATTGGAAGCTAATTAAAATAACTCTTCAAATGTGTAAAACATAGTTAAAGGTATTACAGGACAGCGTCCAGAAAAAGATGCCTCCCTCTCCAATTTTCTGATTAAACGTCATCTTTTCATTAATTTAATAGTGGCCAGATGACACAAGATAATGAACTGACATGCGCACTGTGTTGCTATAACTACAAAAACAAAACAAAAGAATAGGTAAATGATTTCAGTTATTGCTGTGTTTTCTTTTACAGCAAAACATATCAACCTGCCCTGAAAAGTTCAAAACCTCTGATCTCAAAGTCGGCTTAATTACCACTGAAACAGGTTTGCAGTCAGATGCAGCCATGTTCTGAGATGAGGCATACTAGTTTCATGGCTGAGCAAAGCAGAACACCTCCTCAACTGAAAGCTCCTCCCCCCCAACACACACACACACACACACACACACCTCCTCCCCCCAGATGAGGCATCCTAGTTTCATGGCTGAGCCCCCCCCCAGGCACACTTCAGCCTGTTTTCCCTATCAGAACAACAGCTGAACTCTGAATGACACCTGTAAGCTTTATGGTTGCTTTTTATCACTTTGAGGCAGTAAACATTGTGCTTGGCCATTGCCATTCCCCACTTGAAGCAAAGGAGAAAGATTTTGCAATATAAAGTATAAATAATATTGTGGCAGGCCGCTGCTATATTGGCTTCAGTCAGCTGTGTGGTTTTTAACTAATTTCCCTGCATATAGCTTTGTATCCAACAATACCACCACAGTTTAGCTCATTCTGAGCCCTATGAGAAGCCGCCTAGGTCAGAATTGAATACTTTACTTGCACATACGAATATACTGCACTTGCACATACATATATACTGGTACTAAACACTTGCACATACATATTTACTTCACATTCGCATCTGATATAGTTCACTTGCGCATACATTATACTTCACTTGCGTATACATATATACATCACTTCACTTGTGCATATATACTGCATATATATATATATATATATATATATATATATATATATATATATATATTAGGGCTGTCAGTTTAACGCGTTATTAACGGCGTTAACGCAAACCCATTTTAATGTCGATAATTTTTTTAACGCACGAGTAACGCATAGAGAGAGCAACGGGATCTGTTAGTCCACTTCTTTAACTGTCTATGGCCACGCCATGTCCCGCCCTACGAAGCAGCTGATTGGTTTGGTTTAGGCATTTCACCGCGAGTAGTGAGGATAGTGGATTGGTCAGGGGATAGGACCTGAACAAATGGAGTTACGTTACCTTGGACGCCTGGCCAATAGTAGTGATTGAAGGGCGGGTCTTGTAATTTCGCAGACCGCAAACAAACCAGACACAAGCCTCGGCCGGTTTTAGCTTGCTAGCCGCGTTATGGCAAGCCTTTTTAACATTTAAAAGCTAAGTTTGACTATCCGGAATTAACATTGTAGATATCAACAACGTCTTTCTGACTAGTCGTAATTACCTTTTGGATAGTTGGAATTGTCATTCAAGATATCTGTAACGTAATTGTGACTAGTCGAAACTACAGTTAGAGATATCTGTAATTCAGTTTTGACTAGGCAAAACTGAATTACAGATATCTGCAATGACGTCATTGGAAACGACATTCAACTCGTCACACATCTTAAATGACAATTGCGGATATCTGTAATTCAGTTTTGACTAGACAGAATTAAAGTTAAAGATATCTCAAACGTCATTATGACTAGTGCGAATTATTGTACATGATGTTGCTCTTTTTTAGATATCCATAAATACGTAATTTCCCCTCCCCGCCATAATCAAAGTGAATGGATGAAGGAGCAGTCATGGCATTGGCTGTAATCAGTGCTAATTACAATTTAACAGTTAACAGGTGCTCCGCCTAGTGGGATGCGGGCCTAATTTGCATACAGATATCTGCAACGTAATTTCGCCTAGTCAAAACTCTAATTCAAGATATCTGTAATTACATTTTGACTAGGCAGAATGAAAGTTACAGATATCTCAAATTTCAGATATCTCTAATCAAAATTAATTTCAAGATATCTATAACTTGATAATAGATATCTACAATTACATTATGACTATCCCTAACTGCAGTTTGAGATATCTACAACTCCATTTTGACTAGTCATAATTCCAGTTACAGACATCTACAACATCATTTCGCCTAGTCAAAACTTAATTTAAGATATCTCAAAATGAACATGTAGATATCTTGAATTGAAGACATCTTGAACTGGAGTTATGACTAGTCAGAATCAAATTGTAGATATCTCAAACTGGAATTACAGATATCTACAATTCAGTTGCAGATATCCGTAATTCACATAGTGGATATCCGCAACTGAATTGTTGATATCTGTAATGATAAACCCCATACAAATGAATGTAAAAAGTGACGTCATTTGTCCTAGGAAGAATGTCTTTTTGGATATCTGAAATGACAATTATGGATAGGAAGAATGTAGTTGCGGATATCTGAAATGTTGTTTTTGACTAGGCAAAACTGAATTACAGATATCTGCAACACATATCCAGTCTAGCTGTTAAATGTTAAAAAGGCTTGCCATAGCCGCGTAGCTTGTAGGCTCGTGACGACGATTATCTTCAGAGCGAGCGAGTAGTGACTCTACAGTCAGAGAGAGAAACAAAGTGTCTCCTCTGTTCTTTCTGACCACGGACTATCTGTTAGCAGGACTATCTGCAGTACTACCTGCAATGGAAAATCGAGGTAACAGCGTTACATTATGTGACAGATTATTAGATCCAAGTGTGAATGTTAGTGTGAAATTGAACATAACGTATATGACAATGTTGTTTTCAATAAAAAAAAAGTCACAAAGCAGCCAATCTACTTTTCCATGCTGATAAGAGAATTAAAATGAGAAAATATAATGGGACAAAAAGAAATCAAGGAACATTTAGAATAGATAAAAATGTGCGATTAATTGCGAGTTAACTATGACATTAATGCGATTAAATATTTTAATTGCTTGACAGCACTAGTATCTTTTGGTATGCATTTCAGAAAAAAAATGGTTAGGATTCAGGTGTAATTGCAAATAGTGATTAATCATGATTAATCCACTGAAAATTCTGATTAATTTGATTAAAAATTGTAATCATTTGACAACCCTAATATATATATATACTTCACTTGCACACGCATGCATAACATATGTGAGTATGTATTTGTGTGTGCTTAAGTATTTATGTAGGTGCATTGGTTGGTGGTTGGGGAGGATGGTGGCATGTATTGTGCACATATATTTATACTTCCCTTGCACATACATGCATACTTCACTTGTGCATATATATATATTTACTTCACATTCGCATACGTATATACTTCACTTGCGAATACATATATACTTCATTGGCACATACATTTATACTTCACTTGCGCATACATACTGTATATACTTCATTTGCACGTACATTTATACTTCACTTGTACATACATGGATACTTCACTTGTGCATATATACTGTATATATACTTCACTTGCACACAAAAGCATAACATGTGTGATTATATATGTGTGTGCTTAAGTATCTATGTAGGTGCTCATTGGATGGTGGTTGGGGAGGATGGTGACGTATATCGTCCACATTGTTAATCTTTTTGTCTTTAAAATATATAAGGCTGTATTTTCCGGTGGCTGCCTTATTTGCCATCAAGCCGCTCGGATGAAGTAAATCCAAGCATCTGCTGTCTGCTGCTGATTTGCTTTTATCATTATCCTCCCTGCTGATGTTAACATGCAGCCTTCCCTGCCTTCGCTTTTCCGATTTATCATTCATTCATTCATTTCATTTTGATGTCTTTGTTTACTGTGGTTTTAATTCTGTGCTTCCCAACATTCTTTTGGCTCATCAGCCCGTAGAAACACCCATGGTGGGAACTACTGATTTAATTAAATCTTATGAGCGCATCATGACCCGACCGGTCTTCCCCCAGGTCTTGTACATACTTGCCAGGTTTCCATTTCTTTCATGTTGAGTGGAAGAGAGTAGCAGGGGAGTAGTGGGAGGTGCGGCCTGTCT
Organism: Gymnocephalus cernua; assembly: GCA_023631565.1. NCBI lineage: Eukaryota > Metazoa > Chordata > Actinopteri > Perciformes > Percidae > Gymnocephalus > Gymnocephalus cernua. The sequence goes on along the minus strand of CM042425.1, from coordinate 3,127,388 downwards.
CAACGCATACACTGCTATAGGCGAGTGTGTTCAGAACTGCTTACTGCATCAATGTATTCAACGATGGAATGTGTCCAAGTTCATTTACTCGAGTACTGTACTTAAGTCCAAATGTTGAGGTACTTGTACTTTACTTGAGTATTTTCTTTTCATGCCACTTTCTACTTCTACTCCGCTACATTTCAGAGAGAAATATTGTACTTTTTACTCCACTACATTCATCTGTTACAGCTTTAGTTACTAGTTACTTTACAAGTTAAGATTTTTGCACACAAAACACAGTTTATAAAATATGATATTTTATTATAAATAAACTACCCAACAATATATAGACCTACAAGTCCAGCTGAAATGATTAGACCATTAAACAAACAACTAAAATGTGAGGATTTTTCTGCATGGATTTATTTTACTTTTCATATTTTAAGTACATTTTCCTTAATGATACTTACATACTTTTACTTAAACCTACATTGTGTAATTTTTTTGAGTTGATTCTTAGCCAAAACCCCTTTGTTCTTTCACAAATATGTGCTCATTCATGTGTAATTACTCCCACCAACTAATCAAAGTATTCTCGTAAGCGTAGAATCTGCCATTTAGAATAATTCAAAATACGGGCGAGTCGCGTGAGTGACGGCCGCCATGTTGCGTCTCCATCTTTAAAATACATTAGCCAAAGAGGGACATACCTCCGCCTTTCACCCTCTTACACTCAGTGGCACCGTGACAAATGAGATTACTCACCAGGGAAGCAAAAAAGAGAATTAAAACGACAACGCGACAGACCAAAGTTAATATTGGAGCGGCTAGAACAGCTGCGTGTAAACAATGGAGATACTAAGAGATCACTCTGGGTTCGGCCACCGTAGCAGTTAAAACGCGATGGGAATGGGAGGGGCTAGAAAGTAATATTCAGTTGGTTGTCATATACAATTTCACCGCTAGATCGGAGAAATTCTTACACAATGTAGCTTTAAGTAACATTTTCAATGTAGGACTTTTACTTGTAAAAGAGTTTTTTTTACAGTGTGGTATTAGTACTTTTACATAAGTAAAGGATCTGAATACTTCCTCCACCACTGATTTGACTTGACGCTCATGTGCAAGTTGTTCACTTTATGTTTCTATTTTCTCCGGTAATTATCTTTTGTGCCTTCTTCTGTGACAAAGACATTAACTATCAATTTACATGAATTTGGCATTCACTCTCCTGACTTCTTGAATGCTAAGCCCTCTAACAAACTTATTATTTATGAAACACTTCATAGATATCAGACATACGTCTTACTTAGTCTACTTCTTGTCCACTGTTCTTAATTCTGTTTTGTATATTTGTTTGTGACTTTAGTTTTCCTTATTCTTAAGCTTTTTCTACATTTAAGTGTTCTCTCTTTAAGTACCTTTCTTCTTCTTTAACGCAATACATGAAGAGTTATTCATAATAAGTTGGTTTTGGAACCACCGCATCCATTTCAGATCTGAGAGGCCTACCTGCAGCGTTGCTTGGGATTTTGGAAAGCATACAGTGTATTGGAAGTGGCAAACAGTACTGAGAGAACACTGCATGGCCAATTAACACTGAGTGGTCTTTGAAAAATAAACATCCTCATTACCTTTCTTTATGTGCTCATGGCGGAAGATATTGTTGTTTTTGGCTCAAAGACATTGCAACAGTTTGGGCATAGGAATGTTTCTGCTAAATGTTGTAATATTTAAAATAACGGACATCTCACATAATTGCATTCAGCAGAAATATGTAGGAACCCTGCTTACAGTGTGACACACGCAAGCCTAACCCTTGCATGAAGCTCGACAATGTACAGAGAGATTAGATAAAAGCAGCAATCGTGCACAGACTACGTGGAATAAGTGCTATATATAATCTAAAGGTCATTTTACATACAGCAATGTTTACATTATGCAACAATAAATAATAATATAATATAATAATAATAATTTTTTGTATGTGAATGTGAAGCAAAAGTAAAGATGTCTGCTTTGTTCTATTTGGGATAAATACAATGTAAAATGTAAAATGTAAAAGACAACAAAGATTGGCACTGGTCATTGTTCTTCAAAGAGGAGTACCTTTAACGCTGCTCGAGTCCTCACTAAGACCAAGAATGTGGATCATAACACTCCAGTTCGAGCTGGTCCATTAGTCCAGTATTAAGCAAGATGTTAGAATATTAATCTGAGTCTGTCAGCGGCAAAACGAGCACTTTTGTGAAGGTAAATACCAGCTGGACAATTGCCCTATTAACTTACATTGTAGCTTGTTTCTCCGCTGACTGCAGCGATCTTATTTAATACTGGACCAGTGTCAAAGATTGTTGTTCCCATCAGTCACAAAAACATAGGAAAATAGGGTCCAGGTTGAAAAAAAAAAACAGTAGTTGTATTATGTCACACTATGCACACAGTGACCTGCATCATGCAGCAAAGGACACCACCTTTCATGACACTTTTATTACTGGTTTAACGACATAGTCAACACTGTACCGTACTGCTGTTTCGTGCATGAGATCACTCCCTTCACTTAGCAAAGGACCCAAAGGTTCAAAGGTTTTCATTAGCGCTTGTTTAAGTCCTCTGTGTTTGTCTGATCCAATCCGCAGAGCGACCAGCCATGTCCAAGACCGCCGATCCCCAGACACACAGCGGTGAGTAGACAGCACCTTGTGTGTGGCCAGATTCTAGCAGGTTGATTTTTATTCATCATCATTTATTGAAATATGAACATGAAGCAAAGGTAAAGATGTTTGCTTTGTTGTATTTGGGATTAATACAATGTAAAATGTAATGTAAAAAACAACACAGTCTGACTTTCTCTGTGTTCATCTTTACAGTATTGTTCCTTTTCCTATTTTACTGTATGTACTACAGTAACATACGGTCATGTGATTGAAAGAACTTCAACACCTGAGTGTGTTTCCTAGATGGGAATCAGCTGTGATTGATCTATTTGCATAGCTTCAATCAGCTGTTTCTCAGTAGCGATGGAATAAAATGCAGGGGATATATTTGTCTTTCAATTTACAATATGAACAGCTGTTCAATTTGACTATAGCCTATACGTTAGGTTTAGAACATGATGTTATCTGTTCTGACTTACAGTGTGAAAGCATTTGCAAAGTGGTCAGTAAAAATTCATTGTTTTGGTCTTGGTAGAGCTTGTGAGTTAACTGTATGCATTTTGTGTCAAAGCAACAAGACAGATGTTGTGCTAACTGTGTTAAGAGTTTAGGAAAGTTGTTAAAAGTATTGAAAAAATAGTCATAGCAATCGTAAAAAACTGTAATATAGATATGGGACAGGTCTTAGATCTTCAGATACCTTTTGAAATTATGACACGATAACAAAAACAAACAAAAAAAATTCTTTTGAGTTACGTATTTAGGTATCTGGTTGAATTTGTATGGAAGAGGATTAGGGCTACATGTGAAAAATGTATTGAGTTCTGAGTTTAAAGTCAGAATTCTGACTTTTAAAAAAAAAAAAAAATTAAAAAAAAAACATTTCACTTCAACCCGTTGTCACTCCGAACTTGTAAAATACGGACGTTTGGACAGCGGCTGTCAGCGTCAGAAGCGACGAAAAAAGCTCCCTAAGTGTGTGTGTAGAACGTGCCGGGGAGAGCAGCAGCTACACGGGGTTTGAAGATGACGTAACACTAAGAGCAACTATGGTAGCGAGTAGTATGTAAGGCCGAAATTCCGCTTATGGGAGCTTGGTTGGGGGGGTGGATGGGTCAAACAACACAGGACTTTTACCCAGGAGATTCACGGAAACGTCCCGTTCTTCCCTCGTGTCATGGAAACGTAAACCCACCCACGACCTTTTCCTTAACATAACTCAGGGACGGCAATAGTCCCGACCAAGCGCGTTTATATATGACGCTAAAGGAGACTTTTAGCATCAATAACAACGACAAAGACACCTGACCAAGCGTTGGATGGGAGTGAGAATCTGTTGCTCACTTATAACAAAAAAAGTCAAAGTGTAGACATTCCTAGCATTCCTGTATTTTGGTGTATCCATTTTTAAAGCAGAGACAACAACAATAGCATCTAATGTAAAGTCCATTGTATAGAATTCCACACAGAAACACACACATGCACACAAAGGCCTGCATAATGTGGTTTCGTCATAATGGTATTTTCTTGCATTTCAAAATCAGAGCCGCAGTTACAACAGGACGTGTTGGCATTTTCTATTGTTCCTGCTCCAAGGTCTCCTGTTGAATCACAGATGGGGAAAAGAATATGCACAATGTCTAATTAACCGCTTTTAGTCATTCTCAGCTGGTAACTAACAGAATAAAACTGGCTGACAGGTCCCTGCACAGTAAAAATTACAAGAACAGAAATGGAAAAAAAGTTGTATATGACAGCTTAAATCCAACACGTTATTTACTTGTACACCGACTTACTGTCGGTGCCGTGAGGAAAACAATTCATTAAAGTAATAGCTGTTACAAATAAACTACTTTTGCAGTCATGATTATCCAAAAAATGAGAGATATAAAAAGCAATATGTGAATCTATTATCCAAAACATGCAGCGGTAAGAAAGTACATGAAATACACCGGCTAAAAAAAAATGACAGCACACATTCAGGCGTCATTTGCAATTCTGCAGTAATCACAATCAAAACTCACTTTCTACATCGTGAGAGATTGTAAAAGCCTACAGCGGTTATCGCTCTATTGCACATTCTGCTTTTTATAGTCTGTTGTAGTAGTGTCATGGGAATGAAGGGAATTCTGGCTCTGCTGATTGGTGCAATAACAATTCAAAGTGTCAAAAAACCTCTGATACTGTAACCTGGGCTCAGCATGGGGCTCCGTATTGAACCGCATTGATTTGCTTTTGTTAATCACATAACTCTCGTATATATTTTCACACCTCCATTATGTGCTGAGATATGAGGTAATGAACAGGAATTGGTTATTGGATAAAAGATAGGACAGGTGTCATTCACAGTGCATGACCCCAGAAAGCCATGAGTACATTCACGCAGGAGCCCTTACAGGACATAATGTCTCCCGCCGCGGAAGAGGTTATGTTTTTCTCACTAAACCATTTTAAACCACTCGTTTGGTTATCCCATTTGAGTGTTGATAGCTTCAAACACAGCCGCAGAGGTGTGAAAGAAGGCGTGAAAGTGCGGCATACTGTTTCTTTATAACACATGTCTTAAAATTAGATTGCCGAATTGCAAAGATAAAGCTGCTAAAGACCTTCCTTATTAACGACTGAGTTTGTATTGCAGGATACATAAATACTTACATCACTTCCTCGTTTGCACTCGTTCAAAGTCCTTAAACTGTAAATGGTTCACAGCACCACACCTATAGTGTGTAACGTTATGCATGTACTGTAAGTGGTGATGTGTGTGTGTGTGTGTGTGTGTGTGTGTGTTTGTGTGTGTGTGTGTGTGTGTGTGTGTGTATGTATGCATGTGTGTTTTATGTGTATGCACCTGTGTTCATTTCATGTTCAGTATTTTATGTTTGTTGTTTGCTGAGCTCAGTGTTATTCACACTACTGTAGTAGCTGTATGAACACTGGGACATTTTTTTGTTGAGATTCTCCATGTTGATATGTTGACTGATTTGGGTATATGGAGACAAATAAATTATATTTTCCTCACTCTGCAGCATTGGTCTTGTGTAGTGTTTGGTGAACTTATTGTATATTGGCACTTTCTCTGTATTTCATTTACAGTACTCTAATCACTGAGAAGTAGAATTGCTACAAGTGTGTTAGGTTAGCAACAGCTGCTAATTGGTTGTTCTAATTGGGTGTGTGGTTGTTCTGATTGGGTGTGTGGTTGTTCTAATTGGGTGTGTGGTTGTTCTAATTGGGTGTGTGGTTCTAATTGGGTGTGTGGTTGTTCTAATTGGGTGTGTGGTTGTTCTGATTGGGTGTGTGGTTGTTCTGATTGGGTGTAGTGTTTTCAAAAAAAAAAAGAAAATGTGTGTTCCTTAGGAGTGTTTTAATACAAACCACAATCTTATTCCTAAACTTAACTAGTCGTTTCGGTGCCTAAAACGTAACTTTTGTCGGCAGCTCACGGTGCTCTGTACCCGGCGCACAGTCACCTATTGCGGGAGGATGGAGTATTGATGGTTCATTTTCAATTTAAGAAAGCACATTTTTTTTTTTTTTTTTTTGTTTGTTTGTTTTTTTGACTTTGTTTTCTCCTCTCCTCTCCTCTCCTCTCCTCTCCTCTCCTCTCCTCTCCTCTCCTCTCCTCTCCTCTCCTCTCCTCTCCTCTCCTCTCCTCTCCTCTCCTCAGTACCCAGCAGGCAGCGATGTCCACAGGCCAAAGGGCTGGAGAGCATCGAGCCTCTGGTGCGTTCTGTGGAGGAAACCCCTGATCCCATCCCCACCACCACCACAGGAACTATTCCATCCTGGATCAATGGGAGCTTCCTGAGGAATGGTCCTGGAAAGTTTGAATTTGGGAAAGACAGGTATTTGAAAAAAACTATGGAAAAGAAACAACTTACAGTTTTTAGCCGATTGCTAAGACACATTTCTTGAAACCCTCACCCATTTTCTCAAAACTGTAAACACAAAACCAAATTCGCAAACTAAATTCACAAAACAGCTGACTGCTGGCAAAATCAAACAATGCTTTCAGATCATACACACAGCCAGTCAATAACTAAACACTACAGAGCATTCATTAGACATTACCTCAAAAAAATGTTTACTGCAATTCATGTAGTAAACACATTTTGCAATGAAAAGCAAAAGTATATCACAACTTGTACAATGAATATATTGTACACTGCAAGTAGTGCAGGTAATGCAATATTGAATGTCTGTATATTGCAGTATTTAACGGAGTACTTACAGTACATCAAGAGAGCTTTGTTAGTTTATCAGCATGACACTTTACAAAAAAACAAGATACAGCACTTTTGTGCTCGGGCCCTAACAAAAATAGTACAGTTTTTATTCATTTTAATGCAGAAATGTGAAACGTTATATCTTTAAATGATAATAATAGCAGTTACATGTAGTAAAAAAATAACACTTTACAGAACATTAACACAACAGGAACAGCAGAGCAACAGAGGAAACTATACAAGTCAGCAGAGTCAACTTCAACACTATACAGTATAGTTTTGAGACGGCCTGTATTTGCTCATCTATGAATACAAAGAGATATTAAAGCTATAGTGTGTAGTTTCTGTCTCCTCCATGAGGCATTCTAAGTGACGACAACACTGTCGGGAGCATCCACATGACACAAGCCTTCCGTGATCTCGCACCACCCCCACCCCTCCTCCACACAGTTGCTAACACGGAGGATAAAAAAAACACGATGGACTCTCATCATCACATTTCGTACACCATACACTACACCGTTATGTAAACATAGCTATACTGAGAAATATAGAGAGAGTTTTGTGGAGCTGATAGGCCTAATTAGCTTTGTATCAACAGCTTTCTGCCCTATTTATTTATTTTATAATGGGGCATGTGCAAAACTCTACTATATCAGGGCCTGTGCAATATCCTCTCCTCTAGTGGATGATCTCCATTCATTTTTCTTGTCCTAAAGTACATTGTTGTCTTGTTATATATTGTCATGTACTGTACTGTCTGTGTATGATTGATAACTAATGCATGTGTTTGTATGCAGCTGTTGTCAGCGCGTCTTTCCCAAGACAAATTTCCTACTGGACACTAAAGTTGATCTTATCTTATCGTAACTCATTTGGCAATGGCTTGAAAGTAACAGACGTCCATTAATATAATATTAATATAACTAGTTGGACACTATAGCTTTAAAACCATGTAATTTAAGCTGTCACACACTGAGCCAAACGAGTGGTTCATTCAGCCTTCACCCATGACAAATCCTAAAAAAAAATAGTCCTCATGTGGATGAAGAAATTAAGGTTCTCTCTTTGTTCTTTACGTAATCATTTTACACAACTACCCAGGTGACAAATTACTTGTTTTTATTTTTTATCTCAGATACACCCACTGGTTTGACGGCATGGCCATGATGCACCGGTTCCACATCCGTGAGGGCAACGTCACCTACAGCAGCCGATTCCTGCGAAGTGACTCATACATCAGCAACTCTGAGAAGAACCGCATCGTGGTGTCAGAGTTTGGGACGTTAGCCATGCCTGATCCCTGCAAGAACATCTTTGCGCGTTTCTTTTCACGCTTTCAGGTTCCGAGTATGTGTGTCTTGCTTACGTGTAGCATATTACCATGTGTAATCCACTTCAGTACAAAGTAGCACCTGCACTGCCAGATGCATTATTAAAAAAAAATATTCAGTTAATTTTTGGCATTTTTGGCAAGGTGGCTGTGGCAGACTACTACAGGCAGAGTAGAAGTCAAACAAATCGTCTGAGAAAAATATATTTTCTTATTCTTTTTTCTTCTTCAGTGCTCGTACTGCAGCCTTGACTGTATGTGCTGTATTGTATATTGCTTTTGCAGCCCAATGACAGCCGGTGTTACATCATACACATTTTTATTAAGATAAAGGGAACACAAGTCAATATTTGTGTGTGAACAAGTGTGTGTAGTAGTCTGTGAGGGAAATCTGAAGCATGGCATAAAGCTTCTAAGAAATTAAGTAGGAAGAAATTGATGGAGAAAATAGTTTTCAGCGTTATACGTTTTTGCTGAAGTGTTATAATGAATGTGTTCCTGACGTCTGCATGTGTGAACAGAGGCCACAGATAACGCCAGTGTGAACTTTGTTAAGTACAAGGGGGACTATTATGTCAGCACCGAGACCAACTACATGAGACGAGTGGATCCACAGAGCCTGGAGACGAAGGAGAAGGTGAGTCAGTGTAACAGTGAAATAAAAGTCTCTTTTGAATGCTGATTCTGATGAACAGTCAGACGGTAAGGACGAGGGAGATGGGAGACTGTTGATAATGAACAATGAGGACAACAAAGATGATGATGCTGTCCATTTAAGGTGGACTGGAGTCAATACATTGCTGTCAACTCGGCTACAGCTCACCCACACTATGACCGTGAGGGAGCCACGTACAACATGGGCAGCTCCTACGGAAAAAGCGGTAACCTTCCTTCCCACCTGCCTTCTTACATAACCAAATATGTCTGTATTTATGTAAATATCCTTATGCGCTCCATCAAAATATGTCTGTATTTATGTTACATAATATTGTTGATCCATCCAGGTGCAGGGCTAGAAGGGGGGCACAGGGTGGCACCGCCCGACCCTGAAATGTGACCCCCCTCCTCCATTAGTTGTGGCAACACTGCCGAATATCCAGAAGTTAAAGCCCGAGCAAGAACAATCTTTGCTGAGTTTTGTTAGTCTGGTAGGACCAGGCTAACACTTGGCTGCCTGTTCTGCCAATCTTCCCAGCCCTTGTCACATGACCAATTAATGTTTCCATGGTGACTCTCATAAATTCTGCTACCATGGAACCAGCACTGGAATTGTTTAAAAAAGCCTGTAGCAAATGTGTATTGTAGTCAGATAAACAATTTGTTTAAAATGAAAGCAAGTGAAGTTAATAATGAATGTGATGTTTTATTTAGCAGAATTACATTGTGTTGTTCTATTCTATGATCCAATATTTCCTATATTTCTAAGCAGACTTTCATTATTAGTCCACCCTGTGCCACCCCACTTAAACAATCCTGGAATCGCCATTGGATCCATCCTAACAAATACTGTACAACACCAGTTGTTTTTGGGCCTCCTCAGGTTTCTTCTACAACATCATTCGTGTGCCTCCTCCTGGGGAGAAAGCAACGGAGGACTCCGCAGACCTGGATGGAGCCAAAGTGATCTGCTCCATCCGTGCAGCTGAACCCAGGAAACCTTCCTATTTTCACAGCTTTGGTGAGACACACACTGTATAACAAACACCTTCTTTACAGTAAGTACTCTTGCATGCTGGATGTACACTGAAGTGGAATTACAGTAATGAGTTCTATGAGAGATTTAGTTTTTCCGCCTGCACTGACAGGGTGAGTCTATACTTCACTAAAAGAGAGCGTCTCAGTTTTTCCCCTGCTCTTATTAATTACTAATTTGAATTCTAGTCTCTCCCTGCTTCTTTTAGGACAATCACAGCTCCTTTGTTTTTCTGCTCAGCTTTCACTATCTCTTTCTTTCCATTACTCTGTCATTGACTCACACACACAAAAGTACACACTTTCTCTTACACTTTGTGTCTATTAAATCTGATAAAAAGACACATAATCAACTTTTGACTGTAGTTTCTGTCTTGTTAATTTTTTTAGACAGACCAGTGCATTGCAGCAGTTGAGCCTGCTAGAAATGGAAGCATGTAAAAGTTTTGACAACAAGTCCTTGATCCTTATGATATTTTCAATGTGATAGTAGTGTTATTGATTTAATGTGACAGAGGTCTTAGGTCTTAGGTCTTAGGTCAGAATCCAGGATAATGCAGATTTTTCCAACTGGATTTGTACTACAGCCTCAACGTCTTTCTTCATTTTTATTGAAGAATTAGGGCCACTGGCCACATAGCACACCTGTATGAACATGATTGGATGTTACTAGTCAGCTGATTTTCAAGCAGTTGATGACGAAACCGCTGCTAGTGAAGCATTAAACTTAGTTAAACTTAGTGACGCAAATCAGCTAAATGCAAGCACGACTCCATGGCTCTGCCCGATCTTACACAATGTTGCTCCGTGTGGTTGTTGCACAGCGCCAGTTCCCTGATAATATCTCAGTCTGTATTTCCTGCAGACCACCCTTGCTCTGCCAGACTGTCTGGCACCAAGAAATCTCACAAGCGATGGAACATTGTACGGTTTTACAAGGCAACACATAATTACTTCTGGCAGTAGAGCTACAGTAGATGTGGGGTTATGTTTAGACCCCATGTCATGTGTTTATCTGCTAGCACAATCATTTTGGTGGGGGTGGGCAAGAAAGATTTAGATTGCAAAGTGACCGGGCAAAAGTGGAGTAGCAGTGTGCTTCTGCAAAAAGGATTCAGAAGTCCCATGGGATCGTTTTTTTGCAAACCCTCCATTACTGGTCCAATTAAACAACATGGGGCCACTTGGAAACTCATTTTCAGTTTGCATTCAAGACATAATTCCCTACCATTTATTTTCCACATTTGGTTCACACCTGACTTTGCAATAATTGACCCATTTCATATGTGTTTATGAAAATATTCATGAGGCATATCAGTGGGGCGACAAAAAATGTGAACTGTGTCATGAAACTAGTCTACAGAATCAACATTTTCACTGATGAGTTACACTGTAAAAAGTGAGATTTCCATGTCTTTTTACTATAAAGCAGGGCGAGGTGCTTTATAAATACTGTTAAAGTTTCAAAACACTCAATCCACTTGGAAATGGACACAGCTTTTATTCAGAATCTGAGCCTTTAAACGAGCCGTCAGGACTTCTGTACTGTCGTGATGTCACAACTATATTATATATAGGTAGAAAGTGCCGCTACTTACAGTCATTCCCCGGCTGCAATGACGTTGCAGAGACTCCGAGAGCGGCAATGTGGAAGACCCAAATACACTGACCAATCATAGAAGACTGGGCTTTTTCAGGAGGGGGGCTTAAAGAGACAGGTGCTAAAAGACAGAGGGTGAATACAGGTAAATTCAGACAGACAGTATGAGAAAGAAAAAAAACATCTTTTTTGACCATTAAAGCATGTAAAAATGTTCTAGTAGAAACCCAAAACACAAAGCATGATATGGAACCTTTAAATGTGTCATGCCACCATGACACATCATTACAATTGTTTATGAAAATGATGAAAATATGATGAATACGATCTGTCGATCATGTGTTTTTTGAATGCATACATTTTGCCCTGTGTATGCCCTCCCTCTCCAGTCATGTCGGAGAACTACATTGTGTTCATCGAGCAGCCGATCAAGCTGGACCTGCTTAAGTTCATGCTGTACAGAATCCAGGGAAAGAGCTTTCATAAAGTCATGACCTGGGAGCCTCAGTATGAAACCATCTTCCACTTGGTCGACCGCCACACTGGCAAGGTGGGTTAGTTTACTGCACAGCAGCAGACACATAAAAAAGTGCGAGGTAGGAAACGCACACACCCGTTTGCTGAATAGTCACAACAGAAAAGGAAAGCTGCGAGCTAATCTGTTCATGCATGGCGGAGCTTTTTCCTTATTTATTTTGATGAAGTCACACTCTGATGGTGTAGCCTTTTCTCATACATTGTTACTCTCAATTTTCACATCTCATTACACAGCATACCCATTAAGCATACAATATCAAACCTTCGTAATGTGAAGGTACAACACAGTAACAGCAGTGCCAGGGAATGTGCTTGTTCTCGAATTTTAAAACCAACACAAACTCTTTCTTGTTTGTACAAAAGCCTTAATAAATCTGTTGTTTTATGAATAAGTTCCTGATTGCTTGCTCTGACTGGTTTAACAGGAGAGTGAAGTGAAGTATCGTGCAGCACCCATGTTCACGCTGCATCAGATCAATGCTTTTGAAGAGGACGGGTTCTTGGTTATGGACATGTGCTGTGGGGACGATGGTGAGGTCATTGGAGACTTCACATTGGAGAATCTCCGCAGAGGCCCAGGAGAGGAAATGGACAAGGTTAGTGCATCCAACTTGACTCTGAATCATAATGAAAAAGCACACATAATCAAAGAGTGCCTGGCATACTAATGTTTTATTAGTTTGTTGTCAATGAGCAGCTCAGATTGAAGGTCTGGCTTTTACTAAACGATTTCAACTGAAGAAATATTCAACTACCAAAATATAGACACGTGCGTGCGTGTGCAATAAGCTTTTGAAATCTCTGCAATTTCAAATGTGGTAAAGTCTATTACTTGAATCAAAACAAAACATACATAAAAAAATAATATCAAGATTCCGCCAAAAAATATAACTGCCATATGCATTTTTTATTTCCAGTGTTTTGTTTCTGTTTTGGGGTCTGATTGTCCCTGAGGTTGAGTTGCACCTTTCAGTCAAAGGCGTCACGCTCACAGTTTTTCACGTCTGTCTGATTTCATTTGGCAGTTTTACAACTCGTTGTGCAGAAACCTCCCAAGGAGATATGTCTTGCCCCTGACTGTGGACGAACAAACTCCTTTGGACCAAAACCTTGTCACTCTGCATAAACATACAGCAACGGCAAAGAAGACCAAACCGAGCGAGGTAGGATTAAACGGTCATTGTGTAGACAAAGTAATATGCTTAACTTAATATTACACTCAATCTGGTTTTCCTGGAATCAAGTAAAAAATGGGCCCTATGATCATGATAAATGCAGCCGATTCACTCCCACACGCAATTATCCAGCATGATGAGACACTAAAGGTACTTCAAGATAGTCCTTTCATGACTTACAGCAGATACAAATGATGTTGAAATAGGAGTCCACCATGCGGCTGAATAATTGTCATTTAACAGCTTACACACACACACACACACACACACACACACACACACACACACACACACACACACACACACACACACACACACACACACACACACACACACACACAGTAAGTGCAGTTGACTGAATGTGTTTCCAGTTGGTTGGCAATTTTCGGTCAACTTCGTGCCTGTTCAACATTTACTTATGGCAGAATAAAGCTGAAACGTTGAAAGAAAATGTGATGTTTTAGTTGTCATGACTACCTGAGAGACATTGTCCTCAGTTCAGAGTGGTGTTATGTACAGTACATGTGATAGCTGTAAAAGTGCTGCTGGCTACCATAATTACTATAAGGACAATATGGTTGTGTTTTTGTAATTGAAGGTATATATATATATATATATATATATATATATATATATATATATATATATATATATATATATATATATATATATATATATATATATTTCAAAGTAAAATGAAAAGAAATTGATTTATCTTAAACGTACAATATGTAACTTTCTGCCGCTAGGGGTCTCTCAACCAAAACAATGGATTGTAAACACGGACTTTTGATGACGTTGGTAAATTGCGTGGAATTATGGGAGTTGTACTTTTTAATGTTAAACACCTTCGCAGATTAAAATGTGTCTGTTCACGGACAAGTTTACCCATTCAAATGTATTCACTTTACGTTTAGTATCGTTTATTCATGTCATTCTAATAACATAGCTGCATTTTATAATACATAATTACGTTTTTCTTGATTCGATCTGTAGCTGACCAGTTAGCTAGCTAGCTAGCTAGTGAGCCAGCAAGCTAACGTTAGCCAGCAGCTAAAACCACAGTGACTATCACAATATATTTCACATGTCACTGTCACCTTTTGGATGGTTTCAACACCGGGGTGGGACGGGGTTTGTTGTAACGCTAGCTAGCTACTCAACGAGGCTGAGAGACGGGTGTGGGTGGGGATTGCCGGGGGAATCTCTGGCCGGGCCCGGGACAGTGAGGGCAGCCGATGGCCGATGTGCAGCAGCAGAACATCTCCAAGCTGCCCGGAACGATCTCCCCCTTCACTTTTCTTTAATCTTAACTATTCGTTTTGGTGCTTGTCGGGTTAATTTAGCTAACTGTAAAGACAGCTAAACGCGAAGCGGTGAGAAATTCAGCTGTGTTGTCAGCTCGTGTCCCAGGCAGACAGACCTAAATTAGCATTAGATTAGTCGTCTAATCTATACAGCTAACGTTAACATTACTGGTAAACTCATTCGTGGGTTAGCCCAGCGCTGCTTTTATCCGTGGTGAAAACAATGATGCTACTAATAACTTTATGAGCATGTTGAACGATGTGGTAACCATATAATGTCATCCACCAAGCATTAGGTAGCGAGCATTAATGTTAGCTACTTGTCAACCAACACATTGTAGTAACGTTAAACTGGATTGATATTGATATGTATCAATAAATAAGATATCTGCTGTATTACTGTGTTGCAAAGTGGCATGTTATCAATCAGAAAATGATGCTGCGTGGCAGAAAAAGCAGTATTATGGTTAGGAGTATTTTTTTCTGTGACATGATGATTTACAATTATGTGTTATGAAGGAAGTTACGAGTAACTAGAGGGTGAAATGTTATATGACGCCACTGACGGGCGACTAGGAAGGAAAGGAAACGTGCCGTGTCTGAAAATAAAATAACAGATTTCTCTGGGTTTGAAGTTTGGTGGAAACATTTGGGAGAGTGTAACTACACAACTCAAAAAAATATATAACATAGGTATGGTCGTTTTTAGACATTTTAAAGCAGAAATGTTACATATTGTACCTTTAATACAAGTTAGAGATGAATGCCTGGGATCTTGTGCAGGTGTCCATTTACTGTAGGCTACGTGTTTTAGAGAATAATGCAGTATTGATTCCAGCCTTCAAATGTGTACTGTAAATCAGGTCTGTTGGTGTGCATTAAAGCAATACTACGTAACTTTTCTCTCTTCAGTTCCCTTACAGGTTGTCTCATTGGAACTACAGTTGTGCGAGCTGTAGTTCCAATGTACACAGTTAATGTGTACATTTTGGGCTAAAATGTAAAAGTTGCACTGAAAGTAAAATCCTCACTTTCTCCTGTGACCTGTGCAGGTTTACATGACCCACGAGGAACTTCACGATGACGAACTGCTGCAATACGGCGGCCTTGAGTTCCCTCAGATCAACTATAACCAGTACAATGGCAGACCGTACCGCTACTTCTACTCGTGTGGCTTTGGACACGTCTTCGCTGACTCCCTTCTAAAAATGGATGTCCACACCAAGGAGCTTAAGGTTTCTATCAATCAAAGACTACTTACGGAGGAAGTCATTCTTAACTGTTCACATCAAAGTTATTTCTACTGCTGCTTCTCTATCACTGAGGGCAAGGAGGCATGAAACAGCTCTGAGTGAAGCGGATGCTTATGTAATCTTCCCTGCCTAGGTGTGGCGTTATCCTGGCCTGTACCCGTCTGAGCCTGTCTTTGTTGCGTCGCCCAAAGCTACCGAGGAAGATGATGGAGTGGTCCTGTCAGTCATCATCACACCCAGAGAAGTGAGTTAACAAGTAGCCTACTACAAAAACAACACAAAAACAATCAGAAGAGCAGCAGCAGCAGACATCGGTAACTTGAATTGTGACAATATTCATTTGACTAGATTGTAACAGTGCACTTTGACACAGTGCTTTGAGAAATGTGAAGAAAAAAGATGCAAAATCTACAGTTTTCAAAGCAGACTTTGTATATGAGTTTGTGCAACACATTCTCATGAATGGGTTCGTATGATATGCTATAAAATCACATACACACATTAACAGTTGTATAACTGTATATTTTAACAGAAATTTTCCATGGAACGTGATTCACAGTTGTATTTCTGTTTATTTACATTGCCATAATTGTAGATTATTAACCAGATAAGCGAGAGTCAAAGCGCCCCCAAAAGAAGTGTTCAAAGTGTAATAAAACAGCGTCAAAAGAAGCTTTAAATGAATGAACGAACAGATTTATTTCAGAAGTTTACTAACTAAACAACTTTGTCTGAGATAAAGCAAAGTTGCGAGGTGTCGGCCGTTTCAGAGGCCGTTGCAGTTGAATTTAGGTGGTATCCACACGGAAACGTATTTCAATGCAAACGCACATCTTTTGCATCGTTTGGGCCGACTGTCCACATGAATCCTGTAAACGCACTGCCCGTAAACGCACTTTTTTGAAACCTAGGCACCATAACGACTAGGATTAGAAAAGAGATTGTGGTTTGGGTTGTGTGTTGTGTGTTGTGTTTTCCCTGGGACACAAACTCTGCTCTCCCACTTAAAAAGTCCTGTGTTTTGGGAATTATAGTGCATTACTTTTCATAGCTACTGTATATACATATGCAGACTGGCAATCTGGAAGTTCTGCGAATGCCAGAAGGGCCGATGCACTCTTGGGCCGATTTGGACTGCTGGAAAAATGACAAAAATGCGGCAACACTGGCGCATCACACTAGTTTGACAAAAATATGCAAGACTGTACGGCTGCAGCCTGGAGCCTCCCGTTTGGTGCCGTCTTGTTTCTACTTTTCAAAATAAAAGCTTGTGTCTGGTCCGCTATGTCTTCACACTATGGTGTTTTGGGTGTTTAAGTATGCAATAATATGTTTTAAATATGCAAGCATTTCCATTCTACTCTAAGACGGTGCCATGGTAGTTTATTTGAAGGTTTTATGAATTGTGTGTATTATTTAATTTAGAGCCTCAACTTCAACTTTATTTGTGTCCCCGAAGGGCGATTAGGTGTGCAGCAAGTATAACACATAAAAGACACATAAATACATACAAGTTCTACACACAGTCCAACTGGAACACAACCGCAACAGTACGAGGACAAATAAATACCAGTATAAGGTGCATGGATAGCAGCGTCAAAGTGACCTATATAGGGTAGGAAAAAGTGCATATCAGCCTACATGTTGACACAATATAATCAACAATGACCATCGTCAACAACATCAGCATCCATTATGTTACATTACCAACCCCTTTATCAACGTTTCTGACATCCTCAACACATAGTCACAAACTAAAATGTAAGTGTGCCGCATGCTACTGGTGTCATAATCTCATATAAAGCAAATCTGAAATTGGGCCGGTAAGGGCCGGAATTGCCAGTGCCGAATTTTTGTCCCAGTCCGCCCCTGGCTATATATATATATATATATATATATATATATATATATATATATATATATATATATATATATATATATATATATATATATATATTGGTTCACGAGAACAGCCTGTTTTATGTGACCTGATCATACTTATAAATCTCACAGTCTGGTACTTTCACTACCATTCTAGGGAGGAGGGTATTCTGTGACCTTGTTCTTGTATAACATATTTCATCCCTCCTGTTTCCAGGAGAAAAGTACTTTCCTACTTGTTCTGGATGCCAAGACCTTCACTGAGCTGGGAAGAGCAGAGGTCCCTGTCACTATCCCGTTTGGGACCCACGGCGTGTTTAACGAGATGGGCTAGCTGCGCCACGGTTTGCAGCTCTGATCTAAGCACAGATAATTGATGAAATTGAACCAGCAACCAGCCACTTTATCCACAGTATAGAATATCTCTGTTGATGTCATTGCCTGTAAACTTCCTTTAACTGTGAAAGAAATAAGAGCTGGGGAAAAACTGCAGACTCATGCGTATTGTTTGTGCCTCCTTGATAGGAATAGGTGCATGTCCCCACTGTGTGCTGCCATTACAGTCAGAAAGATGGCAATCTTTTGGAGACTAACAAGACAGAAAGCCCAGCATGGCATCAGCGCACTGATAATGTTTGTCCTCTAAGTGTTCTTATATGCTCTTGTAAGATTTTGAAACAGCCTCTGGACAATGCATGAGTCCCATATGGATGGTGCTTACCTGGAAGGACTAATAATTTACATTGAAAACATTTTCAAAAAACGAAACAAAGCATGAAAGTCAATACACACATTGAAATAAAACCCATTCCCCCCCTTTTTTTCTGTTTAAACCCAAAGTGTTTTTGCATCATCACACCACTGGAAACGCTATACTCCCAGTGAGAACAGAACAGCACTTAGGATACATAAAAATGCATCAGAGTAAATTCAATTTCTGTCAAAGTAATGTGATAGAAATGGACAACGACTGAAATGCCAGGAAAACAAATGGATCTAGCTGGTCGAAAGTCTCCAGAGAGTCTAGCAGAGGTCACATCAGAAATGTGCTGCCGTTTGTATTCGCTCAAAACAACCCAAAACAAAGTCGACGTACTGTACACAAAAAAACTGACATGCAGGACCTTGTGTGCGGAACAAGAGCAGTTTTGTTTCATTTAACTGTGAGCCGAACAGAACAGTGTAGAGTAAAACACACAGACCCTACCCAGCATTTAAAGAAGCCTACAGCTGCACTTGTCACTCCACCGTCTCCACAATTGAGTTTACTGATGCTTATTCCATTGGCTATTTTCCTCTCGCATTGATCAGAACAGATTGATTTGAGCTGACTCTGGACTCTGCACCTGATGACACCACACAGCCATTAGCACGTGCTAATGTGTGGTGGCTCTGAGGTTTCAAATATATTATGCCCCATGTATTTTTGTTGCCTTTTTTTGATATTTCAAAAGAGACTTTCAGTCAAGAGTTACAGTGGAGAAGTTTTAAAGCTATTTTGCAACAGCAAGTTCCAACCGTCAATAATTCATGACCGTACAGTACACACAGGCAGAGGTTTAATCTTTAGCTTCTCTTATTACACTGAACTACTACTACTTAGACTAACTGTCAGTGCCTCCATATCAAGTAAGGGATATGTGTTGCCACACTGTCCAGGCAAAACAAATTCCAATATCACACAATTTCATATGATCAACCATAAAAACCTGGAGGACATTATACAACATCTGAAAACCTCCTCCTGTTGCCTTGATATTCTACCAACAGGCCTTTTCAAAAATGTTTCAAATTGTATGTCTTCTGATCTTTTACAGATTGTAAACACGTCTCTACTCTCAGGTATCTTCCCAAAGGCCCTGAGAACTGCAGTCATCAAGCCACTTTTAAAAAAGAACAATCTAGACACGGCACTACTGAGCAAATATAGGTTATATCTAACCTTCCATTCTTAAGTAAAATCATTGAAAAAGCAATTTTTCAACAACTCAACCTTTTCTTGTCACTAAACAATGGTTTTGATGCCTTCCAGTCGGGTTTTCGACCACACCACAGCACTGAGACAGCTCTTGTTAAAGTATTTAATGATATCCACTTAAACACAGATAGTGGCAAAACTGCAGTCTTAGTATTACTTGATCTCAGTGCTGCATTTGACACCGTCAACCATGACATATTACTACACCAATTAGAAAACTGGGTTGGCCTTTCTGGCTCAGTCCTAAACTGGTTTAAATCCTATTTAAAGAATAGGGACTACTTTGTATCTATAGGTAATTATACATCTGAGCATACAAATATGACGTGCGGAGTTCCCCAAGGCTCCGTTCTGGGGCCTCTTCTGTTTAACATCTACATGCTTCCACTGGCTCAGATTATGGAAAACAACAAAATATGTTACCACAGTTATGCGGACGACAAACAAATTTACATAACCTTATCGCCAGGAGACTATAGTCCTATACAAACACTGACTAAGTGCATTGAACAAATTAACGACTGGATGTGCCAGAACTTTCTTAAATTAAATGAAGAAAAAACTGAGGTGGTTGTTTTTGGAGCAAAAGAGGAACGATTATAAGTCAGCACTCAGCTTCAAACGACAATGTTAAAAACAACAGACAAAGCCAGAAATCTTGGTGTAATTATGGACTCAGACCTGAATTTCATCAGCCACATTAAGACAATTACAAAGTCAGCCTATTACCACCTTAAGAATATATCAAGGGTAAAGGGACTTATGTCTCAGCAGGACTTGGAAAAACTTGTCCATGCTTTTATCTTCAGTAGACTGGACTACTGTAACGGTGTCTTTACTGGTCTCCCTAAAAAATCAATCAGACAGCTGCAGCTGATTCAGAACGCTGCTGCTCGAGTCCTCACTAAGACCAAGAAAGTAGATCACATCACTCCAGTGCTGAAGTCTTTACACTGGCTTCCTGTGCCTCAGAGAGTTTATTTCAAAATACTTTTGCTAGTTTATAAATCATTAAACGGTTTAGGTCCAAAATACATTTCTGACCTGCTAGTAAACTACGAACCACCCAGACCTCTCAGATCGTCTGGGACAGGTCTGCTTTCTGTCCCCAGAGTCAGAACTAAACAGGGAGAAGCAGCATTTAATTTCTATGCTCCACATATTTGGAACCAACTTCTAGAGAATTGCAGGTCCGCTGCAACTCTCAGTTCTTTTAAATCAAGGCTGAAGACCTTTCTTTTTGATGTTGCCTTTCATTAAATAAATATCCATTTCTTATACTTTCATTGCTTATTTCATCTGCTTTTATATAACTGTTTTTAACTGCTCTTTAATGGTTAATTTCTTATACTGCACTGTAACTTTTATTCTTGTATTTTATTTGTCTTCATGTAAAGCACTTTGAATTGCCCTGTTGCTGAAAAGTGCTCTACAAATAAAGCTGCCTTGCCTTGCCTTGCCTTGCCTTGCCTTGCCTTGCCTTGCCTTGAACTGAATAAAACAGGATGGAATAGAGCTACAGTATACCGTTCATAATTTCATTTGATGTAATTGATTTAATACTGGGAATTAACAACACATGTTCCTTGCTCAACTGGGGCTGTGTCTCCTAATAAGCATGCCGTACAGGTCTCCCAAGATACACATTCATTAGCCCATAATTTCTAATCGAATCAGTCAGGCTTAACCTGTGTGTGTGTGTGTGTGTGTGTGTGTGTGTGCATACTGTATGCTCAGGTTCATTAGTAATCTCTCCAACGAGCATGACCAGCAGAGAGAGATACAGCGACCTTTGCCCTCACATAAATCTTAAACTGAATTTAGTTTTTCACAAATCTGTGTGGCGAAGCAAACACCCCTTTAATTGAAAGTATTATTCGGTGAGACATTAGGCATGAGGATCTATGGTTCAATCAATGTGTGTTTCTAGATAGTTTGAACACTGAATGCGTTGGATTCACCTGGGAAAGATTGCCAACCACACAGTCTCACATGTCCAGACCTATCTCCACAGCGCTGTGGAGTAAGGTCTGGCTACACCACAGATACATTCCAGGATAGGAGGGAAAAAAACAATCTGGGTTGTTTGCATTTTTTTAAACCAATCACAATTCAATCAGGAAAGACTTTGCTGCAAATATGCAAAGGTTTATTTGTAAATATGCATAAAATGAAATGTACAGAAACTTTGGAGATTAGACTCCATCGTTATAAAATATTTTTTAAAGGGGTAGAGAAACCAAGACATATCCCCCCGATGGAGTCTAGACACTGGTGGTGGTAGTGAAGGAGCCAGAAGACCGGACCGAAGGAGTCGACGGGAGCGGTCTGCCGGAGGAGGACCCAGGGTGCCGCGGGTGATGATGACTGTAGGTGGAAGGGGAGGAGCAGGGTTGCACGCTTTGCCTGAAATGACAACTGACAGCAGCAGAGAGAAGAACAGAATTAAAGCAGGGATTCATGAAATTCATGGCCAATTCTGGTTGGTTTAACTGAAAAGTAAACGTCTAGAAACAGCTGATCAGTTTTAGGAAGAGAGAGAGTTGGATGAAGTTTAGAAGTCGTCCTGAAAGAATTTACGCTGAGCTTCATTTGTCTTGGGCGATGCAAAGTTCAGGACTCAGGAACTTGATTTAGTGGAACATCAACAACAAAGAAAATGCCACATACAATATTAAATGAAGTTAACTGTTCACACAATACAGTAACGTGAGCTATTTAAACTAGTTGGATACATGCCTAAACAGCATTTGGTCTTACCAGTGTATCACCGTGTGTATTCTGTCCACAGCAATCCCCCACCAATAAGTCCCAAAACCTCCCAGTTAAACCTCCCAATAAATGGTAAATAAACCGTGGTCGATCCAGACTACAGTAATCCCACCAATCTGTCCCAAAATGTCCCAGTTAGAGAGTAAACACTGTAAACATATTCTTCATTAATCTATCCAATCATCCCCCAAAGGAACCAAGCAGGCCTGCCATGTGGCACGCTCCAAGTTGTCTTGAAAACGTGCCTTTTTCAGAGTGTAGCCTGTGAACTCGGAGGTTGTTGTTTTATCCCGTAGCAGGAAGGGATTTTAATAACGGCAACACGCAGAGAGTGGAAGGTGATGGACAAAGCTGTCAGGCAATTATCCTGGAAATGTACTTCCGTTGATCCAGACTACTGAGCACACTATCTACGTACGGTCATTCTGGAAGCACTTGTGCAGGCATCTATACATACACTGTAGCACAAATAAACTTGCATACACAACATTTGTATGCAAGTTGGTTTGTCCTGCTTTCAAGGTGACAGTTTCAGACTGGCTCTTATTTGACCCATGAGAGTATGTATGAGCTCACTCTCAAACTCCCCTGCTGTCTCACTAAGCACAAGTTATTGCACGGAGTCTTAACTTTGGCTGCTATCTGTATCATTATTTCATATCCCATGAATTCATAATGGTATCATCTATATTCACCATATTAGACACACTTCTCAGAGGCAGGCACTGATTTCCCTCAATAGTGATAACAATGTCTTCTATAGGCAGATATGTCATTCCTCATCTTCTTGGTCTTGAGCTGCCATGCGGGAGCACAGTTATCTGACATACAGATTATCTGTGTCTGCATGTGTGCGTGTCTGCATGTGTACATTTAGCATATGCTTATTTATGAAAAAGCGTAGCAGTAGGAGATATGTATGTGTGTGTGTTTTTCTATGGGCCCTCTAATTGTACACAGGGAGAAAAAAAACTGCAGATGCTTTATGAATTCAGAATGGAGCAATTAAATTCCCACGAAGGGGGTGAATCGTGCAATGTCAACACAAATAATGTCCCACCACGGACCTGACAGCCTGGCTCAAGAAAAAGAAAATGTGAGGAGAGATTTATCCATATTGCACAATCATGGATGGAAATAATGTGATGCTGGAATAAGAATCCACAATGCAAATGTAGCTGATTTTTCCCCCACAATGTTTCTCTCTTGATTTAATGCCTTTTTTGTGTTATTAGAAATGTCTTGCTCCTCCTGAGCCTACTGCTCAAGCAACTGTAAACGTTATACAGTTTATGCAACTGCTGCTCAGTGAGAAAATGACTTGAATAACTAAATGGCTTCTTTGTTATCTGCTCAAATGAAAGAATAAAGTTGTCTGGCTTGGAAATAGTTGTTCGAAATGCACAAGGCTGCCATTGTGCGTTTGAAAAATATGCATTTCTGCTTAAAATCAAGTGTAGAATAGGCTTCATCGGCCACTGCAGCACTAACGCAGGACAGATGCAGGATACATTCATGCCAGAGATGATGCTTTTCAGTGTCCCCATAATGACAAAGCCTTCAAACTCTTGGGGGGTGGAGACGAGACTAAGCCCAGGCCGATATAGGCAGAATGAGGCTGATTTTGCCATTATAGCGGCGAGCTCTTTTCCCTCTTGGATGGAAGCCTGGGCTGACAGTCAAACATCATTATGAGCCAGTGGCCTTGCAGTTTGTCACTGTCAGTGCCTCTAAATAGAGACTTTGTTTTCAAGATTTGTAAAGATTTATGACATTCCGGGCACTATTTAAGCAGTGATGCACAGCAAAGTCATTTTGTTTAATGTGAAGCCACTTTGAAAAATGGCAGATTCTTCTGTGCGTGGTGGACTTCCTCTGAGCTCAAATATAATACAAGGCATTTTGTTAATTTTTTTTTAATCTTTCTTTCAATCAAAGGAAACCCAGATGTGTGTGAGTATTGCTTAAAATGAATGATGACATTTTCATCATCATTGTTGAGTCCACCCTTAAAACCCTACAAAACATTTGTGAATTGCTATGACTTGTGGGTATGAAGCCCTTATAATGTCAACCCAAAAAATGAATTGGCCTATTGGCCTTGCTAAATACTAGAATAAAAGATTCCCTATGTGCTGGAAGACCGGATATTCTTGCTAGGAGTGCAAGTAGCCAACGCACTTATTATTGCTTCCTAATTCCTTCCTTGGTGTGTTGCAGTTGTGGCCTCATCTCTCTTTACAAGGCTGTAAAGATATCCCTTATGAAATAGATAGTCATCGTGTAAGGAGGATATTATACATGAATCTCAGAAATTGTTTCACAAAATGTATCGGCGTTCACAGTATCCTGCAGCAATAATACCCCAGGAGATTGAGAAAACAGGCCAAGTGAGGTCAGTATAATTTCACTGCTGAGTACCACAGGTGCATCTCCCCCCCCCCCCCCCGGCTCCCTTGGCCCTGCAGGAAGATTACAGGAACATCTTGGTAATCTTTCTATAGGGTAGCATTTATTATTGGGCCTCGATGTGACCGAGTCCCACGTTTTCCAATGAGAGCACCTTCCGGCAGCGCCCTCTGCTGGCGCACACAAACTCCTCTTTATAAAGTGCCGTGATGCCTCGACACCGACACACATGCAGTCAGTGCAAAAGAAGCGTTCACTTCCTCACACAGGAGCGCATAGCTTTTTGGAGAGAGCCAGTGGTGGTGTTGGGGGGGAAAAATACAATCCAGTCAGCGTTTTGGAGCACTTTTCAAATGAGTTCTTCTATCTCGTTAGAGATATTGGCACAGCTGACAGACCGTTTCGCGCCAGTTTAAGGGATGTTTTAAGGACAAATTGTCTCCAAGGGGCAATCGGAGCTGGCAGTCTGAGCCCTTATAATGCGGAGAGATCAAGTCTCAGTAGTTGGTCGGTATGAACGCAGCGCAGACGGACCCTGAGAAACTGCTTTCATGGATTGACTGATTGATTGGCATTTGATTTTTTATTTTTTTTTCCCAATACCGGAGGATTAGTCTGTGTCGTGGTTAGTCTATTATTAAAAAAACAAACAAAAACAATCGTGGATTATTGTTGGGAGTCGAGGGTTTTTGTCGGAGGTGCGTGGGTAACGAGGATATAGATTTTTTTGATTGTTTTTATTAACAGTTAGCCTACACCTGGGTCAAGGATCCGAAGAGGGGAATAACCTTTCATAAGGTGGAAATATCAGTCGTGTTGGACCCTAACTCATCTCTCCAACAATATGAAGTCTGTCACTGTGTGGATGTGCGTTTACAGCTTTCTCCTGCTCTTAGGTGAGAAGTGAAATATTGAAATTACATGTAGGCTACAATTGTGTGCAAATTTTTGTTCTGGGTCATATAGAGATAAATTCTGATATCAGTAGCCTAATTATTGCCAAGGAGCATGTTCTGCGATGTGTCCACTTGTTTGAGGGCACAAGGTTTATTCTGTTTTTTATTTTATTTTATTTTTTAAACGTGAAGCCAAATACTGATAGATAGGGCGTTCATTTTAAAAATGAGATTAGGTTAGATTATGTGTAATTGTTACCCATATAGCTACAAACCCAAGTTGTTCTCAAATGAAACACTTATACTGGATCCATTCAAGAACCGCAGCATCCATACAAATCTCACGACTGGAACAGCTTTTAGGCTGCAAAGGAAACATTTCTGAGTTTTTTTTCTTCTTTTTTTTCAGTTACACATTTGTGTTTGGTTTAATATGAGAAAAGCAATCATCAGCAGCATCAGCATCATCACCAGCATCATCACCAGCATCATGAGCAGCATCAGCAGCACAATGCCAATTCAAGTGTGGCCCACAAAGGCCATGCAGTGCTTGAGTTAAAATCCTCTGACTGATGAAATATTTTCACAGTTAACTTCACGTTTCTACTCTCTTAGCCGTTGCTCTCTGATTCTGATGCGGTATCCTCTCCTCTCTGAGCCCAATGCTCAATATCACCACACGGGGTCTCTCTTGTCATTCCACCAGAAGTGTCTCCACTGGTGTGTGTGTGTGTGTGTGTGTGTACGTGTGTGTGTGTGTGTGTGTGTGTGTGTGTGTGTGTGTGTGTGTGTGTGTGTGTGTGTGTGTGTGTGTGTGTGTGTGTGTGTGTCTGTGAAGGCACGTTTGAATCTTGACTCCTGTCAAACAGCCACACCTGAGTCTCTGCTCCGAGGACCCGTGTTTACTCATTGTCAGCTGTAATTTTTCTGTTAACCTAGATGTGAGTTAAGTGTAGTTCACTTTTTTTTCTTTTTTTAGGGCGAGATAATTAGATCAAGAATTCCTTTAATTACATTCGAATAGGAAACTGAAAGCTGCAGTCTGACTCGTTTTAAAGGCTTTTAGATGCACTAAAGTGAGTACAGATAAGCACAGGTAAAGCATTGAATATTAATTAAATGAGAACTCAACAAGACCCCATGTAGAGATGTACAAGACTCATGTGAACCATGAAGAATGTAACTGTCTTGGTAAAAGATGCCTTGGCATGTATGTGCACGTCGGAGGCCATCAAACCTGTTTACAGGTCCCACATCAACGAAACAAAATGAAAGCAGGTTTATGATTTGTGCTTGCACTTGCACACACAAATTAGAGCTGCACCGATTATTCGATTGATTGATTAGTTGTCAACTATTCAATTAATAATCGATTAATCGGTTTGAGTCATTTTGTATGAAAATAAATTAAACCTTTTCTGATTCCAGCTTCTTAAATGTAAATATTTTTTAGTTTCTTCTCTCCTCTGTGACGTCATCTCTGGCTTTGGGAAAAATGTATCCATATTTTTCAACATTTTTCTGATATTGTATAGACCAAACAACTAATCGACAATGAAAATAATTGTTAGTTGAAGCCCTGACACAGATATACAAATACAAAAATCACACACATATTAATTTGCAATTTTCTGAGCCCCTTTGTCACTTGTCACCCCCCACCTCTGTCCCCTGGTCCCCACCTATAGATGAGGCAGCGAGTTCCTGGGATGGTCCCTCAGCTGTGTCTGCATCTTTGGCCACTGGGTCTCCAGGATCTCCGGGCACCGGGTCTGGGCCCGGAGCTCAGACAGAATGGGTGGACTGCATCCAGGCGAGTGACTGGTGCAACCAGAACCCTCACTGCAGCTCTCGGTACCGGGTGATGCGCCAGTGCCTTGTGGGCAAGGAGAAGGAAGCCATGCTGGACAACAACAGGGAGTGCCAGGC
Source organism: Gymnocephalus cernua (assembly GCA_023631565.1). Lineage (NCBI taxonomy): Eukaryota > Metazoa > Chordata > Actinopteri > Perciformes > Percidae > Gymnocephalus > Gymnocephalus cernua. The sequence goes on along the minus strand of CM042425.1, from coordinate 3,099,761 downwards.
TGCCTTGGAAGTGCTGCTGGTTAGTCCTCTGTATGACTGCCGCTGCAGGAGGGGCATGAAGAAGGAGCTGCAGTGTCTGCAGAACTACTGGACCATCCACATGGGGCTCACCGAAGGTAGGAGGCAGATAGCTTTTTACAATTCTCTGTCTCACACAAGTCACATCACAAGTGGCAACATAGGATTCCATTCACAATGCTAAGCTAACTAGCGGCGGCGGCACTGCCGGTGTTGACTAAAACAATGCATGCACAAAAAAATGCGTTGGCCCACCTATTTACAGCTAGAGGAGACCCCACCTATCTACAGCTAGAGGAGACCCCACCTATTTACAGCTAGAGGAGACCCCACCTATCTACAGCTAGAGGAGACCCCACCTATCTACAGCTAGAGGAGACCCCACCTATCTACAGCTAGAGGAGACCCCACCTATTTACAGCTAGAGGAGACCCCACCTATCTACAGCTAGAGGAGACCCACCTATCTACAGCTAGGGGAGACCCCACCTATCTACAGCTAGAGGAGACCCCACCTATCTACAGCTAGAGGAGACCCCACCTATCTACAGCTAGAGGAGACCGTGATAAGCCCTATTTCAACAAACAGTGGAGTATCCCTTTAATCGTGTGGCAATTTCAGATCCTGTGATATAATAATAACACCTCTTTAAGTCATGCAGTGTCTTGTTAAAACTACAACTTTATTCTGAAATGAAAAAATGAGAAATGTGAAATTAGCACTTGCTTCTTTCATTTACAGCTTATTATGAATGAGCTGGATCTTCAGTGTCATTTGTTAACTTCTGCATTATCTCTGTCGCTGTCTTTTCAGCTTATAACTAGAGATGTTCTGATACAATTTTTTCCTTCCCGATATAGATTCCGATACCTGAACTAGCGTATCGTCCAATACAGAGTACCGACCCGATACCAGTGTGTTAAAAAATACATATATATTATTATGTTTTAACAGCTCTATACTACTATCCCTTTATGGATGTGATATGATTACTTTCATTGTTGTACGGCCTGGTTCAGGTTAAACCCTTTGTTAAACATGAATAAACACAGAGAACAAATGCCATCGAACTTTCTTTTATTATTTAGTTTGACAGTGAGTCTTAAAAGACAAAAGAATGTAAACAAACTACTTTAAAGTAGATTTTATTCAGGGATAAATTACACGGTATCGGATCGTGCATAAACTCCAGATACCAGCATTTTAGGTAGTATCGGAGGCTTTTCCAATACTGGTATTGGTATTGGAACATCTCTACTTATAACATGCTCAATGGTTTTGTTACTGACTATGTATAGCAGGGCTCTCTTGGTCACGTACAACAATACACAGAGATGCACATGCATTGCTGCAATAAGTAGTATGTTTGTGGATGTGCAACACACCTCTATTAATATCAATGGGTATGACATAGTGCATTCTTTTGTGTTATAACATTTATTTTAAACTAATGTTCCAATCTCAAGTGTACTTTCCGGGCATGTACACCACACCCATTGTTGATGCTATATTCCCTCATGCCCTTTTATAGTGATACCCAGAAGCCCCTGATGAAAAATATATATGCTTTCCCACTTTCCTCACCCTGTCGAAAGGTAATGGAGCTATAATGGGATTACATTAGGTAGACCTGTTATGGTACTCTTATTGTTTTTCACCTAAAGTGTTCCATATTACCATGTAATTAGGTTACAGTCGTATAGCTCAGGCCCTTATGTGTCCACTTATGCAGGACATAAAATAGCACTCTTGTTGTAACATTGAAACCTTCTGGTTTTACCATTGCAATGCGTTTAGAGAGCATAAAGCATCCTCCTGAACGGACATGACTCTTGGTCACAGGTTCAAGAGAACACAGTGAGTACGTTTACACCAAATTTGATACAGGTCATGTAAACAGCTTATTCCTAAGGCCTTTTTCTGAATTTAGAATTTTCCAACTTAAGACATGGAAGAATTGTTTGGACATGTATACAGCGCATTCAGAGTGTGTCTCAATTGGTTGTTTTTTTTACTGCAGTTTGCGACAGTTGTTATGGCCAGTTTTTGGCCCTTTTGCCTGTTTAAGGATTACGGTCAGCTTTGTGCGTTGCTATGGTTGTTGTACACAAACCAACTAGCCAACAGTTTGTAAGGCTGAGGTAGAGCTGCATGCCCAAGAAAAAGAAGGCGAAACACAGCTACTTTTAAACATTATGAAAGACTTGTGTATCAACATGTTTTTGGGGACATTTTCAAGAAGGTGGTTGAAGCGATGAAAGAGTGAGGCTGTGTTTGCACAGTTAAACGGGCATTAGTGACATTTTTTTTTCCATCTGCATATAAACGGGAATATAAGTGGAATATTCACTTTCATTAGATGTGTAAACAGGAATATTGTCTTTTTTGAAATAAGGGCAAAACAACAGAATAATATGTGCATGTAAACTTAATCTGTGTTACATACTGTGTGAAGACAAATCTGACTGAATCAGAGCGGTTGGAGATGCCTTGCCCTTGGGGTCGGGCTAAAGGGGGGCCTTAAACCAACAGTGAGATTAGTGCTTGTACACGCGGCTAAAGTCTGTGTGACTGATGTCAAGTGTCATGCCATGTAAACATGAAGGACATACATGTGCTCAGCTGTTTTGACATGTGGGCTAATGGTGGAAATGTTGCAAAGTCTCCGAGCTCTGAGCATTCTGGGCTTTTGTGTTGTGATCCGTAAAGTGATTTGCCAGGCTGACTGCTCATAGCACCAGCTACACTTCATCAGACTGATGGCAGCAGAGGGTCCCTGACATGAGTTCAAGGGAAATGTAATGACATGGATGCTCCTCAGGCCTTCTCCCTCCCTCCCTCTCTTTTTCTAAGTCTTTCCCCTTCGTAATGATCTTTCTGTTCTCCCTCTATGTCTCTTTCTCACTTCGTTTCTCCTTTCCCCAACAAACAGCCGCATAAGTCAAAGTGTTTGGGTTTAAATGCATCATGCAAGTTGTCTGGCTGTCAAGGAGAGAGACCTCATGTGCCTGCAGTGTGCCCTTCACAGAGCTTGTGTTTCTTTTAGGAATGAAAGCCTCTCAGCACTGTCCTGTTTCGGCCCTGTCGCCCCTCGGAGATAATACCCGCTTTAACACAAACCAAAAGCTCTCATAGTGCAGCTTTAATCTAATCATGATCCATTGTGCAGTCAAGCAGGCTTTTGTTAACTGGCAACAATCTATGTACAACATTCATCTCTGGAAACAAACACGAAGGGCCGAATCCCAACACACCCTCTTGAAATGGTGCTAAACCACTTTAAAAATCATTTGTGGACAAATCAGGAAGGTTTTAATGTCGTTGGTGGGTCAGATAATGTGTAATGTAACTTTAAAAGTCTTATTTCACTCATGTTAATGTGAAGAGATGAAGAGCGCAAGAGTATGTGAGAGAGAAAGGTAAGGAAAGCAAGGAACTAAAGATTAAAAGAAAATGACTCGAGCTAGAGAAGGTGAAAGGATTAGGATAGCTGACAGACAGAAGAAGGCAAAAGACCTGTTTAACATGTGATAATCTCTATAGGAAAAGTAATGTCTGGTGCCTTAAAGACAAGCATTTACCACCACTTTGCTGCAACCTAAGACCATAATAAGGGTGTTTCTGCAACTACGGTCACTTTTGACTCTCCCAAATGAAAATAAAAAAAATCTCTGAAGTGCAGAAAGCCATCTAGAAATCAACCCCCAGCTATAAGTTGGGCTGCTGCTTATGACCCGTGTTGACCAGGGGCAGGAAGTTGGCCTGCAAGCTTAAGGGCTGAACCATGGCGTCTCTGAAGAGAAAGCAAACGTTGACCAGGTATGGACAGGGATTTGAAACAATGCCCCGCTCCCAGATTACGCCGCACAGATACTCCACTGCCTCGGGCAAGGGTGTCTCACTACCTTTATTTCTAATACAGAACCAAATGAATGTAGTAAACAGTATGATAAAAAGTGCACCTGTGAACATGAATAATCATGAAGGCCCAGACTGGACAAACACAGTTCAATCAGGAGAGACTTCCTTGATAAAATGAAAAACATTTATTGTACAAGACAAACTATGCAATGTGCAAAGTCTCTGGAGATTAGACTCCATCAAATCCATAAATGCAGGGGGGGTGTAACCCATCCATATCCCCCGATGGAGTCTAGACACTGGTGGTGGTGATAAAGTGGACAGGAACCAATCAAGAGTGCCAAGAGGAAGCCAGTCGCCGAAACCCGAAGTACCAGCCGATACTACCGGGGGTTGAAAGGGGAGGAGGCGGGACGCACTCTAATCCTGAAATGACAACTGACAACCGGAAAGGAGAGAGGGGATTTAAACAAGATGCCATGCTGTGATTGGCTTGCAATACATGGCTGTCTCTGATTGGTTTAACTGAACCAGCTGAACCTGATTGCCACTGACGAGCGACAGCCTAGGAACAGCTGATCAATTAGGAGTGATGTAAACATGAGTTTGAAGTCTTCCTGAAAGAACTTACGCTGAGCTCCATTAAACAGGAAAAATCAAATGTAAACGATAAAGGGCTTTCATGTTCTTTTTTTATTGTCAGAACAAATTAATTTAAGATTTTTGTGTTTTGGCTTTGTGAATGTGAAATGTAAAAAAAAAACATACAGCTGAGTTTGGACCATATCCACTATCAGTGTTGTAATGTAACAACTTAAGTAGAATTTTCACATATCTGTACTTTACTTTGTTATTTATATCTCTGGAAACTTTTACTTTTACTCCACTACATTTCCCCTGAGCATCTTAGTTACTCCTTACTACAAAATAAAATCTGAAGAAATTTCTTCAAAAAGCAGGTTTGGCGAATCATTGCTCCTAAATTGCCACGCTCCATTCCAGTTGGTGACCTAACCCTAGGCCAAAACTAAAGAAGAAGAGGAGCAAGCATAATACCTGATAGCGTCATGGAAGCACCTGGTGCAGGCTCTGCTGCCATGGTAACAGACGATGACCACCCTGTTGATAGTGGTGATGAAGATAACGTTACACACCTTTGGCCATAATCAAAATGTTTTTTTTTACTTTTATTCTAATACTTCAGTTAATTTAATATCAGAAAATTACTTGTGCTACTTACAGGACAATTCCGGTGCAAAATGAACCTAGGGGTTAATAAAACATGTGTACAGAGTCGTTCTCTGGGATATGTTTTCATGCTAATCAAATGCGTCTCTAGCTTTAAACACGCTACTGCAAACCGGTGGTTAGCTGCTAACGCTAGCTTTCGGGGCAGAGGGTAATCTCTATTTCTACACCACTAACAAGGCTCAAAATATCATCACACTTCCACAGTAGCATAATGAGGGTCCCTACATGTAAACTGAAGCATTGATAACTTTGTACGTGTACAGACAGTTTATTAAAAAGATAGATTCATGTTTACATATGGGCGCCATCTTGGAAAACAGTCATGAACAGTCGAATCACGAACGCTGTATTAGAGCTATGTTACTTGTTACTGGTTGCACAGCGTTCGTCGTTCGTATTCCCAAGATGGCGATTGCCTGTATACGAGAACGCTACTGTCTTTCTAAACTATCTTTTTAATAAACTGTCTGTTCACTTACAATGTTTTCAATGCTTGTGTTGGTCCTCCTAGTTGTCAATCATTCTGGGATATGTTTACGTAAGGCCGTTGTACGTGCCGTGACAGGTCAGGGAGCAGACGGCCACGGCCTCCGACCATAGACAGTATATAAAAGCCTCCGCCTCCCCGCTCTCGGCGATAGCTTGTTTGTTGGCCTGTAGCGTGCTAACGTTAGCTATAGAGATGCTTGTCGTAAATAGATTTCCACTTACCGGTGGCGAGTCTGACATAGTGGAGAAAGTGAAAATCGTCTTTTGGAAAGTAGGCTTGTAGAGCCATGCCGACAGCAACTTGTAAACAGAGCGTGCACAAGGAAAACTAGGCTCGTGCATGCTCTCTCGTGCACACGTTTAATAGGCGTTCCCTCTCGGGAGCAGGTAGGGAGTTGCGCATGTGCATTTTTTCAAAAAGTCGAGAGTGCGGTTTTTTTTCTAGAATTCGGAAAAATCCTCCATTATACCTTTAAGACTTAAAGTACTTAAGTTATTCTCTGGTAAGATACTTGTACTTGTACTTTTACTCAATTGCTTTCAAGTACTTTATAAACTTTTTAAATGTTCAGAAGGTAACTTTTATAAAATAACCCAATGTCATATTTGCTGAAATTGTCACTATGTCCTGACAGTAGCACGTTGATAGTAAACACAAATCATTTTCCTCTGCCTTCACCTAGTGCTCCTAATGACATTTGCAAGTTTCCCCCGCACTCGAAGATTAACAACCAATCAGAGCTGATGAGTCTCTAACGCAGTGTCTTCATACGGTTGACTCAGCCTACCATGCTTCCTTGAGGTTCATCACCAACTGTAAAGCTCGGACTCACCACCGCGAGTTGTACTCTCGGGTAGTACGGACTGCTTTGGCGACCCGTAGACTCTGTCACTGGTACAACTTTATTTATAAGGCGATGCATGGTGTGCTACCTCCCTACATTTGTTCTCTTATCATGTGGAAAAGTGCTTGTCGGCACTTCTTACGTTCTCAGGACATAATTTTGCTTTCTGTCAGACCTCACATTTTTTCGTTTTTCATGTGTGAATAAAGGAAGGAATCATTGGAGGTTTGTACTCGAATAACTGATGATTGCATTTGAAGTGTGCACATTTCTACATCCTTGATAGAGGATCTTTATTTTCTAGACTTTATCGACTAAAAGACCATAACACATAGGAGTGAATCAGTTCGGGGGCAGAATTTCAGTCATTGAAAGATTCAAAACAACCTTGGAAAGATCTGCTTCTTCCAATTCATTCACTAAGTCATTCATCTACAAAATGGTTGCAAAAAGTAGAGCTAAATACTAGGAATATATTTCGCTGTACGGATCATTATTACTATTAAATTTTAATCATTTTATTTACTTTTCAAGTACTTTTGTGACTGCATTTTCTTGGGCTTTTATGTTGTGATATACATCTTAAATTTCAAAGGTTTTAAAAAGTCTTTTAAATGTCCAGACATGTAGGAGCAGCATGAGTGTCCAGTGAGAGGCCTGCGTCTTTGAAAGATCTTTCAAAGATAACAATTTGTGCGATGAAACTACTGTATGTATTGCTGCTGAGAAAACATTTTATAGTTGAGAAGGAAACATCTAGGGACTCAATATCGTCATAGAGGGTTGCTCATTTCAGCAGGTGGTCGAAGCTATATTTCTGTTTTAAATTTCGAAACACATTATGTCCTGGTGTGACTCCACCAGGCTGAACCATTTGTACATATAGCTTTGAAAATGAAAATGCACTGTAATTTGTATGTATTCCATGTATTTATTTTCTGGATGCACCACGTTGACTGCTGCTGTATAAGACCGCTTTGGTCCGAGTAGTGAGGAGGTCTGGGTAGATGTTTGGGTCATAAAACACAGGGCTTTCAAGCAAGGGGAGCGGAGTTTGTGTCCCCGGGATAACACAAGACTTTCACCCAGGAAACGGATCTTTGTGTCCCAGGAGTACAACTTAAGGGGACTGGTGTTTTAATCCAAACCACAACTACATTCTAATCTTAACTAGCTGTTTTGGTGCCTAAACTTAACTGTCGTCGCCACATGACAGTCACTTTCTGTTGGCTAAACTCAACTGCAATGGCCGCTGAAAGGACCGCCACCTCGCGGTGCCCAGTCACCTATTGTCAGATAAATTGAACTCTTAAGACCGCTAAACTTAACTGTCATGTGACTGGTTGTCACATGACTCGAGGTCACTATACTTACATACATACTCATCTTGTGACCCGTAATTTTGTAGGATGTCATAAGAATTGTTGCGCGTAACTTTTCGTACGATATCATACGGACCCGTTAGTGAGAATGCGTTGCTTAATGTGTCTTTTTGAAATCGCAGCACATTTCAGCAGGTGGTGGAAGCTATATTTCTGTTTTAAATTTCAAAACACATATTGGTGTGACTCCCCAGCTATGATGTGGGGTTAGATTTCCTTCTTGCTTGCTAAACTGTTGTTGCCAATGTGGTATCTTGAAGTTGTGATGGTATGATGATGTCTGAAGAGAAAGTCGCTGATGCTGTCTTGATTGTATATAAGATGTATTACATCAAGTGTTCAGCATCAATACAAGCCTGCAGTTGCTCGGAGAGTCAAACAGCCAATTGGTAACTCTACCTGTCTACTTCTCAAACAGGGTCTTTTAAAGGATACCAGTTATACAACAAATGCTGACTGGTCAACTAAGGAACAATGTCCATTTGGGGGAAAAACAAGTTATTCAACAGTTATTCAATAAGACATGAGTTGGCAGTCAAAGTCCCTCTAAAATAGTTATGTATACAATGTATGGATTGTCAAGCACCAATCATAGTGCTTGCACATCTCGTCTGAACATCAGGCCACTGAAAGGTAAAGTAAATCATTAACCCCATGTCACTGTCCAGTGTGCTCAGAATGACTTGACACATTTGGCTTTAGAATATAACCTTAATGCATAGAATGTAAGTTTAGCTTTATAGTGGAATACATAAGCTCATCAGATACTACACCAACCTTTAGGCTATAGTACAGTTCTGACTGCCTTAACAACCCCAAGTTGAAGGGTGCTGTAATGCCAGTCTTTGAGCCATCAGTAATGGTGCTTATTGTGACCTGTTAATTGTGTTTTCTAGCGGAAAATAGCAGGTGATTTCAATGCGCCAATGCAGCCGTCGTTGATGGATAATGGGTGGTTTCAGCTCTGAAAGGACCTGAGTTTGTGTGAGGCATTGAGATCTAGCAGTTTGAATCTATAAAAGACGTAATTACTAAAAAAGAAACATTGGCTGCTTCACACAAGGATATTTTATAGGTGGCTGCGGTTCTCTTTCAATTGTGCTCACAGTCTCATGTGGATATAGCCTTGCAGGATTTCAGTAATTTAAACGATAAGTTCCACACCTCTAACATACATTAGTTCATAGCCTCAGCTACTGTATGAAACCACTATGCAGCCTGGGTCTCAAAGTAGGAATCGAAGATCTTTTGTGGGGACATTTCAGAGCAGGTTAATTAGCTGAGCCAACTCTTCTGCAGAGAGAGAGAAAGGAGAGCTCCACACCAGTCTGCTCCAGTTCATTGTGAGAGAAGACTTTACATGCAATGACGAGAATACCAGACAATTATGTGGCATGATTTATTTTCCCATTTTCACGAATGTCAGCGTTGCAAAGGTTACCCTGTGAATATGCCACCACATCATGCTTATACCGCAGGTTGGCCCCTGATGCTGTATGGAAAGCTGGATGAATCGGACATTGTAAGGATACTGTGCACATCATGATAGATGTAGGCAGGGAGGAAGAGAAATGGAGAGAGCGAGAGAGAGGACAGGAGGTGAGGACGGGAGGTGAGGAGAGGACGGTAGATAAATGATGAGTGGGAGGGAGGGAAGAAAATTTAAGAGAGAGACAGAGAAAACCAAAGAATGAAAGAGAGAGAGGAAGAAAGAGAGAGATGGGGGTGGGGGTGGGGGGGGGGGGGAGTTACAAAGGTACATAGTATTCCTGGGTGAAACCATCATTACTATGAGCAATGGTAGCAGTCACCGGCCATTACCTTAGCCATCCACTGTCATAAGCAGAACATTTTTCCAGCCTGCCCCGCATGTCAGGGGATATGGGAAGCAGGCTCCTGCATGCTGAATACGTCCTCTCTGCCCCCGTCCCCCCCCCCCCCCCCCCGTCCCCTTCGCTGAATACCCAGTCGCTAGGTGGCTACTTCATCATTAGTGGAAGGGACCTGTCGATAGCTTCTGGATGCGATCAATAAGGTCTTTCAGAGCTTTCCCCGTCCTCGTTCTTTTCACCCCTTTTTTATCTTTCATCCCAAAATGTGAAAAGAATCAGTGAAATAAGATGACAAAACAGGCACTGTTTGTCCTCGTAAATCTGCCCTAATGATTTTCCATCCTGGTAAGGGTGGAGTGCCCGAGATGACTCCCATTCACGATGAGGCTGTATAGAGTGAGACGGTGCGGGCCAGGTAGCGGGGGGTTCTGATTAGCCTTTTATAGCAAAGTGAGTTCTCAGGCTCTCTATCAGAGGGGAGAGTGAGTGACGGCCCATTCTGCTCAGTGAATACTGTCATGATGTGGGCATTAAGACTCACTCCTGGCAGGAAGGTTCACAGCGGCGCTGAATGAATGTGCATCACAGAAGTCAACTACTGGGCCTGGCGGCTGTCATCACAGCATGACTACTTCTCCCTCTCTTACTCTCTCTCTCTCTCTCTCTCTCTCTCTCTTTTTCTCTTTCACTCTCTGCATCATTAATTGAAATAGCTGCTGCTAGTTGAAATACGTCAGCCGAGTTTTTTGAAGCACGACTACTGTTGGAGCCGAACACATTTTATATATCTAGATTCATCTTTTTGGGTCGTTATCCCTCAGTTATCAATACAGCAGCACTAATCATGTTTATAGTAAATATTTAAGATGCTTTATATCGGCTAGTTAAGCTGTTGTCAATTTACGACGTCCAACATTATGGGGTTTCCATTGATATAAAATGTAAAATGGTGAGGAGAGGCTGATATATTGGGCTGCCGCTGCTGCCTGTTTTTAATGTTCTCTCCAATATGCTGCTATGCCATAAAGATGATAGCCCTTTTTACGGATGTTTTGCAGGATTTACACCATATTCAACATGTAGTACCTGACACCAGGTATTATAAAATGCTGATTTAAGTAAGCAAGTGTGTAACTATTCATATTAACGTTACATTTGCATAGCCAAAGGGATGGCTTAAAAATTCAGCACTCATTTTCTCAGCTGTGTTTGCCCACCACGCCACACTGGATTGGAATTGTGACTTGAAATATTATTTGCAGCTAATCCAATATTCCATTTGTGTGGTTTGGAATTGAGTTTAAAATGTCAATATCACTTCAAACGCTGCGCCGTTAACTGAATTTATGCTCCGACTTGTGTTGTGTTAAGCACAATTCGAAGAAAGTTGCATTTGTTGTACCACTTTACCTTATCTTTTCTTTGTTGAAATGAACACATTATGGGAGGAAGCTGAGAGGAAAGATTAATGCATTTATCCTAATGTAATAAAAATGTGAATGCCAATATTCCAGCGTTACTTCTGACACATTTCTATAGAATACAAGTGTGCTTTAAGAAGTGCATTAAAGAGGAAAGTGTTCTGGCTTGCCAGATCTCCACTGACAGCTCATTTGCAAACTTTGGGAACTCTGAAAGCAAAGACTCGGTCACCTTTTGTTACCAGCCGAGTTTGTGCAATAAGCGGCAGGGCTCTGCAGAGGACCTCCGGCTGTGCTCCAGGCTTCTCCGGCTGTGCTAAGCTTTCTCTGTGTGTGATTTATATGAGAACAGAAGTAGTGTTGTAATATATTGCTATTACTTAAATACGAGGGAGTATGTAATATTACTGCTTGTTTTTTTTTTCCAACGTTGCCTGCGGCAAAAAATAGGGAACAATATGTAATCAACATTAAATGGGAACACAATCAGAATAGGGCATTTTCAAAAACAAAAAGGTAAAAGACAGTTATTAAAATTGATGTTGCCTCCAGCCATAAACTGTTTGCATTCCCCCAGGAGTTTAGCTTCATTGATAATGCTTATGAAAAGCGATGAGTGATGGCAGGTGCCTAACAGCTGCATAAAACCCCTCATGGCAAAGGAGAGAGACTGTGACTCCACTTAAAGGCAGTATTCCTCTCATGCTGTGGCGATTGAAAGGCCTGCATGTCTGTCTGAGCTTTGACGGTCATGCTCCATACTGACAGAGCAAATGAAGTCAAACGGAGGCTTAATTACAGCGATAAGTTGTTGCCCTTTGGCTGAAAACATCTTATCGCTAAACAGCTGGGAAGAATTCTCTATTATGAATGCATAATTGGGTCCAGGATGACTGTCAAAGAGCACTTTCTTTTTTTTTTAAGTACAACAAGACCTCTTGTTGTGTGTGTTTTTTCTTCACACCCTAAGGGTGTGTGTGATTATAATGTGTTTTGCAATTCTTTGATTCAGCACGGCTTGTAACATCCATGTAAATAAGCTTTTAATATTCATCAAGTACTGTGCTGCTGCTGCTGCTGCTGCTGCTGCTGCTGCTGCTGCTGCTGCTGCTGCTGTGGTTTGACATTATTGTCTTATAGGTTCACCACAGTGCACACTGTACAGTTCTACTTTTGTAATTGAATGTGTACTGTTTACATCCCAGACGGATTGTGCAGCGAAGCTTCTCTGTAAGGAGCTGCTATAATGCTAAAAAGATAGGGTATCCTTTATTTACATGTTGCTCTGTACAGCACAAAGTGTGGAAGAAGCATTACACTTTTCTGTGGAATATTTGCCTCTTTTTTGAAATACACAATAAGTGTCTACTGCTGAGAACAGACATGGAAGGTGGTTGTTTGCTGAGTAAGTGGTAGTCTTGAACTCCTGAAAGGCTTCTGAAGCACTATAGCTTTAGAAGGTAATTGTTGTAATTAGACATACTGAGAGATCTCGAGTCCGGCAGCATCTCCAGTCTCGATCTCTTGGCGGAAATGTAACACATGAACAGAGATGTGGGTAATGCAGACTGGAGAAGAAACAAACAGAACTATGCTTTTAAATAAATGAATGTGCCTATATATCTGTCAGTACATCACAAACAAAATATAAATAAGAAAGGTACATACAGTGCACTCAAAACTTGGAGGATTTAGGTAATTTTCTGTCATCCTTTGTGTGTTTCTCCTTTCCTTCGGCCATTTTTCTGTCTTAGTCTGCCTTCTCCTTTTTCTCCTTTGTGTCTCTGGTCTGACTGTCCTCTGCTCTTTTTCTCTTTTCACACGCACGCACGCACGCACGCACGCACGCACGCACGCACGCACTTATGGATAAAAAAAATCCCTTTAGTAATTTCCTTTTTATCTAACTTTAGTCATTCCTTTTTACCAAGAGCCAGTGTACAGATCTTCCTGTGCTTTTGATTTAGTTTTAATGGATCAATTACAAATTTCTGACGCTTACTTGACGATCAAATATGTTCACAGGATACATAAATAACACTATATATGTACTGGTAAACAGACACGCATGCATACATGCACATGCACATGCACACACACACAGACACACACACACACACACACACACACACACACACACACACACACACACACACACACACACACACACACACACACACACACACACACACACACACACACACACCTTCCACAACAGCCTTACTTATTATCAAAGCAGCTAGGAGACAACATTTTATCGGCTTCCTTTTGGAAAGCTTCCGAGGAGGACTTTGATAAACAAAATGTACTATATCTATTGATTGGAGCTACTGATTGGTTGTGTAGACTGCACAGCCTTGTACCAACAGGTTTCAGATTTTCTCATTTGTAGCAGCGGGCCTCCATACCTTCCTCACAACACCCTCACTGTGTTTCTGTTGGGATCGGAATGCAAAGCTATTACACACTGGAGGCCTTGTCTCAATCACACCGAATGGCTATGAATTTTAAACGTGGGATTAGGGCCTACAGAGAAGCAGGCACATGGGAGAGACTCAGTTGAGTGCTAATTTGATTTTAAATTTCTATTCTTTTTTTTCTTTTTTTTTCACAAACGGCACCGGCAACACATTGTTAGCAGGGAAGATGCGTTGCTCGGGCTTTAGTCCTTCAGCTGCTCCCCCAAATCACACCACAGCAGGAACTTACTCTGATCAAAAGGAAATGATTTGATCATGATGAAAAACAAAACTCAGGCTACATCTGCACTACTACATTTTGGTATTAAAAAGAATATATTTTTCTATGTTAACTTACTTTTCGCCATTGTTGTTTTTGCCAGTATTTTCATCTTATGCATCCATGATTTCCAACTGCAGAGAAACGTCAGACATTCTGCTTCCTGTTTACACCAGCATGCACATGCCTAGTGTACACGAATGGTCATGTGATATGTGTTGATATAGACAGAGATTACTATACTAGGGCGTTGATCGTTTTTGTCTTAAAACAGTGCTTAAAAATGAAAATGTAGTAATGTAGACGTAGCCTCCGTTGTTGGTCACCTAGTACTATACTGTTAACTGACTGATAATGTAACATTTAAATCCAAAACATTCATAAAAAGCTGATTTGTCACAGTGTTTCCATTAAAGGTGCAGTAGATAAGACTTCTAAAACTACCTTTCTGTCATATATCTGCTGAAACTGACCCTATGTTCCAGTAGAACTACATGAAGCAGGTCATTTAGAAAAGAATCCAGCTCCTCTGGCTCCACCTACAGCCTGGAGTGGGATTTGCAAAAATCCACGGCTCCCTGTTCAGATGCACCAATCAGGGCCAGGGGGGGTGAACAACTGCGTGTCAATCACTGCTAATGCACACACATTCATTCTCCCTTGTAGGGGGAGGGGCCTACAGCACCTTTAATTAAGAACAATGAACTGAACTGTCTTTTTTTTGTGTGTTCTTTCAGGTTGTTGGAGCTTGGATACATTCCTGTTTCTGTTTTGATTATTTGGAAAATGCTCAAATGCTCGGCTCAGTTGGGAACATGACGTCTTCCACTTGAGTGATAATAAATCTTTGTCATCCTTCCTATTGTTCCAGGTGGTGACATGGACGACTCATCCCCGTATGAACCTGTAGCACCAAACCGACACCCTGACATATTCCGCTTGGCCTCCATCTCTTCAGGTATCACGGGTTTGATCTTTTACACTTGGTTGGTTTGTGAGATGCGATATGAGGGGAAATATTTATTCCAGAGAGGGTAAAACAGAGGTTCCTTTGATAAATAACAGTGCAGTGGTCTAAAGAGCCTTTGTCGATCTTTCCTCACTGGCATTCCACAATGTAAATGGACTGTATTTATATAACGCTTTTCTAGACTACTCAAAGTGCTTTTACATATTACAGGAACCATCCACCATTCACACACGTTCATACACTGGGGCCGAGGCTGCCGTACAAGGTGCCACCTGCTCATCAGATAAACATTCACACACATTTACACTCCGATGCAACTCGGGGGCAACTCGGGGTTCAGTGTCTTGACCAAGGACACTTCGACATGCATGCAGGGCCGGGTACCCAACCACCAACCTTCCGATTGGCAGGCAACCGCTCTACCACTGAGCCACAGCTGCCCGTCAACCGTCCCTGGTCTTCAAATGAATTGGGTTTTGTGGAGTGATGGAATGTAACTAAGTACACACAAAACACATGTAGTTTAGCCTTATTGACACCAGACCCTTCTCAGTTGTAACTGAGAGTGGGTCTGGGCAGACTTCATTAACAGCCCCTTTCGACTTTTGACATAGCAGCGTCAGCGGCGTCAGCGCTTTGACGTTTGTCATGTTGAATGTAAACAAAAAGCTGCTTGCCGTTGCTGCGCTATTGTCATCGTGTGTCAACGGTTGTGATTGGTTCCTCGATTTGGAAAAATTGGAAATGGGCTTGAATGGGCTCATGGCCAGACTGACTTGAAGAGCAAATCTCAAATTCGCTGGAAGTTTGTCAGGGTTTTCCCAAACTACATGTAGTTTATAAAATAAGATGTTTTATTATAAATTAAACTACCCAAGAATACACAGGCCTACAAGTACAGCTGATATGATTAGCCGATTAAACACTTAGTTGATCGACAGAACTGTTTTGATGGTTTCCAGTTTCTAAAATGTGAGGATTTTTCTGCATTGAGTACTTTTACTTTTAATACTTTAGTACATTTTCCTGATGATATTTACATACCTTTACTTAACTAACATTTTCAATGCAGGACTTTTACTTGTAACAGAGTATTTTTACAGTGTGGTAATACTTTTACTTAAGTAAAGGATCTGAATACTTCTTCCAACACTGCTCTTGTGACATATGGCAACGTTGGTTGTGGGCTTGTGAGGTAAACCACACACTCTCAGTGTATTACCCCACATTTCCCCCCCAGCTATTGATTTAGCTTTCAGTTTAATTTCCTTTTTGGTTTACTAATTAAACAGCCCAGCACTCAGCAGGGGTGCTATAGCCTGCTGTCTAATTTACAGGTTATTAGGGTCACGGTATCACTAATCAAGGCAGATCTTATTATAAGACACAGCTACAATAGTTAATGCAGAGAAGCAAGTAAAGTACAATAGGTGTGATTGGAGACTGGGACCATTCTGTCCATTTCCAGAGTTACAGGCTACAGTCATTTGGAAATTCAATCGTTTTCTTTCATCCAGTTCTGACAGGAATTTCCGGAGGATATTCTCTTCTATTTTTTTTTTCTTCTTTTTTTGCCAAAAGCAATCTACAAACACTGAAGACAGCACATTTTCCCTTTCTTGTGGTTGATGTATCTTGCTTTGTTTTTTAACTGTGAGGTACAAGAAAGACACGTATAATCCCTTTAGCTGGAAATCAGCAGTGTATCACTTGTTTTTGAAAATGCGCTTGTTTGATATATTAAAAGAAGGAGAGAGTACCAGAATAAATATTTAAAAAGAAATCCAGACTTTGATTACTTTGGCGTTATTATGGCAAACTGCCTTCGCTGATTTAAGTGCATAGTCATCTAGAAAGCATTCAGGAAGCGCATTCTTCCACCAAGGCTGCACAAATTGTTATTTTAATGATAGAAAATGCTCAGAAGTTGCACCTGGATTTTGATTGAGCAACAATCATGCAGATTTATGATTTGTTAGGTCTTTGTACAACAAACTTTCAAGTGAGTAAGACTCATGACTACAGCGTCATTGTATCCTGTTGCTGTTGAGCCACCTGTAGGTAAAATGCCATCAAATATTGCAGAAATAATTCAAAGTTGATTCAGCCATTCATTTAAAGTGTCTATATGTTACTTTCAGTTTGTGTTGATTCTAGCGGCCGCTTTGGACTAAAGTGGTAGTGTTTTTACAACACCTGCTGTCGAGATTGTTGTAACCAACATCATAATAACTTAGATTAATATAGCGCATTTCAGGAAACCCAAGGACGCTTTACACGGGTACAGGGGGACAAGAGAAAAGAAGATAGTAAGCCAACACAAACACGGACTAAAAGGAATAAAATCATTGGCGCTAAATGGAAGGGGGGGGACGTAATTTAATGTTGGCTACTGACATACAACCACGTTTTTGAATAATTTACAATCTCGTAATTGTCTCCATCTGTTGAAAGTCCGACCGAGATTGACTCGGATTTTGCCCGTTGTCTTTCACTTTACATTTTATCTTTCAGTAGTTCTTTGTTTAATTTCCTTATTTCCTGTGATGGCCCTGCCCCAGTATCAGCCATAACTACAGCTGATAACTTCTAAAATAGCATTATAATACAATCAGGCCTATATAAAGAAATCTCCTGCTTCCTTTTTCCTGGCTGGATACAATAACACAGACTTTTTTCCGGTGTTACACCAAAATCTGTGACCCGTCAGAATGTGTGACTGTAGAGCCGTCTACCTGCCGCAAATCATTCTGTGACTTTGTGGGAAACATCGGGCCCAGGCAGAGGCATTAATAAAAACTATATAAAAATAGCTTTCTTTTCACTGTTAGTCTCGTTTTCTATTACAGGTCATTTATGATCATCAGATGAAAAATTGTTTCAAAAACATTTAAAAGTTACATACAGTCACTTTAAATGTAGCTGCAGTTGCACCATGTGCTCAAGAAATATGGCCATATATGTCAAATAGACCTTTAATGATTAGGCAACCAGACATAATACAAAATTCTATAAGTATATAAGCAGTATATATATTTAAAAAAAAACATTTGTGTTATGAACCAAATTTGGTATTGGAAAATCTGTGTAGGCAGAAATATGCATGGATATAATCCAGTTCAAGAGTTAAAATGTGAAAATGTAGAGTACGTTCTAAATTAGCACAACATCTCCTAAGTTTTATTGACGTATGTTTATTAGTTTTGTGGTGCCCTGCTAACTAACAATCAAGTGAGATAATAACCAAAGTACAGACGCTTAACTTTAGCCTAGCAGTGTAGGAGTGCATTGTACAGATACAACAGGGGACTCATTACTGCATCCATTTTGCTTCCGTTGTTTCCTCAATTCTCTCCAAGGTAAAATATTGGATTGGCTCTCTAAAATCTGTTTAGCCGCAAGCTTTCCTCATTATTTATCATTTCAGAGGAGACAGAGTAATTGATTGTGGCGCTGAGAGAAAACCACAGGCAAACGGATAAGCAATTACACACTTGTTTTATGAAAATAATTCTCACTTCGATTACTAAAACACACAAAAGAATTCATAATCCCGTCTGTAAATGTTAAACTGCACAGAGACCCGGGGAATACAGTATATGATATCTGGTTTGATGATGAGGACATGGGAATGTATACTATAGAGGAAAGGTAGGAAATTGAAAAATAATCTCTGCTACTTTAAAAGTTTTTTGTCTGGGAGGTAGATAAGGGACAGAAGTTGTGATAGAAATGAAAAAGAATTATATACTGCTCTATGCACTCATGCTCTGAAGTTGAAATTAAACAGAACATATGGAGACTCAGATGTTGCATTGCCCCAAGTGATACCTGCAAAACTATTTCACACAGACTTCTCCTCCTAATGAGACTGTGTAGTCTTAGCCACTCAGTTTTGCATATCTTCAAACTGAGAATTTGCATGCACTGTACACACACAGACAAAAAGACAATGAGCACATTTAACCCTGCGCGGTCTGTCACTAAATAAGTAGTCTATATCCTTGACGTTCCACTTCCGGGATTGCTCCGGTGCCGCAGGAAATTCCATCGCTTTGATTTCTGAGGACAGCTCCTCAGATCTCTGCAGGGTAAATCCAGACAGCTAGCTAGACTATCTGTCCAATCGGAGTTTTCTGTTGCACGACTATTTTGCAGCGGCTCCGTGCAGAGTTTTGCGCCGCCCATGACGATTGTGATTGGTTTAATAAACCAGAGCACGATTTTCTCCCATCCCGGAATGCTATGTGGACTAGCCAGACCCTCCTCCGCTCTGCAGCGTGTGGATGGTCTGGCAAAGTGAGACTACTAAATAAGTGACTTCAGTCATGACAATATACGGTAGCCTTGTGGAGGACGGCTTTGACACAAGGTTAGAATAGTTTAGAATTTTCAATTATTGACTTTGATTTTATTTTAGTTTGGTTTAAGTTAGTCTTCCGAGTGCGTTCGCCAGTTTTAGTTTGGTTTCAGTTTGTTCAGAAAGGTTTAGTTTGAGTTTTTATACATTTAGTTTAAATTTTACAGTAGTTTTAGTTGGTTTTTGTTAGGGCCAGGTATAATGTCTCAGAAGTATGTAGCTACTGTACATATACATACAGAATACATGGTTAGTGAATAGCCATGATGTTTAATGGTTAATATTTGCGTGGTCTCGCATTGCCAGACCATCCTCCACAGCTCTGCAAAGTATGGTCTGGCTAGTCCACACAGCATTCCTGTATGGGAGAAAAATGTGCTCTGGTTTATTGACATTTCTTTAAACCAATCACAATCGTCTTGGGCAGCGCTAAGCACCGGACAGAGACACGGTGCCGCTGCAAAATAGTCTCAGGAAGGAACTTGTTTTGGTGGAACACGTGTACGTTCAAAAGTAGTTTTAGTCGTGACACAGAAAACTCTGATTGGACAGATAGTCTAGCTAGCTGTCTGGATTTACCCTGCAGAGATCTGAGGAGCAGTTAACCAGAGTCCTCACAAATCCACCGGAGTTTAGAATTCTAACACAAAGAAAGCGGAAGGTAACGGACATCCAGCCGTAAAGAGTGACATCCTGTGGATTGTCCGGTGGCAACGGACCAATCCCGGAGATGGAACGTCATGGATATAGACTAATCTTTACGCTACTTTGTTATTGCGTTTGGGTCCGGCTCCGTAAGGTTGCGTTGCGTTCAATGTTCTTGTAAAATACCCTTCTGCCATCTAGTGTTTATTCTTTTTGTCGTTTAAAAGCAAATGACCGGTGAGAAAAGTTGTTATAAGATATTATTACATTTTAAGTAAAATCCTTTAGATTTCACCATATGGCCCATATCTCCAACCTGGCCTGGGAACGCCTCGGAGCTGGTTAATGTTGCTCTGGAAAGGGAAGTTTGGGGTCCCCTGCTGGAGCTGCAGCCCCCGAGACCCCACCCCAGATAAGCAGACGAAGATGGATGGATGGATATGGCCTTAACAATAAACAAGCCTTTCTTTAATATTTATTTTTTATTTATTTTTGTTATCTAAGATGAAATAGTATTTCAGTTGCACTTGTTGATAAGAGGACACAGCTGCTATTTTGCACAGTTTATATAAATAAAGGAATAGTTTTTAGTAATTTCATTCTATTAGAAAAAAGTAGTTAAGTATATTGTTACATCCCTAATAATAACCCTGGAAAGACAGCGATGAATTCTGCTTTCTCTTGTCCTGGCTTCGCTGGCACTGTGCACCTGCATTAACAGTGTTTCATCACCTCAGTGCTCAGCACAGTTGCATCCAGAGCTGACATCAGTGGGCCTTTTTCCCACTCATCTCTGTGCTCTGATGGCAGTGAGACACAGTGGGGGTCTCTCGGTCCACGCCTCTCACCACTAAAGGGTGATGCTGATAGTAGATGTAGTTTGTGTTGTAACAAGGTAGACTTGCCTTCAGTGTCACGAAAAAAGCATATTGCCAAGCTGTTGGACGTGGCTGGGTGAAGAAGCCAGTAGGGCTGGGTATCGTTATACCAATAGCGTGACTTTGATAATGGCCCCTAAACGATACTTTGTTCAATACCAATTTTATAAAACATGAAGAAATTTCTAAATTACGGCACAAATCTTTGTATTTATTTTTCAGCTCCAACTACGTGAGCCATCTCTGTGCGTAACGTAGAATTTTTCCTGCTTGTTTCTATGACGTGTAACGTTAGCCAGCCAATCACAAACATTATATTAGATCTTGGTAGAAGCATGGTGTGTGCTTCTTGGCTTAATGATGCTGATGAGATTTACTCCTTAGGTATTGAAATTGGTTATTGAATGACAAGGCATTTTTTGATACTCGATACTTAAGAGGCAATTTGGTCGGTGCCTAAAAGTATTGACTTTGGTACCCAGTCCCAGAAGCCAGCAAGGTTACCAGGTTGTAGGGGCAGAGCCAGATCTTGTCAACATTCAGGGATCAGTCCAAAAGATAGAGGGGTCCGGGGGCATGCTCCCATGGGGGGATTGTTTTGTCATTCACAGCCGCTATATGCACTATTTCTCCATTTGATAATAGAATGCCAAAACATTAAATTGTTTATTGCTCTCCAACTGTCTTCATCATTCTCAAACTAGAAGACAACAAATGTTTCAGGTGACTCATTTTCACTGTTACTGATGTTACTATTTTTAAGTTGTATAACATAGGTAGGGTAGGAATTTTGCGTTAACTTTACATTACTAATTTAAACCTTTTTTTGTTACACTATGCTGGACTGCAGTTCACAGAATGAATGTTTAGCTGACAAATCTTCTACATTTGAATCCATCCATTATCACAATAATCTGGGCTGCTCTAATTGCAAATAAACCTAAAACCCCAAATCAGAAAATTACATTACATTACATGTCATTTAGCTGACGCTTTTATCCAAAGCGACTTACAATTGCTATATACGTCAGAGGTCGCACTCCTCTGGAGCAACTAGGGGTTAAGTGCCTTGCTCAGGGACACATTGGTTGATGTACCACAGTGGGAATCGAACCCGGATCTCCCACACCAAAGGCATGTGTCACATCCACTGCGCCACAACCACCACACTACTGTCCCAAAATGTTGGGACAGTATGTAAAACACAAATAAAAAAAGAAAGTAGTGATTTCTAAATGTACTTTGACTTGTATTACATTGCAGACAATACAACAGCACATAATTTAATGTGTTCCTCATGATTTTTATTGTTTTTTTCTTCAAAAAAACAAAATTCATATTTTTGTTCTTGCAACACATTTCAATAAAAGTTGGAACAGTAAAGCATTTACCACTTTGTAATGTTGCCATTCCTTTTCACAACACTTAAAAGACGTTTAGGGACTGAAGACCCCAAGGGATGAAGTGTTTCAGGTGTAATTTTGTCACATTCTTGCTGCAAACAAGTCTTAAGGTGGGTAACAGTACGGGGTCTTTGTTGTCGCATTTTGCACTTCAAAATGCGCCACACATTCTCTATTGGAGACAGGTCGGGACTGCAGGCAGGCCAGTCAAGTACCCGTATCCTCTTCCTCCGCAGTCAGGACTTTGTAATGTGTGCAGAATGTGGTTTTGCATTATCTTGTTGAAATATGCATGGACATCCCTGGAAAAGATGTCTTCTTGAAGGCAGCATATTGTGCTCCAAAATCTCTATGTACCTTTCAGCATTAATGGTGCCATCACAGAAGTGCAAGTTACCTTTGCCAAGGGCACTGACACAACCCCATACCATGACAGACCCTGGCCTTTGGACTTGTTGCTGGTAACAGTCTGGATGATCCTTTTCTTCTTTGGTCCGGAGCACACGGCGTCCATTTCTCCCAAAAAATACCTGAAATACTAATTCATCTGACCACAGTACACGTTTCCACTGGGGGGTGGTCCGCTTCAGGACACTGTTAACATAGGGCTTCCTTTTGGAACAGTACAGTTTTAACTGGCATTTGTGGCTGTAACTACGTATTGTGGTACTTGACAAAGGTTTGCCAAAGTAGTCCTGAGCCCATGTGGTGATATCGCTTATAGATGAATGACAATTCTTGATGCAGTGCCGCCTGAGGGATCGGAGATCACGGTTGTTCAGCTTAGGCTTGCGCCCTTGTCCTTTACACACTGAAATTCCTCCTCATTCCTTGAATCTTTTAATTGTTATGTACTGTTGAAGGTGAAATAAGCAAAGGTCTTCCTATCTTTCTTTGAGGAACATTGTTTTTAAACATTTCAATAATTTTCTCACGTATTTGTTGGCAAACTGACGATCCTCGGCCCATCTTTGCTCCTAAAGGACTAGACCTTTCTTGGATGCTGCTTTTGTACCAAATCATAATTACAATCACCTGTTGACATCACCTGTTTCAAATCACATAATTATTTAACCAATTTACCTGATTACTAGCCCTAAATTGCTCCTGTCCCAACCTTTTTTGGAATGTGTTGCAGGTCTGAATGACAGGAAAAGATGTATTTTTACAAATGAAATTAAGTTGACCAGACAAAACATGAAATATTTTGTGTTCACATTGTCTGCAATGAAATACAAGTCAAAGTACATTTAGAAATCACTACTTTCTTTTTTTATTTGTGTTTTTCATACTTATGTTGTACATTAGGCCAACATAAGAACATTTACTCAATTATAACAGATTTCTTTAAAAACCCTAATAGATTCTGGGCTTTTGGAAAAACATTTGGGACTGGATCCCCAGAACCAGCGACTTTCAGACCGTCAGGGGAAAAGCGAGATATATTTTATTGTAATTCATTCCCATGCGTGCTGCTCAGAGCAATCACAGTCCACAGCTCTTCAGCCAACAGCACAGGGTCTCGCTCTGCCTCTCCTCTTCGGCCGTGAGCAGCAGGCAGTTAGACGACACAGCGGACTCATGGAAGAATACATCGGCTATTATCATTTTCTGTCATGACTAATTTATTAATGACTCAGCATCATCTGTATTAGAGAAAAGAATCACTTGATGCAATGTTTAAAGTGAATAAAATGGTATTCAAATCCTTTACTTAAGTAAAAGTACTAAAACCACACTGTTAAAATACTGTTACATGTAAACGTCCTGCATTGAAAATGTTACTTAAGTAAAAGAATGTAAGTATCATCAGGAAAATGTGCTTAAAGTATAAAAATGTAAATGTAGCCTTTCCATATTACTGCTTTAAATGGACACACAGCACAGTTATGCTTTCGCTTTCAGCAGGGCAAAAAACTTGTTCCACATCCAATCCAAGAAGTGCAATGTCTGTTGGATTTTTCCACCTTTTGGCCCACTGTCACGAGGTGTGATGCTGCACATTGCCCACCTATCTACATTCTCCTTAAGGAGTCTGGTTACTGCCGGCTGTTGCTCACTCCTGTGACCTGTGACTGTTAGTCACTATGTCATACTGTCATACTGTCAGTGTCAGGGCACAGGGCATGGTTATCTGATAGATGCTCTAGAGGATAGATGGAAAAGAGCAGAGGTTATACAGGGAAGCAAACATGTGAATAGGACAATACTCAAAGCTAACTGGAAGTGGAAGTGCCTCCTGGTTACCAGCCAGTCGCAATGCTGTGAAAGACACTAGCGTTCTCCTTTGGGAGTGCTGTTGACAGCTCAGTGCACACAATATAGTTCCTCACCCCTCAAGGTTTCTGCCTAAAAGGAAGTTTTTCCTCGCCACTGTCTCATCAAATGCTTGCTCGTGGGAAATTGTTGTGTCTTTGTAATTTAAAGAGTATGGTCTAGACCTACTCTATCTGTAAAGTGTCTTGAGATAACTCTTGTTGATACTATAAATAAATTGAATTGAATTGAATTACATATAGTCACCACTCACAACTAGCAACACTAAGCCTGTATGTGAAGATGATGATGGCTATGTGTTGCAAACCTATGGCTGTCATGGCTTTGTTGCAAGTCACCCTCGTTAAAACATAAAGCTGCAATGACTACATTCTAATTTCAAGAAATTTACCCTGTAAACACAAATTACTATCTCAAGATTTACTATGGAGTAACACACAATAACAGAGAGAAAAAGATCATGCAAAAAAATACTTTATCGTCAACATTTCGGTAAGAGCTATCTCGTACTAGGAGTATTAAAACAACCAACAATGTGCCAACTCTGCTCCACAGAAACACAGGCCGCACTGTGTGTAATCTTAGACAGCAGAAAAGAGAAGATTCATATGTATAAAATATGACTTTGAGCCATCGCAGAGATTGATTAAGTGAGAGGAGAGATTATCAGTGTCTGAGCCGTAGTAGTACTATCACAATAAACGTAATGTAGCAAATAAAAGGATGCATGTGAAATACACTTCACATGCGCTCCATTGAACCCAGGATGAGCAATAACAGTATTGTTTCTAACGTAAGCAGCTCAGTACAATCTTGTTTTATTAGTTATTTGTTTGCCTTACTTCTGCCCAGAGTTGACCTGTAATATTTTTATTAACTTATCTAGAGTAGGTTTTTTTCTGGGTATTTACGCTTGCAACAGGTCAAATCCAGAGCATCATGATTGTATCAGCCAATCATGTAACACAGATTGGATTTTTTTTCTCCAGTTACAGCAGTAATCCTGTCAAAGGAGGGACACAACAATGTATTTTAGCCTGCTCCTAAAAGTTCACAAAAGTAATATCAAGGATGAATTTTTTAGCTGTCTAGCCCAAAGTCAAACTCCCCTTGACCCCATAACTCTTCACTTGACATTGAGGGGCACTAACAGTAACTGTATTTTGTTCAGTTCAAAACTTGAGGCACATTTACCAGGGGTACATTTAGTTTTACATTTCACTTTTGGTAACTTGAAACATTTCCATCATCAAATGATAGGGAGTGCCCAAAGGAAATCTATTGATAATCAGTTCTCTACCCAAAACCCTTTTAGTTGCTGTAAGAATTGAGTGCAATAAGTAATATTGATGCTTATTTTCTCTGTTCTAATCAAATTGCACTAAACACGGGTGGGAATCTAACAAAATCCAAAGAAAAGATGAAGCATGGAGATGCTACAGGAAGGCACATGTGTCTTGTTAACAGTTCCGCACCCGCCCCACCAAGTTAGGTTAGTTCAGAAAATGACTCACATTTGGTGCCTGATGTGGTATTAGTTTGTTTTAATGCATGCAGAAAGCTTTTGTTGACCAGGAGTAGGGCTGCAACTTATTTTCTGTGTTAATCTATTTATTGTTTTGTCCATAAAATATCAGGGAATAATGAAAAATGCTCATCACAATTTCCGAGAGTGCAAGGGAGGTCTTTAAACTGTTTAGTTTTTTTTCTGACTAACAGTCCAAAAGTCAAAGATATTCAGTTTACCATGATGGAAAATAAAAAAAGCTGAAAATACTCACATTTAAAAATCTGGAACAATAAATTGTTTTGCCTGCGTGCAGAGCCCCCTCTAGAGAGCTTTGGCTTGTTGCACTGAACTAGAGTTTCGATGCATAACCGTTGTTTTCTTGGTTTCAAGACAGAGTTGCTGTGCGAGTCAATAGCCCTCTTCTCAAATCAATAAGACATCATGTATGAAGGATGTGTGGTAGAGAACCTTTTCCCCACAATACACCAGGACCCTTATCAAAGCGTTAATGAATTCCGTATTACTTACAGCATGCAAAGATATCATTAACTGTAATTGTCAATATGCTCAATGTGAAATGTGTTCCGTTCTCTTGACCCAACGCTGAGCTAATTAACTTATTAGGAACGAGAGGGCAGCGTAGAAGCTTGCATTTGGGGGTCCCTCCAGGAATTAAGTTTAACATCCCTTAGTAAGACCTTCTAACTCTCAGCACTAAGCCTCTCACCTCTCAGCTCAGTGTGTCTATCCAATTAAATCTAGAAAGTTGTTTTAACAGCTGGGGAAAAAAGGACCAGTGCGACCAGAGTTCTCATAACAATTAATATTACTCAGGCAAACACTAAGATCTTTGTGTGCATGCATACAGTCGTTTTATTTTTTCGGTCATTAGGGGTCTGTGCCTATGTTTGTTCGTGCAAGATTGGTTTTGTGTATTCTTGTGATTGTGCCTGTGTATATTTATATTATTTTGTTTATATGCTTCATTTGCTAATCAGTTCACCGTTAGTCCGGCCCTTGTCTCTCTGGGGGTCAGTAATCAGAGAACTTTTGTTATAGTCAGCGTTTTTCTAACAAGTTTGAATTAAACAACAGTGAATAATCCACAGAACAACAGGTTGTTTCAGTTTGTTAGTAGTTTTAGTTATGCTCTACTTGCATGGTGGTAATGAACAACGAAGCAGATTATTGATATTGTGTAGGTTCAGCAGACACATACACATCCTGTTATGATTACTGCCAGTGACGTTTGAAGGAGCTAAACAGCCTGCATATTAACACTGAGGGGGGCCGCTGAGGACGCTCAAGCTTTGAGTTTCACCAGAGGAAGCTTAACTTGAAGGCAGATGCTCATAAACAGCTCTAGTATTTGGAAGTGTGTTTGCAATGATTTAAAATTCCTTTGGACACCCCTGTTCCACCTACACACACACATGCATGCAGGCAAGAACGCACACACACACACACACACACACACACACACACACACACACACACACACACACACACACACACACACACACACACACACTTATTCTCACATACAAGTATTTATTCTTCTCTCTGAACACCCGTCTTCCACCTATACACACACGCATGCATGCATGCACGCACACAGGCAAGAACGCACACACACACACACACACACACACTTATTCTCACATACAAGTATTTATTCTTCTCTCATCTCTTTTATCTCCCCTTACTCTCTCTCTCTCTCTCTCTCTCAACCACATGCTGGTTCACTTTGCAGCAATAATTTCTCGCTCTGAGATAAAATTCAGTTGATCCCGGAGAACAGAAGACTCCACCGGTCTAATTCTGATGATGTCTATACGTCTAACTTGCCAAGGCTAGGAAGATGATTTTGTAAAATCTACTGCACCCTCTTCCTCCCTCCTGGAAACCCCACAGCGACACACAGTACAGAGCTAATGACTGATGAGCCCTTTGACACGGAAATGCTTGACATGCTCCTCAGGGTCCAGACTAAAGACTTCCCTAACAAGCTCTTGTATGCTCACCCAGGGCCGTATTAAATCCAAACTTTGGCACCTTTCCTAATTACTGAGAACATACCCGGAGCCAAGAGCCTCTTCCTAACCTGGGCTGAACTCCGCTCTGAGTCCCCTGAGTTTGGGATGATATATGAAATGCAGAATTCAAATTAGGCTGACAGAGAGCAATTACAGGGGAAAGAAGATCCCGTATTCTTTGGGGGGGGGGGGCATCAAAATCCAGATACAGTGGACGTTTTATCCACCTCCTCTCATTCATACATGCTCCACTTCGCTTTCTCGTTATTATCTCTCTTTCTCTTTTCTCACTGGAACACAGGTCTTACTGTATATAATCTTCTGTTTCTCGCCGTCTGTCTCCCCATAGGTGTCTCCTATCTCACATTTTACCTCTGCTTCTTTTTCACTTCTTTCTCTTTATTCCTTTCCCTCTCTTTCTTTCTCTCTCCCGTGTGTGTTATATGTGAGGAAAGAATAGATGGTTATTTCCACTGTATTGCCATCAGTGGGGTCTAATTTATGATACCCATAGAGTAGAGAGCCCTATTAAAAAGCCTATTTACAGTCAAACGACAGGATCACCAAAAGCAATGCCGATGCTTTAACTGTTGTTGACATTGACTAAACAGTTATGAGATCGCAGTTTCCGAGGTATGCGAGGCAGTTGTGTGAAAAAAAGAAGAAATTAGACCATTTGAAACTCTTTTTGTCAGTTCCTGTTTTGTATTCTCCAAATGAATATGTCACATTGTGCTTCACACACACGTAAAACATCTTGGAAAACATTCATATTAGTTGCCAAGATATAATCAGAAAAACATTATTTATGACTTGTCCAGCACTTAATGACACTGATATGCTGCTGTGTTTATTACATCCATTAATCAATCAATGCAGCCAGCCACCCACCCATCTATCTGTTCATTTATTCAGTTAGTGCCTTGCTTGCTCATTAATGTATAGTACAACAGCCAGCAAGGTAAGGAGATAGATATGTGCAAATTATTGTGATGCTGTAAGCTGCTGATTGTACTCCTGATGGGCTGGGTTAATTATTCTGAGGAAGAGTCGCACATCTTTGGTGAATTAGGCGGGATTAATTGAAAGCTCTCCAGCATGTCTCTATAAGTGGCTGTCCAATCTGCTAGTCTGCATGCTCTCATTTCATCTCTCGATCCGTCATGATCAGCTGCTGCAATCAACTGCTCAAGTCTCCTCTCCCCTCTTAAAGCTTTTTCCATTTTTATACGTCTCATCGTTAGCTTATTAACCCCTTTCTCCTCACATTATAGCAGAACATGTTTGCTGAAAAGCGTCATTGTAATGCACTTGGAAAATCAATTATAACTCTGTAACACAATACTGCACCCTTCCCCTCCCATCTCCATTTCTTTGCTTCCTTCCTCTTCTCCACCCGCTCTTGCCATCATCCTGTTTGTGTGTAAGCACGTCACAAACATCAAGTGGGGTTTGTGTCTTATGTTCGCCCCAGGTTAAACACCAAATTCAATCTCAACTCCCCAATCAGAGGTAGTAAAAACCCGTTCACTGCAGCCTCAGAACCAGCTTCAGCCCTGCTTGGTCGGATAAATCTGAGTAGTTCTTCTTTCTCTTATTTTCTTTTCATCCTGGACCCCCTAGTGCCCCACATTAGAGCCTACAGATGGTCAGTGGAGATTTAGGAGCTGCAATCCATCAATGTTATGCAGCCTGAACCACTGGACAGCCGCCCCGCTAACATCACCCCCAGCTGGACCATACTGCCCCCCTTCAGGCCCGCTTCAGCAAAACTTGGCCCATTTTAGTAAAACTTTGGCCCTGCTGCGGCCTCTTAATGCCCAGTGCCAAAGTCAGCTCTCTTTCCTCATAGTAATCACAGATGAACCAAGCTGCTCCCCCTGGGCGAGCTCGACTAATTGTCTCACATCCTGCCATTAAAGGTCCCCATGTTGAAAAGCGTGATGTGTCCATGTCTTTTTTATTATAAAGCCGCTCGAGGTGTTATATAAATACAGTGAAAGTATCAAAATGCTCAATCCACAGAGAAATGCACACAGCCTGTATTCAGAAACTGAGCCTTTAAACGAGCTGTCAGGACTTCCGCACGGTTGTGATGTCACAACTATACTATATACTGTATAGGTAGAAAGTGCTGCTACAGTGTCGTTACAGTCATTCCCCGCTGAAGACACGGATACGCTGACCATTTAGAGCAGACTGGGCTTTTCAGGAGGGGGGCTTAAAGAGACAGGAGTGTTTCAGACAGAGGGCCCTATTTTAACGATCTGAAACGCAAGTATCAAACGCAAAACGCAAGTAGCTTTGTGGGCGGATCTCTGGCGCTCTCTCTCAAAATAGGAATGATACATGCGTCGGTGTACAAAGTCAATTGCGCTGGGAGCAAGATAGGGCCCAGAGAGTGAGTATATTCAGACAGACAGTATGTGGAAAATAAAGTGTTTTAAACATTAAAGCATGTAATCATGTTCTAGCAAAACCTGGAAATGAGCATGATATGGGATCTTTAAAGGTCTTATATCATGCTCGATACCATACCTGGTTTGATTCTGTTGAATAAGTGAAACTGAGATGTGATCGAAGCACAATTCTGTCTTCCTTTTTTAGTCCCTTACACAAACACGACTGAGTTTGCTATGCTGCCACACATCTGCTGTAGATCATTTATCCGCTCCCCACAGAGAGTGCAAGGATAAACAAGTTTCAATAGAGGATACAATGATGTCTTATTCCAATTAGAGTCATCAAAGCTAATACTCTTATTATTCAAACAAAGACGGAAAGGGTCTCCCGGTGGCCTGCGAAAAACAATTGAAAAAGGCAGCACTATTTTGAATACGTATGTGTGTTGAAGTCAGACATGTCTCATAGCACCCTGCCTGTTTATCAGAGCGCCCACATTCAATCTTGATACATCTAAATGAAAGCCTTGGTTAACAGGAAGCTAGTTTAAGTGTGCTGTTCCCAAGTACCAATATTCTACTTCTGCTAGTCTTCAGTGTCAGTGAGTTCCGTTTTATCTGACGTGATCAGAAACTGCACAAAACCATTCATTTTGGAGCTTTGCTTATTTTTTATCCCCCCCGTTGTGTTGAGATGTGTTATATGTATCCCCTATTTCTTGGATTGATAACGTGAGATGCACTACTCGGAAACAGCACAGCATCTCTGGCACACCCCTCTAAAACAAATGGCCTTCTTCCTGCTCTGGGCTGTCTGATAGACACAGAGGGAGATTGGTTCTGTTGAATAAGAGATGAATCTCTCTGGGTGTCACCATGCCGTTACGACCTCTGAAATATCATTATCTACAGGGGAGGGAGGTTAACTTCTCTAATATAGCCTGAATACAAGAGAGGGGTGCCACAAGTGAACATGATCCTGCTTTATTATCTCGGGGAAAGGTTTTTATTATTTTTTTATTTTTTAACTGCCACTGTGGTTTATGCAGTATCTCAGAACACCCAGACACACCTTATGTCTTCACAAATATGATGTGCAGCCTGATGGGTAATTGCAATGTTTCAGTTTGCGATTACACTGAAAAGAAATATTAGGGAACTTAATCTTGTACTTGAACCATCCAATAAGTGGATTATACAGCAGGCTGTGTGTTACAGCGACACATTCTCACTCCCAGCGCGTAAAAAAATGACACCACTTTGTCAGGTGCCTTTGGCGTTAGTTACTGACGCAAAAAGTCGACTTTACATTGGCGTCATTTTTCTACGTGCTTGGTCAGGACTCTTGGTGTCACTATTTGATGCTCTGTGTCGGGGCCAATTTGGTGTGTGTATTTCCACATGCTGGGGAACACCACTTAGTTATGGTTAGGGAAAGATTGTGGGTGGGGTTAAAAATGTACGTTTAAGCCGGATTTTCCACTAAGTGCATCTGTGCTGCGTTCCGGCTGCGTTCTGGTTTTGTTCTATCCTCCGCCACACGCCATACCACACCAGGAGCTTCTCAGAAGTGAAGCGTCTTGCCTGCCCAACTCACAGATTTTATTATCTCTACAAGTACTCTTCTTTCCACTCCAAGCACTCCTGTAATTAAACTTCATGCCTCTTTTCTCTTTTCTGGCGTCCTTATAAAAAAGAGTTTGTAATGTCTATTATGTTTTCCATGGTGTTGTACAGTAGAGGAGATGTATACGATATTGTGGGGTGTGTTTTGGTAAATCGACTGGATACTCTTGCGGTTTCCCTTCCTGCTCAGCAGTCTGAAATAGACCTACCGCATATCTTTAGCGGAGCAGAGCAGATAGCAGCTTCACGCACGCTTCTGGGGCGCGCCGTGACGCGGGTGGAGAAATATCAAGCATTGACTTATATGGCCGCGATTGCTCGCAGGGGTTGTAGTAGGGGTTACAAAATGTACGTTTCAGCATGAGCCCCGATCTCCTGGGTGAAAGTCCTGTTTTGTTTTCCTCCTTATGTGGATTTTCTGTCTTACATAGCCTACTACTCACTACTGTTGTCGCTCCTAATACTACGTCATCTTACAGCGCCGCGGTCCGTTGCATTCCATACAGACGCTAAAGGGTGATTTTTGCGTCGGTATCTTCACTGAGAGTCACAAGTCTTCGCCAAGTTCTTGAGCTTAGCATGTTTTGGACAGATGTTACAGTAGTTAGTGTTATTTCCTATTGGCCATGTGACAAAATCAATAAGCGTTCTTGTATATATTTTACCAAGGACTCATGTTTGCTTTACATTAGTTCCATTAAACTAATTAAAATATCTTGTTTTACTTACTATATGTATACAATTGAGGTAATTTGCAATGACAACTCAATGATGTACTTATATTATTATCACACATCATAGTATTACTTGGAAATTAATCATTTATTAACATCCAATTTGGAATCATCACCTAATTCATTCATATTTCACTCAAGGTCTGAAACACACTGAATCAATAATTCAGTAAGAGTGGATGTAGGCTAGCTGCAGGCATCCCTCCAGTGGCTTACTGGTGGATGATATTGAAGAGCCTCCTTCAGCGTTCAAGTCCAACATTTGCAATGAACTCCCCGACGGTTCGAGACGCGAGGATTATTGTTTTATTTGTTGATCGTACTTTGCAGCTGAGCCGACTGTAAACTATATCAGATTGATGATGTTGAGTCAGAGGATCACTGGAAAGATTTTCGTCCTTCTGTTGTGATTGTATTTGATCCAAGTTGTGTTTGCTGAAAAACACGATAGCATTATAAATTCAAACTATTCATCCCTCTTTGGAAATACATGTCTGACATTTGTTTTTCCCTTTTCGTTCACTAAAGTCACTGAGTTTTCGCTCTTCTTTGTATCCACTGTCAGGGATGCTCACCGTGGCCCCAAAAGGTTTCCAATGTCTCGATGCCGAGAAACACTGCAACCCCTGTCTTGATGCGGCCAAAGCCTGCAACCTCAACAGCAGCTGCAAGAGGCAACGCTCCACCTACATCGCTACCTGCAACAAGGAGGACCCCAACAAGGGTGAAACGTGCAGCAAGAAGCGCTGCCACAAAGCACTGAGGTTGTTCCTGGACCGTGTGCCCCCTGAGTTCAGCCACCGGCTGCTCTTCTGCCCCTGCCAGAGTGTGGGCTGCGCCGAACGACGCAGGCAGACAATCGTGCCTGATTGCTCCTATAAAGATAAGGAGAAACCCAACTGTCTGGAGCTACGGAGGGTCTGCCGCCAGGACTCTCTCTGCAGGTGAAAGGAAGGGAAATAGTGGGGGGTACTTTATGTACCGAGAGCTGCCATGGCAGACATTAATTTAATGTGAATGCATGTCTGTGTATTAGTAAGTGCATTTTGTTTTGCTAGTTCAATGGACAGATTTTAGTGCTGTGTGTATGAGAGGAGCTACAGCCAAACACATCAGAAGATTCATTAACAACCTCTTATATTTATGGGAAATGAGAAAAAGAAAATGAATTTGTGCGTGTGAGAGAGAGAGAGAGTTCCTGTTTGACGCCAATTTCCTCCCTCCCATGGCATCCTAAAGTTGTATATTTCTCTGCTGTAACTTTGCCAGTGAAGTAATTAGACTTTCGGGGGAAGCTGTGGCTATTAGACGCGAAATAAAGATGTGAGGCTAAGTTGAAGGGACAACGCTCAATTAAGCTGAACAAAACATTAGTGGATCACATTGGCTCCATGGGGGCCTCTTTTGGATTCAAGCGGCCGGATTCAATTCACACCTACCCAGCCGTGACATGTTTCCTTGTGTTAGTGCTGCTGGGAGCAGGAGAAGCACAGCGGTTGTACTATCAGCCAAATCAGCTGTCAAGATCTTTTTACCCCCCAGAACCATGTGCTGTGTATCAATAGACTACACATCCATGCTCTGCGTTCATCAGTCTAATAGCATAAAGAATGTGGGACATTTGAATAATTCTAAGCATTTAAAAGCTCATTTGTGAGCCTAATGGAGTTCAACCAAGTGTTAGACCCTTGAACGCTCCCTACTAAAAATAATACCCGTGATGTGTCAATTATGAGAAGGGGAAACTTTTGGCTACTTTTTCATGTCAAGAGTGTGACAGATGATTAGTCAGCTGATACAGTTCAGTGACAATCAGTGGCACACTTTGTGGGTTTAATACTCCAAGTAGCTGTCCAACCTCAGTAGTCATGGGAGATGATAGCACCTTCCCTGGTTCATTAGTTGCAGTAATTGCCTGAAAATTAGAAACTAGTGGCTTCCTGCAGAAAAGTACTTAAAATTATTGTCAATGTTTGCATTAATGTGACATGTTTGGAATTAGTTTGTTTAGGTTTGTGTGGCACAAAACCAATACATTGAAAAAGTTACTTTGAAACAGTTTATTAACTAATTTTTTTTAGCACTAAAATGAATGATATGTTGTGCAATATGCATAATAGTCCTAAAAAGCACTACCATCTAAGTGTGAAAACATTTCATGTCACTTTTGTATGACTTGTTGTGTTGCTCTCTTTTGAATAACAAGGCCAGAATCATTTGTTTCTGTAAGAAGTAGGAATGATTTACAGTCACATGAAATTCGAACTAATCTTGCCACCTATGCACAACAACTCCTTGTGGGAAGAGCATTTATGTTGGTCACATTTATCACGTTTCTATAGAGTTTAGCAGCCTTCGAGGCTCAGCTTTAATGGCGAAAACTCAATTCCTCTCCACCAACACTAAATCCAACTACCATGCTGCTAAAGTAGAGGAACTCTATGGCCTCCTCTCCGATTTACGATTGTCTTGATAATTACCTGCTTGCCTGCATTGTGTAATCTGTTTTCAGGCTGAGTTGCTATCCTTGACCTCGAGGCCCTCAGGTGTCTGCTGTTCACCTGCTTATTGAGAAAGATGAAATAGAACGTTAAAGCTCATTATCTGTGGCTGGGTAATACCCCGCTGAGGTCAACAGCTCCATCAGCGCTCACACACTCATACAGTACGGACACACGCTGGCCCGCGCACCAACAGACCAACAACCATTCGGCAGTCACACACACACACACACACAAAATCACACACTCAAACACAACCACTTTACGCTTGAATGTGACTCTAATAATCTGCCGTTTGGGTGGCGCATTCTCCTGCTGTGAATAAGTGCTGCCATGCAAGAGAATGTCACTACGATTCAATTAAACGGAGATGTCATTGGTCAGTGCTGGGCTGACAATGTTCTCTGATTGGTGATTTTATCCTGCCTTGAGGTGCCCACAAGGACCACCAGCCTGTGAGATATTCCTAAAGTGTCCTCTATCTGTCTCCATGTCCTCTATCTGTTACATGATGTCAGGCATCCTCACAGGACAGTGCTATGTCCTGGAAGACCATATAAACATCTTATCTGATAATTTATCAAATATCTCCCTAACCCAGTGATTCCCAACCATACCCCAGGGTGTATTCTGCAGTTGCTGGGGAAAAATTGGAAAGTAGTAGTTCAAATATTTTGAAAAAATAGAAATTATGATTTTAATTAAAAGAGTATATCCACATATTAACATGAAGTCAACTGTAAAACCTGAACACTACGTGTTGCAGTGATGTAAGAGTTTGTGAAAACTAGTCAGCAAGCGAGTACAGACATTTAAACAGGTAGCCAAAAGTAATGACTAAACCATTTAAAAGATTACCTAAAAGTAATTAACCCTCTGAGGATGAAAGACGCACCGGCACGTCCAAACAATATTTGACAAAACTCCTACTCAAAAAGCGATATTACAAACTTTCATCTCAGACATTTATTTACTATTTTAATCATATATAACCTAAGACTTTGGTAAACTCATTTCAAGCACCGAAACAATTCGTACAACACGTCATAAGTTAAGGTTTGTTGAGGACTTTCAAAAAGCCAACATCAACGTTTCAGCTTTAGTGCCAAACTATCTCTCTACACATTGCTCTAGGAAACATTTGGGCGTCACTGTACGGAAAGCTGAGTTTGTTCTGAACATTTTGATATGAAAAACACATGGGGATCAGTTCTATGCAAATACTTTAAAAAGGTACATTTAAGAAGATGTGTGAAAATGCCCTTAGACCTCAGAGGGTTGGCTAAAAGTACCATTAATGGATAAATGGTTTAGACATCCAGCTTGGCTCCAAGTAGTAGTAGCCTAGAAGGGTAGTAGTATGATTGCTGACCAAACTAACCTTAACATTGACAGTTTTGTGTGGAAAAAATAAAAATATCCACTTATATAATTTCCGTAAGTGTTACACATTTGGAACATACATTGGAAAGCGATGACAGGGTACGTGGGTTCATTTGACAGGTTGGGAACCACTGCCCTGACCAACATGTTATGTTCTTAATTTGACAATTTGTTCTGCACTTTCAGTATGTTGTACAAGAAAATTGAATTTAAAACGTATTTGTCTTGCTAATGGAGACAAAGTCTACAGATTAGAGTTTGTTTTGTGCAACCTTGGTGATAAACGCAATTGAACAACCCTAGAAAGAGTCCTCCCAAAACTCTTTAAACACAGAAGTCAGTCAGAGCACACTTGAGTGCAACACCAGAGGAAATTTTCCTTGGCTCTGTTTTCCCCATCTCAGAGATGTGTTGATAAAAGCAGGGGAAGATCATTCAACGACAGGCCTGTCTCCCCGGGGGACGCCTGTCTGACTCCAAACAGGATACACAGCTAGCCCAAGCCTATTTCATTTTAGCACAAGGAACCGATCGAGAGAGAGGAGGAGGGAAAGGCAGGAGCAAGAGAGGGAAGGAGTGATAATGAGAAAGAGAGAGAGAGAGAGAGAAGGAAAAGAGGAGGATGGAGGTTCGTAGAATCGATCCGGGCCGTAAAGCTACTGCAAGCAGGTTGGAGGTCAGCGGTTTGGTCACACATCTATGGATCTCTGCAGCAGACTCTGCAGGCCATCCCAAAGACAAGCTTCTCTCCCCGCACCATACTCTACTCAGAGCATCAAAGGGTCACGGCTCAAAACACAGCCAAGTCAAAACGGATTTAAAAATGTATACTCAACTATTTTATTATTTATTTTCGACTTTGAAATGCCAGCAGTTGCTCGCTTTACACCAGAAAAAAATTACCTTGAAATACTTTCTTTTTCTTTTTGTTTTACCTGGAGCACATTGGATGCCAGATTGGCTGCGGTTTTCAACTTTGGAGACTGTTCAGATTGTTCCAGGTGGAGCCCAGAGCTCAATCAAACAGAAAATACATATTTCAAAGGATTTCAAATATATGATTTTGGCTTGGGCTTAGGTGGCATATTGCACTGGAAGTTTTCATTCTCTCACTGGTCTCTGTGGAGGCAATCACTGACACACTCTGGAGATCTAGGGACTGTACTGTAGATGGACAGAGAACAAGCATTACGTGGAGCAGCTCTTATTTTGTGCACCAGATTGTACTTCTGCTGCAGTTATTACATGATTTCCTTCCATAATCCTGAACAAACAGAGAAAAAAACAGACATACTGTACGTCAGACAATAAACCTGAGTTTCTTACTGTTCTGCTATTTCCCTCTCTTCTCAGCTTCTCCATTCTGTGTTCTCACCATCCTTCC
Organism: Gymnocephalus cernua; assembly: GCA_023631565.1. Lineage (NCBI taxonomy): Eukaryota > Metazoa > Chordata > Actinopteri > Perciformes > Percidae > Gymnocephalus > Gymnocephalus cernua. Next base: position 3,061,814 of record CM042425.1, on the reverse strand, counting down.
AGTGGATCCAGCATCTATTCATTTGGGACTGCTGCATCCACAGAGTGACAATAGGCTATATTTGGATGTGCTGTTTTGGTTAGTGTGAGCATGTATGCAAGCGGATACACTATCCTTTTCCAGGCCAGTTCATGCAACACAAGCCCAATGAAGCCTAACCCAAAGAGCATTGAGTTGTAAATGTGTACTCTATTGATTGTCGGAGGATCAATGCAACACTTTGATTAATATCCCCTGGTCTGGGTGCTCTTTGATTGAGTTCTTTGGCCACTGGTTATCAAAGTGGAGAGCCGAGAGACAATCAATCATTGTACAGGTATCCTGACCCAGTTTGGGAGATGTTCTGTACCAGGCCGCTTTTTTCTCACAGAAAACTCACAGTGTACTACACCTTTTCTCTCTTTCACACACACATATACACACACACACGCTGCCCTAAATGAACGGTCCGCTCTGTTGTTTCTGACAACTCAAGGCACCACTGAGGGGGAACAGTGTAGGGAGACTGACTGGCCCAGATGGCATTACTCTGTAGCTTCTGAGACGAAGCTGAAATAAATCAGGATTGTTGTTGCACTTTTATCATCACTTTCTCTCTCCCTCTCTCTCTCTCTCTCTCTCTCTCTCTCTCACACACACACACACACACACACACACACATTCACTCACACACATATACACTTGTGTGCTCTCGTTCTTGTTCGGACCCTTCGGTTTATTCCTTGGACACTCACCCTTCTGTGAACCTTGTGTTTGCACATTCGGTCAGTTCTATGATGCGCTGTAACTTTAATGAGCAACCAAGACTTGACTGTGTGGAAACAGATTTTCCAGGAAATGAATTGAGATATAACTGCATCATCGGGGCTGAGTATGTAAATGTCATGCTCAACCCCAATATGCCTGAAGCTATAGACTCATGAGAGGAAACAGCCTACTCTGAATCTGTATGTGTGAACAAGGCATTTACCATCACAACTATATGCCTAATTATTTAGATTCTCTAGTGCATTATGAGGGCATTCAAAGTGAATTACAGTATAATGCATTTATAATGTTTCATGACTGCACTCATAATCTCATATGTATGTTGCTGATGCAGTGTATAAACCGTCATAAAACATTATAAATCTTATAATGATTTATAAGTTCAAGTGTCTTTTAGTCAGGGGTTAGGGTTAGTTATAATAACCATAGTTATAAACTATAGGTTGACTGATGGGGACATATAATATATTATCACTACCTATACTTACTTGTACCCTATTAGTATCGCATTGCCAGACCTTCCTCCACAACGCTGCAGAGGAGGGTCTGGCTAGTCCGGTCAAAATATCGGGATGGGAGAAAAACGTGCTCTGGTTTATTGGCATTTCTTTTAACCAATCACAATAATCTTGGGCAGCGCTAAGCGCCGGATGGAGCACCGGTACCTCTGCAAAACGGTACCTCTGCCTCGGGAAGAACCTGTTTTGGGGGAACATGTGTAGGCTACGTTGTTTTAGTCATGCAACAGAAAACTCCGATTGGACAGATAGTCTAGCTAGCTGTCTGGATTTACCCTGCAGAGATCTGAGGAGCAGTTAACCAGAGTCCTCAGAAATCAGCCGGAGGTTAGAACGCCAACACAGAGAAAGAGGAAGATGACGGACATCCGGCCTAAATGAGGGACTCAACTGTAGTAAGGACTCATTGTAAGCTATAAAAGTTTATGCAGTATCTTTAGTTATCATTGTTTGTGTTAACTAAAGTGAGGTACATGATTACATTGATGCATATAGTCTCACATTGCCAGACCTATCTCAATTCTTTAAACCAATCACAATCATCTTGGGCGGCGGCGGCGGCGCTAAGCTCTTGACACAGCGACGGTGGTCACACACATTGGTTACAATACAAGTTGTCGAAGTGAAGTGTCTTTTCTGATCGCGCAAAGCTCTGGTTTTGCAAGCGAAGCATGTGTTAATTGGTGACCTTTCCCTCACACATAGTACAGTTTGCTGCAGTGTGCCGCGGCTCTAATCAGACCTTAGGGGAGACGTGCTCAGCTCGCTGGCTACACATGAGAGTGGCAAACGGGGTTAGAGGAAAGTGAGAGAGAGAGAGAGAGAGAGAGAGAGAGAGAGAGAGAGAGAGAGAGAGAGAGAGAGAGAGAGAGATGAAGACAAGTTGTGAGAGGGATGGGGCAGGAGTTGGAAAGAAAGAACTATGTATTTAATTCCAATACATGGATTAGTATATACCCATTGACTTTCCCAACCGTAATCTCTTAGGGAACATATACATAGGTTAGGGTATAGTAGAAAACCGCAGTCATTACTTTTCTTCACAATGTCTTCCGCCAACTATACCGTATCTATTATTAAAGCAAACATTATCAATAGGACTTCAGCCTTATCTACAGAATGGCCGATGGGTGGTTTTGAATGTGTCAGTTAGGGCCTGCTCTTTCACTCTTCATCATTCTTACTCTGAACTTCTCTTTGTACTTAAAGTCAGGAGTCTCACTGATAGCATGTACACTGTAAACCTTTGCAGCTAAAATCTGACAGTATTTTACTGTTTTAATGTTATACAGGATCATGCTGTGAATGGCAATATATTCTGGGAGAAAATAATATGGGGCACCTGGGTAGCTCACCTGGTAGAGCGCACGACTCCGACATGCGGCCCTTTGCTGCATGTCTGAAGACAGAGAGAGGGGGAATGACATGCAGCAAAGGGCCGCATGTCGGAGTCGACCCCGTGGCCACTGCGTCGAGGAGTAAACCCATATGGGCGTGCCCCTCTCTCTGTCTTCAGCTGTCCTTTAAAAATAAATGGCCTAAAAATTATCTTTAAAAAAATAATATTACAGCACTATCTGCGAATGTTACAGATTACAGGTATTAACTGTTAATACCAATGCATCTTGGGAAAGTAAAGGAAAAGGTGGGAATTACACTGCAGCCAATATATTACTGTACATTCAAATAATACAGTAATAACTGTATGTCTATTTACAGTAAAATACCTTAAAATGTAAAAACAGTATGCTTACTGTAAATAAACTAGTAAAGTAGTTTACTGGCGAAGCTCCTGCCAGTATATGACACACTTCATCGGCTTGGAATTACAGTAGGAACCACTAAAAATAACACTACCTTTCCGTCCTCTCCACCCGACTGAACACACTTTATTGGCTTAGAATTACGGCAACAATCGCTAAACGCTACAACCTCACGGTCCTCTCTTCCCGATTTACAGCCCCAGGAACTCAAGTACTCTAGCTATATAATTAAATGTGAGTAGACAAATGTTGAAATGACATTAAATGCCCATCTCTTGTAGCTGTGATAAATTAGCCTGAAGCTAATGCTTACCTGTTCAGGAGAAAATTTGCCAACTCAGCGTTCTTTTGGGCTCTAAGTTGTCTTCATCTTTCACATACATCTCCAATATTTACCCGGGTTTGTTACGTCTCTGGTCAAGCAACGGGTAGAATCTGTCTCCGTTGATCCTGTTTGTTTGTTTGTTTGCTGCTTTCATAGCTATACTAATGTTACAGTTGTAGCGCGCTGGGTTTACATTTTTACAGTTATATCTGGCAACCCGGCCTGGCTGTCAAACTGGGCAGTTGATAACAACACACAGACCAAAACACAAACAGACATTCAGTCACGGAACGTTAGAGTCAAAAGGAGAAAATACTGTCATTAGCATTGTTGTCAGAAAAGATAGTATTTCAACTTAGCATGTTTCCTTAATATCTGATGACGCATTGGGGTCATTTTTCGATTTATTACAGTAAATATATTACATATTGGACCTTTAATTACCGGTCGTAACTGTTCTGCAAGCGTTCTGCTAACGCTTTTTCAGGGACAGTTCATCAATTTGTTTGACATGTACATTTTGTTTGGGGGACGGCTGTTTGCCTTGTTTGGAGAGTATTTAGGGAGTTCAATAACCTTGAATAATCTACTCCTCCCTTACCAAACAGACTGGGTTTTGTGTGTGGCACGCTTGATTTAGCATTCATCCCAATGACATAACATTCAGTAGGGGGTTGTAAGACATCTGCAGCGGGTGGTGAAGCCAGAAAGCGAGGGAGAAAGTGAGAAAGTCAAAGAAACACAGGCTTACAAGCCAATTTTCTGGTCACCAAACAAGGAACATTGCAATCATGCATAAGTAAGTGTTTCAAAATAGAACAAAAAATTGGTTAATTTGATGAAAATGCAAGTTCAGATTGTTGCTTGTTCTTTTCTACTTTGGATTTGCTGCTTAAGAATGCAGGGGAGGTTGTGTCACCAGACAGTTTTTGTTGGTTTCAAGTCTCTGCTGAGCAAGGGGGCGAAAGGTTGTGTCATGTGACAGCTAAGCTAAACTGCCTTGTGTTTTGACTGAATGCCATCTGTCCACATTGCCCTTTTAGAGTATTGACTGGGAATCCCAATGAGTACAGTGATAACAAAAAAGGCAGGGCTCTGTCCAGGCACATTCAAGAGAAAATAGCTGCCAGTAAAATGGACAATCAACTGCAACCAGCGCAACAAAGAGGCTGTCTCTGGGTCACCAGCAGAAATTTTAAGTGGGAAAGCAGAAGCAGAATGTCGCCGTAGCCGATCATAAGAGCATCTTTTAGTGGAAGAAAAAATGACATTTGCCCTTTTAATCAAAATAAATTCATAGCACTCGGCTCACAAGGTCAGTGCTGTATTGTTAGGCTTTTCATAATACTTGTTATGATGTAATGAACCGTGCTGCACAATGCAGAAACTTCTGTCAACAGAGAGTAATAGTGAAATCTCAGCTCTGCCAGGACTACGTGATTGCTTTGGCATTTAACATCAAGTGATACACACAAGGCTGTTGAGTACTATTGATTGAACAAGGGTCAGATATCCCTCGCTGTGAGTTTGCACATGTGCACTGCGATGACGATCAGTTTATATGACAATGACAAAAGGACAGAGGGAGAGGAGGGGAGAGGAGAGGAGAGGAGAGGAGAGGAGAGAGGAGAGGAGGGGAGAGGAGAGGAGAGGAGAGGAGAGGAGAGGAGAGGAGAGGAGAGGAGAGGAGAGGAGAGGAGAGGAGAGGAGAGGTTTTTTTTTTTTGGTTTTCAAAGTCCCTTTATTGGACCATTTTCAGATAAGATTCACAAACATAGAAGTCAACATACAAAATACAAGACAAAGAAAAAACAAACTATACAAAAAAACACAACAAATACTATCAAAACAACTATGTGCTTCTTCCAAAATCAAAAACCAACCACCAACTCCCCCTCCTCCCCCACAGAGCACAACACTCCCCCTACAGCCCACACACGACTGAACACCAGCAAATTGTCCGTCATCTGGTAGTAAGAATGTTCCACCCTCAATCGGGCCTTGACCAGTCCTTCCAGAACCGGCACTGGCTCTACACTACCGGCTCCCTGAGCCCGGTTCCTGCGTGTTAGCCAGATGGCCAACTTTGCCGTTGCAAACAAAAAGTTAAGTAGAATGTGAACAGTCTTTTTTTGCTTTGTGTATTTTGGACCAAAAATGAACAATTCCAAAGAAAAAACCTCTCCAAAACCCTGAACCCACTTTTTAAGAATCTCTAGCAGATCTGTCAGCCGAGGACATTGAATAAACAAATGTTCTAGTGTTTCCACCTGAAGGCAAAAATTACATCCCTCCCCTAGCTCGGGATCAAGGTGCGCTCTGTATCTGTTCGTAGCTATAGCCCCATGCACAATCCTCCATTGAAGGTCTGCTGCCCGCTTTTCCACGGGCAGCTTGTACAGGGAACGCCAACTGCCTTTCGGGGAAACGTCTGAACCAAAAAACTCAGTCCACCTCGACTCCTTCAGCTCAGCCAAAGACCGCAGGTTCAGGACCTTTATGCAGGTATAATAAATTGCTTTCTTCCCTGCATCTTGAAACTTGTCCAGGTGAGGGGTTGAAAAAGACAGTAGCTGGCCTGCTTCCTCCCGCCATTCCCCCACAGATGGGGTGATGGTCAGAGAGGGGAAACTGTACTCCCACCCCTCACTCCACTGATCACACAGGGTCTGATTCTCTACCAGAGTTCGTTGATGTTGCTCTAGGGTAGCACAAACCTCATTCACCACCCTGTTGATCAGCCTAATGGAGGTGATGTTGCTACTCACTCTTAGGACGTCAACAGACACGGCAGTCATCTTCATCAGGTGTCCCAGTTTAGTACACCCAGCCCCTCTGAGACTGGCCCTCAGGCTGGCAGACTGTAGAGTTTGAGTCCTTAAAAAGTTGTTGAAAAACAAAGGTTCTTCAAACAGCCACATTCCCGGAATTTCATTTGCATCACGAGAAAATTGTAGTATCTGCCACGCCTGCAGCACAGAACTGTAGAATGATGTCAGCCCAGTGAGGTCCATATCCTCAGTTTTTAGAAGGAAAAGCTGCTTGTCGTATCCCAATCGCCCAGCTCTCCTCAGCAGCAGTCGGGCTGTATCCAGCCAGCTGGGGCCACAGTTGTATAATAGTCTTTGTGCAGTCTGGATTCTAAAGGAGGCAATTTTAGACTGGATATCCACCAGCCCCTGGCCCCCTTCAGCTACAGGCAGGTAGAGCACTGCTGCCCGAACCCAGTGCCGCCCCGACCAGAAGAAATCAACGATGGTCCTCTGAACGTCCTCCATCAGGCCTCTTGGTGGCACAATAGCAATGAGCTTATGCCAAAGGGTCGAGGCAACCAAATTATTGGCAACCAGAACTCTTCCCCTATACGACAGCTGGGGTAGCAACCATTGCCATTTAGACAACCGAGCGCACACCTTCTCCTTCACTCCCTCCCAGTTCTTCTTGACAAAACCCTCAGAACCCAAAAACACTCCCAAAACTTTTAACCCTTCTTTTCCCCACTCAAGTCCCCCTGGCAGACTGGGCACCACTTTATCTCTCCACTGACCTACTAACAAGGCTTCACTTTTGGCCCAGTTCACCCTTGCGGATGTGGCCCTTTCATACAGAGACAGAGCATCCTGCAGACTCTGAACATCCTCCTGGCTGCAGACAAAAATATTGACATCATCTGCATAGGCTGAAACCGCAAGCGGACGCTCAATGCTCGAGGACCCAGGCAGGACAAGACCGCTGAGTCGAGCCCTCATCCTGCACAGTAAAGGCTCGATTGCTAAGGTGTATAGCTGTCCCGAGATAGGGCAACCCTGTCTTATCCCCCTATTCACAGGAATGGGCCGGCTCAGCCCTGCACCTGTCTTCACCAAACACTGTGCCCCATTGTACAGCAAACCAACCCAAGACAGAAAACCATCACCAAAACCAAAAGCTTTAAGTGCAGAAAACAAGTAAGAGTGATCCACCTTATCAAAAGCTTTTTCCTGGTCCAAAGACACAATGCCAACATCAACGTCATACATTTTACACACATCAAGAATGTCCCGAACACCGAAAATATTGTCCATGATCGACCTATCTGGAACACAGTATGTTTGGTCCGAGTGTATAATTAATTCCAGGACATTCTTCAATCTGTTGGATAATGCTCTGGAGAGTACCTTATAATCCGTACAGAGGAGGGAAACTGGGCGCCAGTTCTTTAGCAAAGCCAGATCTCCTTTTTTTGGCAGCAGTGATAACACTGCTCGCTGACAAGAAACCGGAAGAAAACCTGTTCTAAACCCCTCCAGCATAACCTCATGAAGGTCTGGTCCAATAGTCTTCCAGAATTGTTTATAGAAATCTGCGGAGAGACCATCTATCCCCGGCGCCTTTCCTGTGGCCATCTGGTTGACCGCAGCTGTCAGCTCCTCCAGCGTTAGCTCGCAGTCCAAAGCCGCTCTCTCGTCCGGACTGAGCTGAGGAAGATCCTCCAGGAGCTCCTCACGACACTCCATGCTGCACTGTTGGGCCCCAAAGAGGTCTGCATAGAACTCCCTCGCATGGCTCCTCATCTCACCCGGACTGGTGGTTACTCTGCCCCCTGGGATCTGAAGGCATGTCATTTGTTTCCTCTGTGCCACCGATCTCTCCAGACCAAAGAAAAAGGAGCTTGGGGCATCCATGTCCTTTAACTGGAGGAAACGACACCTGACCAGAGCTCCCTTCACCCTCTCGTTCAGGAAAGAGCTCAATTCCATTTTTTTCTTTTTCAACAAGTGCCCTAAAGAAGGGTCAGAGTCTCTATTTAAAACCTCCTCAATACCTCTAATGTTGGCTTCAAGTTCCATTACAACTGCATTGATCTTAGCAGTGGAATGGGAGGTGTACTGTTGACACAAAACCCGAACTTGCGCCTTGCCAACGTCCCACCACTGCTTCAAAGACTTAAAATCTGCTTTTTTATTTTTCCAGCACTTCCAAAAATGCTCAAATGTGTGACAGAACATGCTGTCTTGTAAAAGTTTGTTATTAAAATGCCAGTAGGACGTAATCCTCTTACCTGGCGAGATGATCAAATCTATAAAAACAAAGTGATGATCCGTGAAGCCAACAGGAGTTATCCTACTGTGGACTAGTCTAGAGTTAAGATTTTTTGAAATATAAATCCTGTCGAGTCTGGCTGCACTCACCCTATTATTAATGACCCTCACCCAAGTGTACTGTCGCGATTGTGGATGTTTAACCCTCCATGTATCTACCAAATCCAGCTGCTTAATGGTGCTGTTTAAGCTCTGAGCTGAAAGTGGGTGAGGTTCCTCGCCTATCCTGTCCACAGTGAAATCAGGAGTACAGTTAAAATCCCCACCAACAATCAACTGATCCTGATGGTACTTACTTAATTCGTTTTTTAACTGAGTGAAAAAAATCACTCTTTCTGATCCCTGATTAGGGGCATATACATTAACAAAACAAAACACCGAACTCTCTATCTCTGCCCTGACAACCAGCAGGCGTCCCTTTACTACTTCGGTGGATGATATAATGTTTGCATTAGCAGCTGCCTTAAACAGAACAGCAACCCCTGCGCTAACATTAGTGCCATGGCTAAGAGCATGGGGACCCTCCCACCATATACCCCATTCTGTCTCAACTGCTGGATCAGAATGTGTTTCCTGCAAAAACAACACATCGATCCTTTTCTGACTAGAGACCTCAGAGATTAAAGCCCTCTTGTGCCCATCTCTCCCACCATTGATATTAAGAGATCCTATTTTAAGGCTCCTCATAGAAAAGTCAGAAAAGAGAAACAGACAAGTTGAAACAAGCAAAGAACAATATAAAGAGGAAAATAAATTAAGTGTCATGACCATTGGAAGTTCTTAGTCTTTTTGAAGTTCTACATCCTTTTTCCTTTCTTATAGTTGTAATGTGCTTTTTTAGGCGATAGCGTTTCTTTTTATCTAACAGGTCAAAACCAACCAGTCTTTTCAGTACAGCAACAGATTTGATAAATTTTTCTGTGTCTTTGAAGTAATCAGTCACTTTCACAGATCTTTTAAATGTTTCATTCAGAAAACGATCTATTTCCTCTAATGAATACAGATCTGTGCTCAGATTAACTTCTCCAATAGAAACTGTATCAGACTCTGAATCATACTCCATGTCTTCACTAGCACATGATGCCTGACTGCTGAGCTGCCCTGCACCCTGTTCATCAGCGGTGATCACAGTGTGACCTCTCGGGATACTAGTGGAGGCTACTTCCACCGTAATTCCTGACTGTGATTGCACTTTAGCACCAACAAACTCAGTATGACTCTCTTGTGGCGCCGGAACCTGCTGCTGCTCAGACTGGCTCTGCTTCTCTACATTACTTTTGTTGCATTTCGCAACCGCTTCGCCGCTGACCGCATCGCCGTGATCTGCCGCCACACCCCCATCAGCAGCTGCTCCATCTACATTGGACCCGGCACCGGGTGCGATATCGGCCGACCCCGGGCCGCCAGCCCCAGCCGCGGCCGCCTCGCCATCAGGCGCAGCAGCCTCGCCATCAGCCGGCGCAGCCTCGCTATCAGACGGCGCCTGCTGTCTGTGGGGACAAGCAACACGCTTGTGTCCCACATCTCCACACTCAAAACATTTCAACTGTCCAGAGCTTGCATACACCATATAAGAACCATTACCATGCTTCACTCTGAAAGACACCTCCAGCGTCTGTGTGGCCGAGTCCAGGAACATGAACACCTGCCGCCTCAGAGACTGCACATGTCGCAGTTTGGGATCTTTACATCCCAAAGTCACAGTTTTAAACCCACTGGCAAACTTTCCAAACCTCCGAAGCTCATTCTCCAACAACTCGTTGGATATAAACGGCGGAACACCGGATACGGTGATTCGCGTAGATGGAGTTGATAAGGGGGAAACCTGCACAAAACTTTCTCTGATAAACACACCGCTCTCAATCAACTGATGCACTAGCTGCTCATCCTTCATAAACACAACCACTGCTTTGTTCATTCTGGATGCAAAAGATAGCTTGTCATAGCCTACCTGTTCACCAACCGCCAACAGAACCTCCTCCACAGTAACATTATTCTCCGGGGGTACTATTCTTATTCCCTGCCGGAGAGTCGGAGGTGGCGTCTCAAAGGACGCCATTCCTCCCGAAAAAGACGCTCGACCGAAAACCCGATTCCTCAGCAGACACTCCAATACAAAAAGTAAGAAACTTACCTGATCATGCACAAAAAGACAGATTGAAAATGCAGTCGGAAAACTCCGAAAAACAGGGACAGAAACAGTTTGAATCTCCGCGCCACTCGCACTTCCGCCACCACCACTCACGCTCACGCTCACACTCACCGGAAACGGAAAGGAGAGGAGAGGAGAGGAGAGGAGAGGAGAGGAGAGGAGAGGAGAGGAGAGGAGAGGAGAGGAGAGGAGAGGAGAGGAGAGGAGAGGAGAGAGGAAACAAGGACAGGAGAGATTGTGTTTTTCAAAGTCCCTGTATCGGACTATTTTCAGAGAAGAATCACAATCACAAAAATCCAAAACAAAGTCAAGATAAGAAAATCCTAAATGCTCTGTGAGGGAGGATGGAGAATTGGTGGTTCATTTTTGATTAAGAAAGCACATTTTGATTAGTTTGACAGGTTTGTTGTGTTTTATTTTATTTTATTAAGGAAACAAGAAAATTGAAGGGGACAAGGAGAGAGAGGAGACAAGCAGAGAAGAGAAAACAAGGAGAGGAGAAGAGAGGAGAGACAATGAGAGGAAACAAGGAGAGATGAGAGAGAAGAGAGGAAACAAGGAGAGAGGAGAGGAGAGATAAGGAGAGAGATTTCAGTTTCAGTGAGAGTTTCTGTCAATCAATTTATCAAATGTATTTAAAGTGTCCATAAGACATGGTCTCAGTGCACTTTACAATTAAAGGAACACAGAAATAACAGACAGCAACAAAACAAAATTGTGAAAAAAGTTTGGTTTGTGAAGGCAGCAGAAAGGATGGTGTGTTATGGTTGGCTGTATGTAGTGGGTAGAGGTGGGTTTTCAATCTTGATTTAAAAATGTCAACTGAGTGAGTATAGTGGGAAGCCATTCCACAGATGAGGGGCATGGTAGGAGAGTGCTCCTAAAATCTGAAGTCATGCAACCCCTACTATATAACCAACAGATTTATTTTGCAGGAGCATTGAGGGAGCGGAGAGAGCGTGCCGGTGTATATGTGTAAAAATCTCAGATAAATAAGGTGGTGCGAGTCTATGCAGGGCTTGTATGTTAAAAGAAGACCTTTAAAATCAGTTCTACCTTGCGCTGGGAGCCAGTGAAGAGAGGCTAAAAAAATGGGTGTTACATGATCATATTTTCTGGCTGCGGTCAAAGCATGAAGAGTGACGAGGAGAGGAGAGGAGAGGAGAGGAGAGGAGAGGAGAGGAGAGGAGAGGAGAGGAGAGGAGAGGAGAGGAGAGGAGAGGAGAGGAGAGGAGAGATGAGATAAGGTCGGAGGAACACAACAGAGGAGCAGTTGGGAGGGGAAAAGCATTGCATAGAGAAACATCTTTTGTTTTTCTGTAAATGCCATTATGTCGGCAGCTATTGTGTCATGGTTATTGTTATGCTTTCTTAAGACGAGTGAGAGATAGGGTTTCTAAAGCCTCTCTAGGCTGAAGACGGAGGGAAGTGATAAGAGCGAAAAGCCGTAATATTGAACAAAAATTATCACGCGTAGAAGATTTCATATTTGTAGACAGAGCACAGAGGGGAAGTCTCTAAACCAGATAGGACTCTCAATAGACTGTTGTTTCTAATGAAAAAAAAGGAAGCTATTATAAGACTTTGCAGCCTGTTTTTCCTTCCTGCCCCTCCTCCATCATGGGGAAATGGTTTCCAAGACAGACACTCATCTGATTTGAGTCACATTGTTTGTCACTGGCATCAAGTGATTGGAATAAGAATCCATGTAAAAAGCCATTAGTTTTCTATTACTGCCATGCTGGATGGACAGGCACTCAGCGCTCAGCCGAATCACTGTGTTTAAAGTGTCAGGTTGGTTGAAAGAAGTCTACCTCTGTGGGGGCTCCCCTGCCACTTCCCTGGGGGCTGAGTGGCTGAAATGACCATAAAACTCTGTTGAGCTAGACAGCCTGTAATTTCAGCAGCGAGCGGCGCTTTGCCGAGGTATAATGGAAAGCCTGTGGAAGCCATGAAATTTGCTGAATCCCGGTGTTGGAACACCATTGTCTGAACACTCAGGACACCTCTCTAAACTTTAAATTACTGTTTTTAAGCCATCATTGTCTGAAAGAGCTCTGCATCTAAAAAGAAACACAGGGCTTGTTGGATTTCTTTAATCTTCTGTGGTCTTTGCCTTTCCTGCGAAAAAATCTGACGTTCACATTCTTTGTTAGCGCGAAAGTAAAAGACCCTTTGTCCATAAGAAATAGAAAAATGGAAAATGTGGTTCCACAGGTTGCTTTGTATCGGCACAAAAGAGTTGTTCTCGCTCCCTCTGTCTGTTGTATCTTTTTTTTTATCATATGTGGCATGATTGTGGGTACAAGTGCCTTCTTTCACACAGCAGGAACGGATGAGAGGACAGGTGTGGAGAGGGATAGGTTTATGTTTGTGTATGTGTCATCATTTTTTGCGTGAATTAACATTATGTACTGTGCAAAGGTGGAAAGTGTACAAACAGATTTTGCTTAAGTAAAAGTGATATTACTTTGATGGCATTTTAATTAAGTATAAGTTCATTTACTGGTATAAAGATCTACTCAAATAAGTAAAAAAAGTAGCTCATTTAAAATGTACTTTGAGTAAATGTTACTTATCAATCAATCATTTCAATCAATCAATCAACATTCATTTATATAGCACTTTGTTGCAGCCAGCAGATATCCAAAGTGCTTTACATCAAGAACCATGAATAAAACAGCATAACATAAAAAGAATAAAACATAGAAAACAGTCAAATCGGAAAACGTAACATAGAAACAGAAGGAGGAGAGGGAAAATGTGACACTGCTAAAAGTCATTCTAAATAAATAAGATTTTTTAATTAGCTACATCTGTAATAGTGTGAATGTCAGGGGGTAACTTGTTCCAGAGTCTTGGGGCAGCAACTGCGAAGGCGCGATCCCCCCACACCCTGCGATGGGAGGGAGATATACTTTTTTTTAATACTTATTTCATATCTTATATATACTTGTGCTTATTTAATTAAATCACAGTTTACGAGCAAGGGCGCAAAGCCAGTTTGTTGACAGATACCTTGCCAAAGCAACGACCTTTTTGAATTTTTTGTGATTTAAGATTTAGCAAAGTACATTTAGACTTAGACTTAGAAAACTTGAATGTCCCCGAGAGGCAATTTGTTGTACAATACTTCAAACAAATAATAGGTATAAGAACAGTAAAGTAACAGTAAACGTACTGATTTAAAAAATTACTTAAAAAAGTACAGAAAATAAACTACTCAATGACAGTAACGTGAGTCATTGTAATTCGTTACTTTCCATCTCTGGTATGGCGTATCACTGTTTGAGTGTGTGTATTTGCGTCATCAGTCTTTGCAGCCACGGTAGAGCAACCATACTGTACATCCCATTTTCTCAAGCGTGGCTTTAGATGTGATGTTAGCAGCATGTCACATCGAGAGGCTCTCCGGGTGATTTGAAAGGAGGGCGGATGGAGATGGAGTTGGAGTAATGAAGTGAGTCTGAGTGGGGTTTGCTGCCGGAGGCCCAAGTCCATCACACCACACTGGCTGCATCTCTGCTGTAGTGAAAGACAGACAGAGAGAGAGAGAGAGAGAGAGAGAGAGAGAGAGAGAGAGAGACACACACACACACACACACACACACACACACACACACACACACACAGAGACAGAGAGACAGAAAGACTGTAACCTCTTCACCCCATATTCCCCCTCAGCCAAATCGGCTTGTCTCTGCTCTCTTTATTCGCAGAGTTGAGATGCAGCATAACTGTAAGCACATTGTTCTTTAACTTGCTGCAACAACAGAAGATATCTCTCTCTCTCTCTCTCTCTCTCTCTCTCTCTCTCTCTCTGATAGACAGTATTACAGCCACATGTACCTTCCTCTCTGAGTTTCCTGAATGACAATGTCCCTCCTGCCAAAAGTAATAGATTCAGTGTTTGCAGATAAACATGCAGGTAAAGGCTAATATCTCTTATTACAATGCATCTCATCCAATCCAATTACTTTGGAACCTTAAGAAAAAGTCACAAAATGATGAATAAGTGATCAAGTAGCGCTACCGTAGAAGGTATAATAAGTGATACAGCCGCAATGCATATTTATAACCAAGGCAGTATATGTATGTGTCTGTGACATTAACATTCCACCTGTTTAGGCTCCTGTGGCATGCAGCGTTGTGCAGCATCAGCACTGTTCGTTTTTTTATATGAATCTCTTGCTCAGTGCATACAATGCTGTAGATGCATCTGTCAAAATGTCTCCCTAACTACGGTTCAATTAAATTACTAGATAATAGGTCAAAAAGTCGTATCCTTGACAGTTTTGCTAATATATGTGAATATGTGAATTTGAAAATACATGCACATGTACAATTCACATACTGTATGTTGTCAGTACTGCCATTATGCTGTGTGAATATCCCATGAAATGATTATTATCACATCTATTTTTAATCATTGGGATAATTACTTACTGTACCTAAAAGAGAACCTCACCTGGAAAAGGCTTGAGACATTATGGGAATTTGCATTTTGTCAGAAGTCTCCTAGATTGCTTAATGGAACAAAATTTGCAAAGAGGATACTGTTTCTGCGACACCAATGAAGGTGCATTTTATTTTACACCTTGTCTACACCTTGCATAGCAAAGGAATGAGAAAAAAAAAATGAGGCTGTTATATGTCTGGTATGGACAGCTCCATTGCTGAAAAGCATAAAAGTGTAGCTGCTCTGTCAGATGAATGGAAAAACCGGGTTAGAAAATGTCTGACTCCAGTGTATATACAACCCCAAATCAGAAAAAGTTGGGACAGTATGGAAAACACAAATAAAAAAAGAAAGTAGTGATTTCTAAATGTACTTTGACTTGTATTTCATTGCAGACAATACAACAGCACATAATTTAATGTGTGTAGTTGGAACAGTAAAGCATTTACCACTTTGTAATGTTGCCATTCCTTTTCACAACACTTAAAAGACGTTTAGGGACTGAAGACACCAAGTGATGAAGTGTTTCAGGTGTAATTTTATCCCATTCTTGCTTCAACAAGTCTTAAGGCGGGCAACAGTACGGGGTCTTCGTTGTCGCATTTTGCGCTTCAAAATGCGCCACACATTCTCTATTGGAGACAGGTCGGGACTGCAGGCAGGCCAGTCAAGTACCCGTATCCTCTTCCGCCGCAGCCAGGACTTTGTAATGTGTGCAGAATGTGGTTTTGCATTATCTTGTTGAAATATGCATGGACGTCCGTGGAAAAGATGTCTTCTTGAAGGCAGCATATTGTGCTCCAAAATCTCTATGTACTTTTCAGCATTAATGGTGCCATCACAGAAGTGCAAGTTACCTTTGCCAAGGGCACTGACACAACCCCATACCATGACAGACCCTGGCTTTTGGACTTGTTGCTGGTAACAGTCTGGATGATCCTTTTCTTCTTTGGTCAGGAGCACACAGCGTCCATTTCTCCCAAAAATACCTGAAATACTAATTCATCTGACCACAGTACACGTTTCCACTGTGTGATGGTCCATCCCAGATGCCTCCGAGCCCAGAGAAGTCGACGGCGCTTCTGGACACTATTAACATAGGGCTTCCTTTTGGCACAGTACAGTTTTAACTGGCATTTGTGGCTGTAACTACGTATTGTGGTACTTGACAAAGGTTTGCCAAAGTAGTCCTGAGCCCAGGTGGTGATATCGCTTATAGATGAATGACGATTCTTGATGCAGTGCCGCCTGAGGGATCGGCGATCACGGTTGTTCAGCTTAGGCTTGCGCCCTTGTCCTTTACGCACTGAAATTCCTCCTCATTCCTTGAATCTTTTAATTATGTTATGCACTGTTGAAGGTGAAATAAGCAAATGTATTCCTATCTTTCTTTGAGGAACATTGTTTTTAAACATTTCAATAATTTTCTCACGTATTTGTTGGCAAACTGGCGATCCTCGGCCCATCTTTGCTCCTAAAGGACTAGACCTTTCTTGGATGCTGCTTTTGTACCAAATCATAATTACAATCACCTGTTGACATCACCTGTTTCAAATCACATAATTATTTAACCAATTTACCTGATTACTATCCCTAAATTGCTCCTGTCCCAACCTTTTTTGGAATGTGTTGCAGGTCTGAATGACAGGAAAGGATGTATATTTACAAATGAAATTAAGTTGACCAGACAAAACATGAAATATTTTGTGTTCACATTGTCTGCAATGAAATACAAGTCAAAGTACATTTAGAAATCACTACTTTCTTTTTTTATTTGTGTTTTCCATAATGTCCCAACTTTTTCTGATTTGGGGTTGTACGTTGTTAGAGTTGGTCAGAATAACACAGAAAAACTGACTGAAAAGGAGAAAAAATGTTGCTAACAAAAATGTTGTCTCAAAGGAAAAGATTTTATTTTTTTGGAAATGCGTTTATTGGCTTTGTTGCCTAAAGGTACAAAGACTGTCTGTCTGTTAAATATGAAAATACTCCTAGGAGATAGTTAGAGTAGCTTAGCTTAGCATAAAGACTGGAAACAAGGGTAAACAGCTACCTTGACTATGTCCAAAGGAAGAAAAAAACTCACCACCTAACACATCACAGTTAGTCAGAACAAAGTTTGCAGTTTTCTAGTGTTTCCTGTCATTATGCTAAGCTAAGCTAATTATCTCCTGGATCCAGCTACATACCATACAGACGTGAAAGTGGTATCAAGCTTTTCATTACCTTCTTCAGGAAAGTGAATAAGGACATTACCCAAAATGTCAAACCATTCATTTTATTGTAAGAAACAAGCAGTGCCAACACCACTGGCTCCAGATAAAAACTGGCAATTTATGTCTTTATGATAACTACATTAAAATGTCTCACAATAATCGGAGAGAATAATGTGTTGAACATTTCCCCCATTGCGTCCTTTAGAGAAGAAAAGGAAGCTACCAGGGCGGATATCACAAATGAGCCAAGTCAACTGTTGTTAATCAGGCACGAAGTTGACCGAAAATTGGCAACCAACTAGAAACCAGAGAACACATTCAGTCAACTGCACTTACTCTGTGTGTGTGTGTGTGTGTGTGTGTGTGTGTGTGTGTGTGTGTGTGTGTGTGTGTGTGTGTGTGTGTGTGTGTGTGTGTGTGTGTGTGTGTGTGTGTGTGTGTGTGTTAGTGTTCACTGAGGACAAGACAGCCTGGGGAATGTTACAGTACCTTTGAACTTATGGCTGCAAAAAGTGGTCAGACCAGGTCAGAAAGCATTAGTCATGGCAGACAGAGAGGAAGAGAGAGAGAAATGTGCATTGGATTGTGATTCACTTAGTGGGCAGCTGTGATGTGAACAGTACAGACAAAGCAACTTTGCACACGCTACTCCCAATAAAGCTACTTAAGTGGATTAGCAATGCCACCCTGGGGCTCTCCACAGACTTAAAGCTGTGATCACAAACACACTGAAACCAAACATACTATTTCCATTTTGTTTGTGGGGAAAGTGAGTTTGGGAGACAGTCGAGATGACCAGGATAAAACTTTGGAAGCCACGGCCAAATGAGGCATATGATCTCTTTTGTTTTCATCCTTACACAAATGCACTACCGCTGGGTTTATGTTGCAAGCGTGGAGATAGTAAATAGCTTGTTGAAAACTGTCCTCCCCCAAAAAAGGCACCCACAGGTAATCTGTTCAAGCAACTATTACCACTCATCTTTACGTTTCTAGTGACTGTAGTAATTATGCAAAAATGGGAACTACTGCGTCCGTGTAGATGAGAGAAGCAAAGTGTATGCGTGTTGTGCACATGCTACATTATGGCCAAGTACATGCGCCCCTAAAATAGCATCTGAATAACGCGCCACTGACTTTAGACTAGCGCCACTGACTTTAGACTAGCGCCACTGACTTTAGACTAGAGCCACTGACTTTAGACTAGCGCCACTGACTTTAGACTAGAGCCACTGACTTTAGACTAGTGCCACTGACTTTAGACTAGCGCCACTGACTTTAGACTAGCGCCACTGACTTTAGACTAGCGCCACTGACTTTAGACTAGAGCCACTGACTTTAGACTAGTGCCACTGACTTTAGACTAGCGCCACTGACTTTAGACTAGCGCCACTGACTTTAGACTAGAGCCACTGACTTTAGACTAGCGCCACTGACTTTAGACTAGAGCCACTGACTTTAGACTAGCGCCACTGACTTTAGACTAGAGTCACTGACTTTAGACTAGCGCCACTGACTTTAGACTAGCGCCACTGACTTTAGACTAGCGCCACTGACTTTAGACTAGCGCCACTGACTTTAGACTAGAGCCACTGACTTTAGACTAGCGCCACTGACTTTAGACTAGAGCCACTGACTTTAGACTAGAGCCACTGACTTTAGACTAGAGCCACTGACTTTAGACTAGTGCCACTGACTTTAGACTAGAGCCACTGACTTTAGACTAGCGCCACTGACTTTAGACTAGCGCCACTGACTTTAGACTAGAGCCACTGACTTTAGACTAGCGCCACTGACTTTAGACTAGAGCCACTGACTTTAGACTAGAGCCACTGACTTTAGACTAGCGCCACTGACTTTAGACTAGAGCCACTGACTTTAGACTAGAGCCACTGACTTTAGACTAGAGCCACTGACTTTAGACTAGTGCCACTGACTTTAGACTAGAGCCACTGACTTTAGACTAGCGCCACTGACTTTAGACTAGAGCCACTGACTTTAGACTAGAGCCAGAGAGTTTGAAACTGCAACCGTTATGTTCAAAACCGGAACCGACTTTCTCTGGTTTAGACATATGGACGAAAAATGCTCCTTTGGGTCGTTTTAGAGGATAGAAATAAACAACCCATATTGTCATATGGTTTGGAGGACTTGTTGGTACTGAGGTGTGAGTGAGACCTGGTTTGCCATTCAGGATGCCTGTTGTAGCAGCCCAGAAACAGATGCTGCATATACTTTCCCAGTTGAATGTTGGTCCCAGTTGGCAGATGCTTCAGAGTAAAAACGGTGCCAAAGAATTAGGCCCTTGTGCTTTCAATTTGTGTATTTGTGTTCATGTGTCGTTTGCTTGTGACTAAGGCCCTGCCTCTCCATTTTTGTCTGTCTGTGCTGTGCTTCATGTTTGTTGTGCAGGTCGCGGCTGGCTGATTACATGGTGAACTGCTGGGTGACTCCGCAGACAGCGAGCACCTGTCCCAACCAAGACAATCATCAAGCCTGCTTGGCCTCCTACGCAAGACTCATCGGTCAGTACAGCCGGGGCTGTGGGGGATACTGTGATGGAGTGAGAGTGTGTTTGAGAGTGAAAAATGCACATTTACCTACAGCTGCAAAGATAAATCAATTGGTTCGTCAATTATTAAATTAATCACCAACTATTTTGATAATCGATTAATCGGTTTCATTTTTTATGAAATCAAAAGTGAATCTTTTTTCCTCTTCCTCTTCTTTCCTCTGTGACAGTAAACTGAATATCTTTGAGTTGTGGACAAAACAAGACATTTTAGGACGTCATCTTATGCTCTGGGAAACACTGATCGATATAGAGCACACCTCCCTGCCCTTCTATGTGCCTGTATGGAAAGCCTTAAGCGGGGAGAGCAGCAGTGCAGGATCCCCATAGGGAACAGAACAGAGCAGCATTAATGACATGAGACATGACATAGATTATGTCAGACAACATTAATTTAAAAGGACGAGCTGGGGTGGAGGTGGGTTGCAAGCACTAGCAGAGATGCAGCAAGGTAGGCTGGGAAAGGCAGTTTAATTAGAGAGCACTATTTGGAAATCCAATCAAAAGAGGGAATCAGCTGAGCCATCAGCTGGTGTGCTGGCTTAGGAACTCTCAGCTATAAACTGAGATAATAGCCGAGCTTGACTCTGTGACCTGCCTGAACTTACGCTACACTTCATTCTGTGTTAATCTATTGTGAGCTAAGGAGTTCTGCTCTAGGAATATCACAGAATCGTGAGACAAAACCCAGAATCTAGATGCCTAGATCATTCAGAAAAACATTCTGAGCCATTTTCACCCCAAATCCCAGATTCATCGCATGAATCTCTAATTCATGAATGAAAAAATTAATTTATACTGCATTTTGGAAATGTCTGCTTTTCCATAGATAAATGTCATTTGCCATTTCATTTGTAATACCAACTCACATTTGTAGTAATGGCCCTGTGGCTAAGTAGAAGTAGTTGTTTTCTATTCTAATTCTAAAATTACTTTAAAAGGGTGCCAGGCCCCCCTAAAGCTCCCCTGGTTGCAGCCCTACATTTACCTCCAAATCCCACAATCATTTTCTCTAATTTCAGATCCATGGTGTGATTTTTAAAAAAAAACTTTTATCATGAGCTCCTCGTGATAGGCAATGCAGTGAGACTCTCCGTTTTTTCCCTCCTGGCCTAAAATCTCCCCCAGCAGACTGGACATCAGGTCACTACTAGAAGTAATTAGGCAGGAGAGGCACAGAGAGAATGTTTATTTGATTAAAACACTTGATAACCATCTGTTTGCTCATAGTAAATGTTGCTTAAACAATGTGCCCGGACTGGTACATGCACTTCAACCCCAGCCAACGTTCGATAACAGCACCTCGGTAATGTTGCGTCGGCATCAGAGAGCTCACAAAGAGTTCCAAATGCAAATTTACATGAAATAACGTAGTGCTTGCTGAAGTGTCCATATTTCAGTATCAGTCACTGCCTCCAGTGGTGCAGTATGAAGTGATAAAATGCCATGGCGCTTCCTGGATTTCTCTGGGAAATGCTACACAAAGTGCATCTAACACCCCTGACTCCAGCTGAAAGCATCGACACAGAGACACATTTGAAAAGTGAAATGTTTGGTACAGTAGTGCTATATTCAAACAGTACACACACACACACACACACACACACACACACTTCCTAAAGCACCTACGCAAAAAAATTCACAACGTAATGGCCTCTTTACATCTAAAATAAAGCATTACAGATTGCTTCACCTTTCCATAAACTCAAAAAGTGCAATCCTATTCCTATGACTAACATTTCGTTTTCCATTTTATATACTATTTGCAAAATAATGTAGTCCATTATTGTCCATTAGTGACCAATAACTAATTTGTATATGTGTTTGTGTGTGGATGCCCTCACAGGGACGGACATGACTCCCAACTACGTCGACAGCAGCTTCTCCAACTGGACCATCTCCCCATGGTGCACCTGCAAGGGCAGTGGAAACCAAGAAGAGGAATGTTTAAACTTCCTGCGGTACTTTACGGATAACACATGCCTAAGTGAGCCATCCCGATACTCTGCATGCATCTGAAATGGCTTGTGAAACGGATAGGGGCCCCAACAGTCATATAATATTGATAAGAGCACAAGCATGTGATGCGGTAGTTACTCTTGTTGCCATGTAAGAGTAGAGTAGGCCATGAACTTCCATCTACTTTAATGGTCTGATGATAGATTCTGTTTCACAACATTGTAGAGCTCTCCAGTAACATGTGGGTGTGATGCTGTTGAGGAGTGGAGATAATGAGAGGTGGGGCTAAATACAGAGATGCTCACATGTCTCTGAGTTCAAGTCAAGTCCCAAGTCTCTTGTGGTTATAATGAATGTTGTATCACCTGCTGCATTCCATCCAGGCTGCTTATAACATATGGTTAGGGTTAGGTTGGGGTTAAAACTAACCCCAACCAGAGATAGGCGCTACAAGGGGCACGGGCATGCAAGGGAACCACTGATGTGGGAACACACTTTAAAACCTCCTTAAAAAGCCATATAAAAGGGATCACATCAGCTAGCTAGCTTTTTTCTCTAACTTCAAGGCAGGATTAGCCGGGAGACTTCTTCTAAACGAGGGCGCATTTCCAACGTTGCGTGGAATACCTGCAGAACAGGGACACGTAAGTAGTTCTTTTGTAGATTATGGTGAACTAGTGTGTGTTGTAGCAGTGTTTTACCATTGAGAACGAGCTAGCATGCTAGTGCTAGCATGCTACAGTTAGCCACTTGTCTCGGCTACTGACGTAAAAAGCCGTGCAGATTTTGACCAGCTCACCCAGAGACTGAAGGCAGGAATCATTCAGAAACCGTAGCTCACTCAGAACAGCATGGATGGTTTGTTATCCAAGTGTGTATGCATGTGGAAGCACCAGAGACACAAAATAGCACCCCAAATCCCAGAAAAAGTGTTTTTTTTCATAATATGGGCACTTTAAGAGGTTAGTTAAATAAGTGCCAAAGTAATAAGTGCTTGAAATAAATTAAAATGCACTTAAAACAATAAATACCAATAAATAACAATACACTGTATAAAGGGTTAGGGTTAGGGTTAGGTTACATTGTTATATATAATCAGGGTGTGATTTGTGAAGAAAGCAGATGGATGCTTTTTTAACATGCACAACAAAACAAAACATGCAAGAATTATATCCCCCTTTCAATACCATTGATTGTGCCACTCAGCCAGGCATGCCAAAACACTTGAAATTTGCACTTTAATATTAATATTAAAATAAAAATTGTTGATGAGTCCCGCATTCCAAGTTGAGTCTGAAGTCTTCTGAGGACGAGTCTCAAGTCAAGTCTGAAGTCACTATGCGTGCGACTTACAGTGGTGGAATGTAACTAAGTACATTTATTTAAGTACTGTACTTAACTACAAATGTTGAGGTACTTGTACTTTACTTCAGTCTTTTCTTTTCATGGCACTTTCTACTTCTACTCAGAAGAGAAAGAGAGAGAGAAATATTGTACTTTTTACTCCAGTTTATAAAATCTAATGTTTTATTATAAATTAAACTGCCCAACAATGTACATGCCTACAGGACCAGCTGAAATGATTAGACGATTAAACATTTGACAGATCGTTTCCAGTTTCTAAAATGTGAGGACTTTTCTGCATTGAGTACTTTTACTTTTAATACTTTTCATACATTTTCCTGATGATACTTACATAACATTTTTAATGCAGGACTTTTACTTGTAACAGAGTAGTTTTACAGTGTGGTATTATGTCAGAGGTGGGGGACT
Organism: Gymnocephalus cernua; assembly: GCA_023631565.1. Lineage (NCBI taxonomy): Eukaryota > Metazoa > Chordata > Actinopteri > Perciformes > Percidae > Gymnocephalus > Gymnocephalus cernua. Next base: position 3,038,228 of record CM042425.1, on the reverse strand, counting down.
CGAGTCGCACAACTTGACTCGAGTCTGACTCGAGTTGCCATTTTGAGAAATGACTCGACTTGACTTTGACTAGAGACAGATGACTTAAAAGGACTTGACTTTTTATTAGGCAAGGCAAGGCAAGGCAGCTTTATTTGTATAGCACTTTTCAGCAACAGGGCAATTCAAAGTGCTTTACATGAAGACAATCAAAATACAAGAATAAAAGTTACAGTGCAGTATAAGAAATTAAACATTAAAGAGCAGTTAAAAACTGTTAAAAATATAAAAGCAGATAAAATAAGCAACGAAAGTATAAGAAATGGATAGTCATTTAACCAAAAGCAACATCAAAAAGAAAGGTCTTCAGCCTTGATTTAAAAGAGCTGAGAGTTGCAGCGGACCTGCAATTTTCTGGAAGTTGGTTCCAGATATGTGGAGCATAGAAACTAAATGCTGCTTCTCCCTGTTTAGTTCTGACCCTGGGGACAGAAAGCAGACCTGTCCCAGACGACCTGAGAGGTCTGGGTGGTTCGTAGTTGACTAGCAGGTCAGAAATGTATTTTGGACCTAAACCGTTTAATGATTTATAAACTAGCAGAAGGATTTTGAAATCAACTCTCTGAGGCACAGGAAGCCAGTGTAAAGACTTCAGAACTGGAGTGATGTGATCTACTTTCTTGGTCTTAGTGAGGACTGGAGCAGCAGCGTTCTGAATCAGCTGCAGCTGTCTGATTGATTTTTTAGGGAGACCTGTAAAGACACCGTTACAGTAGTCCAGTCTACTGAAGATAAAAGCATGGACAAGTTTTTCCAAGTCCTGCTGAGACATAAGTCCCTTTACCCTTGATATATTCTTAAGGTGGTAATAGGATGACTTTGTAATTGTCTTAATGTGGCTGTTGAAATTCAGGTCTGAGTCCAGAATTACACCAAGATTTCTGGCTTTGTCTGTTGTTTTTAACATTGTCGTTTGAAGCTGAGTGCTGACTTTTAATCGTTCCTCTTTTGCTCCAAAAACAACCACCTCAGTTTTTTCTTCATTTAATTTAAGAAAGTTCTGGTACATCCAGTCATTAATTTGTTCAATGCACTTAGTCAGTGTTTGTATAGGACTATAGTCTCCTGGCGATAAGGTTATGTAAATTTGTGTGTCGTCCGCATAACTGTGGTAACATATTTTGTTGTTTTCCATGATCTGAGCCAGTGGAAGCATGTAGATGTTAAACAGAACAGGCCCCAGAACGGAGCCTTGGGGAACTCCGCACATCATATTTGTATGCTCAGATGTATAATTACCTATAGATACAAAGTAGTCCCTATTCTTTAAATAGGATTTAAACCAGTTTAGGACTGAGCCAGAAAGGCCAACCCAGTTTTCTAATCGGTGTAGTAATATGTCATGGTCGACCGTGTCAAATGCAGCACTGAGATCAAGTAATACTAAGACTGCAGTTTTGCCACTATCTGTGTTTAAGTGGATATCATTAAATACTTTAACAAGAGCTGTCTCAGTGCTGTGGTGTGGTCGAAAACCCGACTGGAAGGCATCAAAACCATTGTTTAGTGATAAGAAAAGGTTGAGTTGTTGAAAAACCGCTTTTTCAATGATTTTACTTAAGAATGGAAGGTTAGATATCGGCCTATAGTTGCTCAGTAATGCCGTGTCTAGATTGTTCTTTTTTAAAAGTGGCTTGATGACTGCAGTTCTCAGGGCCTTTGGGAAGATACCTGAGAGTAGAGACGTGTTTACAATCTGTAAAAGATCAGAAGACATACAATTTGAAACATTTTTGAAAAGGCCTGTTGGTAGAATATCAAGGCAACAGGAGGAGGTTTTCAGATGTTGTATAATGTCCTCCAGGTTTTTATGGTTGATCATATGAAATTGTGTGATATTGGAATTTGTTTTGCCTGGACAGTGTGGCAACACATATCCCTTACTTGATATGGAGGCACTGACAGTTAGTCTAATTTTCTGAATTGTGTCTTCAAAAAAGGAGGCAAAATCATTGCAGGCCTTGGTAGATAAAAGTTCAGATGCTACTGGTACTGGAGGGTTTGTTAACCTATCAACAGTAGCAAACAGAGCATGTGAATTATTATTGTTTCTGGCGATAATGTCAGAGAAGAAGGACCACCTAGCATTCCTCAGTTCCAAATTATAAATGTGAAGTCTTTCTTTGTAGGTGTTATAGTGGACCTGGAGATTAGTTTTTCGCCACCTACGTTCAGCTTTTTCTATTCTTACCCGTATGACATTTCTCAAAGGAGATCTTTTCTTACTACAGACAGCTTTGACCTTAGTGGGAGCAATGGCATCAATAACATTTGTAATTTTAAAATTGAAATTATCTATAAGCTCATTGACTGAGACCCCAGTGAGGGCGGGTGTGGAGGAGAAAAGCTGAATGAAAGTTTCACTGGTGTTTTCAGTGATATACCGTTTTCTGATTACCTTAGTTTGGACACTTTTGGGCACCGAGATAGTGCCGTTTAAGAAAACACATGAATGATCAGAGAGAGCAACATCAGTCACCACAACCTTGGAAATGTTCAAACCCTTGGAGATAATCAAGTCCAGAGTGTGACCCTTGTTGTGCGTGGGTTCCGTCACATGCTGAGTCAGTCCATAGTTCTCAAAAACACAACACAGTTCTTTGGTCCCTCTATCCTGCAGGTTGTCCACATGGATGTTAAAATCACCATCAATAATTACACAGTCAAAGTTAATACAGATTATAGATAGCAGTTCAGTAAAGTCATCGAAGAAAGCTGCACAGTATTTCGGTGGTCTGTAGATATTTAGAAATATGGCTCGGACTTTAGCTGAAGAGTCACATATTCAAAAGAAGCAAAATTTCCATAAGATATTTGAGTACAATGGAATGAGTCATTATACAAAATGGCTACTCCACCTCCTTTCTTATTCACTCTATGCTCACTCATAAAACTGAAGTTAGGGGGAGTTGACTCAATGAGAACAGCACCACTGTTATTATGTTCCAACCAGGTTTCAGTTAAAAACATAAAATCAAGATTGTGCTTAATAATAAAATAATAATAATTAGCGTAATAGCGTAATAGCCAGGCCGTATTCTTTTTTTCAAGGTATTGAGAAATTACGTTTTCTTTTTGGAACATCTTTGTGCTATTGGGATTATGCCTCAAAAAGTGAAAATCGGATTTAATGAGTTTGTAGTCGAAAAAAAAAGAATAGCTGTGTGCAAGGATTGCAACTCCAAAATTACGGACACGACAAACACAACGTCCAACTTTATCCGTCATTTCAAGCAACACAAACAATGGTAATGTCATGTGAATGTATCTTTTAGCTAACGTTAATTTTTTCTATGACTTGACTTGTGACTTGCTTGATTTATAGCAGTGACTCAACTTGACTTGCTTGGTTCTCACCACAGTGACTTGAGACTTGCTTGCGACTTGAAGATTAAGACTTCAGACTTGCTTTTGACTTGCACATGTGTGACTTACTCCCACCTCTGGTACTTGTACTTGAGTAAAGGATCTGAATACCTCTTCCACCACTGGCGACTTGTGTCCGAGTCTCAAACTCGAGTCCCCATATCGAGTTGGATACTCTTCAGACATTCCAGCTATTCAAATGTCAAAATAAAATTTTGTTGATTTCAATTTTAATGAAATAATGTTTCTTAAATTCAACAGAAAATAAAAAAACCAATTTCTGTTATTTGGTTATGACAAAGGAGGAAATTGATAAAACTTGTTGTACTCCCATTGGAAATGTCTAGTTTGATACAACTTATCAACGCACACCCCTTTCCCACTGATAAAGTTGGAATTAAATGTTCTTAGTTTCTCAGAAACTAGGCATTTCTTATCACTTCTCATCCCCCCTTTGGGCAAGATCTGCCCAGACTTTAATACAAAAGAAACCATTTGCATGTCATTTTCATATTCAATCTGAGAGAGTTAAAGGGCTTATCCCTTGCGGCAGACAAATGTCATGAAAAGGAACAGATCCAGCACAAATGAAATAACAGCAGAAGCTATAATATATATATCATCTGTACATCTAATGCGTAACACTCAGGGTGCAGCATGACAGAGTGGTTACCTCAAACATCCTTATGCTTCTTGCACTGAGAAAGTCAAATACAGCGAGCTCCTTGCTTGCTATGGTGGAGCGAGCAGTGTCATCAACGCTACAAGACACCATTGCCTTTAACATGTTCCATTGTGGGGATAATGCTTTCAGACCATTTCAATGGATTGCTGGGGTACCGTTTTAGCTGAGTGTGCAGGATGAGGGATGAGGCTGGGAGCTGAGAAGGCGTCTTGAAAAATAACACAAAATGCAGCATCTCCTCTCTGCAGTCAAGGGGAACAGGCGAAAAAAAAAGGAGGGAGGAGAATACAAACAAAAACACACTCACTGTACAGTGCTAACTATACATATATACATATATATCTGTCAAATTATCCTTCAGCTCCCCATGGCCCCATATTTAGTCAAATATGTGTGGAGGACAACATAAAACATTCCAGCTGAAAGGATATTGTAATATTTCAAACACAGTCTGAACCTTGATTCCCCTCCTCCCCTCTGTCTCTGCTCTTCTAGTTCTCTCCTCCCTTTTCTCTTTCTCCATCTGTCCCTGCAGGTAGGGCAATACATGCTACGCCCAGGGGTTAAAGGAAAACTTATCCAGTCATTAAAACACTGAAGTGCTATTGGCAATGAGCTTAATCACTCAGTGAAACATTCGGGTGCAGTAAAACATCCTGCGTGGACGCCCTCCAGCCAACTAGTTTGATTTATGACTTTATTCCCCCATCGTATGGCATCTGTAGGGGGACAGCTAGTAGGAGGTTAGCTATGGACGACCCTGACAAACAGATGCGTAACATTGCGTGTCTCAGCAGTACTTCACTAGCTCTTCACTGCTAGCATTTAAGTTGTTAGGCTTCACGGGCAAGCTCTGGTCCTCTCTGTGCTTTTTATTTTCCAGCAGCAGCCAACATCACCAGCATCGAACAGAATGAGAAACATGAAGGGGGCTTTTGTATGTGTTAAGTGTGCAGGTGAATGCACGCTTGTGTGCAGCACTGTGTAGGTGGACAGAGGATGTGACAGGCAAATCTATGTGGCCATGCATCGGGAGTACTAAGGACTGTGTTTGTGTCCATCCGATTATGCATGTGTGTTCCAAAACTATCCTGTTTGTCCTTTGTGCGGTGGTGGGGAAATGCCATTTCTCCTTTGTTTGGGAATGTTTTGAATTTGATCAGTCACATGAATCTATTCAAAGTCATATCTGCATGCTGACCTTATAATGGAGGTGGTTGCCCAGCAATTACATGCCTTGCCTTCTTTCTGGCTGAACAAAGAGAAACAAGCTTTGTGTTTTAAAAAAACGGATGAGCAGTGAAAAGGTGCTCAGCCCCTATTTTACCATATCTAGCTGAAAAGCTGACTGAACAGGGATTTATCACATTTTTGCAGAGACTCACACATGCACTTAGACACAAAATTATACACATGCATACAGTACATCTGCAGGCGGATACACAAGCACTCACATGCATTCCCAGGCTGCTGTCCTCTGTTTAAGCTGATTGATTTGCTACTTTTAAAAGATTCCATTTCCGAGTGTACAACTGCAGGCAAACAAATTGGGGGTTCATTATCTCAAGTGTGGACATTATGCCAGTATTTGGTCAGGATGTTGCAATTTGAGAACGGCTGTTGCAACACAAAAGCATTTTTGTACTGAGCCGGGTACATGAACCAAAGTTGTTTGTATTTAATTACTTACTACTTTGATAGCATACTATGAACATGTTAGGCATTCAAAAAGAAGGCACAGCTTAAGATATTAAACATACGCCAGTGTTGGTATTTTGTAAGACTGTAAAAAAACATCCTGAGCGGCCTCCCTAGTGACAGATTTCCCAACAAATCTCTGATTGCTGTTTTTGATTACTTTAACTCTCAAGCTTACTGACGAAGCAAAAAGACTGGCTCTCCTTTTCTTTTTTACTCCATCCTTCCTCGATCCCACTCCGCACTCCCTCGGTTGCCAAAGATTGGGCAGGGGACCAAGAAGTTGACTTAGAGTTGTCTGTCTGCTAGCTGGCTTCTTGCTGGGACTGCAGTGAAAAACAAATGACTTTATATCTCTGTCCCTGCAGGAAATGCCATTCAGGCCTTTGGTTACGGGATAGACATGCAGAACAAAAATGTGTCTGTCCCTGTTCCCTCTGCAACGACCAAGACAGGGACGGATTGGCCGGCGGGCACCTCAGAACCGCCCTTTGTCTCCATCTCAAAGGTAATAGGTTTGCATTGGTTGTTTCACTGCTTATTGCAAATGCTGCATTTATTTGCAAAATTATTTTTGTGGCAGCACAAATATATCCACACATTTTCAGCGGTTTCCGGTAACGTCCTTGCTTGCATACATTTGCTAAAATGGACCACAGAAACACTCCTCCACTCTGCTTCCATGAAAGGAGGATTTTGTACAGAGGCAAAATCATAAAGCTCGCACCATTCACATTCACATCACATTCAATCTCTGTGCTTGTTAAAGCAATTGGCACATCAGACGCTTTATAATAAGACAGTTTATGCTACACCCAAGATGATGACATATGGTTGAAATATTCTATTTCTCTCTCACACAATGACATAGTGAAATAAGTGGGGGGGGGGGGTTAATCTGGATTAGAGGTTGTAAAATACTGGCCCAGGGCCTGTTCTCGGCTCAATGCCGTCGACTCTGAAGACTGCAGTCAGATCGGCTATAACTGGGTTTTCGGAGCAGAAAAACATCAGTCTTCGCTGTGCTGCAAGAATGCACGTGTGTTTGTCTTTTAATAGAACTATATTTCATTTTCTCTTAAAATAAAATGTGAAATGACAGGACCATATTGTCCATCAAAGACCCCCCCCCCCCCCTCTCTCTCTCTCTCTGTCTCTTGAACAGGACAGAAATATTTCACTGCACTTTGGGCAAAGGAGAGGTTTTTCTTTCTTTTTTTATCTAGCTGTTGATTAGTTTTCAAGATGAAATATTATTCAGCTTTACACATGTATTTTAGATGTGCTGTGCAGCCTTCTAGTGTAAGACTAATGATGTATTTCACCTTTGCAGGAGACCCCCTTACTTACCAAGCTTGGCTGAATTAGTAGTAGTATAAAACTGTACTTTGTAAAACATTCATCTTCTGCCGCTGCTGCTGCTGTTGTTGATGTTATTGTAAATGTCCTTTTTCAGTGACTATTATAGATTTACACAAAATCCAAGCAACACGCAGTGTTTATGAATGCAAATGTGCGTGCTGAATGAATGCCTCCCATTAAGACATCTATTTTGAGCAGTTCCAAGGGCTTTCACAGCCATTAAATGGTCACACCGCAGTATTGTCCTTTACGCAGAAACCCGCATTGTTGTGAAGACAGCAAATTAAAACCTTAAAAATGTTGCGAAGAGGAGAATTAATGAACAAGCACCACTGATAACAATAACAGTGTGTATGTTTGGGAAAAGTATTGAGAGAGACAGAAAGAGAGAGAGAGAGAGAGAGAGAGAGAGAGAGAGAGAGAGAGAGAGAGAGATTGGATGGCAGGGAGGGGATGGATGGTGGATTTCTCCAAAGGTTCTGTGTGTGTGTGTGTGTGTGTGTGTGTGTGTGTGTGTGTGTGTGTGTGTGTGTGTGTGTGTGTGTGTGTTTGTGCGTGCGTGCGTGCGCGTGCGTGCGTGCGTGTGTGTGTGTGTGTCAGTATTAATGCAGCTCTCTGTGCCTGTCTCACTGCAGCGTGGTGTTTAATTTATTGTAAAAATGGTAATTAGGAAACAATAAGACGTGTGATTACTCAAGCAGGAAGTTTATAATTAGAGAGGGAGGTGGTAGGGACATTTTGGGCTGCCCTGCACTCTCAGACAACTATGCCTGGCAATTAAAACTTGTCAAACTTCCATGGCAGATAAATTGGGGGAGTGTTGTTATGGTATGAGTCCTCTTGGCAGTAGACTGACTGTCCGTCTAAGGCTAAAAATCTGACGGCGAGACCCCACACTGGTATGCACACACGTGCATGCACACATGTAAAAATAGCATGTGTAACAGATAGCGCTGGCATGTGTAACAGATCAACACTTTTTAGGCACCTATGGAATTGCCTCTAAAGTATTGAGTATCGATAGTTTAAGACCGACGCAGTTGTCAATTTCACGTCCTGCGCCCGTGTCATTTAAATAGCAAATGCACCTGCGCCCATCTTTGCGTCCATGGGCATGCTGGTCTTACAGGGAGGTGTGTTCAGGTGCATTCTGGGCGTGCTAGTCTTACAGGGTGGTGTGTTCAGGTGCATTCTGGGCGTATTGCTATCTTGAGGCAGCGGGAAGTGATCGCGCCATTGACCAACAAAAACCTGGTCTAAAGTCAATAATGCAGCAATTCATTGTTATTTTAACAGCAAATTAGTAAAATGCGCCTAGGCTCGTGCAAAGCATGCACACACTATGCGTGTTACACACGCACAGCACACACAGCACACTCACATGCAGAAGATTACTAATAAAAATATTACAGTGCAAATTCTCCATCATAACAGCAATGCTCCAAGGTCCAAACGCGCCTGGCTTTTAAAGGGAATGGGAGATGACTCTCTGATTGGTTTATTGCATGTTACGCCCAAAACACACCTCTGATTAATGAAGACACTAAGTACAACCCTAGCAAAAGTGGATTTGGACACGCCCTAAACGCACCTGCGCCAGGCGCTTCACGCTAAAATAGGGCCCTAAAGGCCTATTTATCAACTTCAATATACAATGGAATATAATCTCAAAATGAACTAGCACAATGTGGGGTCAACACAGCGCTTTCAAGCTGGGGAGCAGTGTTCACTTTGCTGGCAAAAACAAAATACTCTCACCCAGGAAACGCTCGTTCGTTCCTCATGATTGTTTTAATCCAAACCACGATCTTTTTCCTAAACTACCCTTGTTTTAATTACTAAACTTAACTGTCAGTGCCACATGACGCTCCCTTTTTCTGACATAACTCAACTACCACGGCCCCTGATAGGACCGTCATCTGGCGGTGCCTGTAGTCGGCTCACAGTCACCTATTGGCGGCAAAACAACTGGCTCTGGTAGCCGGCGTCCCGGAGCTCTGTAGCGGCTAAATACAACCAGCAACTGCTGCTCAGATTTTATTTTTCAATCGCACTATAGACTATTCACGTTACAGCGCTTTACTTAGTTGAAAATAGGCTATTTCTAGGCCAGGTCAACGTTTTTTTAAACCAAGGACCCCTTACTTAAAGAGAGACAAAGCAGGGACCCCCTATTACATATGTTGTATAAAATGAAGTTGCATAATAAACTGGGCCTACAATAAAGTGTACAACTTTTATACATACATTTTTAGTACATATAATACTAAGCTATTAAAAACATAACTGTCGGCATGATTTTTTTTTATGTGGCACAGTGAATCCTCAGGATTAACTGTATCTGTGGATGGCTACATGAGTGACTATACCTTACGGATGGATGGATGGATGGATGGATGGATAAACGATCATGACATCAAGGGATAACCTGTTATATGAAGCAGAGTATGAGCATCGGAGAATCTGCGGTCCGTGACTAGCAGCCTGTTCATGTCAGTCATACTGCTCTTATAGTGTATGGAGTATTTTCTGCTAACTTAGATGCATAATTACTCAAAATGTCACTGCCAGTGGTTGTGGGCTTTATCCCATGCTCAGTGAGTAAACATGTGGGCTGAAGCTCGGTCCTCTGAGCATTGTAAGTCAGAGGGGTAGCCATCACAAGTCCTGCTTTGTTTATATGGAGAACAACAATATTTCCCCCCATATACTGACATGTTTCTGTTACTGTAAGTTTGATGATGGAAATTGTAAACCCATAATCATTTCTTTCTTATATTCACAAGGTTGGTGTCTCACAGATTTTGTGTGTCTTTTGTAAGATTGATTTGAATTTGAATGTCCTCGCTTAACAGATTGTTGAACAAGGAATTGTTTTAATAGAACTGTTCATTCTAACTGCATTTCAAGTTTAATCCTAAAGTTTCGTTGTCGGGTGAAAACTTTGTATGTCCAAAACTGTTTTTCAGGAAATGAAAGCGATTCGAAAACATTTGATTGAGCTACTTACCTCAGAGGAAATTGCCTCGTCACTGTTTAAATACACTACAGACGTAAAGGGTGACCAATAGCACTTATTTATGAATAAAAAAAATATAGAGAGGTGTCTGCCCTGCAGCGATGAAATGTACAACAAACCAACCTCTGTATGTGTGACCCTCTCCACCCTGGGAAGCTGGTGCTCTCTGTGTTCCCACACTGTCACTGCCATGTGTTGTTTTTCAGCTCAATCCAATGGAATTGATTGTGGACCCAAACTACTTGCCATAGGGTTACTCAATTACTTGCCTCAGGAGACGCAGCCCTATTGCACTGTAAATTTGACAATGTGCTGATCGATAATGAAAGCACTCTCTGTTACATGTGTATTAACCGCCATGTGGGATACTTTCTTATCAACTGTTTACAATAAATACTCATGCCTGTTTTGCATCATCTCTCTCTCTGTCTCTCTGTGTGCATGTGTTAAAGCATCAGGAAATGAGTTTGTGTTTTGACATTGTCTGTATTCCGTCACGGTGCATGCATTTGTATTCATATGTTTGTGCATTTGGCCGCGTGTGTATGTGTGTGTGTGTGTGTGTGTGTGTGTGTGTGTGTGTGTGTGTGTGTGTGTGTGTGTGTGTGTGTGTGTGTGTGTGTGTGTGTGTGTGTGTGTGTGTGCGCGCCTTCTCACAAGCCTGAGTGTATGTGTGGATATTGGCTGCAGCCGGAGATCTGGACTCATGTCAACAGGCTGCTGCCACACATCACTGCCCTTGCTAATTAATTGGCTTTTAGTCGCGGATGTGTTTGGTGCATTGTCAAGCTACCCAAAGCTCCCCCCCCCCCCTTTTTTGGCAACTGTCATTTAACCATTTCTTTGTAGAGAGTGAATGCACAAGCCCAGGTACTGTGATAACTGCAGCTATTTTGGATACCCCTCCTTTCCCTACCTAACTCTCCCTTCTTCCTTCTTTCCATTAACAGGAAAAGAAATATGCCTGTCCTGTTAATATAATCCAACACAATTTTCTTGTTTCATTTTTTTTTTCATTTTTCATTCTAGTTCATATGTTGCCTTGTTATGTTGTAAGATGAGGTGCTGTTAGACAACATCAGAGTAGATGTTTTTTCTGGTGTACAGGGAAATGGACCAAAGTGCAATCTCTGCAAAGGTTACATTGGTGAAGATGAGTTGAGGAGGAGGAGCAGGAGGAGGAGCAGGAGGAGGAGGAGCAGGAGGAGGAGGACGAGGAGGAGGAGGAGGAAATGTTTCATGTTCCTTATGATTTTTCTCTGTATTGCTGTGCTGGACTGAAAATGGTGCCTCCACAAATTGAGCGAGACTACTTTAACTTTGAGGCAAATGGTTATGCTATGTGTTACAAGAATCCGAGAAAATTGAAAAACTATTCAAAATGCTAACAATTTCATGGGAAAGCACATAATAAGGCAATTGCAGTGTAGATATAACAGTGGAACTCCGGAGGCCATGGGGTTTAATATCTGGACTGATGTGTTCCCTGAACAGTGTAGCAAACTGCATTTCTTTCTCCCTGTTACACTCTGCGCATACGTTTATTTTCTCTTGTGCATAAGAAAAAACACTGGAGGGTTTTGATTGTGCACAGTCAAATGCCATACAAGGGGTCTTGCAAGTGTTTTGTCCGGCCTCTGCTTGCTGTAATTTATGCTTTATTGGGAGAAATCCACAGCTGCTGCTGCCTTCTGTAATGTAGTGTTTGGCTTCGTAGCATGTTTTTCTTGTGAATAAAGTCTGTAATGATAGCTTTAAAATCTTGTTACAGCTTAACACAGACTTGCTGGCACAACCTAAAAGAGTTTAAGAAAAAAGAAGCTTTCCTTTGTTGCCGACTTGTTTCAGAAGCGGAGAGCATACTAAGCAGCAGGGGCTTGAAATATACTTCACATATCAAAACATTTGGTGGATCAAACTGTTAATGTCCGTGCCATGGATCCATGTAATGTCTGACTCTTACTCTGACTTTCCGTATTTTTGTTTTCCCTTCTTCCCCTCACCTCCCATCTGTCTCCCTCTGCTCCTCTCTCCTCATCAAATGCCAGAACAAGGAAGCAGCACGAGTGTCTGAGTCATGTCTAACCTTTACACGTCTCTCTCCCTCTGTGTCCCTCTATCTGCCCAGTATCCTGAACCAAGAGATGGTGGCCTGGGCAAAACCAGGGGCTTGCCAGAGGATCACTCTGCCTGTCTGTGTGCCAACGTCTGGGCTCTGCTTCCCGGCCTGGCTTTGGCTCTGGTCCTGGCCCAGCATGCCTTATAGAAGTGCCAGGAAGAGAAAAAAGAGGTCATCCACCCACAAGCTGATCCCAAAAGCAGAAGGTGTTGTTTCTGAGACTGATATTAAGAAAAGGATGCATCTCCGGGCAGTTGACATAGATGGCATTTATGAAAGAGGGAAAAAAAAGGAAAAAAGGGGTGGAAAATATTGAAATTTTACAATTGTGAATTTGTTGTTCATTTGATGTATTGCTAGTGCAGAACATGACTGTGATGAAGTACGCTGCTTTACAAAGGACCCTTGGTAGGAGAGGCCATGAAGGCCGTTCTCTGGGAACGACTCCCCCTCAGACACAAAATCCCTGAAAGACTGGAGCTGATTATTTCAAAGACTTCTGCACTTTTCTCACCAAAGGAGGGAGAGAGGGAATGAACAACATAATTAAAAGAAGACAGGATTGACAGAAAAGAAATTGTTGCAGAGGGAAAAGGAATGAGCAAGAGGAAAATGGGGTAGAGTTTGAGAGCGAAAGAAGAATGAGAGAGAGAGAGAGAGAGAGAGAGACATATTTCTGCTATCAGTCACACTTTTTTTGTCTTGAATTGGTTCTCGACTTAATCTTCTCTTGGATGAACAGACCACAAATTAATGGGCGGGGACGGGGGGATGATTACATTCTGTCTCTTCAACACTAGTGTAAACTCTAAACTGTAAAGCCTACTCAGTGTTCTAAGTGTTGGTATAGTATCCGTGACCATAATCAATCTACCGTAACAGCTCTTTCATTTGGGTGCTACAGTACAGTAATTTTTCAGCAGGCGGCGAAAAAGATCTAAAGACGGCGACGTAACCCGTTAACGGTCCTTTGGTCATTTGAGATGTTGTTGTTAATGACTGTGGGTGTGCGCCATACGTCCACCTGCACATGTGTATATTTCTGTCTCTATGTATATAAACAACACGTTTCTTTCATTCAACCAAATGATATCTACAGTACCTTGAATGGACATTACTGTACGCTGCAATGGCTCTGTATCAGTACTAACGGAAGGCCTTCATTATCTGCGTTTATATCTGTCTATTAAGGTTTAATCACAAAGAATGTATACAGGGATGAGATTAAACGAGCTCAAACTGCTTGTCAAGCCCTAAGCTGTGTTCACTGAGTTTGTGTGGGCAATTATTATGATGTGTGTGCGTCTATGTTTCCATACAGAAGAAAAAGTAGCTTATAAGGAGCAGTTTCAATTGCCAGTGTGGGGGTTCGTTCTGCCCCCTCAGAGAGCCGATGTTATGATGCATGGTGTAATTACCTGCAGGGTTTTTAGAGAGTCAGTGCAGCCACCAGTTCAATCAGGAGAGACTTTGTTTGCAGATATGCAAAAGAACAATATTTATTATACAACTGCATGACAAAAAAGTATGAGTCTTTTGGAGATTATACTCCATCCAAATTAATATTTTTAAAGGGGTAGAGAATAGGAAACATATCCCCCGATGGAGTCTAGACACTGGTGGCGGAGGAGAAGAGACCGGGGACCAGACCGGGGACCAGACCGGGGACCAGACCGGGGACCAGACCGGGGACCAGACCGGCGAGGCAACGGAGCGACCAGCCGGGAGAATCATGAAGACTGGAGCAGGCGGGGGAGGTGGAGGGTCGAGCGCTTTTCCTGCAACGAAAACTGAACAGCACAGGGAGAACATATTTAAGCAGAGCTGTAGTGCTGTGATTGGTCCTTGACTTCCGTGGTCATGTGTGATTGGTTCAAGTGAAAGTATGGCTTCTAAACAGCTGATTTGATTTACGGAGAAAGAGTACTGATTGGGTTAACGACGTCTTCCTGAAAGAATTTGCGCTGTGCTTCATTTTGTTTTTTTAAAGAGCTTGTGACCCTTTTAACTTTATTGTTCTTCTTTTCATAGAATATTTAAAGGTCCAACATATTGGGTATTCAAAAAATACTATATTTACTGAAAAAGATTGAAAAAATGTCCTTTAGGAGGTCAATTTTTATATGACATTGCCTTCAAAACAATGTAGTTTGGAAAATGCAGTGTCAACTTAAAGGAATAATTCGACATCATGGAGAAAAAGAAGCATATTCCACTTTCTTTCCGAGAGTTAGATGGGGAGATCGCTACCCCTCTCATATCTATACGGAATATTAACCTTTGGACTAGTCTCGTATTGCCAGACCTTCCTCCACAGCGCTGCGGAGGAGGGCCTGGCTAAGACACACAACATTCCAGAATGGGAGAAAAACGGCTCCGGTTTATTGGCGTTTCATTAAACCAATTACAATCGTCATGGGCGGCGCTAAGCCACAGACACAATGACGGTGCCTCTGCAAAATAGCCTCCAGAACACGTGTACGTTCAAAAGTAGTTTTAGTCGTGCAACAGAAAACTCTGATTGGACAGATAGTCTAGCTAGCTGTCTGGATTTACCCTGCAGAGATCTGAGGAGCAGTTAACCAGAGTCCTCACAAATCCACCGGAGGTTAAAACGGAAACACAAAGAAAGCGGAAGGTAACGGACATCCGGCCGTAATGAAAGACACCTGGCGGAATTTTCGGCGGCCCCTCACAATCCCGGAAGTAGTACATCGTGGATATAGACTACCTTTGGACACAGCCTGTTTGTGCTAAGCTAACTGGCTGCCGGCTTCATATTTAGAGCAAAAACATGAAAGTGGTATCAATCTTCTGCAGCAGTTTTATACTAACTTTGGACAAAAATGTACTTTTTAATGGATCAGTTCAGATTTCTGTAATCACTCGTCCTGTCCACACGTGATGTGATCCCGTCTTAGAGAGGACAGTCCTTGCATCACTAGGGCTGTGGATTTTGTCCCCTATGTTATGCTAGTAGGATAACGTATCTTTAGCTTTATTTCGAACAATTTAAAAATTAATAAAAGAAAAAAAATGCAACATACCACACAATAGACCCGTTTGAAAAGGGAAGAAGCCTAGGCTTGTCAAGTCCTACCCCAGGTCTTTACCAAAGACAAGTGCACAATCCAATAAGATAAACTTTTGAAATAATACAAAAATATTACTCCAATTTATGTACTTATCATGGTCGACAGAGATCAATACTTTTATCAATGTACATATGGAAATGTGAGTGTCGTATTAAAAATGTTAACCTATTCCTTCAAAAAACCTAAACTTCTGACTGAATCATTTCGCACAGGCACATTTGTAGCAAGATGTATTTTTGTATGTTTATACATACATAATTTTGTCCTTGAGTGTTGACTGTTCCCGACGCACAATCCCTGTTTCCACCAAAATGTTTATGTCTTCAGGCGGCACATCAAGTATAGTGTTGTGCCACATAAGTGCATGCTACTGAACCAAACAGCTTTATGTCAGCAGCTGATGAAGAAAAACGGTTTACAATCTGTCACGGGAGCAGATGTAAAATTAAACTCTGGTCAATATGTTATTGTTAACTGTAGTTGTATCGCATACAGCGCGGTCAGGTCTGGCAGAAATTACAGTGATTTCTTAAACTGGTGTGTTTACTGCTCTGGGCTTCTGAGAATCCAAAATGACTTGAATATGACACTTGAATATGTATAATTTGTCACCATGAGCTCCACATTCAACACATTTGAACAGTGACACCGTGTTTGATGTTTTGGCTTGCTCAGTCTTGTTATCATTTTGGATGTCAAAAGGTATGGTGATTCTATGAGTTGCAAATTACAGACAGTTCCATTTAAGGGATTTTGAACCAGTCTCATCACAACAAATAATCACGCATGTGTAACAGTCAAAATTTCAAACTACCAAAGTGTTTTAAAAGATAAAGTGATACACAATACATAAGTAATTTGTGCTTTCAGACAGAAGTAGTAAGCATCTCTTCTTCTTTTTTTATCAAATATTGTTCCTGGCAATGCTGAAGAGTCCTTTTGAATCCTAATGTACCACTGTAAAAGCTTACCAGCTGCTCTTAATTAAGGTAGAGAATACATGGTTTACAGATATTGTTTTCTAAATAAGGTTGTGCAACGCAGTTCAATTTAAACTAATCTATCAGATCATCTATCTAAAACATATCTGCCACGTCAACAGTAAAAGTCAGACAGTGTTTGAGAATCAAAAAGCAAGGGATTCTTATCCTTCATCAACATTCAACAATTTTAGAGGGAGACATCCATCAAAGATGAAGCAGAGTTGCCAATTACCTTGCCTCA
This sequence comes from Gymnocephalus cernua, assembly GCA_023631565.1. NCBI lineage: Eukaryota > Metazoa > Chordata > Actinopteri > Perciformes > Percidae > Gymnocephalus > Gymnocephalus cernua. The sequence goes on along the minus strand of CM042425.1, from coordinate 3,021,621 downwards.
GTGGTCCATAATGCAATACAGCCAGTGCAGACCCCATCACAGACTCTTTTCTCCAACACAGACGCAGGTCCTCTTTATAGCAGGGAGACATTGTTTTTTACATGCTTACATTTTCATATTACATTACAAATATAGTATATTTTGGCAAAATGAGTGTGAGTCCAGGTAGACACTTATAGTACCTGCAGTCAATTACACCTCTATGTATTTTGCATTTTCCCTGTATAATTTAGAGTCTACAGCAGGATTATATTATTGGGAGAAAGGTAAATTGCAGACAGACTGCAGCATTTGTACCTGGATGATAACAAGGATCTGGTAATGTTTGTGGGTTGTGTACTGTGAGAAGTCACTGACTAACACTTCATGTTCAATCCTTTTGACAACATAAAATGTTTTTTTTTGGCTTTCACTTGATGTGTGGAACCAAATAGAGTTCTTCATGCCTCCACAGCGTGCCGTAAATGTAAATCACAGTGTTTGCCTGTTAGCAGTATATTCTGTTTCATAAATGCAACATGAAAGTGAACTTCTGCCCTGCTGTGTATATTTTACAATCTGCTCTATCAGAGAATTTACAGCTAAAAAACTCCCTGGGCTTCCTGTTTACGCAGCTGTCACCAGAACAATGCTGTATATACCTCCCTACCTATTAATCAAACTTTGATTTGGTCAGTTTGTTGCTTACTTTTCAGAAAAATTGATGACTCACTGTGAATGATTATATAGTCCGCTTCCCGTAAAAAGCCAATCAAAACTGGCAGATAAATTAAGGGTTTTGACATGTAGAAAATGCAAATAAACTGATCAAAATTCAATCCTCCCCTCTCTTCATTTCCCCCTCCCTGGAGTGGGTCGGCGTTTGGGGTGAAAAAGGCAGCAGATCAGCAGTTTCTACACAGTTTAAGAGAATGTATATGCAGGAGACCTACACAACACACAACCCACAATTTAGAAATGTATCAGAGTTGGGTTTTTGGCAGATATTACCGGTGCGGGAGTGCAGAGATGGGACAGCTTGATAAAAGGCAGAATAAAGTGCTTTTATAGAGGAGAAAAGTGAACGGTGGCAGCTGGGTTTGCATGTTAGATGTTAAGCCTATGATACGGTTATCTGTCTGCATGATCATAATTTAAGCTACTGAGACAGAAATGGGCAACTAGCGTCTATGCAACAAAGTGCTCAGCTGCACAACTTTAAAGAGCAAACCAGTTGCAGTTGAAACTTTGACCATCTCACTGTGTGTTTTTACTTCTTCAAAGTTAATTGGATTAACTTAAATTGTCTCTGGGTGTGAATGCATGCGTACACAAAGCTGTGTGCATGTGGATATGATTGGGAAAGAGTGAAAAATCTTGAAAAGGAAAATTTGCTAGGAGAGCGATTTTCTTTTCTTTTTTTCAAAAGGAATCCTGTTTCTTCTCTTTGCAGGCGGGTAGAAGTGGAGAAGAGGAGGAAGCAGGTAGCGGAGGGGTTTTGGGGGCACGGGAATAAGAAAGCGGCAGGTAGCTGTACATTTCACAGTTGATTAATGAGTCAGTGGGATGATGTCTCTTATCAACACTCTGCACATGGCGGCTAGAGAAGAAAGGTTTACTGGGGCTAGGAATGCTCCAATCATAGACGGCTCCCATTGCCATCCCATCATTCCTTTCTGTGCTCACCCACCTGTTTTTGTTGGGCTCTCTTATTCTCTTCTCCACAGCAGTATGTAGCTGATGCAATTGAACCCTTTACCCAGTGTTAGGTAACATGCCAATGAGTTCTGTCTGAAAAATGAGTGATACATCTGCTACTGTGCAGTTCACAGTGTGTATCCGAGTCTTTGTTTGGAGATTACCACACATACTGATGTAAACGCTTGTAATAAGTTGTTAATGTGGCTTATGTCATCATGCAAGAAAAAAGTATAGTCAGCCTGCTGACAGCTGAAAAAGATCCTCCAGTAAAATATTTTGGTAATAGTTACAGATGTGTTTGGAAATATATCACTTTCACGCATGACAGAACTGGATGTTTGATATAAACTCCTGTTTATCAAGTTTGACACGCAGCCCGGATGTGATGATCCTTGATAAATATGTATGGCACGCACTTATGGCTCTCAAAACCAGTGCAACACGAGCTGAGAATGATAGTCATTTCAATGCCTGGGCAGAAAAATCCAGCCACAGCATGTATCCAAATGCACTGTGAACATAAATCGCAGGGCATAAAAAATGAGAAAAGAAAGAGCAGCAGACAGATAAATTCAAAGCAATGGAGTGCTTGTACTATTGTGTGTAGTATATATACTATATATGTCCTTGAGCGATAAAATATTACTTTAATGCCAGCAAAAAATGTTTGTCACGGGCCGTAAGCCAAATAATTGTCTTGATGCTTTCATTTGTTCCACTAAAGGAGTTAATATTTTACTATGATGTGAGAAATCATTTCTGGTTGATTGATTTGCAATACGGTGTGAATGGTTGTAGGGAATTAAAGTGATTAGAGAAACATGGATGCAACACCAGAGAGTCTTTTTTTCTGAATGGAAAGCTTTTTTGCCTTTCTTAGATGAATTAGAGAATACAGAGATGGGAACATAAAAAATGTGAAAGCGGCTCTGTTGCGTTTAAACCAAACATCAAAGTGACATGGTATCGGTGAAGCCAACAAATTCTTTACTCAGAAGTTTGCATTTTACTCTAGGATAAGGAAGATTAACACCTGATACTAAAAGCTGATTTATACTTCTGCGTAAAATCTACACTGTTGCTATGTGTGTAGGTACATGAAGACACAAATCTACGCCGTAGCCTGACGTCACCTCTCGAAAAATGTAACTACACGTCGTGGCGACACACGTCTCTCGGCCGTGTCTTGGTAGCGTTGCATTTCCCCCGACTCATTTCCTGGTTCTCCTTCTCCATAAACAACATGAAATCAAGGAGAGGGTTAACTTTTCCTGCTACAGATTTCCCACCGTGGTCAGAAAGAACAGGGGAGACACTTTGTTTCTCTCACTATGACTCTAGAGTCGCTACTTGCTCCAAAGCTAATCGCCGTCACTCTCTCACTACCTCCTCGCTCTAAAACACACACACACACACACATGCCGGCTGGACGCACACACCAGCGCACAAGTATAAACATCAGGCCACTTACGTAGGCTATGACGAAAGCTCTGCATGGAGCCTCCGCAGAACAATAAAACAGCCTTAAACATTAAAAAGAACATATACACTGTATCGAGTCTTTATCAGGCAACGTGGGATGCTTTCTTTTGATTCACTTTGCTACTCTGACACTACAGTTGTTTTTAAGGAGAGACACTGCAGATGAATACAGACATATTTTAGATAGCACCATGACACTTCCCCAGTTGATTACTTACCTTATTACAATTATTGTTTGTATTAGTTGCAAATTAGGCTTTATGTACTGCTAATGTTTGGTGAACTTAAGAGAAATTTACAGGAGCAAATAGACAAAGTGTAGTAAAATAAACACCTGAATGTATATTTTGGATGCTTTATTTCCAATAGTCTGAAAGAAGCAAAATAGCCCAAAAACTCCAAATTGAAAAATGATTCAATTTGGATTAATGATGGATTTTGGAATTCCAGCATGCAACTGTGTTGCATTGCAAATGAAATACTCATCAAATAAAAAAGTTGGCCAAAAGCAAGTGGTGGCAGTTCCAGATGACAGTGAGAAATAATTGAAAAATGTGAAGTTCAATACCCTAAGTTCATGCAACCCAAGTGGTGGCTGTGCACAAATATTTCTGCCTCTCCAGTGGATTTCCTATCATACAAGACAAATATAATAATCATTATAAATGACACATCTGCGATGCAACCTTTTTAGTTTGTTTTTACATTACATCAAGCCTGAAAAGCCTTTTATATGTGAAATATTTTGGCCTAGTCGACACCTGTCCATGTCACAGAAACACAGTATAATCACTAATTAAAATAAACTAAATAATAAATAAACTAAATAAATGATGATGACTGATTCTAAAAAAATCTGTTGGAGGTCATTCATGATATAATGACAATAGCATGGTATAAAGAAAAGTTCCTCTTCACGATCTGATTTGATGGTGAAATCACTGCCACCCCCGAGGTCTATGAAATCTTAAAAAAAAAGTGTTTCAATGACAGAGTGTCTTGCTGGAATTGTTTCGATATTCTAGTCTGAAAAAGCAAATGTCTGATGCATTTGAATGTGTTAAATGGTCTGAAAAATTGTAAGTCATCTGACTGTTGAAACACAAACTTTCAAGAAGGAAGACAACTCTTCCAGACACGGCTGTCCTTTCTGTCTATTCACTGTCCAGTGAAGTTGGTTTGCCCTTCCTTTTTATTTGCACTCATGAGCTCGAGTATCTCGGATGGACTGAAGTGTTATTTTCCCTCTTTTTATTTGTGAGCTTCCGAGAAATGCTTTTACAAAATGCCTCAGTTGTTAGTCAACACGGCCATCTGGCAGTTTGGCAAATGCCAGCAGGGCCAATGCCCTCTTGGGCTGATTTGGGCCGCTGGAAATAAGATTTAAAAAATGGGGCAACACTGGCGTTTCACACTAGTTTGACAAAAATATGCATGGTCCGATATGTCTTCCCACTTTGGTGTAATAATATGTTTTAAAGTGCTCATATTATGCTCATTTTCAGGTTCATAATTGTATTTAGAGGTTGTACCAGAATAGGTTTATGTGGTTTAATTTTCAAAAAACATCATATATTTGTTGTACTGCACATTGCTGCAGCTCCTCTTTTCACCCTGTGTGTTGAGCTCTCTGTTTTAGCTACAGAGCTTTTTCACTTTGTAAACCTATAATGTGCACAAAAAGATATATAACACAATAAAGGGAAGGGAAAAGCCAAAAAGCATAATATGAGCACTTTAAATATGCAAGCATTTCCATTCTATTCTAAGATAGTTTATTTGAAGGTTTAATTAATTGTGTATTATTTAATTATGAAAGCCTGTCAGTGTGCATCATGCTGCTGCTGCCATAATCTCAAGTGAGCCTGGTTTTTGCGTATATAAAGCAAATAACGACCCCGTCTGAAATTGGGCCGGTAAGGGACAGAATTGCAGGGCCGAATTTTTGTCCCAGTCCGCCCCTGAACACCTGAATGCCCATTATAAAAAAATATGTCGGAGATACTGTTTTTTAAAGTGGTACTTCTAAAATCTTTTGTATGTGTTATTGGGAAAGAGCCAAAAAGGGCTGTACCTCATTTTATGTTGACACACAATTAATGAGAACACATGCATATGGATTTTTTTTTTAAGAAAAACAAAAAGGCTTTATTTTTCCATTAAATTAAGTTGTTCTTTTAATGAATTGTTAAACTGTCTCTGTGTTTGCCACATACGAAACAGTGTTACTTATGGCACGCTGTTTGACAAGTGAAAATTGTTTCAGCGAGGGAAGAGAGAAACACAGAGACAGAAAGAGAGACTGTAATTGGAAATCAAAGCAAGGGCCATATATTTCTTTTCTTTTTTCAAGCAAACATCTTCGTTGTCTGCCAAGGAGAGTGGACAAGCAGTAATGAACCAGACCACTTGAGATGTAATTCCTTGCTCCAATGAAGAAGGACTGGACATTTCTATTCATCTATTTCATTTCAAGTCCAAAAAGTGAAAGGTGGAAGAAAGAGAGCGAGACAAAGAGAGAATGAAAGAGAGACATCATCGGGAACAAAGAGGCATTGGAGAGAATGTGGGACGGAGGGAGAAGAAGACTGTGAAATCTGTGAAAAATCCGATATAGATTCTGCCATGGCTGTATGACTTTGACTGTGTCATGCTCACCCCTCTGCCTCTCACATGTGGGGTGGTTATTGATGGAGCCGTCATATCCAGGCTGAACATCTGTAATGAAATTCTACTGCTCTTATTGGATTTGGCGATGGGATCTCTGTCTCTCTCTCACAGCTGTACTCTGGTCTTTATTGCAGCCACAGCCGTCCTGTGGAGGGAACATACTATATACACGCACACAGAAGGCTATACAGCAATGTGTGGAGTCCTGCACGTAGGGATTATGTTGCTGCTCATCACTGTAACTATTGTTTACCCTCTCTGGATTGGTCTGTCAGCACTGTATGTTTTCTGTATGTATTTGCTGTTTTCCCCTCTCTGATAGATAGATAGATAGATAGATAGATAGATAGATAGATAGATAGATAGATAGATAGATAGATAGATAGATAGATAGATAGATAGATAGATAGATAGATAGATAGATAGATAGATAGATAGATAGATAGATAGATAGACTTTTATTGATCCCAAATTGGGAAATTTCAGTGCTACAGCATCAAAATATCAGACACACAGCATACATACAGAAATACTAAATAGGATAGAATAAGAACAAACATTAAAAAAATATAAATTACAAAATACAAAGGAAAGAATGTACAAATGTATATACAAGTCAGGAATTAAAAATTTACTACTTAAATAGTATTTATAAAGATGTAAGTAAAACCTGTTTGTGCAAGTTGCAATTAGTGCAGTATTGTGATGTATATGAGTCTTATCCAACACTCAGTGATGAAGTGTTAAAAAGTGTTATTGGTCGTGGTGGGAAAGTAAAACATTCGCAATCGAATCAGGAGTTAAATTGTTTGCACTTTCTAAAAAAACATATTATTCTTGCAACAGGAGAGGGCAGAAGGCAAACATAATGGACATAAGCTGCCGAGGAAAAAAGCATGAGTGAAAAGTAGAAGCAGAGTTGGTATCAGCAGTGGCTGCAGGCAGCGGTGGTTGTTGGGAAGAGCTCTGCAAGAAGCAGTATGGGGGGGGGGCAAAGGAATATGGCTTAATAGAAATTAAGTAGAATACAATATAATTGAACAGAATAGAATAGAAGAAATGGCATAAAGCAAAACAAATGTATGAATAATGTATCAGTAACGCACTGGAATGGAATCTGAATATTACAGTGGTCCATGTAGAGCCATCATGGCCACGGGAGAAGCCTTTTTGCATCCGGATTTCCAAAGGGAGCAAAAGCAAAACAGGCAAGAGAGCAAGGAAGAGGGACAGCACAAACAGAGCGAGGAGACAGAGTATAAAATTCACATGACAGGTCTCGTTATCTTGAATGCAAATGCCGACTGTGTGTTTGCTGGAGTGACACATTGGTTCTTTTATTGATAAATTGAGGACCGCTATGCTATAATGCTAGCAATATACTTTGCAGAGGCCCGGGTAAAGGACCCACTCTAAAGGCATAGATGATGACAGACTGTTTAGACTGCCTCTCATTACTCTTGCACCTCCCGGCCCAGCGAGTTTACATGTTTATGACGTACACACAGCCAAAGATTCATTATTCCTGCTGCCTGTGGTGATTTAAAAATGGTATGGGTGGATTTTTTTTGGATTACAGGAGCTCTCAAAAAAAAAAGCATTTGTTTTTCTCACTACTGGCATATTTGAATTTAGACCAAATGACCCATTAAGGCACCTCCTGCAGAAACAAAACAGCAGTTATACACCAACGATTTCAGTCAATTTCACTTGGTTTTTGCAATCAACCTTTTTGGAATTTGATTACATTGTAATGGTATGAAAGAACGAGATACAGGGTACAGGCTGCCGAAATGGGTTTCCTCAGGAGGGGGGCTGGCGTCTACTTTAGAGAGAGGGGGAAAAGCTCAGTCATCCGTTGAGGAACTCGGAGTAAAGCCGCTGATCCTTTGCGTCGAAAGGAGCCAGTTGAGGTGGTTTGGGCACCTGGTAAGGATGCCCCCTGGGCGACTCCTTAGGGAGGTGTTCCAGGCACGTCCAGCTGGGAGGAGGGCTCGGGGAAGACCCAGGACTAAGTGGGAGGATTATATCTCCAGCCTGGCCTGGGAAGTCGGAGCTGGTTAATGTGGCTCTGGAAAGGGACGTTTGGGGTCCCCTGCTGGAGCTGCTGCCCCCACAACCTGACCCCAGATAAGCAGATGATGATGGATGAACGATGGATGGATGTAATGGCAGGGATAGCCTCGCTTCTCAGCAATGGGAGCATGGTGGGCTTGCCACTAGCCGTTATCAATTTCTCTTCAATGACCACTGACAAGCAAAGAAAACAGGCTACACCCTCCTACTACCACGATTGCTGCACCTGATTGGACGAACGCTTCATGTGGGGCTGTCTGCTCCTGGATTTCAAAACAGACCAACATGGCGGCTCGTTTGGAAACTTTTCTGTTATTTTACTAAAATAGTTCATTGAAATGTGCAAGAAATAAGCTATGCAGTTGCTGAATCTGTTTAACGGTCAGTTTAAAAACAAATTCTGGGGTTTTAGAGAGGCGTTGCCTGGCTGCTCACAAAGAAGCGTAGAAAAGGCGCGTGGACACGTACGATAAGTATTTCCTTAAAGTGGTCATATTATGCTTTTTGGCTTTTTCCCTTTCCTTTATTGTGTTATATATCTTTTTTCTGCATGTAATACAACCCCAAATCAGAAAAAATTGGGACAGTATGGAAAACACAAATAAAAAAAGAAAGTAGTGATTTCTAAATGTACTTTGACTTGTATTTCATTGCAGACAATACAACAGCACATCATTTAATGTGTTCCTCATGATTTTTATTGTTGTTGTTTTTTTCAAAAAAACAAAATTCCTATTTTGGTTCTTGCATCACATTTCAAAAAAAGTTGGAACAGTAAACCATTTACCACTTTGTAATGTTGCCATTCCTTTTCACAACACTTAAAAGACGTTTAGGGACTGAAGACACCAAGTGATGAAGTGTTTCAGGTGTAATTTTGTCCCATTCTTGTTGCAAACAAGTCTTAAGGTGGGCAACAGTACGGGGTCTTCGTTGTCGCATTTTGCGCTTCAAAATGCGCCACACATTTTCTATTGGAGACAGGTCGGGACTGCAGGCAGGCCAGTCAAGTACGCGTATCCTCTTACTCCGCAGCCAGGACTTTGTAATGTGTGCAGAATGTGGTTTTGCATTATCTTGTTGAAATATGCATGGACGTCCCTGGAAAAGATGTCTTCTTGAAGGCAGCATATTGTGCTCCAAAATCTCTATGTACTTTTCAGCAGTAATGGTGCCATCACAGAAGTGCAAGTTACCTTTGCCAAGGGCACTGACACAACCCTATACCATGACAGACCCTGGCTTTTGGACTTGTTGCTGGTAACAGTCTGGATGATCCTTTTCTTCTTTGGTCCGGAGCACACGGAGTCTATTTCTTCCAAAAAATACCTAAAATACTAATTCATCTGACCACAGTACACGTTTCCACTGTGTGATGGTCCGACGGCGCTTCTGGACACTGTTAACATAGGGCTTCCTTTTGGCACAGTACAGTTTTAACTGGCATTTGTGGATGTAACTACATATTGTGGTTCTTGACAAAGGTTTGCCAAAGTAGTCCTGAGCCCATGTGGTGATACTGCTTATAGATGAATGACGATTCTTGATGCAGTGCCGCCTGAGGGATCGGAGATCACGGTTGTTCAGCTTAGGCTTGCGCCCTTGTCCTTTACGCACTGAAATTCCTCCTCATTCCTTGAATCTTTTAATTATGTTATGCACTGTTGAAGGTGAAATAAGCAAATGTCTTCCTATCTTTCTTTGAGGAACATTGTTTTTAAACATTTCAATAATTTTCTCACGTATTTGTTGGCAAACTGGCGATTCTTGGCCCATCTTTGCTCCTAAAGGACTAGACCTTTCTTGGATGCTGCTTTTGTACCAAATCATAATTACAATTACCTGTTGACATCACCTGTTTCAAATCACATCATTATTTAACCAATTTACCTGATTACTAGCCCTAAATTGCTCCTGTCCCAACCTTTTTTGGAATGTGTTGCAGGTCTGAATGACAGGAAAGGATGTATATTTACAAATGAAATTAAGTTGACCAGACAAAACATGAAATATTTTGTGTTCACATTGTCTGCAATGAAATACAAGTCAAAGTACATTCACTAGTACAAATCACTACTTTCTTTTTTTATTTGTGTTTTTCATACTGTCCCAACTTTTTCTGATTTGGGGTTGTATGTTTACAAAGTGAAAAAGGCCAAAGTCCCCCCCAAAGGGACTTACCATCTCCAACAGAAAACACTGTTCACCAACTGCTCCAAACAGCTCTGTTGTAGTCCAGCCTTTACTTCAGAGATAAACGTGGTCACTTTGGAACACACGTTATAATGCTCGCCTAGCTGCTAGCATGGCACGCCCTCATACTCTGCTTCTGACTGGCTAGCAGTACTTACTGCGCATGTGCGACTCCCAACAAAGATGGAACAGAAGTGTGATGCCTCACTCTGTAGTTAAAACAGAGAGCTCAAAACACAGGGTGAAAAGAGAAGCTGCAGCAATGTGCAGTACAACAAATATATGGTGTTTTCTGAAAATGAAACCACATAAACCTATTCTGGTACAACCTCAAAATACAATTATGAACCTGAAAATGAGCATAATATGAGCACGTTAATGAGGTGAGAAGGAAGGAATTGTTAGATAGCAACCCTGACTCTACTCATTACATTGTCTACACTCCTTTGGTGATAGAAATGTATCTTGTGCCAACATTTCCTGCATATTCTCCACCTAATTCCACAACTTCAACCATTTAAACATCAGACTACATTCCTACAAGACACTGTGAGGTATGGAAATCCATTATGCAAATATATACTATCCATACTTCTGAGTTGAAGGGACCGATATAGGATTGCATTCTCTCTGTGGACACGCATACACTGCCTATAACCTGATGCGAGTGTCTTCCAGACTTGTAATCATATTTACATGAACTGTACATATCCCAGCAGGAGTGATGAATGAGACCCAATCACTGGGGGAGGATTTTTAGGGGCCAACATCACTATAAAGCAATAAAAAAAAGGCCACCACGAGCAGCCCACCAGCAAAATTCAGAAACTCATTTCTTTCCCCCTTTTCTTTCTATCTGATGAGCAAGTGTTCCCCCTCACTAAGGGTGCTGCGGGGCTGCACAACAACTTGCTACCCCTCGACCAATTAGAAAATGACTCAGTATATGAAATACTGTACACTGTAGTGCTTCATCAATTACCGTAAAACAGAATATTTTGCTGCTCCAGCAAATCTGCCACTACTGTGGCGGTGCTTTTATTTATTTCCTGGTGGTAAGAGTCATATCATAACCAACTGCAAATAATATTGATGAATTATAAATATTTGAGTGTGACGCACAACCAAAAACTAGGAGGGAAACTTAAGGGTCTGGACTTGTTGGAATGAAGTGGCCGTTATCTTGGATTGCTCTTTACCACTGAGATGATGTGTCAACATGTCAAACAGTATTGATAAAAGGGCATTATCGTAATGAATATTACATTTGTCAGTATCAGCAGCCAATACGTTATAAGCTCTTAATAATGATGAAGTGTTGGTACATTGTATTAATTCACTTAAAGAAAACAAAGGGGGGGAAGATGGAGACAAGAGAGATTTTGACATCTTACGATTTGTCGTCCAGCTAAAAACACAGTAAAGTTAAGTTCAGATCAGAAAGTACAGACAGAGATTTATTCAGTGGAGAGAAAGTCTGAGTGAAGGTGAATATCATACAAAGCTCAGTGCAAAGGTAGAGAGCAGCTCGGGGAATCTCAGTGCGATATCGCAAGTGTGTGTGTGTGTGTGTGTGTGTGTGTGTGTGTGTGTGTGTGTGTGTGTGTGTGTGTGTGTGTGTGTGTGTGTGTGTGTGTGTGTGTGTGTGTGTGTGTGTGTGTGTGTGTAGCCTCACGTAAGGACGTGTTGATGCTTGTATTTTTTAGGTCTTTGCCCAGGGCTGTTGTACTACCCAGAGTCTGCGTACTTTATGTATGCATTGAGGCATAAAGAGAGTGGGGAACAGAGACAGAGGAGAGGGAATGAGAGGGAGAGGTGTGAGGGATGAATGGAGTGAAGAAGAGGAGGTGGTGTTGAATCCTCCCTCTCACCCCATGCACCCCTTGTCTCCCCCCCTACCTCCTCCCCCCCTACCCCCCTTCAGACGTGAGCTCCAGGTTTGTATTCTGAACGCGGGTATTGGCTGTAGAACCTCACTCCATAACCAACAAACCCCGACCCCAGAGGACCCCACAGGGCCTCCAGCAGCTGTGGACCGACGTGCTGAACAAACCCAATGTCAGGTCAAAACACCTCCTCTTACAACCAAACATCAGGCAGGGCTGAGATAGAGCGAGCGAATGGGAGGGGGAAAAAAGGAGAGAAAAGGAGGGGTGGAGGGAGGGAAGGTGGACGAAGAGATGTAGACAGTGAGAAATAACGAGAGAGTTGGGGAAATGGGGGGAGGAGGGCGGTGATGTCTTACAGATCAAGTAGAGATAGTGATGTGAAGGGAGAGGCCTGTATACACTGTGTGGATGTGTGTGGTATGTGTGTATGGAGTGGAGAATTGAAGAGAGGGAGCAGAAGAGGGATAGATATAGAGGGGGGAGCAGAGACCAAGGGAAAAAAAAGACGCAAAAAAGTGAGAAATCACAAACCTGAGATTTTTTGTGCTCTCTTTCTCCCATAACAGCAGTTTCTCGCTGAATACTGACACAACTGCAAAATGCACAAAACAGTTGGCGCATCCACACAATACAAGCCTTCCATGATCGCGCACCACCCCCACCCCTGCCCCACACAGTTGCTAGTAGCCAAGGAGGACACAGAGGATTAAAAAAACATGATGGACTCTTCAGAAGAGGTAATTAATGAATTAGCTTTGTATTAACTCATTTGGCAATGGCTTGAATGTAACAGACATTCATTAATATAAAAACATTACACACTCAAGCTTTAACTGGGCACTGTTTGAAATAGTTGAAATTGCTCGACATTTTGGAATGTACATTACGCTCAGGGTAAGTTACTATCTATCGTCATCAATTATCTTCATTATCCCGAAGAGGCACTTTGTTTTATAGCCAGCAGAAGTCTGGATCAACAAAAGTACATTTCCAGGATAGAGCCTGACATCTGGCGCATGGCTCACACACCGGACGTCAGGTTTTATCCCTCACCTTCCGCTCTCTGTGTGTTGCCGTTCTCAAAATCCCTTCGCTACGGGAAACAACAACACTTTGAGCTTGCAAGATACACGCTGAACATAACAAGTTTTGAAGAAAATGTTGTTTGTGCACCAAGGCAGGCCTGCCTAGTTCTTTTAGTGAAGGAATATGTGGTGACACTTTACTTGAAGGTATCTACATAAGAGTGACATGACACTGCCATGAACACGACACAGTCAGGACACAGTCATGACACATGAACCCTAACCATAACCATAACCATAACTATAACCCTAACTCTAACCCTAACCATAACCCTAACCATAACTTGTCATGACAAAAACCGAATGACACTTACTAAAAGAAGAGTTATGTCATAAACGTTATGACTTGTTTATAATGTTTATGACACGTTCATGACAGTGTTATGTCACTCTTATGTAGATACCTTCAAATAAAGTGTAACAGAATATGTTCACGGCATTTACCGACTGCTGTGGAGGAAGTACGTTAAACCATATACAAGAGAATATTTTATGTGGCGTTTTGCTTTTGCGGGGTGCAAATGTTTCACTAAAATATACAAGAGTGGTATCGACCTCCTCATCTAACTTTCCGCCAGAAAGCAAACAAGCGTATTGTCCAAAACTATTCCTAACAGTGCCCAATTAATGAGCCACACTATATTTCACAACAATCTTAGCAAAATAAAGTGGCAACAGGAGCCAGCCTGGCTCCATCCATTCGGTAACATAATCCGCCCACCCAGGAAGTTACTGCTCTTAAGTGAGGATAAATCAAGCATAACCCTCTGTAAAAATGGAAAATTGTGTATTTTATACTTCGGTGTTTGTATGGATTAAACAAACTAGATGTAATATGTTAATTAGTGAGCATTAGAAGAGCTTGTAGACAGATTATATAACCGTTGGACAAAGCCAGGGAAGCTGTTTTGTGCTAAGCTACGGTAACATGCTGTAAGCTTTATGATTAAAGGACACATATTAGAGTTATTAAGTATTAATCTTACTATCTAAAGGGATAAAGTGTATTTCCCAAAATACTGAACTATTCCTTCCGTTAAAACAGCACGACTGGGAGGCTAGATTCATAACGAGTTGGATCGATGCGGTATACCTCCATGAAATCTACATGCCTTCATCATAAATGAATGCTGGCTCTCAATCACAAACATGATTACTGCTCCATCTTTTACAAAGATATCACTGGAGACTTGGTGAGATGGAAAGAAATGATAGAGTACAGCCGGACAGAGAGGAAGACGGCAAACATTTCATGGAAAAAGTAAGGAGGAGGGATGATTAATTGAGGAGGTCAAGTACGCCGAAAGAGAAGATTGCTGCTTGTTGATGCTCGCAGCTAATGGGGGGAAGATAATAAGACAGTAATGGACAAACACAAAGCTGATGATTTGCTCTCGTAGAAATCGTTCCTCCAAATGCTTCCTGTCAACAGAAGTGCTGCTGCGCTTCTGTTTTGCTCTGATTTTAAAGGGAGACGGCAGCACTAAGACTCCTTCTGTTTAATATTATGCATTTTCACAGCTAATACACTGCAGAACACATCATCCAAGGCTGTGGCATTCAAAAACCTTTCATACTCCTTGGCCTTCTGATCTAAATGATTCATTTAAGTGACTAAATAGCCCCTAGAAGTGTGGGTACATTAGAATACATTACATTTTGATAACATGGCAAAGGTAGGCTATAGCTTGGGTATTTTGAGGGCAAGAAGATTTTACAATACAAACTATACGATGCATAATCAGATGGAAAAACTTTGAGTATTGAGAATTGTCTTTCTTGTGGGTATCTTTTCTTTTAATCTTCCTCCACCTGGGACTTTCAATCCAGTGCTACAGGAATAATGATACGTCTTTGGGATTGAAAACTGTGAGGAGTTGAAGGATGGGAGGGGGGGGGTCACAACATCCCAAACTACGGTATTCAAGTGACAGTGACAGATTTAGCGTGACAGAGCCTTGAATTCATTATATTTATTCTCACTCACTGTCTCTTCTCATTTCTCACTCTCCCAGAATCCACATCTGCAAGTTACAACAACACAGGAGAAAAAGCTGAAGTCCGCTATGGAGTTTAACTTCATAGATCTGGACTCGCTCTCAGCTCCGACCGCCCCGCAGCACTTAGGTCTAATGAGTTGAAACAAAAAGGAGACCAACTGCCGACGTTAGTGGCTGAGCATTAGCTTGAGCCAGGCCTCATGCAGACCCTTTTTATCATTATCTGTGAATCACCTGTGTTCTGCAGACCATATGCCCAATTACATTGAGCTAAACCAGTACACCAGAAACAAATCAGAGCACTGCGTTGTCATCCGCTTATTCCCGATGCGGAGAGAATTCCTGTTATTTTATTTAACCTTTATCTACTTTCAGAGCATAACCTTATTAGGATATAATGTATTTTTCAAGATCTGGCTTCTTCTTTTTCACTTGCCCGCTAGGGTCAGTCATCACTGCAACAGGGATGAGGGAATAGTGTGCAGTGTGTATGTCTGTGTGTATGTGTGTGAAGCTTCTCCAAGTCATTAATAATGTTCTTAAGGTCTGATATGATTGAGTTTATTTGAGTTTACCGCACGGAACAGCTGGGCATCAATTTAGTCTCTACAGGGTTTTTCAAACCAGATAGGAGGTCTACAGTAGAATAAAATAGTACTTTTTTACGTTTTTTAGTTCATAGGGCATACAAGGGAACTGAACTTCTCTTAGCACTACGGGGTCACACTGATTATTATTATCCAGGATCTGTTTAAACTTTTGACCACCCAGCCCCCCCCCCCATTGCAATGAAGTTCCCTCAAACACAAAGGAAATGGGCGCAGTATTGATCTGCATGTAAAAGGTAGAGATAGCATTGACATGACATTATGTTGAGTAATTTATCTTTCGACTTTTCGATAAAATGATTGACAGTAGAAGGGGATTCTTATTGGGGTCGAGTAGCTTTCCCATTCATCAAAATTATAAGTCAGTGCACGAAAGTGTGAGTGTCTGTGCTGATAAATGGACTCTCTCAGAGCGTGTTTGATGTTGGACTATGCTTACTCACCATTTCTCACAATTAGTAAAAAGAAAAACTAGCCACCCCCCCCCCCCCCCAAAAAAAAAAAGCTGCCTTTGTAAAAAAAGTAATTATTGATATCAAGTCAACAGTGAGTGAAACATGTCACACTCCTGCACAGCCACATATTTTATGTCAATTTTATGTCACTCATGTGTGTGTGTGTGTGTGTGTGTGTGTGTCCACTCTCCTTTCCTGCCTAGTGGTCCACTCAAATTACACACTATATTATCTGGTCTTTCCAGCCACCAAGCTCATTTGGAAATGAGATTTAAAACAGCAAATAAATATAGAATCATGTGGGGGGGAGGGAAAAAGGGAATCATTTTAAAATTGTTTTGTCAGGGGTTGGTCCAAATCATAACTGGGCGTCTGATAGAAAGACATAATGGCAGTGACTAACTGCTATCCAGTGTTTTTGTGCATTCAGGCCCCCTTGCTGAAAGCAGTATTTTCTCCACAGTTTGAAATCCTTTTCCCGGGATAATTATCCATTTTAGATGCCCATCCTCAGATAATGACTACCTCGCCACTTAGCTAGGAAATTAAACAGGACCCTGTGTGCTGCAAGCACAATGGAGAGACTGCCCCCTATATCAGCTAATTTTAACCAGGGAGAGGAACTGTTGAAAGCTGTTGTTAATACCCCCTTCTTGCTTATGAGAAATAACATAATTTCATTTCATGTATGATATCATCTAGAAGGAAAAGAAAATGAAAAATGTGTGAGGAGACTTTGGTTTATGAAGTAAATGGCAACAGTGCCCCCTTGTGAAGCAGATAAGCAACTCCTCTGCATTCAGTCCCAGTGCAGCTAAAGATTTGGCTCCACATTTTTCTTTTCTCTCATACATTAAGAAGCTGATTTGTGCGGTTCAGCCTCATACTGTCAACACACCTTAGTTACTTTAGCCATGCTAAAAAGGATTAAGTGATCAGGAAAGATCAGGACTGACAAAATGGCTGAGGCTGGGGTTATGTGAAGTTGGGTTATTTTTAGGTACCAGCTCATGAGCATTTTGTGGCACAGAATAAAAGATAACAGTATGAATAAAGTGCAATCACAAGCTGGTATTATGTCTACAGCAGAATTTGTATAAATGCATTAGTGCAGTGGGGCCCCAGTTTTAATTAGTGTAGCAAGTATTAACACATTCGTATAGTGCTGTGCAAGTGTTCACAGAGGCTTAATTATATAATAGTGAAGGCCATTTTTCACCAGCTTGGCCTCTTTGTAAAGTAATAACTATTGGCTTACAGACCGCTTTTTTCATGATTCAATAGAGACACTTGTTGAGAGCTGGCATGACGCCCAAAAGTCAGCCATAGGTAGCCATTATCGCAATTTACATATATTACACCATCAATCTTTAGAAGGAACTACAAAAAACAATCAGATCTGGAGCCAACATAGCCTGACTGTGCTCTATGAGGGAAACAGATTTTGGAGGGAGGAGGTGTTTAGTGTATTCTGCCATTCTGTTCACGCTACCTAACCGTGCACCTTGCTACAATTTATAGCTTAGTTACACTCCATATAATCCATATTAGCAGATGCTTAAGACTTCTGAAAGCAGTTAACTAATGTTAGCCTGTGAAGTGTTAACCACGGGGAGAGATGGATGGCTTAATTAGTGAAATTTATATTATGCACGTTACACCTGGAGGCCAAAGCGGCTGGATCAGGGTGACTTTGGCAGTGATCCATCTCCATCTGTACTACATATGGGCACAGTCACCCTGCGCCTCTATGCCCCTGCATCAAAAACTTAATAAATCAGCAACAGTTATTCTTCTAACTCCACAGATTAATAGGATTATGTGCAAATCTAGTCTGAAAAGGTAAAATGAGGGTGGAACAGTGGCTGGAAGCTCCAAACAGAGATTCAATGAGTGCCAGAGGCATCCCTGTCCTACCATTAACCTCTCACTTCTAAGTATTGCCAAAGGGTCAATAGATAGATGTATATTGATGAGCAGCTATGTATGTGTTTAGTCTAACATTGCCAGACTACACCACGGATAAATCCCAGGATAGGAGAAAAAAACGAGTTATTTTGCATTACCTTAAACCAATCACATTCGTCTTGGGAGGCGCTAAGCTCCGGATGCAACGCAGGTGGCTCTGCAAAATGGTCTTGGGAAGGAACTTGTTTCTGTGGAACATGTGCAAAAGAAAATGCCATATACAATATTAACTGAAGTTAATTGTAAACACAATACAGTAATGTATTTAAACTAGCTGGATATATGGTTAATCGAAATTTGCTCTTACCAGTGTCTTGCCTTGTGTACTTCGTCCCCACCAATAGGTCCCAAAACGTCCCAGTTAGAGAGTAAATGCCATAAACATATTTTTCGTAAATTTTTACAATCATTCCCCAAAAGAACCAAGCATGCCCGCCTTGTTGCAAGATCCAAATTTACTTCAAAACTTGCCATTTTCAGGTTGTGGCTTGCTAGCTCGAAGTTTGTTGCTGTTTCTCGTAACAAAGGGAATTTGAGAACGGCAACACACAGAGAGCGGAAGGTGGGAGGCAAATCCTGACATCCGGCGTGTGCGATGTCAGGCTTTATCCTGGAAATGTACTCCCGTTGATCCAGACTAGTACGTGTTTGTACAATGCTCGCCCTGGCTCTGTGCCCAACACCTTCAACAAAGAGAGTGTGTTGATGAATTAAAGCTTCATCAAACTGTGGCTTAGCAGAGTTGAGCAAGGTACATTAAATCAATACTAATAACCCTGGTATGCGTGCGTGCATGCCTTAGTGACAACACCGGCATCTGGGTGTGTAATGCGTACTTTACTCTTAACTTGTGCGTCTCATCAGGTGTGTAGGACAGATAGACAACTTTATTGTCCTCATCAAACCTGACAGGCTGTTACCGTGCGCTCCGTCCACTTGGTGCCAGCCTTATTTATATGCTGTCGGTGAGAGAGATCTTGCAGAGAGCAAATTACCTTGCACAGAGAGAGAGCCATCACTGCTTTGAAGTGTGAGCATGAGCATCTCTCCGTGTGTGTACATAGACTCACTTCATCCCTTGCAGCGGGCAGCACACGTTGTACGTGTTTATGCGAGGGGAGATACAAATGTGTGCATTGATTTAATTTATTGATGAAGAGTTCATGCTGTCTGTTGTCTGGCAGTGAGCGTTGGAGATTTATCCAGTGCAGCGGGAAGCCATGTTCTCACAGGTCATCAAGCAGGTGAACACCTCTCTCTGGTTCACACCAGCCGAGTCTCAGTGGAGTTGTGATGTACGGGGCCCAGAGGGCTGCCCTGCCCCTGCCGTACCTGCAGCGTAACATGCTGTCCCTGTGGTGCCTGACTCCCTGACTCGTGGCCCTCGCTGGAGCAGCGTAGAATGAAGCAGCCATACATCATAGGCCAGCTGTGTCCTCTGAGGCGGTGACAGACAAAACCAACAGAATCAATAAAGCTTTAGCTCAAGCCCTACTTATATGCACTCAGACCTCGCCTCGGCCTCTTAGCTGTATTCTCATACTGCACTTCTTTTCTCCTTCTTCCCTCCTTACATTTCTTGTCCATTTTTCTCTCCACTTCTGTCTTTTCCAGGGTAACATCATTTATCGGTGTCTGACTTCAACTTCTGTCAATATTATCTCTATCTGCCCCTCTGCTCGGCCCCCAGGTGAACATGCTGATACATAGTGGAGCTGTCAGCCTTGACAGGAGATGGAAAAAGAAGTAGAGAAGCACTTCAGAAAGGAAAGAAAAGACCAAGGCCTGAGGATTAACGAAGGCCATTCAGCTTGTTAGTGCAGCGGCACCTACAACAGACAAACGCATACTTAATTTTTTCAGAGGGGCTGAGTGATTCAAGCTCTGGAGGGGTGAATGTTCCCCAAATAGACAGTTTAAATGATGGAGGGCCTTGTGTAGTACCCACAAACCATTTCAGACAGCAGTGGAAATGCTATTAGAGAGATAGAAGGAGCACTGGGGAGCAGTTCACAGTAATTAAACTGGAGCGTCAATGTCACTGCTACGTGTTTACGACCCAAAAGAGTAGCAGTTTCCAGTGGTGAAGAGGTTTGGCTTTCATTTATTACTGTCGATAACTATTACCAAGTCGTCCCACAAAGGACTTGGATTATATTTTGTGAAATTTACTGTAATCTCTCTTGGAAATATTTCCCCATAAAAAGGACACTTCAGAGATAATAGTTGTGTTAAAGATGTAAAGTATAGATGAAGGGTTGAAATCTGAAATGCTATTAATCTACTCTGGAATATCTGTGCTAATTACAGTAATGTTTTAAAACCAGCACTCATTGTGTCCTTTCATCTCATTTGGTACGAGATTTTTTTTAAAAAGAAGCTCAAACTGATTGACTAAAAACAAAACAACTTTAATTTAAGTGTCAGTCCAACCGAGCCTTTGACAGACATTTTGGAATTAAACGTTACCAAAGTTTATAGCTGTTTACAATTTGAAATGACAGTTATAAATCATACAGCTTCTGTGCATGTTTGCTCAACATGTGATACTTTTGTGACTTGACAGTGTTTACTTAATCTCCAGTATAATATGGATTCATATTGGAATTAGTGCTGTCAAACGATTAAAATATTTAATCGCGATTAATCGCATTAATGTCATAGTTAACTCACGATTAATCGCAATTAATTGCACATTTTTATCTATTCTAAATGTCCCTTGATTTCTTTTTGTCCTATTATTTTAATGCTCTTATCAACATGAAAAAGTGGATCGGCAAATGTTTTTTTTTTATTGAAAACAACATTGGCATATACGTAGTGTTCAATTTCACACTAACATTCACACTTGGAGCTAATAATCTGTCACATAATGTAACACTGTCACCTCCATTTTCCATTGCAGATAGTACTGCCTCACGCCTGAGGCGAGCGTGGCTGGTCGTCATAGCGACTATGGTTTCCCCCAACTCATTTCCTGGTTGTCCTTCTCCATAAACAACATAAAATCAATGAGAGGGGTAACTTTTCCTGCTCCAGGTTTCCCACCGTGGTCAGAAAGAACACTCACTATGACTCTAGAGTCGCTACTCGCTCCGAAGCTAATCGCCGTGACGAGCCTACTAGCTAGCGGCTCGCAAGTCCAAACAAGTGTGTGTGGCCACGGCGTGCCCGGGCACCTGGCTTTCAATCACTACTATTGGCCAGGCGTCCAAGGTAACGTAACTCCATTTGTTCAGGTCCTATCCCCTGACCAATCCGCTATCCTAACCTTAACCACTCGAGGTGAAATGCCTAACCCCAACCAATCGAGCTGCTTCATAGGGCGGGTCATGGCGTGGCCATAGTGGGATTCGTAGTTTTGCTGCCCGGGCGTGCCTGTTTTGTTTCCGGTCTAGCTAGATCCGAAAGAACGTTAATCGTGCGATAAAAAAATTGTTGGCATTAAAATGGGTTTGCGTTAATGCCGTTAACGCGTTAAACTGACAGCACTAATTGGAATATATCATGTTTAGCTGCCTACATTCACCAGTCTGCCAAAAAAGGCATATATGCAAACATAGAGCAGGCTTACATAAGAAATTGGATTTTGAGTTTGGCAGTGTGTGTGTGTGTGTGTGTATATGTGTGTGTGTGTATATGTGTGTGTGTGTGTGTGTGTGTGTGTGTGTGTGTGTGTGTGTGTGTGTGTGTGTGTGTGTGTGTGTGTGTGTGTGTGTGTGTGTGTGCAGCTCAGCTGTGTTCAGCATCTGGCCACCCGACATTGACTAGGGTCAATTTCTTGGGTCAGCTGGGTCAACAACATTATGCTTGGCCTTTTATATTCAAGGAGGTATTGATCTTCCTCCATGTGTTTATTTGTGTCTGTGTGTGTGTGTCTGTGTGTGTGTAGGGGTGAGAGAAGATAAGCAAGGAGATGGGGGCCAGGCCAAGAAAAGGAGGCACGTTCTGGAAGAGCAAATTTGACATAAAATCCAATCAATTGCTGCAGCCCATTCCCAGTCTGACAGCCTGAGCTGCTCCTTCAAGTACAGGAAACACAAAACTCACATGAGTAATCATGCCAGTTCATTCACTTTGGCAGAAAACACAAACATCTCTTAATTGTTTTCCTGTAGTGCAATCTTTAGACAAGACTAGATAGATCTTTACTAGATGATTTATATGTCAGTGAGGGTAAATAACCACACACACACACACACACACACACACACACACACACACACACACACAAAGGGTGCTGCTGAGATGCATGAATAATCAAAAACTATTTTTAACAGCCCTGCACACCATCATTGATACCTTTGCACTGAGGTATTAAAACAGACTATGTCAAAGCCCACATGCCCAACCATGAAATGATATGCACGCACACACACACACACACACACAGTCCCAAATGCACAGTCCTGCCCACACATTCACTCATGCACACACAGGCAGATGCTTGCGTGAGGGCAAACAGGGCCTTTGAAGATTAAACAGACAATGATACTCTGACTGGTGTACTTTATCATGACAACATGACAGTGTGTGTGATAATACCAAAACAACTGACACACACATGCATAACCTGGATGTGGTCAGCAGTGCA
This sequence comes from Gymnocephalus cernua, assembly GCA_023631565.1. NCBI lineage: Eukaryota > Metazoa > Chordata > Actinopteri > Perciformes > Percidae > Gymnocephalus > Gymnocephalus cernua. The sequence goes on along the minus strand of CM042425.1, from coordinate 2,998,921 downwards.
CTGGGCAGTAGAACAAAAGGGGGAAATGATAGTGTTGAGTGTCGCTATGAGATTATTCAAACACACCTTGGTCACGACTAAAATTACAGGCTTGAATCAAACACACAGTTACACACATATATGCACATCTCTGGCACCAACTGAGTGTAAAGGCGATGTCTCTGACTGTTCCTGGCGCTGATTACTAAAAGGGTGGAATATAATTTATAGACAAATTGGCACTTCAGGACCACTGAAGGAAGTCTAAAACAGTCATTATATCTCCACATGCCCAGACGGCAAAGAAGAATATTGTACATTTTGTTCACAGCCAGCAAAGTAACTTCAAACTTAATTTTTAATATATTAACTGTGAGACAGACCGGAAGTTTTGCTTCTAATTGTGATGCAGCAAAGAGTTTTGGGGCGAAAGATTAAGAAGGAGAAAGGAGCGTAGACTGTAAAAGAGGAAGGAATTAAGAATGAGGAAGATAACAAGGAGACATGCAGACAGGCGCACAGACACAGAAAGACAAAACAGAGAGACGGGAGGACGTACTTGCATGTCAAATTGGCATACTGCCAAGACTGCAATACGGGGTTATAACCTGCTCACAACCATCTTAATCATTTACTCAACTCATCTGTTACATAAATAAACCAAAACACAACAGATCTGCCTCTGGCTTCCTGTCTGTGTGAGAGCCAATAGAGTCAGTTGGAGCAGTGAAGCAGGTTAAATCATCAGCCGCAGAGCATGGTGGGTAACAGCATGGATGAGTCATCAGCCCAGCAGCCACTTACTGGCTTACTTGCAGGTGCACACACATGCACACATATAGGCTGCACTGGTTCACATGAATATAGACACACACAAAAAAGGAAGCTTTGAAACTGCACACATTTAAACAGATATTAAGACCGCTTACAGATAGTGTGTATGGCTTAGAAGTGTGGGCAGGGATGATGTGCTGTATGTAGGCATGCAGAGGCAGTGAAGTGACTTAAAATGAATAGCAGAGCTGCTGGGCATGATGCCAGGAAAAGAGAAAGAAAAGAGGAAACCAAGGGGGAAAAAGTAATACGGAACAGGTAGAGAGCAAGAGAGAGATGCAGGTAATAAGTGATGAAAGGGTGAAAATACTGAAGTAATAGTGCACAACTTAAAGTGGATGAGGCAAGCAGCGGAGGGAGGGAGGGAGTTAGGGTGGGAAGTAGTTATGGATGTTCAGAGTGAAGGAGCGAGTGGGAGGGAGTTCACGAATGAAGCAACAAGGATACACTGTAAAGAGAGGGAGGGGAGAGAGAGAAGGAGCGTGCCCATGTAGGAATGTGATTGTGTTCGGAGTATGGGAGATGGGACGGGCCGATTGCAGCATACCAGGTGTTGAATAGGGGGTGAGAGTGGGACAGGGAAACAACAGCAACAACAGCATCTCTTTCTCTCCACACCAGCTGTGCTAACTAGTATCCGGCTGGAAGTGGCTTGTCCACTGTGATCAACACAGCTTTGGGAAACCGAGCAGCAGCGGCAGTGACTGGGACTGTCATTGTGATTGTGACTGTGGGGACAGGCAGACTATAATGGAGGTAAGTCACCTCCAGCTGGACTTGAATGAAGGTTGTGGCTGTTTGAGTGGATGTGACAGGGGACAATTGATGGTACAGACTCAGTCAGGGTTCGCAGCCTTGCAACTTTGAACAGGAAAGAACCTGAAAGGCACTAACAGGTCCCACAGATTTAAATGATGTGTTAAGTGGAGCTGTCGTAATGGCTCACATAAAGTTTCTTTTTTGAGCTATGTTTGTGCTAAGTAAAGAACAAAATGTAGACAAGGTCCACACTGAATTATGTCATTTGTTTACTTAGTTCAACATTCTGACTGACCTAAAGTTTCTCAGCATGGAGGCCGTCCAAGTCTTTTGCTACGTTTAATATGCTCACTCACAGTGAGACATCACTGTGTTTGAAGACATGCCAGCTCTAAATGAAATGTCTGCTTTCAACTTTGTTTTTTTTATTTCCATGCAAAAAACTGACAATCATATTCTTTACTTTCAGCACAGCCATTACAGGACAAACCATTGTTTTTAAACTTGGTGAAATAATAGGGAGCGGCATGGGGCTTTATATAAATGTTATACTATACACAGCAATTTGGGGGAAATAAATGGCAGTGGACACAGAGCTAGTTGTTAAAGGTGTTTTAAGCATACATTAAGTGTGTCCATTTATATACACACACATATATATCTATATGTCCCACCTTATGATTCTCTAAAGGAATTGACTCAACTGTTTTTGAATATTCTTATGATTTTTGCAGTATAATTAAAAGCAACACAAGGAAGATTATGTGTGTGGAGTAATTTACCTTCTGCACAACCTTCCAGTTTTGTAAACTGTCACACCTGTGTACAGACTATGTGTTGAGACCTGTGGGGGACATGAATTCATTCTACTGAGTATAAGACACCTGCTCAGGCATGTTCAGCTTTTCTCTTTACAGTAACGTATCGTAGTAAGAAAAACACAGGGGAGAGACCGAATCACAAGGAGAGGGTGTGGAGGATGAACATTGCAAAGACAGTTCTCTTTTATTGTCACAGTTTCTTCTCTCCTCTGTGACAGTAAACTGAATATCTTTGAGTTGTGGACAAAACAAGACATTTGAGGACGTCGTCTTGGGCTTTGGGAGACACTGATCTACATTTTTCACCATTTTCTGACATTTTATAGACCAAACAACTAATCGATTAATCGAGAAAATAATGGAAAGATTAATCAACGATGAAAAGAATCGTTAGCTGCAGCCCTAGAGAAAAGCTGGGCTATTTGTTTTCCTTATGTGAAGTGCAGAATTATTTTTGTTGATGGAAATAGCATGACTTCACAAGTCATTTTATATCTTTGCAACTTTTTCATCATGGGAACTAATGCAGCTCAGTAACAGATCTTTAGCGTGTTACAAGCCATTAGCGCTGTCATGACCTGCTAAGGAGAACGCTTCTTAAAATAACTGTCCCAGTTACCCAAATGCAGCATCCTTTCATTAGTGAAGGCTCTGTGTCAGAGAAGCGCAGCATCCCACCATCTTTGTGAGTCTCAGCTCATGTTGCAGAGTTTTCAACTTTTCAGTGATGATTCATATGTGAACGTCCTTAAAATAGAATTATATTCTGATGCTGTATGAATCAGCTGAGCAACTGTGCACAGCAGGTGAGTATCAGACGTGACTTTCGTGACTTATGACACCTGAAACTGTTGAAAGAACCATGCAGTTTTCCGACAATGAACAATTTAGCATTACAAGGTCGGGTGGGGGGGCTTTTATTTTGGAGCTGAGCGCAGGTATCGCATGCGGCACATGTTTCCAGCTGCTTTCAGAATGATATAGACCCCTGAAAGTGAGCTCATTATGTCTTCTCTTACATCCTCAATACACCAGCGCTAAACACACACACACACACACAAACACAGCCACAGCAGATTAAGAGGATGGGAGGTTGGTTATGCTCCAGAATGACAAGCTTATCACTGAGTCTTCAGCTTGCAGGGTCAATGGGTCCCAGTGCCAAGAAAGGCCTCATTCTTTTCCACCTATCATTCCACTCTGATACCATATCAAACAAAAATATATAAGACAGGCTTTGAAGAAATGATGCCGTGATCATGTGTGAGTATGTGAGAAAGGTTAGGTGAGTTTATGTAGTTCAAAACGTTTTTCTCTAATTTGTATTCGAAACACAATTTTATGATCTGACATTGTAATACCACTACAAAACCAGAACAAAACATGTATTCTAATTTGACACCATTAATAGCCAGTACAGTGTGTCAGCAATATAACTTCTACACTTTGACAGCAAGAGTGCCTTCCTTGCTGAAAGCTTAATTATTGCACAAAGAATAATATGACACCACAACAAAGCTTTTTATGACAATCCATCAAGTTTTACTTTCATATTTGTGAGGCTGTCGTGTTATACATAAATGACACAGAATGTTGAAAAACAAGTGTCGGGTACTGGAAAAGGTAAATATTCCTGGGTAATGGATGGGCAATAATTCAAAATGTCTAAAAATACTTCCATTTGTTACAATCCATTTTCACTAGCTGTTTTTAGAGTGGGATAAAAGCCTCAGGCGTAAATACTTCATGACTATGGAGCTGGCCGGTGATCTGCAGTATCTAACTGAAGACACGTACAACTCTTTAAAACCATTTTTGGACTGATTCCAGGGCACTGCATACAATTTGAAGCATTACAGAAAAATGCAGAGACATATTGTAATGCAATAATCAATCCTGTATGGATGGATGCAGCTCAATATAGGAATATGAAAGGACATTTTGGATATTTAATTTTAGGACTCCTTAAATTCATGAGCATCAATTCCCATTGTCGTCGCAGCACTAAAGGCTCCCATTTAGACTCCATTAAAAATACATTTCCCTCTATACTTCAGCTGCCAAGGTTATGCAAATGACTGCATTACAGGAGCAGTACTTGGCCAGCCATACAATCCCAGTGAGCAGTGCACATAACCTCCTTATCTACTAAAACCTTAGGAGGTTGATTGTTTGGTTGACCTAATGGCTCATTTGGATGCACATAATAGTATCTGAATGCAATCTAATTTGAACAAATAGGTTCTTCACGGGCGCCTTGGAAGCTCACCTGGTAGAGCGCGCGCCCATATACAGAGGCTCAGTCCTTGACGCAACGGCCGCAGATTCGGTTCCGACATGTGGCCCTTTGCTGCATGTCATTCCCCCTCTCTCCCCCCTTTCATGTCTAAAGCTGTCCTGTCAGAAATAAAGCCCTAAAATGCCACACACAAAAAATAAGGGGCTCATCACTAAATGCTGGCCTCTGGTCAGTGATGCGCCCACACGGCTGCCAATAGAAGACACTGAGATCAAGTTAATGATCAATAGTGTTCTACTCGCCTGATTTATAGTGCTCATATTATGCTTTTTTATCTTTTTCCCTTTCCTTTATTGTGTTATATCTTTTTTGTGCACGTTATAGGTTTACAAAGTCAAAAAGCCCAAAGTCCCCCCCAAAGGGACTTACCATCTCCAACAGAAAACACTGTTCACCAACTGCTCCAAACAGCTCTGTTGTAGTCCAGCCTTTACTTCAGAGACAAACGTGGTCACTTTGGAACACACGTTATAATGCTCGCCTAGCTGCTAGCATGGCACGCCCTCATACTCTGCTTCTGACTGGCTAGTAGTCCTTACCTAGGTACTGTCAGGACACGCCCTCATACTCTGCTTCTGACTGGCTAGTAGTCCTTACCTAGGTACTGTCAGGACACGCCCTCATACTCTGCTTCTGACTGGCTAGTAGTCCTTACCTAGGTACTGTCAGGACACGCCCTCATACTCTGCTTCTGACTGGCTAGTAGTCCTTACCTAGGTACTGTCAGGACACGCCCTCATACTCTGCTTCTGACTGGCTAGTAGTCCTTACCTAGGTACTGTCAGGACACGCCCTCATACTCTGCTTCTGACTGGCTAGTAGTCCTCACCTAGCTACTCCGCATGTGTGACTCCCAACAAAGATGGAACAGAAGTGAGATGCCAACAGCTCAACACACAGGGTGAAAAGAAGAGCTGTAGCAATGTGTAGTACAACAAAAATATGGTGTTTTTTGAAAATTAAACCATGTAAACCTAATATGATATAACCTCTAAATACAATTATGAACCTGAAAATGAGCATAATCTGAGCACTTTAAGCCAGGCTGTTCTCAATGGTGTTTTAAGCATCCAACATCGCCTTCCAGGCAGCTAACACTAACCTTAAGCCTAAACATAACCATTGCCGCGCTGCCTGGAAGGCGACGTTGGGGGCTTAAAACACCAAACACGTTCGTATGTATAGCTACTAGGGCTGTCAATCGATTAAAACATTTAATCAAATTAATTACAGACTCTGTGATTAATTAATCTAAATTAAGGCTGTAGATTACCAGTTTCATTGAACGCACCATCTCCGTCTGTGTTTTTCCGAACGGCAGAAACACAGTCAAACTTTACACCATTTAGCGTTAGCTGTCAGCATTTTAACCGTGTTTAATCTCTTAAGCTGTTGAGTGTAGTGTTAACTAACGTCACGTGCAGCGATGTTTCTGTTGCCTGTAGCAACGCATTCTCTCGTCTCCCTCCATTTTACAGTCGAATGGTGGCTAGAACGGCTCTGGGTGAAAGGTCAATTTTCTAAGATTAATTAATCAAAATTAACGCATTATTTTGACAGCCCTAATAGCTACAAACACTAATGCACTGGAATTTCTATGTATGCCACATATTTATTACTGTATGCAGCACACTGACTGCTGATGTGTAAGTGTGTGAAGCGACTCTTTTACGGAGGAGATCGGGAATGATGTGTGGATGTGTGAGTTCTGGAAAAAGTTAAGGGTAAAAACACGTTACTACTACTTAATCTTTTTTCTAATCTTAACTAGCGGTTTTGGTGCCTTAACCTAACTGTTGTTGCCACGTGACAGTCAGCGTTTGTCAGCTAAACTGAACTGGCTCACAGTAACCTTTTCTCATCTAAACTTAACTGCCATGTAACAGGTCGCTCGCCGTAATTCCGTAAGATATCATACGAATTGTTGCACATATTTTTTCGTTTGATATCATACGAACCCGTTCATGAGATGCGTTGTTCAAGTGAAATTGCAGTTCTTACTGTAAGCCTTTCTCTGCATCCAAACCCCTCAAAATCTGAACAGAGGAGACATTGACTGTTTGTTGGACATAATGCAATGTTAGCTCCACATAATACAAATCTCTCTCTCTCAGACACACTCTGTCTTTCCATGTCTCTTTCTCTTTCTGCTCGTTCCTCTCTCTCTCCGTGCCTGGTATTCCATCTCCTCACTCTGGGGCGGTAATGAGTGTCTGCTATTCTGCTCTTCAGCATTGAACCCCTATTCATGCTCGATCTCCTTCACAATGCACTAAAGGGATTAGCCAATTAGCTGCTATTGGACGCCATTGTGCGTGTGTGTGTGTGTGTGTGTGTGTGTGTGTGTGTGTGTGTGTGTGTGTGTGTGTGTGTGTGTGTGTGTGTGTGTGTGTGTGTGTGTGTGTGTGTGTGTGTGAGTAAGTGAGTGAGTGAATGTGTGTGTGCATGGTCAGTAGATAGATGTGTTAGCAGTGAAAGTGAAAGATAGATGGCTGTCTGTACAACACACTTCATCCCCAGTTGATGTTCTGCTGGACTCCACATTACTCATCCCCACAACTCAGCCACAGAGAGTGAGACACAAGATGGAGAAGTGTGTGTGTGTGTGTGTGTGTGTGTGTGTGTGTGTGTGTGTGTGTGTGTGTGTGTGTGTGTGTGTGTGTGTGTGTGTGTGTGTGTGTGTGTATGTGTATGTGTGTGTGTGTGTGTGTGTGAGAGAGAGAGAGAGAGAGAGAGAGAGAGAGAGAGAGAGAGAGAGAGAGAGAGAGAGAGAGAGAGAGAGAGAGAGAGAGAGAGAGACTGGGGCCTTGACACACCACAGAGGATGACAGAGAAAAAGAGACACTATTACTTCTCAATAATTCAACCGATCAGCCCATCATTCTCTGGAAATATACTCTCTCCTGTCATACTGTGTGTGAGCTGTTTCTTCTTCTCCTCGCTTTCATTTGTGAGTTTAATTTCCACTCTGTCATGCCTGGGATAATGGGAAATGCCTGACTCATCACACGTGAATCATCAGTTACTTTGTCTGAACCAGCGATCAATTCCAGTTATCTGATGTGTTACATCACGCTGGGAGCAATATGTTCAGTGTACATTTAGCAGATCGAACAGCATAATAAGGATTGATTTAGACTGATGTCTCCCCCAGAATTAAAGTTGCAACCCAGAATGTTTGACTACATTTTATTTACTGTTTTGTTTTATTCCTGGTACTTTGCTGAATGTCCCAAACAATTTATATCATGCATATAGGAAAATATTTAGACACACTTGTCTTTTTTTAAATCTTTTTAATATTAACTATAATTGCTCTGGAGAGACTAAAACCATGAATGAATTGACTAACAAGTATTGCTTGTGAACTCACAGTCTGATAAAGGTTATGTTGGTTCACATGGATGTTGTGGAAATGTCAATTTGGTAGCTTTTTGCTTCAGTAGTCGACTGCTACCGTTAAGTCTTTGAAGTCAGACATCCCTGCGAGCGCTTAAACACACCACGCTGGAAGCCTTTGCAAAACAAACTGTGCTTTCATCTCCATTATCTCACAAAGATAACCTGACTTTGACAAAAATATATACTGTGATGGATTAGCTGCCTCAAGTAAGTTTTAGGTCTACAAGATCCTCCACTGACATTTAAAGCATTGGCTGCCCATACAATATGACTGACATGTTTACAAATGAAAAGAAATAAAAGAATGAAGGCAATTTGTGGAAAATGAATGGGAGGTAATGTTAGAGGGGAACTCCTTTTTAACCTTTTTTTTATATATACATTTTTAACATACAGTAAATCCTGTAGTCATGGAGTTTAAAAGACATGGGCATTTACTAGGCATGGAGGGTTTTAAAGGGGAATTATGCAGGTTAATAATGGCTGTCACTCCTCTCGAGTACATTTCTATTTTTTTTTGTTAATTAATTTACCTTAACTGAACAGCTTCAGAGTCATTGGAATGGTTATATGACTTTTTTTCGGGTTGAATGGTGGTCGTCTCCCTCCCCCCTAGTGGCTCTAAAGAGAAACCTGCCAGCAACAAGACAGAAAACACACAAGAAGTGGACAAACCTGCATAGCGCCTCTTTAAGAAACAATTGAGTTCCATTATGGAAAGCTGGGCTAGGAAGTTTTCTGGGCTAAGACATGCAAAACACTGGAATGGTTCTTTAATTTTTTTATTGCATTTTCAAAAAATGATATAATTGGTAACATAGTATTGCCGGAGTTACAAAGCATATAGAAACAATTCAATTTAAAGAATGGTTCTTTAAAGCTTAAAAGTTATGTTACAGATGGAAAGTGTTTTAGCAGTTTGGGCCTTCAAATAAAGAAATATTGTGTATGAAATGATGTGAGTGAATAAGACGGCACACATGAACAAAGAACCATAATCTGTCTAAGACTGACCTAAAAAAACAGACACACTGAACTAGATAGATTACACATGCATCTGTTAGAAATTACCATATAGACAGTGAGAATTAAACGTGTTGCCATCTGGCACCGTGGCAGTGTAGAGGTACAGTGAGAACAGAGGAGAGGTTCATGGTCATTGTGAGACAGGTATAAATCCTGGGCCTTTATAACACACTGCTGCCTCACTGGCTGTGGTAATGGATTGGCTATGCCCTCGGAGAGTGTGTCTATGTGTGACTGTGCTGCTTGTGTGTGTGTGTGTGGGGGGAGGGTGGGGGGGGGTGGGGTGGGGGGGGGTTGTATTATTGTCAGCGGGACAGGGCTTTGTGTCAGGCAGGTCAGCTGGGGCTCGATAGCTACACATCAAGCCACACACACACACACACACACACACACACAACAAACGAGTGCACACATGCTTTTGTGCAGACAGAAAAAAACATGCAGCCAATCAGATATCAGATTAGATGTATGCATACATCCACACACATTCACCCCCTCATCCCATCCCATCTTACCAAAGGCCTTACATCACACTGTCCACTCAAAAGCCGCGAGGTCAGACCATTTGAAGTGCTTATTAAAATTTGCAATGATGGAGCGAGAAAAACATTTTAAAATCACTTCACTATTTGTATCAAATAGAAGCGAAATTGACCAATTCTTTTCAGCAAGTGAGTGGGAGCATGAAAGTGTAATAGCAGGGTCATTGTCCAGACCAACAGGCTTGTGTGTGTGTGGGGGGGGGGGGGACAAATGGAGGAACAATGGTAGTCAGCTGAAAGGGTGAGTGAGCGGTGCTGCTGAAAAAGATTATGGTAGATCTACAGAGATCGGTCAAAAGACTTTGTGAAAAAGACTTTATGGAAAAAACCTTCAGACCGTATGATGTAATATGATGAAAACTTTAGTGCAATTCCGTCTGCACATGTTGAAAGATCACACAGCAAGGGGTTATACTGCTTCCCATAAGTTCAATTTGATTTCTTTATTGATTTTTGTGTGTGATAATATCAATGAATCAGTGAGGTTCTATCAGTAGATGCATATAAAAGCTGTCCGTTTTCTTCACATTAAGAGAAAGTATACCTTTACTTGTGACAAAAATGGGGTATAAGATTTACACTTGTTTTGTCAGCAGCAGAGCTTAGGGGCCATATCTCTTCAGTTATTGTTGTTTGTTCATTTGGAACACAGTACCTTGTATATTTTCCTGTCGTGATGTTTGATCGTATTTCATCCACAAGGTGTTTTGTCAACAACAGTGTACTCTGTGGGATGCTGAACGCTCTACTGCCTTAGAGAGACTTGTACTCCAGCAATGAGGCTGTGTGTGTGTGTGTGTGTGTGTGTGTGTGTGTGTGTGTGTGTGTGTGTGTGTGTGTGTGTGTGTGTGTGTGTGTGTGTGTGTGTGTGTGTGTGTGTGTGTGTGTGTGTGTGTGTGTGTGAGAGAGAGAGAGAGAGTGAGTCAGTGTGTGTAATGTCTGTACAAACAGCATAAAAGCAGAATGGTGGTAAATCACAGTAAAACTGAAGCTCTCCAGCCCTCTCATTGTGAGGACTAGTCATTTATTTAACACTCAAATACGGTCCTGGGCTGTTCTGGGCTGTTTGGGGAGAATACATCAACCGGCACACAAGAGTCCACACAAAGAGCGGCACACTTCAACAGACAAAGAGCGAAAAGAGAGAGGGCAAGCGGCTTTTTTTTTCCTCCTTCACATGAAGTATTGTTTGTTCAGGGTGGGGTGCAGTGCACCGGGTGGGACGGATAGATGGAGGGAGGGACTGATGGAAGAAGGGAGGGAGGGAGAGAGGGGAGGTAGGATGAATGGTTATTACACAGTAAGTCAATGCAAAAATGGAGGGTGTCTGTGGGTGATAGTGGGAGGAATAGGGGGACACATGGGGGGGGGGGGGGGTTGTAAAAGATCTTTTGTGAAGGCAGAGAGTTAATCACTTGAGCGGCACACGCCAGTTCTATGGGAGCACATGTACACTGGCTCCCCTGGGGGAAGCGGGAGGTCCCAAAACACACACACACACGGTTGAATTTACATGTCAGTTATAATGCAAAGCTGGGTACAGGCTGACTAAAAGGACCCCGCCCCCTCCACAGAACAGTTACCTTCTGGCCGTGGCGATAGTGTGAGGCTTGCATTTGCTGCTGGTTCATTCATTCAAGGACATACACACAGACAGACGCACACACATGTCTGCCTGTTCACTCTCTCCAGGACTGGATAGATGACTCTGCATGGGCCTTGCTAGAGATGGATGCTTAGAATGACCTGACAGTAAGTACAATCTATTGGTTCATTACTTGAGTCCCATGTCAGCGGTGGATGCTAATATCTGAGAGTGATAGTGAAGGCTGGAGTTTAGATTTAGTGGCAGACATCCAGGCACAGTGGAATAGAGGCAGTCATGTCAGAGACTGTTTACGTCAGCAGCACAGACTGGGGGACGGTACACATTTAGCATGTACCATTACTCAACATTTTCAGTGGTGTATTTTTGAGAAGATGTTTAGAATTTCACATCAAATGAAACAGAAATTGGAAAACGGAAGCTTACAGCAGAACAGAAATTGCACAGTTAGGAGGATACAGCAAAAGGAAAGATAATCTTAAATTGCATTGGGGCTTTTAATCATGAAACAATCTTGTCTTATAAATGTTTCAGTTTTGATTTTCTCTTTGATCTGGGGTGAAATTCAAAACACCTTTTCAAAGGTAAACCACTGAAAAAACATAACCACCAAAGTAACAGCATATGTTAAATTTGAGCATCAGAGACAGGGAAAGTGAGACAGAGTAGGAAAGTTTAATTGGTTTCCACGGCAGAATCCAAATCGGACAGTGAGGAGGAGAACAACACAGCAAAAGGAAAAGATAATCCTAAATTGCATTGAGGCTTCTTATCACGAATAATCAGAATCTTCCAGCACAGCTTAGAAACCACTCAAACTGTGCTACTCTCTCACTTTGCTGTCTGCCTCTGCTGCGTCTGTAATTCTCCTCATGATGAAACATCTATTTTGTACATGTCTCATCTTGCTTATCATTGTTTTCTGGGCGATGAAAAGTGACAGTCTTGATCAGCTATGCCGCCTTCATTCTGCATTTTCCCTCTTCAAGCATGCACATCAAACACCTCAGGAAAATTACACTGACAGCTATGCATATCCTTACAAAGAGCACTGTGCAACCAACAATCATGGATGAGCCTCAAACCAAATGAAATGTACACTAATATGTGACTTACGGCACCATGCTTTGTTGGTGTGGCTGTTATAAAATGATTACAGGCTGAGGACCAGGTGGTCAGGCGAGGCCGCAGGCCTGATCAGCCAGTATGGATCCCAGTCACTACTGGGGGGGCTTTTCCCCTGAGGGGTTAGAGATCATGATGAACAGCATCTGGGGTCTGGTTGTCTTTTACCCTTGTGTTGTCTTCCCGTCCACCATGCACTTGTTATGGTCTGTTTTGCCTGTTTACAAAGCATAAAGTAAAAAATCACCCAGTTCTGTGTTAGATCTTCATAGCCAACTTCATTCCAACCTATTACCACTAGTTTTACACTTCTTTTTTTGGAATTAACGGTCATTAAACCTCATTTATACAAAATTATACCCATTTCTTTTAAAACCCCTCAGATATTATGAATTATTTTGACTTATAGTTAAGATCTGAGGGAACGTGTGTTGCTTGATGATCACAGCCTTGTTTTGTGCATGGAACCATCCATGTTACTTCTGGGCAATTTTGTTGAAATAAACCCATATTTGTTATATAGAAACTTTTAAAAACGGGTCAAATTTGACCGGTGGACAACATGAGGGTTAGAAGGGAGGTGGGGAGAGTTATTAGAGAGCATCACTTGTACCTCCGTGAATAAATGTCCTTGTATTATAAGTAGGGCTGTCAAATGGTTTTAAATATTTAATCGCCATTAATCACATGATTGTGCATAGCTAAGACGCGATTAATCGCCAAATTAATCATACATTTTTGTATCTGTTCTAAATGTACTTTAAAAGGGATATTTTTCAAGTTTTTAATGCTCACATGGTATCTGAGACTCGACTCATTCCGGCGGTAACTCAATTCACATCGACAGTACACGCAGATAACTTTAGTCTTGTCGAGAGAACCATCTGGAAGGGTTTCTTTATTTCTGTTCAAGGTTTGTTTCTGTTAGCCATGTCACTGCCCGATGTGAGTCGAGTGCAGATGTGAGTTGCGCATGCTCAGATTTAAACGGTTTATGGGATAACGTGTCATAGTGAAATTGGTGAAATCCATAATATAATAAACTTTTCTCATTACAAACAATAACAGAAGATGGAAATCATTTAAAAAACGTTGTAGCTATCTATGATTGTTTGATTGTTTAGCTCAAAATGCCATTCAAGGAGAGCCTTAGTTGTGTTTGATTGCTAACTTGTAGCCAGCAGTGAACCAACTTCCTTATGTAGGTCCATTTTTATTGTATTGACAATAAAAAGTCTCTCGTTAGCAGGTTCTTATAGGCTACTTGTTGCAAAGTGACGCATGCCCAACTCACATCTGCACTCGACTCACATCAGGCAGTGACAGCTATTTACAACGTTATTGCTGCATCGCATCCTGATTTGCCAAACTATGGAGCGGTCCGTGGGCCAAATCACGGAATGCACGTGCGTTAATCGAGCGTCCAAAAAAGTTGTGGCATTGAAAAGGAATTTGCTTCAACTCGTTATTATTGCGTTCATTTTTACAGCTCTCATTATACGTGAAAAAAGTTAACAACACAAATGTTCTGTGTTCTTATTCCAATCTTTATATCATAATTCAAGCCTATCACATTATCAAATACTTAACATTTCTGTGTGGTCTGTTTATACTGTGTTGAAGTACAATAGCAAACACGAAATGTTTGTGTAGTGTTATTCAGATGGCAGCGCCAGCCGGGTGTTGAGTAGGCCGTAAGAGGCCAAATTGCCAGTTTGATAGAGGAAGGGCACCCAAAGGGTTATTTGTCAAACCCAACGGCCGAGCCATAAATCTAGACACACAAAGCCAGGCACAGAGCCAAGATGGACGTGTTTTTCACTCTGTTTGTTTTGCCAGTGTGAACACACCTGCTTCAACACTGCATGTCTGGACTGAACAGGAAACAATAGAATTAAACAACATTTTAAAAAAGCATCCCATAAAGCTATGACATAGTGTTTATCTTTTCATTAAAACAAGGCTCAACATGCTGATACCTAATTTGCTCTCTGTGTAAAGCATATTAGGGCTGCAACTTACGATTATTTTCATTCTTGTTGTCTGGTCAGAAAATGGTCCAAAATGTTTGAAATGGTTCAGCAGCTAGATAAATGTTTACTTGTTTGTATTTTCTTGCTTTAGGGCTGCAATGATTATTTTCATTGTCGATTATTATGTATGCTAAACAACTACAGCGGATAGCTATGGCCATCTTAGAAGATAGACTACACCCTTTGAATAGGGAATTGCAGTATCTCCCCTCTGGACGGAGGCTAATAGTCACTGGTTGTAGAACTACAAGATTTAAAAAACAGTTTTGTCCCAGCGGCAATCACTCTGTTAAACAAACTGTAGAATTACTGCGCACAACGCACAAGCACCTTGGTCATGTACTAGCTGTAGAATTTCTGCATATAACTGCACATGTCAATGTGGTCATGTAGTGTTTTTTATCCATGTTCTACTGTCTGTTTTATATGTTTTAATGTTTTGTGTGTTGCATGCTATATGTGATGGTCTACATTGTTTTAAGGATGTCCTGCCTCTTAGACTGTAAACCTAGTTTACCTACGGCTACCAATAAAGTAACCTGAACCTGATTAATCTGTTGATTATTTTCTCGATCAATCGAATAGTTGTTTGCTCTATAAAATGTAAAAACAATCAGTGGATCAGTGTCTCCTAAAGCCCAAGATGACGTCCGTTGTTTTGTCCACAACTCAAAGATATTCAGTTTACTGTCAGAGGAGTGAAGAAACTAGAAAGTATTCACATTTAGGAAGCTGGAATAAGAGAATTACTCGTTGATTAATTAATTATGAAAACAGTTGTTGATTCATTTACTAGTTGACAACTAATGGGTGAATCTTTGCAGCTCTCAAGTGTATTATTCCTCTCTTGTCTTGCAGATGGAGCCACTGACAGTTCTTCTCCGGGGTCATGAGTTGTGTCTTCCCTTCACTTCTGTGTAACTCGACCACCTGGACTTGTGCCCCACCCTCCCCTCACCTATGCCTGCAGGACCATGGGCAGTGTCAGCAGCCTCGTCAACGGCGACAGCCTCAACAGCAAACACTGCCAGGCGTCTGAACACAGGTTAAAGAAGAGAACAAACACTCACAGAAAGAGTGGAGGTTGCAGCCTTGACGAGTTACTGACGTGCGGCTTCACTCAGGGCTCCTCGTCCGCCGCGCAGCCCTCTAAAGGCCTGTCCCACTCCCGCTCAGGACGAAGTGAAGATTTCTTTTACATCAAGGTCTGTGCCATCAGATAACACTAGGGCTGGGCAATATATCCATATTATATTGACATTAGTCTAGGCATTAGTTCCACTTCTGGGATTGCTCCGTTACTCTTTTCGGCCGGATGTCCAGTATCTTTTGCTCCTTTCCGCACAGTAGTTATCTGTCAGTGAATCTAGGGGGTGGAGCTTCTGAAGGGGGGAGGAGGGGGGCGTATTTGTTTGGCAGATGAGTTCAAATATCAACAATCTTTTCCCAGCATCGCTTACTGCACCTTTAAATTTTGGATATCGTAATATTCGTGATATTGCACGTGTTGTCTTTTCCTGGTTTTAAACGCTGCATTACAGGAAAGCAATGTCATTTTCTGAACTTTCCAGACTGTTCTAGCTAAGTCATTATATCCATGTTGCTGATCATTGTTTATCAAAAATCTCATTGTCTAAATATTTTGTTAAAGCACCGATATTATTCAATATCTACATCAATGTAATTTGGTCAAAAATATTGTGATATTCTCCATATCGCCCAGCCCTAATTAACAATATGGTTTTAAAGCTTTAGTGCGTAACTTTTTGATATTAATGAACGTCCGTTACATTCAAGCCGTTACCAAATGAGTTGCTATGAAGCTAATGAAGACTATCAGCTCCACACAACTCTCTCTGTGTTTCTCAGTGTGACTATGTTCAGGAGATTGTGGCGTCTGGCGACTTTCCTTCGCAGAAACTCAAATGAAGATAATGACCTCTTCTGAAGAGTCCATCATGTTTTTTTAATCCTCCGTGTCCTCCTTGGCTACTAGCAACTGCATGGAGGAGGGGGGGTCGGTGCGCGGTCATGGAAGGCTTGTATCATGTGGACGCGCCAACAGTTTTGTTGTCATTACTTAGAATTCCTCATGAGGGCGACAGAAACTACGCACTATAGCTTTAATTCATTCAATTTTTCAAATTTTGTATTGTTTTTAATATGCTTGTTTTATGTGTTGGTTTTATTGCGTATCTGTTTTTAATGTGATATATGTGCTGGTTTTTACTGTAAAGTGTCTTTGAGTATCATGAAAAGCGCTATATAAATACAATGTATTATTATTATTATTATTATTATTATTATTATTATTATAAGAAATATATTAGAAATATATTACACCACAGAAACGTATTGCATGTATATAACACCCCAAAGCATAACATGTTTATCCTGTTCCCTAAAAGGTGAGCCATAAACCGAGGTCAGTGCACCACAGAGGAGGACCGATGGGAGACGCAGGTGGGAGGAACCGAGATGGGGAATCAGACGGGCGACTGCAACCTAAGCTGCTGCTCATGTCAGGAAACATGGCTGAAAGGGTGAGCAAAATGCCCCAATGTTTCTTCCCTCATGCTTTACCCAAATATTAGATTTTAATTAAATAATTAAAATAATTAGATTTTAAAAGAATGGTTCCACATTTTTGGAATTTATCTGTCTATCTGCTTTGCCACGAGTTACATAAAAAGATTAATAGCAAACTCACATTTTGTACAGTAAATCTAAGCTTAGCTTAGCAGCTTAGCTTAGCATAAAGACTGGAAACAGGGAGAAACAGCTAGCCTGTCATCGTGCAAAGGTAACAATATGCACCTATCAGCAACTCTCATTTATCATTTGTTCTAGTGCTGCAACTTAGATAAGAAACTTTAGATAGGTCAACAATGATCATTTTAGCTAACGCCTTAATTTTAAATCATTTTGAATTTGCATGTACTTTCTGGTTTGAAGACCTAACAAACCGACTTAAAGGGAGGCTGCAAACAGCACAGAATAAATTAATAAGAGTCATTCTGAACTTGGGCCAAAGGTCTCATATAGGAAGGTCACAATTTGTTGAGCTCAACGAGCTCCCTGATGAGTCTCGTGTTATTATGTCAAGGCTGACCATGATCCATAAAACATTGTCTGGTAGTGTCCCAATGTTTTTGTTGTGTCTTATTACTAAGGTAAAGGACACACACAATATTTACACTTGTGGCAGCATATCAGACCTGTGTCCTTATAAATTTACCACAGTGTTAGGGAAAGGAACCTTTGCCTATATAGGGGCAGTTCAGTGGAACAAGTTAGACTGGCAAATTTCAAAAAGAGAATCAAGGTCTGGTTACTAGAGAGGGTAGCTGAATAGAGTAGGGGGCCAGTTACCGTTTTTATTTGTATTTATTTATTTAAGAAATGTCATTGATTATCACACACTCTGTAAGTGTCTTGTCTTGTCCTGATGTTATGTGTTGAGGACCACAATGGAAATAAGAATAATTGTTTTGTCTATAAAATGTCAGAAAATAGTGAAAAATGTTCATCCTAGTGTCTCGAGGTCCAAGGTAATGTCAATTTGAGAGGCTAATAGAGGCATTTTCTGTTATTTTTGCATGAAAGATTCCTTGACGATTATCTAAATGTTTGGCAAAGATTTTTCTGTCAATCGACTAATCAATTAGTCGACTAATCATTGCAGCACTAATTTGCTCATACTGTACAAAAACAATACTTCATCAGATATATCAGATATTAATTGAGATTCTGATTGTATGTCCATTCATTATAGCCTGGTCAGATGAAGCAGCGCTGTGCTTTACTTGACTGGAACCGGTTATTCTTACAACCATTAAGAAGTCACACTGCATAACTGCAACAGACTTTGAAAAACCTCACAGCAAAGTTGAGGATAAAACATGCACAGCAGGTAGTTTAATTGGTAGCAGCCAGTCCTTATAATGTGTGTTGAACCTTCCCAGTTTATTAATCACCCCCCCTCCCAGATTAATGACCTAAGAATGCCTTGATCTTCTCAGTGCAGTCATTTCTGTGCCAAGACGGACTCTCCTTCAATAGGTCTTTATTCCTCAGGGGCAAGAAGAGGGGGAGAAAGGAGAGGAATAGGAAGCAGCTTTAAAAGAGACAGAGCAGAGAATAAGAGAGAAAGGAGAGAGAGATCGAGGGCCAAAGAGAGTTTGAGGGATAGAAAGTGGGGGGGGGGGGGGGGTGAGGAAAGGCATCCCAGTCATGAAGTCAGTGAGAAGGAATGCTGAGCTCACAAGCTTTACCTTTTACACTTCAGCAGTAGCTCATATTATTAATATTACAGAGAAGGGCTATTCATCTTCACTCAGACAGCAAAGGGGGGTTGGGGGGGAGCGGGGGTGAGGGATGCAGAGGGGAGGAAAGGAGGAGAGAAAGGAGGGGAGGAATAGTACTGCTTGTGACATTTCTTGGACAGCACAGATGGGCCATGTGGAGTATAAGTTCATTTTTGAAATGAGTTTTCTCTTTTATGACAGTCTGGTGAATTTTACTTGCAACTACTGCTGTGTGGCTTTTAATACATCAGCTTGTAGTGAAGCCATTCCTCACGCTTCAGTGGTTCTATTTTGAATATGAAAAGGCATGATGAGGGGGAGGGGGAGAATCTCTCCATTTCATTTGTACAGACTTCCAGCACATGACAATATTTATCTCTGTGAAAGTCAGTCATTGTGATTCTCTTTCTAAGTTTCACAATGTGACCCATCCTTGAGGAGACACTGAATATAAAATCAAAAAATGGGAAGAGCAACAATAACTGTGTGTCATTTCACTCTTATAGGCCTCTGCTGAGAAGTCATTGGTCCGTTCCACTGCCTTCAAGCCTGTGATTCCCAGGAGTACATCGTCCACAGAGACAGGCCACAACAGCCTGGACCACATCCTTTGTCCTCTGGAGAAAGCGAGGAGTCCAGACATTAGACACAAGCAAGACACCTTCTCAGGTCTTTATATTATATTGATAAACGGTTGCCTTAAAATTACATTACTCACTCTTTCTGAAATACTCAAGGAGCTAATTGATCAGTCCCATTCTCACAGCCCACATATCAATTTATGTTCACAATACATCTTTGCCTAGTTGTGCGTCAAACAACACAAACAAGACAAGAAAAAGTTTTCAAACTGTAATTACGCAACACTCAGAGCGGAATTTGGCAGATTTGCAGACACCCATACATTTTCACACAATCAGAGAATTTACATATTCAGGCCGTGAAACTGGTTGTTGTGAGTCGGCTGTGTGGTAGCCTGCTTTTAAAAATGTAATCATAATTTATTGTTTTGCTATTTGTTAAACTCTATGATGGCTAAGGAACTTTTTTGCTGACTTTTTTAGGGCTTCATGTGGACCAAAGTGTAAGTGAAAAAGCTATATGAGAAATCCAATAATACAATCAAAAATATGTTACTTTTATCAATTAAATAAAAGCATGTCAATAAACTAAACATGGCTGGCCCTTTATGATTCTCATTTTCTATGTGTGGCCCTTAGTGAAAATTAGTTTGAGACCCCTGATCTAAGTAATAATAAGTGAAACATGCTCGTCTTTTGCACTTTGTTGGCCAGGCAACTCAATCTTTTCAGATGGAAAGACCCTCTACCCTCCGTATATAAAAGTTATGCAATATCTTACACTAGAGAAGATAAGATACTCTCTTTAAGGGTCTGTTTTAAAGTGTCATGCTATTTGGCAGCCTGTCTTGACATTTGTAGAAAGAAATGGAAGCAAAGAATGTAACCCCATTATACAGTGTATGTCCGTATGTTGTTATTGATTCCTCATTATTTATTTAATTGCATGTATTTATTCCATTCTCCTTTCAGGTAAATATATAAAGTGTCCGTTTTTAATTTCGAGGTATTGGTCTGGTACCCTAACCCTTACCCCTAGATGGGTGGATGGGTACATGTTAAGTAGATTTGACTGTATTTTGTTTATGTCTTTATAAAAAAATAAGCATTACTCAGGTTGAACGACGGATGACACTAAAATAATTTGTCATCTCTTTTTACTTTCAGGGACTCTCTCCGACTCTGGACGTAACTCGATGTCTAGCCTGCCCACCCACAGCACCAGCGGCAGCCTAAGTGCTTCCACGGGCCCTGTCAGTCACAGCGATGGCAGCTCAGCTCTCGCAAACAGCCTCAGCAAGGGAGTGCAGTCCATTTTCCCTCCATGGGTCAATGGGAATAGCACTAACCTTGACTGTAGCTACAGGGCTGCGTTGAACAGCGGAGGGTTGGCATCTAAGGCTAATGGGGACGCTGGCGCCCCACTTTCTGCAGATGAGCCAAGCGCTCTCTCTGGAACTGCAGGTGGGATTCGGTCCCCCATTACTACAGATGAGATACTGATTGAACGCTTGGAACAAAGGCTGCTGGAGAGAGAGAATGAACTGCAGGAGCTACAGGTACAGGCAGTGGTGAACTGAAAATAAGTACATTTACTTAAGTACGATACTTAAGTACAAATGTTGAGGTACTTGTACTTTACTTGAGTCTTTTCTTTTCATGCCACTTTCTACTTCTACTCCGCTACATTTCAGAGAGAAATATTGTACTTTTTACTCTACACTATACTACATTAATCTGACAGCTTTAGTTACTAGTTACTTTACAAATTAAGATTTTTGCAAGAGTGTGGTATTAGTACTTTTACTTAAGTAGAGGATCTGAATCCGTCTTCCACCGGTGAACTGTGGTCATGTTTAACTGAGATGTCTTCACCTTGCAACAGGGGAGTTTTGAAGACAAAGAAACAGACACCTGCCAGCTGTTTGAGGAGAGACAAAGGTACTGTGCTGAAGAGATGGAGGGGCTGAAGGAGCGATGCTCCACTAAGCTACGCCAAGTCTCCCAAATGGCCGCAAAAACCCAGCAAGCACTCCAGCTGCAGGTCAGCCAGCTCCAGGTCAGCCCACCTCCTCTTTTCTTTCCAGTCCCCTTCATTTCTGGTTCATCTTCATCCCACCAACCCTTCTCAAATGATCAGTGGCGGTTCTAGACCATTTCAAATGGAGGGGCCAGGCTGGGCCACATGCGAAGTGTTACATACCACCAACCCTCCATAGGTTTGGTTCTACTAAATACTAAAGATATACACATAACAATAAACACAAGAATACTCATTCAGTGTAGACCTACATTTTATCTATCACTGCACATGAATATTAAAATAAAGGTGGGGTTAAAAATTTGCCAGAGTTAGGGGGGGGGCCAGAAGGGGTTCAAGGCTAAATATTACGGTTGCACTGACCACCCTTACACCCCCCTAAAACCGCCTATGCTTATTATAATTAAGATTCTAATTAAAATATAGAATTGTTCCTGCATTTCATTTAAGCCTTGTTGTTGTCTTCGGGTCAAATTTGACCCGTTTTCAAAATCAGAAATATGAGTTTCTTTTTAACTACCTAATTTTAATTACTCCAAAATAACATGGATGATTCCATACAACGCAAGTACAACAAAAGATCGGATCTCTACTTTCATTGAATTTTTTAGCATTGAAAAATAAATTGTTGAAATGTTTCCACACAGTATCCTCACTCAACGTTGACACATAACCTCTCCTTTAATATTAGTCTGAATAATTCATAATTTCTGCTTTTTTAACTCAAAGATTAGGTACAATTTACGGTACTATAAATTAAGTTTATTGATGATGAATTTCAAAAAGAAGTGTAAAACTACTGGTAATAAATTGGTGTTCGTAGTGTCTATATAGTACATGGTAGTAAAATAAACACTAAAAGTAAAAAAAAAAGTGCTAAAAACATTCAAATAAGCGCCAAAAGTGTAGAAAAAAAGAGACAAAAACATCAGAAAAAGTATTGATTTTCTGACCCGGGAGGACGACAAGTGCATGATTGAATGGAAGACAACACAATGGTTACCCTCTGAGGGTATTGACACGCATCTTCTTAAAGGTGCCCTGCCACACGTATGTCATTACTTTGTGGTAATGTCTGAAGTTCTACCATGGACTCTGTAACATTGTGCCTTGGTTACCTTGTTTCAAGCCATTCTAGCGTGGTATAGAAAGTCTGCAGGAAGACTCAGCTCGATTTGTGCCAGTTCTCATTAATATTCAACAAACTAAGCTGCTTGACTCTGATTGGCTAACACGTAGCCAATGAGAGCCTGGCTATCAGCATCCTTTACCCAGCTCAGCTGGGCGAGCTCATGAATAGTAATGAGCTCAGGTAACACCACGTCAGACTGACCAGCTTTTGTAATTGGTCTGATTTCTCCTCTTATTTCTTTCCAGTGGCTAGAGCTGACAGAGGAGGTAGCAGTTCATTTACACACATGGACCGTACAGATTTAAAAAAATGCAAGTAAAAACAGTTTTGTGTAGCAGGGCAACCTTTAAATTTACCTTTTTAGGGTATTTGCATAGAACTAATCCCCATGTGTTTTATATCGAAATGTTCAGAACAAACTCAGCTTTCCGTATAGGGACGGCCACATGTTTTCTAGAGCAATGTGTAAAGAGATAATTGGGCGCTAAAGTTGACCAAAGTCTTAGGTTCACAAAGTACTGGAATATATGATTCAAATAGTTTTTAAAAAATGTCTGAAATGAAATGTTGTAATATCATTTTTATCATTTGGACGCGCCGGTGCGTCTTTCATCCTCAGAGGGTTTTAAGAACAACAAAAAAAGAGTAGTAGAAGCATAGACATCGCACGCCTTGCATGAATGAGTGAAATGAGAAATAAACTCTTGTACAGGTGGAGAAGGAGAGGCTTCAGGAGGATGTCTTAAAGCTAACCAGAGAGAAGGATCTTGTGGGGCTCAGACTGAGTGCTTATGCGACAGAGAGCACACAGCTCGCTCCGACACTCGAGGAAACTCAGTGGGAGGTGAGTCATGAGTCATTCATGTGATATCAGTTGGGTTTAATACCTTGTAGCTCACAATACAACCTAGTACAACCTTGAAGGCTGCTACTGAGATGAGGGAACATAATGTCCTTCCATCACAAGAGGAATAATCCACCATCATGCATCCATGAAGAGTCCATAAATCCATAAAAGAGTCGAAGATGACAACTTCTCTATTTACATTTTCCTCAGTAGTTAACAATGTTGCCTTTTAACATCATCTTTTACCTACTTTAGTTATGTGTAATGTGAAAGGGACTACTCGAATGGACGAATCCACAGAATTATCTACCAACTGCAGTTGTTCTCATGTCGAGGGAGCTTTTTAGCAACTTTCAGCTCATTGTTTTGGTTTTACAGGTGGTGATTTTACTGTTTTGGTTCAGTATCAGCGCTCTCATCAGACCGGTTTGCAGCTGTTTTGCCGCAAAGAAGCTCTGATAAACCAATTGTGCACTTCCTGCCCAACACAAAACGGCAGACAAACAAAGTTAGAGACTATACACAGCTGGCATCTTTTGTGTTTTATTTATGCACACAAACCAATTCAAAAAGTTCCCAGCCATTTTCTGGGTGCTGTCATTATGGGAATGCACAGAATCCATAATTGTCAAAATGTAGATGAAGACTTGAACATTATTAACAATACAATCATCCAGTGGTTGCTTTTTCCTTTCAACTGCCAGTGTGACGTACATATCAAACACGTAATTACTTATTATTGACTAGTTCATGTTCATAATTGTCTCCAAATCCAAACGTAGGTGTGCCAGAAGACGGGGGAGATCTCCTTGTTGAAACAGCAACTGAGAGACTGCCAGGCAGACGTCAACCACAAACTAAACGAGATGGTCAGCCTCAGGGTGTCACTGAAGGAAAACACAGCAAAGATGGAGATGCTCGAGAGACAGAACAAAGACCAAGAGAACAAACTCCACTCTCGCACCATAGAGGTTGAGGTTAGTCTGTTCATCATAAAACATCATAAAAAGGAGAGGCAACAAGCAAATGTGTTTTCCAATCCAATCCAATCCAACTTTATTTATATAGCACATTTTAACAAACACATGGAAGATGCAACAAGTAAGAAAAATACATCATAACATGAGGAAAGGGGAGGAAAAAAAAAAAGCAACTCCCAGACTATGCTCCTGTGATGAGTACAGTGTGGGAACAGGAAAAAACACCTCAGCAACAGGCACATAATCAGTAGACATAACACCACGAGTCGACAACATGACTTGCAACAGGGCAGGGGAATGGGGGGTGGAGGTAACCCAGCACAGGCAAGCAGCCATCCGGTCCTGCAGCCGACAAATGGCGCTGGTCACAGACCCGCTTGTCAAACAAATGTGTTTTAGATGGATGAGACTTTCCTCTGAAGCGTCACATGAATTCGTCAGCTGTTTGGGCTTCAGCTGCACGGCTTCAGGGAAGGCTGCTCTTGTGTATCCTCTCCTACTGCTTTGTTTTAAATTCAACAAGCAATTTGTTGTATTTTAGCAGAATACTGAAAGCAGCAGAAATGCAGAACTGAGTACACTTTAATATCTGTTTATTTATCGCTATCGTGACATTCAACAGCATTATCGCATGTCTTATATTTTCCTCATATCGTGCAGTCCCAGAATAGTCCTATACTCCTAATTGCTGCCTATGTCTGAACATTTTCCATTTCTGATTCAGGTGTGCCAAAATGAACTGCAGCGCAAGAAGAATGAGGCTGATTTGCTGAGAGAGAAAGTGGGCAAACTGGAGAAAGACATTCAGGGAATGAAACAAGATCTGGCAATGGCCAAAGAGCGGAGGCTGCAGCACGGTTTGCAGGCCCACACTCCGGCCTCGCAAAGACTCATAGACCAGGGCTCAGACTCCCCCGCCCAGGGCCAGACGGGGGAGAACAGCGAACACATCTCCACAGAATCCCTCCAGAGAGAAGTGGAGAGACTGAAGCGGCAGCTTGGGGAGGAGAAGGACGCGCAGGAGAGGCAGGCCAACAGCTTTGAGCAGGAGAGGAAAACTTGGAACAAGGAGAAAGACAGGGTCATCAAGTACCAGAAGCAGCTCCAGATCAACTACCTGCAAATGCACAAGAAGAATCGGGACCTGGAGAGGATCCTGAAGGAGCTGACAGCTGAACTGGAGAGCCGCACAGAGCTCGGCATGGACATCAACTACAGCTCAGGGTTACAGACATACGACGACGTTATTGCCACAGAGATTTGAACACTCACACGTATTCAGTTAAAGTGGCACACAAACAGATATTCATGATCAACACATTCTCAATCTCCCATCGCGTAAAATACAGACGCTTGGTCATGTGCCTTTTGCATTTGTTATTCACGCCAAAAGTCTCCTTTAGCATCGGGACTCTTGGCGTCCTTTGGCGTTTGTTATTCACGCTAAAAGTATTTCCTTTGGCGTTTGTTATTCATGCTAAAAGTGCATCCTTTGGCATTTGTTATTCACGTTAAAATCTCCTTTAGCGTCGGGACTCTTGATGTCACTTTTGACGCTCTGGGTCGGGACCATCTGACTGCCTAACGGCAAAAGAACGGGACAGTTAGGCTAAGGAAAATATGGTGGGTGGGGTTATAAAATGTACGTTTCAGTGACACGCGGTACTACAACGGGACACAAACCCCGGTCTCCTGGGTGAAAGTCCACCCCCCCAACCACCCTCCTAATGCGGCATTTCATCTTATAGTGCCGCGGTCGCGCTGCTGCTCTGCCCGGTGCGTCCCATGCAGACGCTGAAGGATGCTTTTTGCATTGTATCTGACACAGAGAGCCACTGCCCAAGCATCAGTATTTTACAAGTTGGGAGTAATAATGGGTTGTTATGATATTATAACTCCTGGGGATCATTCACTGCTAACAAGTGTTTCACAAGGGTTATTTAATAGAATGTGCATACCGTTAATGTAGTGTATTTTGTGTCCAGGTCACACACAAAAAAATACAATTAAAAATATATTTTTTTGTGATGACACTGTTGTTTGAAAGTAATTAATTTAATTAAGAGATTTAAGAGATTTTTTTTTTTAACCATGCTGTCTAACAGCATCACTCATTGTTCAAATTGTACACAAGTTGGTAGTTTAAACACCATTTATTAGTTGTTCACTGATACGGGCCAGACAATAGCTGACGTATCTGTTCCATGAGTAATGTCTGATGGTAACACATGATGAGTATGATAGTGGCTTAACACCTGCCCCTTCTGTGAGTCTGGGGTCTTGAACCAATAGACTTTGCCATATGTATTTTCACATTATTGTCCATTTTTAGGGGGGTTTCTGCATGGGGGAAAAAAACTGTTTTAAAGTGCTCATATTATGCTCATTTTCAGGTTCATAATTGTATTTTGAGGTTGTACCAGAAAAGGGTTTACATGGTTTTCACACCATATTTTTGTCGTACTGCACATTGCGGCAGCTCCTCTTTTCACCCTGTGTGTTGAGCTCTCTGTTTTAGCTACAGAGTGAGACATCTCACTTCTGTTCCATCTTTGTTGGGAGTCGCACATGCTGCAGTAGCTAGGTAAGGACTGGACTACAACAGAGCTGTTTGGAGCTGTTGGTGAACAGTGTTTTCTGGTGGAGATGGTAAGTCCCTTTGGGGGGGACTTTGGGCTTTTTCACTTTGTAAACCTATAACGTGCACAAAAAAAGATATATAACACAATACAGGAAAGGGAAAAGTCAAAAAGCATAATATGAGCACTTTAAATCATTTTCAGAGTCATTTCAAAATAATACACAGGTCTTATGATGTGAATATTTGTTGTATCCAAACCAATGTACACAAAAAAAGTGTTTTGCACTACAAAACACAACAAACTGACGCATTTTCATCCTTCAATTCAATTCAACAGTGAAGATTTAAGACAATATGCACTATACTGAAGTTGATAAATGTTCTTATGTCATCTGTATTTTTCATCATTCTCTGGAATGATTGTTCATGTTTTGTCGAACTCAAACTTTCCGTTACTGAGAACATTTCAGAGAAAGAGCAAATTCATCTTGCAAGCCAGAGCAAATTACATGTGTCAATTCTGATGCCATAAAGTCCAAATATCACTCATACAATAACCATCACCACTCCTTATTATATGAAATTGTTTCATTGCTGTTCAGGCTGACTGTACTTAGGGTTGTAAATCTAATTGTCTAATTTAATTTTCTATGGCTCCATCTACAAACTACAGCGGAGATTATGAACACGTTGGATCAGTGGACACTGTGTTGTCTGAGTGTGCATGAAACCAGGACTTTGTTAAAGCTAACCTTATGCTGTTAATTGCTGATACAGAAATGCACATAATACAGTATATACTGGAGTACACCGCTGACAGATACCAAGGGCAAATGCAAATTTGGGGATTCACTTTGTGTTCTGTGTGTGTTTAGAGAGCAGGAGAGATTAAAGGGGGTGGGGGGGGGGGGGGGGGGCTGGACAGAATACAATAAAAGCAAATATTTCAAGAGAAAAACAGCAGAAAATAAAGGGAGATCTAGCGGTAATGTCTATCTCTCTCTCCCTACATTGTTCATCTAACTTTGTGAGAGTTAGCTGGCACTGTTCCACTTGGAGACAAACAATCCTTCCTAGCAGCAGCCCCGGACATTTGGCTCTGCTGTTTTTGGAGCTATTCCACTTCCCACAAGGGCAAAGTAGTTTGTGAAGCAAAAAGTTTAACTACTCCACCCACACAATACTCAGGGGCTCAGGCAGAAATATATTCACACCAGTGTTGTAATGTAACAAATACTTTGCTACTGTACTTAAGTAGAATTTTCTGTACTTTACTTTGTTATTAATATTTCCAGAAACGGTTACTTTCACTCCACTACATTTCCTAAATAAAATGTATACTTTTACTCCACTACATTTCTCCTGAGCATCTTAGTTACTCGTTACTACAAAATAAAATCTGAAGATATTTCTTACACTGGAAAAAAGCAGGTTTGGCGAATCATTGCTCCTAAATTGCCAAGATAATGCACGCTCCATTCCAGTTGGTGACCTAACCCTAGGCCAAAACTAAAGAAGAGGAGCAAGCATAATACCTGATAGCGTCGTGGAAGCACCTGGTGCAGGCTCTGCCGCCATGGTAACAGACGATGACCACCCCGACGACAGTGGTGATGAAGATAACGTTACACAACTTTGGCCATAAAGTTCATAATCAAAGTTTTTGTTTTACTTTATTCTAATATTTAAGTACATTTAATATCAGAAAATTACTTTTGATACTTAAGTACAGTAAATATCAGATACTTTAAGACGTTTACTCAAGTAATATTCTAAAAGGAGACTTCAACTTCTATCAAAGTCATTTTCTGGTAAGATATTTTTACTCAAGTATTGCTGTCAAGTACTTCACACACTGCGCTGTTCAAGAATATGTGGCAATCTCTGGAATGAGGCTGCTTGAGATTGCTCAGCTCCCCACCACTACACAACATAAACCGCAGCTGACACACTAAGTGGAACTAAGGTGAGGTGCTGGAACCAGTGGCACTCAAACTCAAAAGTCAGATAAGTGTTTTACAGCCCTTACTCTGGTGCTTAGAGTGAGGGCACGGAAAAGTGGTGAAATAGGGGAAGTAGCAAAAGGACGGTTGATAGTGCAGCTATGCAAGCGGTGAAATTTTGCACACCTTGGACAAAAAAAAGTCTCAGTGAAACAGATTGTATGCTGGGATAGAATTGGAAACAAGTACAAACAAACAAGCCACGGTGCAAACACAGTTGATGTAAAAAGTAGCAAATGTTTTCCATCTGTGGATCAGCGCTCCTTCTAAAGGCCCTGACACACTACAACCTGACGGCCGACCGTCAGCAGTGAAGCCAGTCGGACTGATCAGTCTGATCAGTTTGGTCCAAAAAGTGCCGCGGAACACACTGAAGCGACGCCGACTTGAGCGTGCGTTCTGCGCGTGCGCGGGGCATAATACTTAACGCTTTTCCAAATGTACTTTGCTGTATTCTGAAATTCTATTTATCTAAAAAGAAAAGTGAATTTTACATTGAATCTCAGCGAACAGAGGCTCTTTTTGCCAGAAGAAGACGGAGAGCAGATTCATCTGTTCAAACATCAACAAACACATTACTGGACTAATGTTTGCTTTTAACGATTACTGAAACTGTCCTTTAATGCAGCGGCTCTCAACCTTTCCGAGTCACGACCCCCAGAATGAGGTTGGTGTACACATGAAATGTACCAAACTCACACTGTAATGTAAAAAACATTCCCCAGTCTAGAATATGTTATTTCATATTTTTCTCCCCAACCATCTGGCGACCCCCAGAAATTATCTTGCAACCTCCCTTGGGGGTCCCGACCCCCAGGTTGACAACCCCTGCTTTAATGTAGAGCTGCAAAGATTAATCAATTAGTTGTCAAGTACTAAATAAATCAGCAACTATTTAGATAATCGATTAATCGATTTGAGTTATTTGTTAGTGTCTTCTTTCCTCTGTGACAGTAATCTGAATATCTTTGAGTTGTGGACAAAACAAGACATTTGAGGACGTCATCTTGGGATTTAGGAAACACTCGTCGACATTTTTCACCAACTTCTGGCATTTTATAGACCAAACTCTATATCGATTGAGAAAATAATCAACAGATTAATCGACGATGAAAATAATCGTTAGTTGCAGCCCTAGTTTAATGCACTTAAAGCTGCATGGGTGAATACTTTTGATTAGGTACGCCAAACCTCAATGGACAATACTGTGGCAATAAATGTATAGAAGTATTAGATTTTGGGGGAAAAAAGTTTGTAAAACTACTCTTGTTAAAGGGGAAATATGCAGGTTTTTTTTTTAGCTTAATTTACCTTAACTGAACAGCTTTGGAATCATTGGAATGGTTATATGACTTTTTTTGGGTTGAATGGTCGTCTCGCTCCCCCCTAGCGCCTGTGAGCAGAAAAACCACCCTTGCAACTTTCGGCCGGCGAGCCGGCGAGCCGATGGCCTCAGAGTCAGGAAGTATCGTGTGACATCAGATCTTGCGATGTAACAAATTCTTCACGGCGCTGCAAACTGTTATCCCAAATGAGTTGACTTTACTAGAACTTTGCGTGGAAACCCGTTGCCTTACACAAGGTGAAACTTAACAGGTCAAGTTGTTTCATAACAGATTGGTAAGTTGATGCAGTAGACAAATCAAGTTTATATTAGTAGTCATTACTAAAAATCATCAGTAAACTTACTTTAGCTCAATTGTAATACATATGAAATATCACACTGTACTTATCAAAACTATATAAATGTATCATCCTCATAATTATGTTTTTTTCTTTGTTACAAAATAGCTTTAAGAACAATGTATTCTATACATTTGTTCCATTAAAACAGAAAGGAGAACAATTCAAAGATTGTAATTTCCAACATACTCTGCATTGATGTGATTAGCTGTAAACCACCTCACTGCCCAGACCCCATCAGTCCCCCCCCGGGTCTCGGTCACGGTGCAACAATAAATGTAGATAAACATGAACACTAAATTAACCACACAAACCAAAAACCCAGATAACATAAATGTACACGCAACACTTTAACAGAACATTATTAAAAAAACACTTTAACTAGGACACAAACCGTGTAGAATATACATTTTTTCCCATGAGCCTTTGCATCGCTTCAGCCAGAACAGTTCCAATGACCCCGCCCCTCCCATACAGAAACTTAACATCCTTAGTTATCTCCACTTAATATGATCTGTCACTGCATACTTAGGCTGATTATTACAAACTAATGTGATTTAGTAATGGATATAGTTTTTAACAAAACATGAAAGAATAAGTAGTGACCACTAAAAAGTTGAATTACAACTAAATCTGGGTTTACACTGCACACATACGCCCATTCAGGAACCGGCTAACGAGATGGAGTTTTTCACACTATCGTCACGGCTGAGCCGGCAAAAAAGAAGCAGAAAGCTAGGAAAGCATTGTGGGAGGAAGAGAGGAAGAGGAAACGGCAGACTGATCGAGAGAGGAGTCAGACACAAGGAAACATAGCAGCTGCCAAATATCTATTCTGAGGCTTTAGGGGGAGCATAGCGCCCCTTTAATATGTATTGCACTTGTCACATTCAAATGCTGGATTTAGAAATAAATATGATGTGGATATATATTCAAAGCGGCCTTCAACTGGGCCCTTTGTCAACCCTTCATTATCATTCTCCATTGCTCTTGGACTTAAATAATGAGAAGATTGTTTCCCTCTCCCGCCTAATCAACTAATATTGGCCTTCACAGTGTTTCCTTCCTCACACAGCAGCTCTTTCCAGCTCATCTTCTGCCATTACTAAGCTGATTGAACCAAAATCAAAACTGAAATCAAATTAAGGGCCATTGTCAGAGCGCGTAGCTCCGTCACTGACATGAAAAGGAGGACCACACAGAAGAGATAACAAGAAATTCAACGTCGCTGGTTTGACATGAAAGAAAACAACAGAGCTGACTGGATGAAGGGATTTTTCACTCGGAAACACATTTTGGAAACATCACCTACACACACACACACACACACACACACACACACACACACACACACACACACACACACACACGGTTGTATACAAGATCCTTGCTGCAATGTTCTATACAGTATACATCCATTTCTAATGTGCTTTTGCAGCAAAATAGTTCCAATATTTTTTTAATTGCACAAAAAGTCTGGCTTTCAATATTTGTCTTTTTCATAAAATCTACAATTTTAATTTTTTTTTTTTGGGGGGGGGGGGGGGGGGGGGGGGTGATATCCATCTCTTTGTACGGACTCAGCTGAACATGCAGAGTTTTGGTCCAGCAGATGTCTCGCTGCGATTGGACAGCAGTTAGGCAGCCGTCAGAAGACACCGGCTGATAATGTTGCCCTGCCGTGCGGCGACATGATAATAATGCTCTCATATCCTGCTGTGATTCTCCTGATCGGCTGACAGTCAAGCACAAAAGAGCCTGCATTCATTAGTAATGGGGAGGCGCATTTGCAAACCTGTTCAACATACAAAAAAGGCATATATGAAGGCTTAAATATTAAACAAATGTAATAAATTCAGAATCTGAAGTATTGCAGAAAAAAATATAATTGTACTCCTATGAAATGGTTTGCACTTTATTTAATGGCCTGGCCCGACCCTCACCTCCAACATTACAATAAATATTCCATACCTTTAAATAATAGATCAGTCAATAACACTGTATCAGTTTCTACCTTGGCCTCATTACACACTCACATACTCAAATGTGCTATATACCAGCCATACCCCGAAGCAATTAGTTGCTCTAAAATATCAGGGGTATAGTTATTCAGGCATGTATTTCATATTTTTATTGGTTTATACGAATTTCTGCATGCAGACCAAGCTACGGCAAACACAGCCTCAGCAAATCCCCGAGCTCCTCCGCAGTCAGCAAAGTAATTGGGGAGGGAGTCCCAAAGGGTCCTCGCACACACTGCTGATCCCTTTGCAACCGACAAGTTGAAATGGCTGGATTGGAGTGGTTGGAGTCAGTGTTTATGTG
>CM042425.1:2741015-2961015 GCA_023631565.1 Gymnocephalus cernua | reverse complement strand
CCAGGAGACAATCAAAACGGTATGGTTACACATTGTTATGTTGTGTCACAGTGGCAGGTTGGGGACTCGTGCAGTGCGTACTGGTCAGAGGACGGCCAGCTCTATGCAGCCACCATCTCATCCATAGACGAGAAGAAGGGCACTTGTGTAGTTGTTTTTACAGGATACGGCAACGAGGAGGAGCAGAACCTTGAAGACTTGCTTTCAGAGATTTCTGAGGGGGACGAGGAAACAAATATCAAGGTAAAGTAGTGTAAATAAATAGTTTTATTTGTATTTATGAAATGCAACATATATTTGTGTATTTTATGAGTTTTATTTATTTTTTACATTGTTACCTGCTTATTTAACAGGTTAATGGTGGTGTACATTACATATCTTGAGTACATTTTGTTTGGTGGATTATATTTGTATTATTCCCTAAGAAAATTGTAAAACTGCGGAGGATATGATGCTGTGTCCAAATAGGCAAAATTTGATAACTTGACTAAAATTTCTTGCTGTGAAAGTCTGGTTTTAATAATAATAATAATTTATTACATTTTTATATAGGACTTTATCATAGACACTCAAAGCGCTGCGGGGGAGGGGGGAACTATTACTTTCTACCACCACCAATGTGTAGCACCCACCTGGGTGATGCACGGCAGTCTTACAACGCCAGACACTCACCCTGCATCAGCTCGGTAGAGAGGGAGGGGAACATGTTTTTCGGGGTGGGGGAAACCGGAGCACCCGGAGAAAAACCACGCAGACACGGGGAGAACATGCAAACTCCACACAGACGGGCCCGGGGCGAACCCGGTACCTTCTTGCTGCGAGGCCACGGTGCTACCCATTTGGGCCCCCGCGCTGGCAAGTTAGAATCAAAGGAAAAGGGCTTGTTTCCAGACTGAACATTTACAATTTAAATATTGATAAACCCTTTTTTTAACACATGCACCTCAATTTTGTAGATGGCTCACCAACTTTACATTTTGCCGTTCACTTTGAGTCGTTTTTTAATTGAAAAAAATCCCTCTTGCAACGAGTCAATTCGAACCTGGGAATATTCCTACAACCTTTTCTCAATAAGGAAAGGCAGCATCATTCCCCAATACAGTTCACACCATATTCTTACAGTCTAAGGTTATGTCTTTCAATGTCAAAGTCAATTTTATTTATATAGCACCTTTCATTACATGTAAACCCAAACTGCTTCACATAAAACAAAATACCACATATACATTAAAACAAAGCAGGAATGGAAATAATACACAACAAGACAATAAAAACAAGCAAGACTGGTGCGCTCGTTCAAGTCCCTGTACGGACCAACGTATGGTGGTGGACTGGTAGCTGGAGAGGTGCCAGTTCACCTCCGGGGCACTGCCAAGGTGCTCTTGAGCAAGGTACCGAACCCCCAACTGCTCGGGGCGCCTGTCTATAGACAGCTGCAGCCCCCCCCCCACTCTGACATCTCTCCATTAGTGCATGTAGAGGTACTGAGCATGTGTGTGTAATTCAGGCCTGTGTGTAATGAGTGTTCTAACAACAGAGTGAAAACATTGTAATTTAGTAATAAAGTAATAATATAAAATAGTATATAATAAAGTATGAAGAATTATTATTATTATTATTATTAAGACAGTGCAACCATACAATTTTTTTCTCTCTCTCTCTCTCTCTCTCTCTCTCTCTCTCTCTCTCTCTGTCTCTGTCTGTGTAATTAAACAAATGCCTGAGAGAATAACAAGGTTTTGAGTTAGCTTATGAATGTGGACACAGTTGGGCTGTACCTCAGGTCACTCTGCAAATATCCACATCACAAATAAGAAATGAACAAAATTAACAGCATGTGAGTAAGAGGAGATTATATAATACTCAAGTTACTTTTGACACACTGTCATTTTGTTTTACGTTGTTTTTTGTTTTTTTTGTCTTTATAGACTGAATATAATAGTAGGAAATTCCTGTCAATTACAGTACTTGATCTGTATCCAATAATAACACCTGGAATGCAATGACCATAACACATTGGTATCTCTCAGTGTAATCAATCCAAGCACTTGCATCATATGGATTGCAAATTATTTGGCTATAGATAAATTTATGTTTTTGTCTACTGTTTTTGCCTGTACTATTTTTTTTTCTTTCTTTCATAGCTTCAAAAACACATTCAAATGCATTTTAGAAATCCCCCTATGTGTAGTCACCAAGGAAATGACCAAATAGAGGCTAAAGCTATTTGTCTCCGCACTAAAGGTAAAGGAGACCGAGTCATCAACAGAGGAGAGTGACAGGTCGACCACACCAAGCCAACACAAACAGCAGCCACATAGTAAAGCCCAGAAGTCCAAGTCCCACAGAGAACCTCCTCCTATGTGTGCCCCTGGTTTCCCCGGGTTCCCTGCAGGCCCACCTCCCATGCACGCTTTCAGACCAGTAAGAACAAAGACTCCTTATCTCCTTTCCTTATTAGTCAGTAATAGACTTATTTTCATGCACATATTATTGCTTAAATTGAAACTGTTAGGGCTTTATACAATCTGTGAGGTCAGCTCTTTGCTGCAGCAAAATGAATACTAGAATGAAATGTAAACAATAAAGTGTTTATATCAATGTGAACAATAAAAATAAACAACAACCTCTCAGAGGTGGCATTTATAGCTGGGAGATTGGATTGGATTGCAATGAATTCAACTGGCGTTTATGTTAAAAGGTCTATGATGTAACTGCTTAAAGTCCTAGAAAGAGGAATAGTACAATATGTTTTTTTTAAAAAGAATATATTTTATCTTAAAGACCTATTTTTCCATTGTCAGCCCTGTGTCCCTGTGTTAATTGTTCATTTATCTCTTGTTATATGCCAAATGTATGTTAAAATATATATGTGAAATGGTTTCACATGTTTGATGACTCATCCTGCACTCTGGCGCGTTTACTAATTAATATACAATGGAAATGTTTCATCAAGTTTTATCTATGCAGGTTGCACAGAAAATACATGGAAGTTGATGAGATTACAAGAACTGAATGAGCCTCATGAGTTCACTGAAGAGTGTTGTTGAATGATCTGGTGTTCTGTTTGGTAATACTGAGTTTGGTGTGTTTTTTTTTATTTATTTGTCCTGTGTGTTTTCTACCAGGGGGGAAACAAACGATCTGGTGCTCAGGGGCCTGTACCTCCTTCCTGGCCTCCCATGATGCCGTTTGGTCCACCAGTGAGTTGGTTATCTGTACACTAATTAGAGATGCAAAAGCTACTGCAGACACTGTTTTATTTGAGCAATCTGTAAGGGCTGCTTGGTTATGGAAAAAATCATAATCAAAATTACATTTAATATTTAACACGATTACTCATTGACTTTTGGAAAGATGTCTCATTTATTGAACTTAAAGGTTAACTACCGTATTTTTTTTTCAACCTGTTTTCCTAAGTGACTGATGGGAACAACAATCTTTGACATTGGTCCAGTATTAAGTGAGATCGCTGCAGTCGGCAGCAGATAAATAAACTACAATATAAGTTAATAGGGCAATTGTCCAGCTTGTATTTACTTTTACAGAAGTGCTCGGTTTGCCGCTGACAGACTCAGATTAATATTCTAAGTCTCTGACAACATTATGGAAAGGTCGACCTTTCTGTTAAAGAGTAAGATCCTTTTTTTAAACATAAAAACATCCACAAAATTGCGTTCACAAAACCCACCAGACTCCATGTAAATAAACAGGAATTTATGCATCGTAAAATACACTTCATTCAAAATCGACAGAAACAAAATAAAACTATTAAAAGCCGCATTGGGTCGTCTTTCCACTTTTCCAACAATTGTAGTTTTGATTGAAATAAACACATAGTTTACTGATCTACATGTGAAAACATGTTGGCTCTATACACGCTAAAAGTAATGCTTTTTTAAATGGAGTCTGGTGGGTTTAGTGCTAGCGACTTCAGAGCCGTTTCTGGTTAAACAGAAAGGTCTCAAAGAGGTTTTAAAGGTCTATCAGCGGCAAAACGAGCACTTCTGTGAAGGTAAATACAACAAGCACTTCTGTGAAGGTAAATACAAGCTGGATAATTGCCCTATTAACTTACATTGTAGCTTGTTTCTCCGCTGCCGACTGCAGTGATCTTATTTAATACTGGAACAATGTCAAAGATTGTTGTTCCCATCAGTCACTTAGACACAGAAAAATAGGGTCCAGGTGTAAAAATTGGTAGTTACCCTTTAAAAAAACAGTGAAACAGTTAAACAAATCAAAAAAACACCTTTAAAGTGTGAAATTTCCCTTTTAATATACGTTTCCCGTTGAACTTTTTAAGTTCCCCCTAAAATAACTTGGCTAAAACTTGGCTGAGTGAGTTTAGCCTTTGGGAGGGGTGAAAGTGCACGTGTCATTCAGAATGCGACAAAATAAAAGTTTGTTTTTCTCGATTACATTGTTTTTGTGATCGTCGAAATCGCGATTAAAATTCTATTAATTGCACAGCCCTACTTCCACGAACTGTATTATTTACCCCAGCAATGGGGTCTGCCGTCTACATGTAAGAAATTTACTCATTCAGCTGGTAAGCTGAGAAACAACTTTCAATGTAGAATGTTATTGATGGACAGCAAACACTGTCAGCTAAACACACTCTCTCTGCCTCAGATGATCCCTCCACCTCCACCGATGAGCCCAGACATGGTGGATGACGAAGCTTTGGGCAGCGTGCTCATCTCCTGGTACATGAGTGGATATCACACAGGATACTACTTGGTATGTGCACAGGAGCTACCTGACTTATTGTGGGCTATAAAAGGGATTCACAGCTTTTATTTACAGGTTCAGTCTCTTGCATTGTGTAGTAAAGAGCAGTGGGTGTACATGGTAATTTGGATGTCTTTTTGGTTAAAGTTACTCCATTTTCGCTGTTATGCTTCTCAGCTAGAAAAGCCTTTTCATCAAATGCCTCCAGCTGCATAACAAGTGGGAGTCCTTGATTTTTTTTTTAAAAGGGGAGCTGTATGTTAACATCATATTCTTTTTACAGGGGTTGAAACAAGGACGCAAAGAAGCTGCCAATTGGACGAAACTGCACCACAAA
Organism: Gymnocephalus cernua; assembly: GCA_023631565.1. Taxonomy (NCBI): domain Eukaryota; kingdom Metazoa; phylum Chordata; class Actinopteri; order Perciformes; family Percidae; genus Gymnocephalus; species Gymnocephalus cernua. Next base: position 2,955,944 of record CM042425.1, on the reverse strand, counting down.
TGAAATGATCAACTCCACGTTTTGTAGTTTGAGTTTCTCAGCGTCACCTGGAGCAGCAGCCACCCTCCCTGTTGTGCCCCATGTGTGTTTTTCTTGTTTCACTGAAATGTTATGAAGTGTACGTGCTGTGAACAGAACGTTCATCACAGCTCAAGGAGGAGTTTTGTATTCTTTGTAAATAGATTAAATAAAGGCTATCAGAGCACAGTTGATAACTCGTTTAATATTTTGTTCTTATTGCACTGTAGCATTGACTCACTGCTGTGAAAGGAACATTTATTACAGCAGATAGAAATGGAATAGAATGCCTTTTATTGTCACTATACACATGTACAATGAGATTAAAAGAAACTCCTTTCCCAGTGCCAACATGTATGTAAAAAATATAACATGAAATAAAATAAGTAGTGCAAAAAAAAGGGGGGGGGGGGTAAATTGCACAGTTGAGACACTATATACATATGAAAAAATAAGTGGTTTTATATACAGTGGGATATGCGGTGTGGGTTATTGCACATTATTTGAATATTGCCTAATAATGGTGATCATATTGAATGAGTAATAGATATTGGACAATGAGAGTAATGATATTGCACAGTATCAATATTATCAATAGTATTAAATATTGCACAGTAGTGAGTAGAAGAAAGTCGGGGGGGTTAGACTGTGAAGTCAGTGCAGGGGGAATTGTTATCCAGATGTGTAGTGACAGACTAAATGATGTGTGGTTGTAATGGCAAGTAATGTCCAGCAGAAGTCAGACTAGTATAATGTATTCACGTCAGGAAAATATGGCATGAATACATAAGTTTGGTGTTTGAACCTGTACAGAACCACTGCCAAACACTCGGCACTTCTCATTTTGTTTCTGCTGTACACTTATATCTTTTGGCATGCTAAGAATTTGATCGCAAGCCAGACGTCAGTCCTGCTTTAAGTCCCTCTGGTGCTTTCCACACAGTTAATTCAGAGACTTGTTCTAGTATATGCGTTTCATTCGAGCTCTCTGTTTTCCCTGAGGTGTTCCCTCGTCCACCAACCAATATAGTATAATCGCATCCATCATAATGTTTTTCACGTCAGATGGGTGCATATTTTTGATATGTGATAGTTGGCAAGGTTTTAACTGCAGACAGTATGGCACATTGGGCCAGTGCCGGTCACAATGGAGTAGACACCAATGTTTTGTAATTTTTGAGCTTTTGTAAAATTGATCCTGACATGTTAGAAGTTTAATAATGTAGAACAAAGAAGGGCAATAGTTTGTATCCGAGTGTATATTTAGAATCTAGAAAACCACATGTAATTACAGTGGGAACAGCCACAATCATTCTGCTGAGCCTGTAGCACTTTCATTCCACAAAAAGGAAGCCAACAGATTTCCCATATTTCCTATACTAGTGATTTGCTGCCAGTTTACACCCATTCCTCTGGTTCTAAACTGGTGGGCAATTGATCATTATGTGTGTGTGTGTGTGTGTGTGTGTGTGTGTGTGTGTGTGTGTGTGTGTGTGTGTGTGTGTGTGTGTGTGTGTGTGTGTGTGTGTGTGTGTCAAAGAGAAACAACAGGATTGTGTGGCACAATGTAACAGCATGATTGTCTCCTGTTTTTTATACCATGTGCTCCTCCTCCAGCTGCTCCACAGCCATTGCTCTTTGAGTGAAGAGCGGCCCCTTTGTTTGTGTACTGACTGTGGTCGGCATTTTATAGCCCACTGTGATTGTGCCAGTGTGTTGACTGCTGTATTTGATTCTCACTGTAGCACTCACTTTTGTTTTTTTCCTATTTGAGTGGGCAGATGAGAGTAAAGAGGGAGAAAATGTAGTTTGTAGGAATTACAAATAGAATATGCGCTATAAACGACGGGTGATGAACCAGACCTATCTTTTCCCCACATATGGATTTAAAATCTGCCACAGCAAAGCCTGCACATAAGCCCCTTGCTTGTCTGACTCTGCAGCAGACTGAGCTGCCCAAAGGGCTCGATGGAGCCCAGCAAGGAGTTAAAAGGGGGTTAGATCTAGCTTGGGAAAGCACTGCTCCCCTCTGTGACTGTCTACCCCCTACTGACCAGAGCGGCATGAGGCGTGTAAACATAATCTGCATTTCACATAGACTCTTCTAGGAAGCAGACAGACACCAAGTGAGATCACATTGCTGCATGTGTGACAGCGCCTTCAGCTATTTACTCTAGCTCCCAACATCAACAAACATCCTGCTTTTAAATCAGAGACTTCGGGGGAGATGGGGGGCTACACAAGCCCCTTTCCCTTTTTCCATAGAGGCTGAGCACCAAAGTTTTATGTTTATTTTGAACGTGTAAAATAAACTACAATGTTTTAATGGTGTCATGAGGCTGGGACTTCCCAACATACCTCTGTCACTTTCTATCTATGTGGATGTGACCCCTGCCTCAGTGAGACTGATCCTCCATGACTGGCTTCTGACCTTTCAGAATTCCCCTCACAGCAGGTCCAGTAAAGTCCGGCTTCCACCACAGATCGTGATTCACATTCCTGCTGGATCTTCATGCTCTGGTGCAGATGCTCATAAACAAAATGTTATACCATGAAGGCAAAGCCCATACTCCCCGCTTTACAGAGCCTCTAAGTAAGCTACATTATTGGAAATGGGGATTGTCAGAAGCCAAAGAGTAGCAAATAAGCATTACCTGAAAAAAATAAAAAGCTGCTGGTCCTTTATTGCTCTTTATGTCATAGGCATATAAACCACGTGTTATTAACCTCATGAACCCTAACCCACTGGTGGATTCATCGTTCAAGTGCACATTACTTGGCCAAACATCCCATATGAATTCAACCTTGAGCTTTCCAACAATATGTCAGGTTGAACACCATAGAAATTGGATAGAGTGGTGCAGCCCCAAGGTGATAACTTTGATTAGTAAAAGTACCTTTCAGGTATACATTTAGCTCATTTGAACCATAATGCACAAATTTGTAAGTGAGTGATATACAAATTAAATTAAGTACAGTCCTATAGTGTGGGGTAATGCTTTACTTTGACACTACTTAAAGGGGGGTAATTTCTAAATCACATGAGGTCCTCCGGTAATACTAGTCCTGTGCAAATAGGGCTTTAGACAGTCCAAACACATTAGTAAACATGAACAACTCTCTCCCAAAGAGAGTCTGAAACTCAAATTAATGATCGGAAGAATAAAGGTAATTTGGGTATAGAAAAGAAAAGAAAATCTCCTATTGTCTCCTATTTGTTGTCTATGGAGAAGCGGATGAAGATGGATGGACATCACAAGTTTGAGACTTAGCCTTCTCTGGTGGCTTTGAGATGCTCATGTTCACATCTATTGAACTCTCCTCAGCAATGGAAATAACATATTGGAAACTCTAAATTTAGAAGGTGTGTTCTCCTTTAAAGGGAAATTCAAAAGGAAGTTTAAAGTGCTCATATTATGCTTTTTGGCTTTTTCCCCTTTCTTTAGTGTGTTATATCTTTTTTTGTGCACGTTATAGGTTTACAAAGTGAAAAAGCCCAAAGTCCCCCCCAAAGGGACTTACCATCTCCACCAGAAAACACTGTTCACCAACTGCTCCAAACAGCTCTGTTGTAGTCCAGCCTTTACTTCAGAGACACACGTGGTCACTTTGGAACACACGTTATAATGCTCGCCTAGCTGCTAGCATGGCACGCCCTCATATTCTGCTTCTGACTGGCTAGTAGTCCTTACCTAGGTACTGTCAGGGCACGCCCTCATACTCTGCTTCTGACTGGCTAGTAGTCCTTACCTAGGTACTGTCAGGACACGCCCTCATACTCTGCTTCTGACTGGCTAGTAGTCCTTATCTAGGTACTGCACATGTGCGACTCCCAACAAAGATGGTAAAGAAGTGTGATGCCTCACTCTGTAGCTAAAACAGAGAGCTCAACACACAGGGTGAAAAGAGGAGCTTCAGCAATGTGCAGTAGGCTACAACAAATATATGGTGTTTTCTGAAGATTAAACCACATAAACATTTTCTGGTACAACCTCTAAATACAATTATGAACCTGAAAATGAGCATAATATGAGCTCTTTAAAATGTGGGGTTAAATGTGGCACCAAAGTACAAAGTAAATAAATGCAAGTGGGACTACAGCTTAAAGACATATTAATTCATTCATATAAAAGTAGCCTAATTTTGATGATTGCCCCCTAGATTTGCAAGCTACCCTATATTTTGCAAGGTATATGCCAGAATGAAATAAGTAAGGATACAAATGTTGGTAAAAGAATTGGTGCCGTGCGCACATGTGTTGTCATGCTTCATCCAGCCCTGCTGATGATGACTTGCATAAACAGGCCTACAACAGGCATCTGAGATATTGCATTAGTAAATCTCCACCCGGCATTCATCACCGGTAGGGGTCTCCGGACACAGATCAGGGCACAGTAAGGTCCCAGCCATAGACAGTTAAAGTAGGTCCCAGCTGCACCACATGGGGTGTCACCGTGTCACTGTTACACGCACAAGGAGCAGTGTTTGGGAAAGTGAAAAGTCAGCTGTAGAGGAAGACTCTGCAAATCACTTTTTTTCCCTTCCTGTGAGTTGACTAGCTTCAGTCTCGGCTCCCACATCAGAAGGAACGTCAGTGTTTGACTCGGGGCTTGCCTCAATCTCTCGGGAGTTCCCCCCGGTGGGGCCGTTTGGACCACCTGCGTCCGCGCTCGGCTGTTCGGCAGTTTTCGAAGCGATTCCTCCCTTTGAGCTCACTTTAAGTTCAGTTATTACGGTCACACGGGACTGTCTGTGAAGTTGGCAGAAAGCGAAGACGATGTTTTGCCGTAATCAAACAGCGAGAGCGACCGTCGCCCGCGGCTCGGCTCTTGAAATGGAGATACGGCGAGGGAAGTTCAGAAAGAGCGTTTTCCTGGACACATCACAGGTAACTCAGATTGTCCGCCAGCTATCACCACCTCACCTCACCTCACACACACACACACACACACACACACACACACTTGGACTGATCTCTCTCCCTCTGCAAACTTCTTTGACACACTTTTAATCATGTTCTGAAGGCTTTTGAGTGTGTGTACCCTGCTTTGATTTGTGCAATGTCTTAATTAAATAAGTCATCCAGCATGAAAGGCATTTGATCAGCATTGGAGAGCTATTCTGCTGAGTTCACTAGGCCTACTCAAATTAAATTGCAGCATTTCCAAACTACTACTAGTATTTTACTCTACTCTAAACAAAAAATAGCAATAATGTCCACTCTGAGACTTAAAGGTGTGTCTGTGGTACTAAGTAGCTAACTTAAATGTGATTTATGTTGTGTTCCATCTCCTCATGGTGTTGTTTTAATATTCTTATGGTTTAATATTGTATAGTTTTGTTGTGATGCTGGCCCTTTCAAGTGGTTATTGCATGCCATTTGTTTTCATAATTGCTTTTTAAAAATGCATTACGCTATACTTTTCCAATTTTGGAATTTCCCTTGATATTCACCTTGATCAGCTGCTCTCACACGCTGTCTTTGATTTTCAGAACTGCTCTCGAGTGCCTTGGCTCATTTGTATGTCTTTTTTTAACTGCTTTTATTTTTTAGCTTTAATTTTGAGTGCAGAATACACAAAAAGGGATGCATCCAACATTTGAGAACTAGGTCAGAGCTGTAGCCTCTGCATCCCTCTCAGCTGTTTATCACTGGATTACTCTTCATGCGTGTTTTCCTCTTCCTCTCTGCAAAGCTCCCATGTCAACAACTGCTTTATATTAGCCACCGTTTGTCGGCAGAGCAGACAGGCTCAGAAATGACCAATCTAACCTCTAATTATCTTATACTCAAGGGACACTTTAATGCTGTTTTGATGTAAAGTCCTACCTCTTGTCTATCTCCATTATCGTCCTCTCTCTCTCTCTCACACAAACACACACACTTGTCACTTGCCTCTGTGCCGGAGGCAGTTTCCACATTATTTTGCTTTCACTTGGTTATTCAGTCAGAAACATGTTTCAGTGTTAGTGGTGTTTGTGTGCATTAAATTAAAACTGACCCCACTAGGGCTGCAACTAACGATTCATTTCATTATCGATTAATCTGCCAATCATTTTCTCGATTAATCGTTTGGTCTGTAAAATGTCAGAAAATAGTGAAAACTGTCCATCCCAGTCCAAAACTCAAGGATATTCAGTTTATTATGATATAAAACAGAAAAGAGCAAGAACAACTTCCATATTTGAGCAGCTGAAAACAGCATTTTCTTCCATTTTTGCAATGATTGATCGATTATCAATATAGTTGGATCGATTAGTCGCTGCAGCTCCAAAAACCAACATTTTAGCTGAACATAGTTTTGGGAGGTCAGATTCAGAGAATCTTTTAGGTGATACAAGACAATACAAAGAGGGATGTGTTTCAGGGATAGAGACGAGGTGGGGGATGCAATTGTAATGTTAATGTTAATGGTGCAATATAGCAAATAGAACAAAAAGATGGGGTATTGATTCTGTCTCTCTGCTTTCCTCTCTGAATATATCTTGCTTTTTCGTCCTGCCCATGTGTGTGTGCAGGCATACACATTGTCATCACGCATACTAGTTGTGTTTATAATTCCTGTCACAGGAAAATGCCAGTAACCCCCGGAGAGTCAGGCACACTTGTATTGATGTGCAGTCAGAATTAGTCTGATCTGGTGTCTGAGCAGCGTAAATTCCTATCTGACACACAGGCTCGTAAAGGCCAATAATACATAACACCTCCTGGAGATGCACTAGTGTTTATGTGGTTAAATGTGTGTTCAGTATCTTAGGCAGAAGTGAATTATCTCATGTGTTTAGGTTTATTTTCAGATGATGTGAGTTGATTGTCTCTGGGGTTTTCCTCAGAGGCATTGTGATAAGAGAGCAGTGGATCATGGCCTTTTTTAGGCAGTGGAGGCATTCATGACTTATCTTGTATAATAGTTATTAATGTATTTAATTGGCCAGCGGGTTCAGTTGAGGGTTAGATGAGGAGGGAGCAGAAGTGAAAAGAGGAGGACTGTTCTTTACATGCTTTTGGGAAAGAAAAAAATAAATTAAAAGGGGATGGAAAAGGGACTGACCAGGCATACACTGAACCATTACATTCATCGTCAAGGATATTCCACCACTAACTCATGTAGAGCATTAGTTGTCAACTACTAAATTAATCAGCAACTATTTTATTAATCGGTTAATTGGTTGATTGGTTGAGTTATTTTTATGACAAAAAAACTAAAGAATTTTGGATTCCAGCTTCTTAAGGCTCTGACACACCAACCCGACAGCCGACTGTCGGCAGAAAAGGCAGTCGGACTGATCAGCGTACGTTCTGTGCGTGCGCGAGACGTAATACGTCTCCATAACAGCAGGCGGCGCTAATCTGTGTTGTCGCCCAAAAAAATGAAAACCGGCAACCATAATGGCGGCTCGTTTGGAATACGATCTCATATTTTACGAAAATAGTTCACCGAAACGTGTTTCTGAAAACATTTTAAGGAGAAATAGGCCGTGCAGTTGCTGAATCTGTCTTCATTTCAGATTGACAAAGGTCAGTTTATAAGATTTTCGTCAGATTTTGAGAGGCGTTCTTCACGCTCATCCCGCTCCTCGTTTTCCGGTAATTGGTCATTGATTCAACAAGTCAGATCGGCCCAAATGAAGGCCGATGGCTCCCCCGACTGACGACGGCACGGAACACACCGAACAGACTAAAGTCACCGACCTCGCCAGACTGTCAGACGGCCGGTTATCGTCTTGGTGTGTCAGCACCTTTAAATGTGAATATTTTCTAGTTTCTTCTCTCCTCTGTGACAGTAAACTGAGTTTGAGTTGTGGACAAAACAAGACATTTGAGGACATCATCTTGGACTTTGGGAAACTGATCAATATTTTTCACCATTTTCTGACCTTTTATAGACCGAACAACTTTTGATTAATCGAGAAAATAATCAACAGATTAATCAACAATAAAAAATAATCGTTATTTGCAGCACTAGAAAAGAGAAGGACTGTTTTCTACATACATTTGGGAGAAAATAATAAATGAAAAGGGCATAAAAAAGAGATTAAAATAACAACCGTCACATTCATCTTCATGGATATTCCACTACTAACTTGTATTACTTCATCCTGTTTAGTCTCTGTATTAGTTATTAATCAGGGTAAAGACTTCCCTTCTTTTCTCAGCAAACAATCATTGCTTCCCTAACTGTGTAATCTGCTCTCCGCTGGTTCTCATACAAGATTAATTTGTGTCTCTGCCTTTGTTGCCAATGCTAATGATCCTCTTTCAGGGAATTCTGGCTCTGTGTGTTAGGGCTCTGTCAATGCCACTGTGGAACCTGTCTGTGGGATTTCCAAGAAGCAGGCTACCTCAGTGTGAAAGCACCCCCTTTTCACCATGCCTAGGAACATCACGTTTGTGTGTGTGCGCCCGTTTTTTGGCAACATTTGAACCTCTTATGTAAATGTGTGTATGGGAAGGTGGTTTGTCTGGAATTTGTGTTGGTCAGTGACATGTTTTCAGAGAATGAAATGCACAATGCAAAAACAGCTGATAGAGAAAGTCTCCTTTGTTGGACCGAACCCAAAGTGGGTGGTGCCAATTTTGTTTTGAAAACTCATTTGTATGTATGTGGGCAATGAAAATGTGTATTCGGTAGATAATTGTTTTTAAGGACTCTCCCTACATGCTCCAGTTATCAAACCTAAACTCTCGCATTAGACCATACTCACAGCAGCGAACTAGGCCTATGTGATTAGCTTACAAATATTGCATTTAATGTTTGTTGTTAAGGGGTAATGCTTGTAGAATCTTTTGAATGCACTAAAATGGCAATATAAAAAGCACTCACAGTCACGATGAATGTGTGTTAACATGCCTGGAGGCTGGAAGCAAATTTTGCCAAGACTTGTATTTTTAATCTAGAAACCACAGAACCAGACTTTGAGGATTTATGTAGACTATGTACCTAATTATGGAATAAAAGATTAAAATGTTAAAAATATTGCCAGTTGCCACTTTGACGTTTAGACATATTATATCCTTGGCTACTTGTTTCCATGTGAATATAATTCAAGTGTCTTGGCATTATCAAGAGAAGTACCGACTCCACATCCTCTGAGGTCCACTGCTGAATCATTCTGCTGTGGCAATATGGTCAGAGAGTGGAAGGAGAATGAGAAATCGAGCAAAAGATTACATGCTCATACAGCATATGTCCAGAAATCCATTCTACATCTGTCCTGTCAATCCTGCTGTTCTCAGTGGGAACAGAGAATACATCTGCTTTCTACATCCCTCCTCTCTGATCCACAAGCCCACCAGTATGTCTGTGGACTCTGCTCTGTGTCGGTCCTCGCCAGCTCTTCTGTTTCAGCTGAAGCCCAGGCATGCAGTGGGAGCCTGGGCCATTGCGGTTATTATTATGGCGGTGGGGATGGAATGTCTTGTATTTTAATGCTCCGACTTATGTTTAACTCAAGGATAGTCCCCCAGTAGTCCACACCACTTTGGCTACCACCAGCTATGCAGGGCCAGGAAGTGGTTACGTGTGTGTGATGACACACCCATCCAACCACACTCTCTCCCAGCCTGCAGGAGTGTACAGTATGGCAAGGTCTGGGAGTCTGGCATTCGTGCTGAGTATAAGCTTAAACAGCTTTGGGCTGCGGTTTGGTTGGTTTTGGTGCTCTGCCCTTCTCCACCCTGTAGATCCTCACACTCTCACCCGTAAGTATCCAAACTGAACGCACTAGTGGCTGTAGTTAAAGTTTGGATAATATGGGTGTTTCCCTTGTTCCGCATATATTCACCCACCCTAAAAATAATGTGTGGTCCCAACAGTAATGTGGTTACTCCTGTCTTGAAATTTAAGTGAGGGGATGCAGTGTTTTTTTATGCAAAGTCATACATTTGCAAAAAAAGTACTTGGTTTAGCAGCTAGAGAAATGTTTCCTTGTTTGTATTGTCTTGCTTTAGGGCTGCAACTAACGATTATTTTCATAGTGGATTAATCTGTAGGTTATATTGCCGATCAATCAATTACTTGTTTTGGTCAATAAAATATTACAAAAAATGGTTACATTTTTCTTCGAAGCCCAAGATGACGTCCTCAAATGTCTTGTTTTGTCCAAAACTCAAAAATATTCAGTTAACTGTCATAGAGAAGTGAGGTTACTAGAAAACATTCACAGTTAAGTACTGTAGCTGGAATCAGAAACACTTTTTTTCTCATTAAAATTGACTCAAGCCGATTAATCGATTATCAAAATAGTTGCTAACTAATTTAATAGTTTTTTTTTTTTTTTTTCATTTTTTTTATTTGAACAGGGACCGTGCACAAATTAACATTAACCTTGCAACAAAACAAGGAGAGATGCATTGAGCCAGGTTATAGCACAAGTGCTATTTTCCGCCTGTAGTCCCTTGAGAATCGATTAATCTTTGCAGCTCTATCTTGCTTTTATGACTGGAAACTGTCGGCCCTGGTGTCATTTATCCCAAGTCTGAGATATTGTCTAACTGATGTGTTTACTCCAGATGCTATGGTTTTTAGTTCAGAGGCAGACCTTGCACTCTAGGCATCCTCCTGTTCAGCAGCCTCTCACTGTGGCTTCTGCTAGCATTTAATGTGACCTGGCAGGAAGCTGTGATGAACTCAGCCTGTTAATGTAAGCATATGTTTGCTTCCTCACTTACACAGAGGGAGAGTTCATATAAATGTTGCCAGGACGAAACTTTTGCCAGTAAGAGGAAGCACCTCAGACCAATCACCCATTGAGAAAAGAGTCGTTTTCAAGGGATGCCAAAACTTCCCCCGATTCTCCCTCTTAAGGCAGCTCTGTGTACCCAGAGAACAATGAGCCATTGCTGTGCTGTAGCCCAAAACCAAGCCATGTGCTGGGGCACAACATGCCAGGAAAAGGGGCTCAGAGGCCTGGGGGTTCTTAGGAGTGAATACGTTCTACCAGAACTCTGGTCAAAGTTACCAAGACTGGTCTATAGAGTTCTGTGAGAGAGTTATGAATGAGATGTGTAGCCCAATCTTCCAAATTAGTGTGGGACTACCCAGTAGTGCTTGAATCTATTTGAACTCTAAAAGTGTGCCTGTGCAGCCTCAGGGCTTTCTGGCATGTTGAACACTGCAAGGGAGATGCCAGGGAAAAGTTTACCCCTACTGAGACTCTTCCTTTCAAACAGAGCTCAACCACTAGAGCTTTCTGATTGGAGGCTTTCTTGGTATGCTGAGGGCTATTTTAACGAGCAAATGTTTAACTTTTTTGTTTTTATTACACAAGCTTTGTGCGAACATTATTGTAGAGCACTTTTGTTCCCACTCAGCCTCTTGAGTGCCCGCAGAAATGAAAAATTGTTTAATCTGAGTTTCTTCAAGCCGTGAGTAAAATTCAGCCAGTGTTCTGCTATTGTTCCCATGGTAATGACTGGACTGTTTGCCTAATGTGTTTAGTGACAGACAGAACAAAGCTTTATTGTTCAAATCAAGTATTTAATAAAGATTCTTACTTCTTTCACCATTAAATTCACATATGCACATTCTTTATCATTTTATGCAACTAGTCAAGTTTATGTTGCTGTTTATTATTTAAAACAGTAGGCCTATTGTTTGTAAGGAAATGTTATACATCAGATGTAATTCACGTAATGTCCTAGCCGTGAGGCAGTGAAATTCTTGTTCGTTGTCTTATTTGTTAACTTTCCCTGTGAGGCTGACCATTCTCATATACTTTGTTCACTTGTTGTTGCGCCTTGAAGGCCCTGAAGCTCTCTGTTCTTTCCTTTTTAATATGACCCACACACACGCTCACAACATTAGTCTCATAGTCACCGGATGTCCTCCCGCGCCGGCCTTTCAAGGACAGCACTTTCTTTCACAGCCTTATCTTATCTAAGTCCCACTGACCGGACATGCTGGACGACCATTTAATGCTTGGCTTGGAGAGTCAAATTGGCATTATACAAGGTACAATTAATTAAAATTAGCATATCAGGATGTTGGTTTTTCAAATTTTCATGTTTTGAATATTTGAAATACTTCTTCCATGTTCATGTCTTTTTTCCTTAGGTGTTGCTTTGTTCCAGTGTAGGGCTGCAACTAACAACTATTTTCATAGTTTCATAGATTCATCTGTTGATTATTTTTTTGATTGATCGATTAGTTGTTTGGTCTATAAAATGTCAGAAAATGGTGATAAATGTGGATCAATGTGTCTTAAAGCCCAATATGACGTCCTCAAATGTCTTGTTTTGTCCACAACTCAAATATATTCAGTTTACTGTCACAGAGGAGAGAAGAAACTATAAATATTCACATTTAACAAGCTGGAATCAAATAATTTTTACTTTTGTCTTTTGTCAAAAATAACTCAAACCGACTAATCGATTATCAAAATAGTTGCAGATTAATTTAAAAGTTGACAATTAATCGATTAATCTTTGCAACTTTATTCCAGTGTCCTGCTCACAGACTGTAAAAGTAGTGCAGGTAGCATCCGTGGTGTCACGCATTGGTGTGTGGATTGCCGTTATGAAACTTCAAATTTGGAACGCCATCTTGTTCTTTTTAAACCGGATGGTTTTCCCGAGCTGGGGAGGATGACGCGGCCAAGCCAGTGTTGTTTATGGCGCTGCGCTAAGCTAAATGCTAAACGCGAACCTCCTAGTACTGGCGCTATTCATCTGCATGTATTGCAGAACATACAAAATCTGCAGACTTTCCCTTAAGTTACCAACTAACATTAGCGCTAGCAAGCTAGCTTTGTTGGCAGAACGCTGAACAAGACATTTTTAGGCGACCAAAATGATCCAATCAACTTTAATGAAGTGAAAACACAGAGTGAGAGGGTCAACGTTTAAGATAAACATGGACAACACCCAAAAACAAGGTCAGGTCTATTTTAATGTACACAGTGCCATAGATAAGCAATGCTAAGCCTCTATCATGATTGACAGGTCAGCTTGTAGCCACGCCCTGCAGCATCCCCTGCTTTATCTTGCTTTGTTTTTAAAATAAATGGGACCATCATTTACTAAATAAACATCATGCTGTATTGAAGACTTGAAACGAGCAAATGAGGCCATAAACTCGTTATGAAAATGTTTACTGAGGTAATAAATCAAGGGAGAAGTAGGCTCATTTACTCATAGACTTCTATATAAACAGACTTCTTTTTGGGCCAGTGTAGTCACTCCCTGCTGGAAATGAGATTGAATGCAGGTTTATGGCACTTCCGCATCGGCTTCACTTTTCGGACCCGGAAGCTTAGTCCATTAGTCCATTTACAGTCTATGGTTCTGATGCTGTTTAGTGATCTTTTTGCTGCTAATGGATACAGAGTAGACTGCTTCTGTGTGAGGGCCATGCATGTCTGTAGGCATAAGTGTTTGGGCCGTGGAATGTGGTTAGTGGCTGTGGCTGTATGTGGCAACTGGTGTCAGGGTGCAGTTTAACAGCTGAGGGTCTGTTGCAATTAAACCCACCCAACCACAGATACAGTACAGGACTTCACTCAGAAAACAGACGTGTTTGTACACATAGAGGAAGTGAGTCACACATACTGTCAGTATCCAGTTCACAGATGTCTGCATCTCCATGTAGGCCTCCTCACCGTTCTATGTTATGAATGAAAGCTGCTGTTTTGAGTTTTTCATTAGTCATTCATGATAACTGCCGTTTGTCAGCCTCTGGATCACAGACACACAGCTTCAGACAGTGACTAAGCAGCAGTGTCTCCTTGAGCAAGGTCCATTGCAGATTACCAGACACAGACAGGCTTTGTTCACACAGTGTGCGCTGTCCTGAGCGAGGCTGTCACTGGCAGTGACTTGGTTAACAGACAGATGAAGAGATAGATGGTGACATAATCACTACAAACTTTCCCACTCTCCCAGATGGGAAACTTCCTTCATGCATGTCTTATTTAGTAACCACCTTGGTTAGTGAAGTGGCAAATGCTTTTGAATCAGAGTAACCCAGAACTGTTGCCGTGCCAGTCCCTTTTTGTCTCCCTATTTTAACTGTGTAATATACTGGAGAAAATGTGACAATGGGAGGATTTGGGTTCAACCCTTTTTGTAAACTATCTCAGACAATATGATTGGCTCTGAGCCAGGGGCGGAGCCAGATGTTGTAAACATTCGGGGCTAGGGCTGCAACTAACGATCATTGTCTATAAATGTGTGGATTATTTTCTCTATTAATGGATTAGTTGTCTGGTCTCTAAAATGTCAGAAAATGGTGAAAAAATGTCGATCAGTGTCTCCCAAAGCCCAAGATGACGTCCTCAAATGTCTTGTTTTGTCCACAATTCAAAGATATTCAGTTTACTGACACAGAGAGAGGAAACTAGAGCTGCAATCAGAGAATTTTTACTTTTTTTCATAAAAAATTACTCAAACCAATTAATCATTTATCAAAATAGTTTGCAATTAATTTAATAGTTGACAACTGATTAATGAATCAATTAATCTTTCCAGCTCTAGCCCAAACCTAGGAGGGGTCGGAGGGCATGCTCCATTTACAGCAGCTACTGTATTTGCACTATTTTTTAAGCCATTTCATAATGCAATCATTTGGGAAAACATGATAGTTGCTACGGAAAAGAACAATCCTGTAAAGCCTACATCCTAATGATAATGAAATTGGTTGACATTAAAGAAACGTACTATGGCTCTATGCTGCTGCCTCTGTGTCCTTTCATTCTCCCCAATCTATCAACCTCAGCGCCTCACTTTCCCAGGAGGCACTGGGAAAGTGGGCCACACCACTTCTTTGAGGCTCAGCTCCCCTGACAAGGAAAATGTGCCTTTTTTGTCATGTACTGTAGGACTAACCTACTTCCATGATCCAGATCACACTATAAAGGAAGTCCTCCTTTGTCTTTACCTCTAGACAGCCGTAGAAGATTACTGTTTGTTTTATGTGTCTTTATCTATTGTCTCTGGAAACACACCCCACCAGAGATCTTAGCCTAAACCTATCAAGCCCAGCACTAACAGACTGTACAACAGAACTTGACTGCCTCATGCCAAAGGTATCGTCTTCCTGTGAACATAAGACCCCCCACTGTGTACTGCTCTGTTAAATATTGGCAAAAAGAGACACCCACACACACAAATTCCAATGTGTGGTTTCATTTACAGTCCTGGACATTTCTTGTCAGGCCCTTTGACTTATAACAGAGGGCTTGGAAACATGAGAAGCTTTGTTTCTATGTAGAAAAAGGCCATTCTCTATAAAAAAAAAAGCTCTATGCTGGACACTGAGAAATGGTTGGACACAGATTTTTGTTTTCCTCTTTTTCCTTTTTCTTCTTGTAAATATTACTGGAGTTATCAAAATAAAGGTCCCCCCCCCCCCCCCCACCTTATAACATTGATAACACACAAAGCAGAAATGTCTCGGTTCTGCAACAGTTGTATGTACATACAAAGCAAACAGGTCAGTATAAGCAACACTTTACATTAAGGTAGTGTAAACTCACATAGACAGGGCCAAAAAGTCACTTTACACTCTGTGTGAATCCATAACAACACTATGCTCTATGTTTAGCCTGTAACTTCACCAGGGACTAGTCATTACCCTTGAATTCAACATTGCCATCAAGGCTGAAGAATATGGGGCATGTCTATGTCAGCGTACCCTGCTACATCTTTCCTGCTGTTCGCTCTATTCAAGTCTCTTCTTTCATTTGTTTCTGGACAAAGAGGCTTTTTATCCCTTGCTTCTACACATCACATACCTACCTGACGTTATTGTGAAATAGATGGAGTCAGGGCCTCTCTTTCATACAGAGGAATGCACTGTGAAAGGAATCGATACGGCAGAATGTTTAGTTGTGTGTGTGTGTGTGTGTGTGTGTGTGTGTGTGTGTGTGTCTGTCTGCACTGATTTGGACTTGTTTTCATTTTGTGCAATCTCACTGAGTTACAAAGTGATGAGTTCAAGCAAAGTCCACGCTCACTGCAAACTGTGTGTAAACGGCTGTAGGTGTTTAGTTGATGGATGTGGCCGTTGTATTGCAGATGTGCCCTTGTGCTGTGAATGAATCTTTGTGCCGAATAATTTAGCGCAGCATCAAGTCTAAATTCCAAACCTCACCTAAAGAGGGAGAGGGCAAAGGGGCACAACCACCGATGATGTTGCTCTTTGTTTTGATGATGCCGAGCAGGTGTTTCACTTTATGAGAGCAGATGGGTTTGTTATGCATGTCTGCCTTCCCTGCATGCTGCATCGTGCACGAGTCCCTGCCAGCATGCCTGTGTTTTAATGTGTTTGTTTACTGGGCCCAGTGGCAGACGGTGTGGTGTCACATCTTGTTGTATCGTCGTGTTGTCCCTGCTGTCTCAGCAATTACTTTTATCGTGTCTGTTGTTAGTTTTTCATTATTGCCTACCTCAAGAAAGAGAAAGAGATCAGCATGTCTCGATGTTCACTCAGGTGGATTTGGACTAGGGCTGGGCACCGAATTCAGTACTTTTCAGGCATCGACCGAATTGCTTCTAAAGTATCGAGTATCGAAAAATACTTCGTCAATATCCAATTTCAATCCCTGAGGAGTACATCTCATCGGTGTCAGTGAGCCAATAAGCACACAGCACGCTTCTACCAAGATCTAATAATGTCTGTGATTGGCTGTCTAATGTTAAACAGCGTAGAGGCAGGCAGGAAAAACTACGTTACGGACCGAGATGGGGCTCACGTAGAAATGAATAAAAAGATTTGTGCCGTAATGTTGTAATTTCTTTTTTGTTTGATAAAATTGGTATCGAAAAAAGTATCGTTTAGGAACCGTTATTGAAGTCACGGTATTGGTATCGAATTTTGTTTTAACAATACCTAGCCCTAATTTGGTCACTTCATCAGCCAGTCTGAAGATGTGAAGCATACCTCTACGAGCATACCATGAAGTATTAAAGGTTGAATTCAACTTTTCTGAAAAAGGACTGAAATGTATACAGGTAAGTAAAAATCATATTAGCAAAAAGGCACAAAATAGGTGGATCAGATTGAGTGCCAGTTAGCACCATTTTGTCAGCACTAAAAGGCTTCTGGCAGTCAGCACTAGAGCTGCAAAGAATAATCGATTGGTTGTCGTTTTTTGATAAACTATTTTGATAATCGATTAATTGATTGAAGTCATTTCTTATAAAAATTCTCTGATTCCAGCATCTTAAATGTGAATATATTCTAGTTTCTTCTCTCCTCTGTGACAGTAAACTGGATATCTTTGAGTTGTGGACAAAACAAGACATTTGAGGACGTCATCTTGGGCTTTTGGGAAACATTTTCTGACATTTTATAGACCAAACAACTAATCCATTAATCGAGAAAATAAAAAATAATCGTTAGTCGCAGCCCTAGTGAGCACTTTAAAATGTGATTGCAACCTAAAAACGAATCATCAGTGTCCAAATTAGCTGCATCAGTTAAGAAAGCCATCAAATATATTTAATGTGAATTGGAAACGGCTTCAGAAATACTACATACTGCACTGAAAAGAGGAAAGAGATCAAGTTAAACAGGTATTTTCACATTCATATTGGTATGTTACCAAATTCGACGCACATTCTATTAATCAAAGGAATAACTGATTGATTGACCACGTAATGAGCCATGTATATACAGTATGCCATGCACTTTTTTCCACATATGTGTATTTTTGCTTCAAACATTCTGTGATTACTGTATGTGTAAATGTGCTCCAGACCGAGCTCTCAGCAGGGGATTCCCAGAGCTGTGCCTGTGACCAGCCAGCCAGATGTTTGTGACTGATGATTTGGGTGATGTCATTTTTCAATAGAATTTTTTTAACAACCAAAACTCCAAAGTGTTCTCAAACATTTTGAAAGCAAGACAACTTAAAATACCACCAATAAAAGATTTTTATTTATTTTTTATTATTAAATAATCGTGATTATATTTTGTGTACTTGTCTTAAGAAAGCAATTCAAAGGGGGTACAATATTGAAAAAAGTTTGAGAAACACTGCTCTACAACATGTTGGGACCTTTGAAATGTAAAACATCTCAATTAATTTAATCAATGGCCAGAATGATTCATGCATATTGACCATATTGTTCAGTTAATTGCCTCATTAGACTTTCTTCTGCCTCACCCCTAGCTGACCAGAAATCAGTAACCTTTAAAGATGTTATGCTTGCCACTTTGAGATATGGTCTTCCTCATGTCTCCTCTGCAGATGTTTGCATTCTTATATTGTTTCTGCAGATGTTTGCATTCTTATATTGTTTCTGCAGATGTTTACATGTGTTGCTTCTGTTTTACATATTACCCAGTCGACTTTTCCTACAAACAGCAGCCTCTCGGTATGCTACAAACATTTATTATGGTCTGGCAGAAGTGACCTAACGGCACATAAAAGTGCAGAATTTTATGCAGAATATTTGCGGTGTATATGAACCAATGAGTTTTGTTCTGTCTCTCTTTGTTTCTGTCTTCGTCTTCACCGCTCACTCCCATGTCTGTGGAGCTCATCTCCGTCATGTCTGGTTAGACTTGGAAATGAAAATATGAGCAAATTACCTTCTCTCTCAGTATTATTCAACAATAACTACACACATTTGTATGGACACACATCTCAATCTTAATGTGTAGGTACATCCCATGTCCCTTATTTGATAGCTCCTCAGCTGAACCGGAAGTAGTTCTGTCCCTCCTCGGTGAAGGCCGTCTCAAAGCTCTTATTTCTGCCCCGAGGACCGCGGAGCGAGCATCCAGGAGGGATCACAGAGGAGCTATAGGCAAGGATATATGAGAGCAGCCTTCCCTGAAGCCGTGCAGCTGAAGGAGTTGCTAACTCCCCCCATACAGCTGACGAATTCATGTGACGCTTCAGAGGAAAGGACGTCTCATCCTTCTAAAGCACATTTGCTCGTTGCCTCTCCTCCCATGATTTCCTTGCGTCTCTTCCGTGCCGCCTCGGTGGAAGGGACTAAGATGCGAGGAAGGGAGGCAGGTGGAGGCCTCGAGGAGGCAATTTAAGCAACATGAGATGCAGCTTGTGTAACTTACCTGATGGTAACCTGAGGGGGGGCACATCTTGCTGTGTTGCACTTTCTGCTCTGCAGAGGGAGCCATTGCTCCACTTCAGATCCTGCAGCCTCCCAGGAGCCAAAACACACCTTCCTCCCTTCTTTATCACCTTTGCTTTACAGATGTGACATCCACTTCATATTCACTGTACAGTCATTAATAATACCTTCAGGAAAGCATTCATATGATTAAATACAAAATGAATTGATTCAGTGTACATATCCTTTTAAATCCACACATATCTGTCTCTGGTATTGCACAGCCTGCGCCCCTGAGGGTAGAAATCAATGGAGATGAATTGCCTAACGAGTAAGTTTCTCTTTCAATGAGCTGCGTGCTTCTTCACAGTGATGAGATGCTGCAGTGAGTCTCTGTGAATGGCTGAGGTAGCGTTCCTGATAGTCGGCAACGATTCTGGGCGGCAGCCAGAGTGCTCTCCTCACTCCTCACTGTGTGTGTGTGTGTGTGTGTGTGTGTGTGTGTGTGTGCTTTCCTCGACTAAGGAACATCGATGTCGACTAACCGGTTAGTTGATTTAATCGACAGATCTGTAACTAAGTTTCTCCACAAAGAATCATTGAAAAGCACCACTTTAAATGTTGTGTTTACCAGAGATGTGCTCATATGTTTCTTGTAAATAAGTCATTCAGCATGAAAAAAGCAAAAAAAAAATGAGACCAAAACGACCGATTTGTCGAGTAATGGACTAAGAGGGTAGCCTGGTCTTACCGGACTCTGGTCCAGACTCTAGCCTGGTCCTACCAGACTCTAGTCCAGACTCTAGCCTGGTCCTACCAGACTCTGGTCCAGACTCTAGCCTGGTCCTACCAGACTCTGGTCCAGACTCTAGCCTGGTCCTACCAGACTCTAGTCCAGACTCTAGCCTGGTCCTACCAGACTCTGGTCCAGACTCTAGCCTGGTCCTACCAGACTCTGGTCCAGACTCTAGCCTGGTCCTACCAGACTCTGATACATGTCATTAGTCCAGAGAGTCTGGCCACTCTCCATTGACAAGTGTTAACTTCCTTGAAGGCGGGAACTCTGTTGAAGTTTAAAACTATTGGATCTGCCCAGAGCCACTCTGGATCGGCCATGACCAATCACTAACGTTTGGTCGTGACGTAGCTTAGCATCGCTAGCGCTCATCTTAGCCAACTCCTTCACCACTAACGGCCACGACATCATGGCCACCAACAAAACTCAGCAAAGACTGTTCTTGCTCGGACTTTAACTTCTGGATATTCAGCAGCGTTGCCTGCATAAAGGAATCTCTAAGGAAACCTTAGTCGTCTAAGACCAAAACGATTTGTTTTATTAGTAGTAGTAAACTAAGAGTGGGAAGCCCTAGTTATTACTGTATGTGATGAGACAGACTACTCCCCCAGCTTTTCTAAAATAATCCACAGTCTGTGACGCATACATCCTTTTTTCTTCAATATGTAGAAGAAGAGCACCATCTGCGTGATTTGTAGGTCCATCCGTGCTCAACATTTCACTTGCAATATTACTCAAATGTTGATCATGGATATATAAAATGGAACGTTTCTTTTCTAAAGAAGAAGTTAGATTGCTCCGACATTACAGGCTGAAACTGACGCACCTAATAACAAGGTGGACTGTCATGACATTACTCCGTCTCTCGTGTCTGAGTTATGACTGCGTCGCTGTCAGCGCCGCTCTTTCATGCTCTCTAACTGAGAACTGACCTCCAGGGGGATTTCTCCATGATCCGCCTGGTTTCACAGCTCGCCACACGCTGCTGTCATCAAGTCAAACAGATGTGGCCCGGTGTCTGCCGTAACACAGCCATGTAGCTGAAGTCCTGTGATATTCAAATCTGTCGAGGCTGTTGTTGACGCACATTTCACAGGAACAGATTTGATAAACGTGACTAGATCTGCAAAGATTAAATGATAAGTTGTCAACTATTAAGTTAAAGCTTTAGGACGTAACTTTTTGATATTAATAAAAGTGTGTGTGTGTGTGTGTGTGTGTGTGTGTGTGTGTGTGTGTGTGTGTGTTCACATGGCTCACAGAGTGTTTGTTTATGTCTGTTTATGCCTGGGTGTGTATTTGTGTATGTAGCCTACTGTAAGTGTAGGTTTGTGTCGGTGTACGTATGTCTCAGTTGGCGAGTGGGAGCCGTGGTGTGGGACCGGGTGGGGTTCCGTTTTTTCAGATTGCGTCTAGATGACAGTCAGGGTCTTTGTTGTGGTTGTTGTCTGCTGTTTCCCTGCCCTGTTCTGCTGGCTGCCACGCTGCGGGTTAGACTAAAGACAGCTTTAAACCTTCAGCACAAACGCTACAGTTGTGAAGATAAAAGGTGGCATTGCTATCTGAGGCCATAAGATCGTGCTGATTAGAAGATGAAAATGACATTTGTATGATAATTATCAGTGTGTGTGTGTGTGTGTGTTTGTGTTTTTACACTCTCCAGATTGTTCATATGAATCTCTTCTGGGCTCTTTTTGTACACTGCCTGACTGAACACTCATTCTATGTATTCAGAAGCATATGGAGCCTGGTGATATTGAAGGATAATTATGATTTATTACAACTAGAGTCTTATTTTCATGTGTTTGCCTTCATTCCTATCGTTAATACTGACATTGAAATCACCAAGTTAATTGCAGAGATTCATCCAGACTGTTTGATGTAAATATCAATCAGTTTACCATAGACAGTTAAAGAAGTGGACCAACAGATCCCGTTGCTCTGGACGGAGACCAGTGAAGTCTATTAGAAGCACTTTCCCGGTGATGGCTGAGCGTTACTGCGCAGCTGCAAACTGAGCTTGATGACGTAGATGTGACGTGAGTGTGGTGGAAAAATATTTCAGGGTGCAGCAGGTGTAGATTAGTTAAGAATTAAAATAATTGAGAATGAAACAAATACAAAGAAATAGTCGTAGACTGAACCAATGTAGGTTTTTGTCATTTATTAAAGTAAATATTCTGTGCAGAATAGGAGGACTAGTTCACAGAACGCATTCAGCAAGGTGTGAAGGAGTCTTCAACGTACATACAAAATTCACAGGCTTAAATACACAGATAAGGCATAGAGTAGTGACATCAACACATGCATAATGACATCTGTTTCTTCACAAAGTCTCCAGCCTATCTTGGCCTTTGACGTGCAATGCAAATCATAAAGACAAGCTGAGGTGCCTAAACGTCTGTCAGATAGTTTAACAGTTTGATCTGACCTCTATCAGTCATTTAGCTGTAGACTTTGTGACTCCTGTTGTATTTCAGTAGAACAATATAAGCTTTCTCACAGACAAATGTAGATAAACTCTCCTTGTGGAATAAATAAGAAGAGTACATACAGAAAGTCAAAGTTAATTAGGTAAAATATAATTTTGCCATCACATGAGCAACGTGTCTGAACGTTGTAAGTCTTCTGGTAGCTGTGCCAAGAGAAATCTCAATCATTCCCAATCTACCAGAGACGGAGAGCGTAGGTATATGTAAGGAGATAACATAGGCACAGGCTAATCACTGCTAACTAAAATGCTAGTTAACATTAGTAATTAAACTAAACAGCTAATGTAAGTCCAAACTGCCTGCGAGCTTCTCCTGTACTGTACGGTAATTCCTCTACTATGTGACAGTAAGTCTCGTGGTTATGACACAATCGTTAGCCTATTTTTATAAAAACGTCTGCTACGGAGCCATAACGTGAGGTACAAGGTAACGGAGCCTTTTATACATTGTCGTGTTTCTTTAGAAATAAACAACGGACAAATGAAGTCTTTAAACGCTTCAGATGTAAAGTTATTCGCTGTCAAAGTGACGCCAAAATGAATGTGAGTCAATGGGATGCTAAGGGGGGGTGAGAGTCTGGTAGCATTAAAATGGCGCCATAGGAGCTTCGCTCTGTGGAGAGAAGCCTCCCCCCTTGGAGTTTACAGACCTACTTCCTGGTTCAACTGGGACTTTTGCCGTAGTTGTGCACTACTAAATGATGTTAAAAACATTTCAGGTTCACTCAATTTTGGTTTCACCTCCAAATAAATTGGTTTAGATAATCTGGCTAAAAAGGTTGGATTGTTTACAACCTTTTTGACCATCTGAGAGCTAGTTTGTCTCACACCTTCAGATTTGGCCTGTTGCGTTCCTACAGTCAGGGGTTGTCCCGTCTCCGAATCGGCCTACACACGGCAGTAAGCATGATCGCTCCGCGAACAGCAAACACAGTGAGTCTGTGTTACCTTATATGGCAGAAATCTTTGCATTTTCGTTTTATTTCTGACAATTTGATGAACAAGAATGTAAGGGTTAATGTCCGACGAGGTGTCCTTTGTCTTGACATTGTCACTTGCCAAATAACATATTTTTAAAACATTAGTTTATATATATATATATATATATATATATATATATATATATATATATATATATATATATATATATATACATACAATAACTCTTTTTTCTTTCTATGCTCACATCCCCAGGGGTCCACCTGATTTACCAATAACTCATGCTTTAAAAGATGAAAAACATCAATCTGTCTTACAATAAATATATATTTCTTTCCTTCCCTGCAAACACTACATATATAACGCTTATCTGTAATATCTCTCCGGCTTCTTGCTGAGTGACTCTCAGCCCCGACTCAGGCATGTGTCCTCCAGCTGATTAGGTGTATGGACAGGACAGGAAGTGTTCCATATTCCTCCACACATCCGTTCAGAAACAAGAAAAGCACCGGCGATTGTCTTGAAAGGAGAGAGAGAGAGAGAGAGAGAGAGAGAGAGAGAGAGAGAGAGAGAGAGAGAGAGAGAGAGAGAGAGAGAGAGAGAGAGAGAGAGAGAGAGAGAGAGAGAGAGAGAGAGAGAGAGAGAGAGAGAGAGAGAGAGAGAGAGAGAGAGAGAGAGAGGTTATTTTATCCAAATGTTCTAATCTTTTCATAGAACAAGTGTTTCCTGTTGGTGTTCTACATAATCCCCCTGTTTTGATCAAACCACGGAATTAGTGTTGGATGAAGTGATTGTGTAATATATTGGTTTCCCTCCTCCCGGGTGGCAGCTAATTAGCACATCTGGCCCCGTTACAGTCAGTCCAAGCTGCTAATCCACCGTCCCATCAGTAGGTAATCACCATTAAACACAGCAAAAAATCCCTGTCAGGCCTAAAGCCGTTAGGCCTCCGCACTAACAACTGATCTACTGTCTCTAAATACCTGAGTTTTCCTCGTCCTCGTCCTCGGTGGCTCCTGGCCAAGAAGCAGCCATGCTCACTCAGTGTTTGAGCTAGTCGCCTGCCTGCCTGCCTGCCAGCGTGCCCTGTCATTGAGATAATAGCTGTTTTCTGTCTGTTTTTGTTCAGCCTCTAGGCTTTTGTCATAAGGTGTCAGTCTTTGTATTTTGCTGCAGGGAGAATTACCTGCAGCACGTCCTGCTTCAAGGAACCGCTGCTGGTTTAAAAGAGAAACTAAAGAAAGACTAAATGGATCAAGTCACACTGGAATAATACTTTGTTGTCCCGTTGCTTGTTCTTTCTTTTAACAAAGTATCCACATGTATCAATGTAAAAGTGAGAACAGCTGTGAGAAATAAACCGACTCCATTAGAGGCTTGTTCTACCACAATTCAGTACAGTGTTAAAGATGTTGTTAAGTGAATACATTTTCTTCAGTTCAGTGGCACGCCAGATCGACTTTCAGAGGAGATTGACTGGATATGAATCTACACACCAGTGCATTGTGAATCAAAGGCGCACACGCACACATGCACACAAGTCCAAGAATGTTTTCTGAGCACCTACAACCCCACACTCCCTTTGTGCATTCACCTCAACTATTTCTCTTTCCACCCAAAGAGCAATACATCTCTTCTCTTAGTGTGTGTGTGTGTGTGTGTGTGTTGGTGTCTGCCACAGATTAGCTGCGTGATTTAAACTCTTAAAGGTGGAGGCTGTTCTTGGGGAAATGACCCGGCTTGCTACCGGCCCCCCTGGCTCCTCTGAGGTGAAAGGGCTTTCACAGCTCCTTTGTTTTCTCTGTTTGCCTGTGTAAAAGAGATTGCGCTTCAGAGAGGAGTGCCATATGGGCATGTGAGTGGAGAGGGATGGCCCCAACAGTCATGTCAAAGTGACTTGTATCGAGATGTTATTGTTCTAATACTTTCTTTTCTACAACTTTTTTGTTCTACAAGGAGTGATATTCTTCTTCCTCATGATGAGCTCTTGAAATCACGCAGCATCCCTCTGAAATCCCCACTCCCCCTGCGTTGGTGGTTGTAAATACTAAGAATGTGTGTGTTTTGATTAATGTGCCTCTGCGTGAGCAGCAGTGCACAATGTGATGCCGGTTTCCTGTTGAGTGGTTGGCTTGAGGTTTACTCAACGTGGTCTCACCCACGCCACGAGGAAGGATAGACACACACACACACACACACACACACACACACACACACGTGACATAACAGCTGTATCAGGTCCAGGATTAACGCGCTGAAGATGAGAACAGGATGCATGTTCAGGTCTTTTTTGCTCTTGCCGTGTATGTTCTGTACAGTGAAGGCAGACTGGAGGACAGAAGCGGAACCATCAGCCAGTTTATGGCTGAAAGTCACATGGAGTAAACTTTGGGATTCTCTTGTTTGGAGAACAGAGGGAACTGGCCACCATCACAATGATGGGACAGGAAACTGTCTTCGCCCTGGCATGGCTTTAAATGTTTGTTTTTCAAAGTAGGAAGATATTTCTTCTTTTTAAAACAACTTTCCCATATTTTTGTGACATCCAACTTTACACAACACTTAAAGGGAAGTTGAGACGTCTTTTTGGGGAGTTGATATTTTTGTTGGATATGGTAAGAATTGCCAGGAGAGACTTATATGTATGAATATTGAAAAGGTTAAGCAATAAAAGATTGAAACAATCTGTGACACTGGGGATCTGCATTATGAAATATGGATTAGAATTTGCCAAATGTGACCCTGTGACCTACTAAACATACTGTAGAACATATGTTATTTCTCAGATATCTGCTCTTTCAGTATCACATTGTTTTTAAACCCAAAGTTTGTTTTAAAAACAAATCTTTTTTTTTCCAAGACAGAAATGGAATGATATCCCATCTCCCTTGTTTCAATGTATCACACTTGGAGTGTTTCTCATGTTACTGCTTGATAACATCTCTGGGTGTTCATTTTCACCCTTGCCTCCCCTCAAGACGAAATCCAGCTGACACGGTTACAATTTCTCCATTTATTATCAAGCCAGTAAAAAGAACAAAGCTCCCCACCCCTGCTATGCTTGTATGCTGCTGTGGTATTTGCTATTTGTTTGTTTAAAAAAAGGGCGTAGGGGCTGCTACAGTAATCTCTCCCTCTTCCCCCCCCCCTTCTTCTTCTTTTTTTTTAAGTTCATTACCATCACCATAAGCGCGTAGTAGGGGTTAATTTAGCGCCGAGTTGGGGAGCGTCAGGGCGCACACAGTGGACTAGTTGTGTCGATCACTCCCGCAGAGGCGATGCCCTTTTGTGGAGAGGTCTCTTGTCACACAGAGGACAGACGGCATTCACAATCGGGACACGGGGACACAAAGAGAAGAACTGCATTTTAAAAGGCTCCATTCTTTCCCCCTGCAACCGCTGGGTGTTGACTGTGGGTGTTTGAGAGAATCTTTGTTGCCCGGAGAAAAGTAGAGAGGAAGAATACGCGCCGTGAACGGGCTGGGGGGAATTTTATGGACAGGGTTACTACAGTACAGTGCAGGCGATGCTGTCAGCCGCTCCACCTATGTTTGCGTCTGCCGGAGTCTTGTTTTGGACGAGGAGCTGAACTTTTACGCATTGTTTTACGCACGGACTGTACGAGACACTGTCATAATGAAGTTTCTCTCCGCGGTACCTGCTTGGTGAGCGGTTTGAGTCGGATCATTAACTTCTAAGAAGAAGTCATTTAGTGGATATCTGCCGAAAGGATGCCAGTTGATAAATTCGCAAACATGGAGGAAAAACTGTGGATATTGGAGGACCTCAATATGATGTACATCCGTCAGATTGCACTCAGTTTACAGGTAAAAAGTTTATTTCTACTTCCAGTTGACCATCACTTCTCCCTGACCCTCTGCACGCGCTTTTTGTTGCTCTTATTCGCGCAGTTGTCACCAGATTTTACAATCTCAACGCTGTGGGGTGTGTCAGTTGGAGGAGCGTGTGTGATTATGTCTCAGACTGTTTTACTTTGTTTTACTTGAATTGATTTGCAATCCATCTTGAAGACAAACAGGCTCACTGATAACTGCCATCTTTTTTTCTAAAGTACAGTGCATCACTGTGAGTCTGCAGCTGTGCCTCTGCGCGTTGTAAAGTTTACAGAGGGGTTGGTTGAAGACTTAAGAAGTCAAGCTGACACTGGTGTGCTGTTCCCCGTTTCAGATGGCAAATCTTACCCTGACAGCCAGCAGAAAACAACACTGCATGCCATCCATCTCTCCCTCTGTGCCTAACCTTCCAATCGGGGTTCACACTCAGTCCACAGCTGCACATATGGGCCTCATAAGTCGTGTGTGTGTGTGTGTGTGTGTGTGTGTGTGTGTGTGTGTGTGTGTGTGTGTGTGTGTGTGTGTGTGTGTGTGTGTGTGTGTGTGTGTGTGTGTGTGTGTGCACTAGTATTGTGTTCTGAGAAAGACAGAAGGGAGTCATTCCATAAAGCGCTGCAACGAATAATCGATTAGTTGTCAATTAATCGGCAACTATTTTGATAATCAATGAATCGCTTTGAGTCATTTTTTATGGAAAAAAAGAAATTCTCTGATTCCAGTTTCATAAATGTGTGAATGTTTTCTATAGTTCCTTCTCTCCTCTGTGACAGTAAACTGAATATCTTTGAGTTGTGGACAGAAACAAGACATTTGAGGACGTCATCTTGGGGCTCTGGGGAACACTGATTAACATTTTCTGGCGTTTTGTAGACCAAACAATGGATTAATTGAGAAAATAATCAACAGATTAATTGACAATTCCATACAGCATGACAAATGTTAATCATTAATGCAGTATCTATCACACAATCTATTCCTTTAGCCGTTTCAGAGGAAATACAGTGAAGAATGTGTCTAATTCATTTTTAACAGAGTTGACAGGAAGAGGAGATGCATTGGAAATGTTACAAGAATTTTGAAAGGAAATTCGAATATACTTTTTTTTTTCTGGCCCCATAATCTGAAAAGGCTGTGCTGCAGCTGTTTAGAGGTGTATCTTTCTCACTGTTCCCCTGAATCCTCGTCCAAAAAGCCTTCAGCTGTGTGACACAAGGGCTGCATGAGAGGTGATATCACTTACTGGTTGTACCTGCTGGCAGTTTGGCATTGTTTTCATGCGTGGGGGTGTTTCTTTGTTTGTCTACCTGTGCCAAATGCCACAGGCCGTGCCAGAGGTCTGGCGTTTTTGATCACATAAGAGGAGATACGTGACTGTGATACAACACACAGTCCTGTAGGGCTGCAACTGACGATTGTTTTCATTGTCGATTAATCTGTCCATTATTTCCTCGATTAATCGATTAGTTGTTCCTTTCTATAAAATGTCAGAAAACAGTGAAAAATGTAGATCAGTGTTTCCCAAGGCCCAAGATGACGTCCTCAAATGTCTTGTTTAGTCCACAACTCAAAGATATTCAGTTTACTGTCACAGAGGAGAGAAGAAACTAGAGCTGCAATCAGAGAATTTTTACTTTTTTTCATAAAAAATTACTCAAACCAATTAATCATTTATCAAAATAGTTTGCAATTAATTTAATAGTTGACAACTGATTAATGAATCAATTAATCTTTCCAGCTTTCCACATGTAAGAAGCTGGACTGGAGATATGAATGGCTGAGACAGATAGCTAACCGGACTGCACCTTATTAAATTATTAAAATATTCTATAACACTTTACTTGAAGGTATCTACATAAGAGTGACATGGCACTGTCATCAGACATGAACCCTAACTCTAACCCTAACCATAACTTGTCATGACAAAAACCGAATCACACTTAGGAAAGAAGCGTTATTACATAAATGTTTATGACTTGTTTTTAATGTTTATGACACGTTCAAGACAGTGTCATGTCACTCTTATGTATATACCTTCAAGTAAAGTGTAACCAAATATACACATGAAACCGTTATCAGAGAATTTCTATGAATAAATAGTTGGCGATTAATTTCATAGTTCGCCAGTTGCCATAGTTGCCAGCTCTTGCCAGCTTCAGCTTGTGTGAAGCCCATTCTCTTTCAGGACATTATGGTTCCCTAATTGTTGGTCTGTCTTTGAAACAGTCATTGAACTTTAGAGACACTTGTGCTCAAGGGATTTCCTGAGGCTTTTATTGCGCCTGTAGCCTGAAATGTCACAGAACCAGCTATCACAAGGTCTTTTTACCAACAAGTTGATCGGCACTAAGTAGCTTATTAGTTCCTGTCACAGAGACTCCTTTGATGAAGACACTTGTTTACAGCTCGGACATAGACTGGAAAGTGGTACTTTGTCTGAATATTGAATCATGGGCATTATTGTGGAATGCAGACAACTTGTTTGTGCATTTAGTTGTCTCGGTTCCAGTTGTGTTTCTGTAAATGCAATTTCTAGGGGAGGAATGTACAATAACAAGATGATTTAGCCCTGTGTGAAAAAACTTGTCGCTGCTCATCCTTCCCAGGGAGTTCAGAGGTCAGGGGTTGGCTGCAGAGAAGCATTACTCTGCAATAACCAGTGAGAATTTCAGTAAAGCTGCAAAGATTATTGATTAGTTGTCAACTATTAAATTAATTGTCAACTAATTTGATAAATGGTTAACCGGTTTTTACAAAATCTCTGATTCCAGCTTCTTAAATGTGAATATATTCTAGTTTCTTCTTTCCTCTGTGACAGTAAGCGGAATAAATATTTTAGTTTTGGACAAAACAAGACATTTGAGGATGTCTTCATGGGCTTCGGGAAACACCGATGGACATTTTTCACCATTTTAGGACCAAACAACTACTAATCAAATTATCGAGAAAATAATCGACAGATTAGTCAACTGTGAAAATAATCGTTAGCTGCAGCCCTAAATTTTAGATAGTTGCATAGTAAGTCGTGCTTGTCTTCAACTCATATGAGTATGTTTTGCTGGTAAACACTCACTTGTTTGCTCACTCACTCACTCAGTCAGTCACTCTCTCTTCCCTCCCTCCATGTCTCCTGTGCCTGGGTGGGTTTATGAGACAGGGATTCTTTGTATGTGGCTGAGCTGCACAGCCCACAGTCTAACTGTAATTTCAGCTAGCTGTGGAAGTTCTTTGCTCCAGGGTCTTTCATAATCGTCCTGCTGGGTCTTCACAACTTGCAGTTATTACACGGTAAACGTTTTCTCCTTCTTTTTGTTTTTCCCTGCAGCAACATATATGTGAAAGCCACTCCCACCCCATGCACACACAAATACTGTACACACATACATTGATAACATACGGGCCTACAGAAGACAACGCATTCTCATGAATGGGTTTTGTAAGTTTAGGGGTCTTTACAGTTAAAAATATCCGACAAAAGGTGACTGTGAGCCGGGTTCCAGTCACCGTGAGGTGCCAGGCGTTTCAAAGGCCGTTGTGGTTGAGTTTAGCCGACAAAAGGTGAACGTCATGCAGCGACGACCGTTACGTTTAAGCACTGAAAGGACTAGTTAAGAATAGAAAAAAAGATTGTGGTTTAGGTTAAAACACCGGTCCCCTTAAGTTGTACCACCGGGACACGACTAGTGTTTCCTGGGTGAAAGTCTTGTGTTTTCCCCTTAACTTCTTCCGGGACACGAACTCCGCTCCCTCTGCTTAAAAGCGCTGTGTATTATGACCCACCCATCCACCCCGACTTCCTCCCTACGCGGACCAGAGCGCTCTTATACAACTACAGTCAATGTGATGCATTCAGCAATAAATACGTGGAATACATGAATTATACTGCATTACTTTTCGTAGCTATGTACGGAGATATATATATATATATATATATATATATATATATATATATATATATATATATATATATATATATATGTGTGCACTGGTCATGTCAAAGATAAGATTGTCTGTCATTTAAAGAGAAAATTGAAAAGTGAGAACATCATGCATGTCCTGAGGTTCCAGCATTCCTCAGGCTTGTATAACTGCTGTGTCAGGAGGGGAGAGAGAGCAGCCATTGTGCCATTTGCGAGCTCAGTAGGAAGACTCTGTTATGCTCTTCAGGTTTTAACAAGTCTGTTATAATAGGAATGGCTGCGTTCTTGGCTCCAGTGCACTGTTTTCTTCTGTCTGTCCCTGTCTTATGAGGCTCGTAAGACAGTCGCTGTAGTGTTTTTATCTCTACCTTCGTATGCAAAGTGTACAAAACATGTTGACCTCAGAAAACAGGAATCCCCTCAGAGGGGAGGCGGCGCATGGGAAACAGGAAATGCTCTTGTGTAACTACTGTTTCCCAACGGGAGCGACAACATGATGTCACTGAACTTGCGGCCATTAATAGACACATACACACCATTTCCTGTCATCACAGACCTGGATACACATTTATTTTTTTATTTGCTTTGTTTTTATTCTTCTATCTTGGTTCTCAGGCTGTGTCCCCCTCCGTCCTGTCCCCTTCTCCATATTGGTAGCCCGAGGGCCGTAGATGGACACTTTCTCCCTGGTCTAATTTTAGCCTGCAGACTGGCATTGAGTACACGGAGGGTGGCTTTGCCAGCGTTACATGTGGACGTTTGTTAAAGGGTTTCTGAGGTCATTCATTTTTGCGCAAGTTATAGAAGCAGGATTTGGGTTGTGTTAATTCTGTCAGTCATTGTTTGTGAAAGTACAATCATTTCTGTGTGTGTGTGTGTTGACCTCACTGGGTCAGGGTGGCCCTGTTCTACTCACTACACTAAATTAATTGACTACACTAAAGCTCTACTTATCATACCAATGATATCATCTAGGGCTGCACAATTAATCACAAATGTTATCGAAATCGCAATATGGACTAGTTAGTGCAATATCCAAATTGCATGGGGGGTGGGGGGTGCGCAATATTTGTTAAAACATCTTTGTTTGGGACAGATCATCGGTAAATAAAATCACACCATAATCATTTAATATTTTTAAAAGAAAATGATACAAAAATTATCATTGCTTCACAATCAGTCAAAATAATCGCAGTTAGATATTTTCCTCATATCGTGCAGCCCTAACATCATCTGATGGCAGATTAAAGAGGTCCCTTTTTAGGGTTCAGCTGGCGGATGTTGTATTTGTTGAGGTATTAGGACCCAGAACTGACCCATCACTATGTGTTAAACCTGTGGAAAACACCAACTGGGAAGTGTAGCTAGATTAGCAACTGTGGTTAGAAAGTCCCCAAA
The DNA here is from genome assembly GCA_023631565.1 of Gymnocephalus cernua. Classification (NCBI taxonomy): domain Eukaryota; kingdom Metazoa; phylum Chordata; class Actinopteri; order Perciformes; family Percidae; genus Gymnocephalus; species Gymnocephalus cernua. Next base: position 2,923,507 of record CM042425.1, on the reverse strand, counting down.
GTATCTGCTAAAGAGCAACACTGAAATAATCCAAGTTGACTATTTGAGTCTTTTTTTGTTTACTTCCCTTGTATCAATCCAAAGCATTCTGAAGTGGTCAGTGAACATTTCCTGTAATGCTTTTTGATCCTCCAGGATATTCTAGTAATCGGGCTGATAAATTACAACTTTCATTTTAATATGTAAGTCTGTTAAGCAAATATACAAATTGAGTTTGTTGCTGCCTCACCCGGGACTCATGTTTGACCTCTCACACGCTCCCAAACCCTAAACTTAGCTGTGGCCAATGCCTCGGATAGTTCTGCGCATTCTGGACACCACAGGCGGGCGTTAAATATCCATTGGCTGGGATTCATGCAGCCTCTCTCCGTCTGATCTGTTTGATTGAGTGGGACTTATCAGACGTTAGTGCGTCCACGCAGATCAATGCAGCCTCTGTCTCTGTTTCAATCATTTCTATATGATCCAGTTTGTTCCCTTGCACATATTTCTTTGCTTGAAAACTGTTGCTGATTTACATACTGTATATAAATTATCAGTCCAACAGATATTTGACCCCACAGACCCCACATGCTTTCTAAATGTAGGAGGTCCAGGAGGGCAAAGGCCAGATTGGCAGCAGTTAATCCCTGCCTGTTGTGGGACGGTAAGCGAGTATCTTCTTGTGCACTAGATAGACTGACGAATCTCAACCTGGATAATACATTTGTAGTAGGAGCAAAGGTTAATCTTATTTATTATGGCAATGCTTCAAATCCCCTGGTTTACCTCGGCCTAGACGTGTAGTTGCATTTAATTCCATTTGTAATATTTTAATCCTATTTTTTCTGTTGTTGTCGTGCTCAGTTTTGTTCTTGCCATTCATTTGTTCAATCTTTATTTTATCGTGTTTTCTGTCCTGTGATGAATTCAAACTTTTAGCATTGAAGTCAGCGTCACTATATACTTCCATAAAGAAGCAGTCAGCAGTTAAAGTGTGTGTGTGTGTGTGTGTGTGTGTGTGTGTGTGTGTGTGTGTGTGTGTGTGTGTGTGTGTGTGTGTGTGTGTGTGTGTGTGTGTGTGTGTGTGTGCGTGTGTGTGTGTGCGTGCGTATCTGTAAGTAAGTGTGTGTGTGTGTGTGTGTGTGTGTGTGTGTGTGTGTGTGTGTGTGTGCGTGCGTGCGTATCTGTAGGTAAGTGTGTGTGTGTGTGTGTGTGTGTGTGTGTGTGTGTATGTGTGTGTGTGAGACTGTGTGTGTGTTGGTTCAGCTGTGAGGTTATTTAGGTAGCCTAAGTTACACCAGACCTGCTTGCTTCAGTGCTAGGGGTGCTAAAGCTAACATGCGCTCGCTGTCCTGTGGTACAGGATACACAGTCACATCTGAGCCAAGACACATTCCTCCACAACGGACAGCTTCATCGCACACCGCTAACCTGCCGAGCTCGTCTGTGTGCTTATGAGATTGTGTGCAAGTAAATATTTGCAAAGAGTAATAAGCCAGTACTGTAAGCTGTATAATCAAGCCGAGTGCTTTGATTAAATTAGGGACATTAGGTTTATCAGTGTGGATTTCACTGTAAATGTGAGTTTTTTTTATTGGGCTTTTAACTTTAGTTTTAATTAGATGGAAGAGTTTCCTACAGTATTGCTAGAGCCTCAACATAATGGAAAAAGCCTGGTTTATTCACTTGTAAGTGTTATGTACATGGGGATTAGGCTTCATCCACACTACTACTTTTTTGTTTTTAAACGGATATCTTTTGCTGTGTTTACGCCTTGCATCCACACTACTCCGCTGTTTCCGAGCCCCTGAAACAAAGACATCATGAAACACTGCTGCCCCCTTTTGAGTTTGGAAACTCCGGGGTTACTTTCTAGTCTGAACAGGCAGAAATGGAGACCCTTGGCAACGACGACGCACGTCAGTCAGACGTATCGGTTAGGTAGGCTTACATACCTTTCAGTCACAGTTCCACCTCTTCGTTGAAAGCAATTAATTCCCTGCTCTTACTTTACACCATTGTTGTTCTTTCTACGAGGTATTTTCTGGATTTAAAACTTATACATCCATGATTTTCGACTGCAGAGTAACGTCAGACAATCTGCTTCCTGTTTACACCGGCACACACATGCCCAGTGTGTGCAAATGGTCATGTGATATGCGTCGTCAGACATGTTAAATGGACGGAGATTAGTTCTGCTACTGGAGCTAAAACTGAGGATGTAGCCTAAAGCTACATGAACGAATATGAATGAATATATCTTCATTGTCATGGTTATAAGAACAGTGTAGCAGCTCTTCAGAATTGACAATATTAAACACAAAGTAGCTGCCAAAACTTGCCGCTGCATCTGGGCGCGCCCCCATCTTGGACTTGGACTTACCATCGACACTACTACATTTTCATTTTTAGTCTGTTTGCTGTGTGTGTGCCTGGTGTTATTTGTAAGTGTGTCTTTGGCATCTATATCACGGATAGTTAACAGTGGGTTCCAGTTCTTGCAGTGCTGTATGCCAAAAGCAGGCAGAGTGTGTGTGAGGTAGAGGAGAAAGGGATCTTTGTGTAGCATCACACACACCCATCGCTCCCTACCAAGCCCTCCGCTCCTTCTTGGAACTGAACATCTAGCTCCTAACCCTCAGCCTTCTCTTCCAAGCCTTCCCGTCTCCCCTGCCAGCCTCAGGTCTGCTCACTTCAAACCATCTGGCTCCCCACCTCACCTCTGCACCCCAACACTCCCCCGTACCCCCCTTGGACTTCACCACAGTGCTGTATCTCCCCTGTACCTCAGTCCTCACCGCAGCCGTCGCCTATGCAGCGGTTTAGGTGGAGCAGTACAGGTCTGAATGGGCACTCTGTGTGAGCAGGAACCAGTTAGATGCCGCGGCCTGAGCCAAGCTTCCTTTTAAAAACAGCACGCATGAGCCAGGGGAGTGAGAAGGAGAAAACACCAAGCCAAGCTGAGAGGCGCTGTTATTAGAACACCGACCGGACTCCCTGCACCTTCCCAGTCTGTTTCTTCTTTTGTCATTCACTTCCCTCTCCGTGCTATCTCCGCCTGGATCCATTTGATAATTTCCCCCCACTGTTCTCCTGTCTCTCTGCTTCTATCTCATCTTCCGGACTCTTATTCCCGCACTCTTTTATCTCACCCTTCAGCATCCCCTTTGTTTAATCCTCCTACTCCACTGTTTTGGCTTTCACCTGGGCATGTACAAAGACACCGTGGCTTTAGCAGTTACAGGATTAGTTTTTTTTTGCAGCTGCAAAGAAAATTGGAGTCACTTAAGCTGTTTGAATTGAGAGTACTGCAGGCATTATTCAAAGCAGCACAGATTGGATTTAAAGCTCTGTTTGACTTGTCAACAGCTCAGAAGTTACTGTTTTTCAGAGTGGAGATATTAAAAATGCTGTCTTCCTTTGTAATGCATGTTATGAAGGAACGTCTGAACATGTTGGGGAGATGCAGCTGGCAGCACAGGCTGTTAAATCAGATGGTTGTCTTTGAAATTATGTGCGAGCACTTGGTAATGTGTTTAATAGAGCCTGTAGATGTTGCTTTTTTGTGTTTGTCCATATGGAGGCAATTTATGATCGCGCCTGCGTGTTCTATTTGTGTGCTTTCCAGCATGTGAGATAAACTGCACAGTCTACATGATTGTGTGCAAGTTTATGGTTCACGCAGTGGCTTTATTGATCGATGTGTCTTTAGTGGGGTTTATGTACAGTTGCTGTTGGAGTTTTAAGTGTGCGTGAATAAATTCAGTCTAATTTTGTATTTTCTATCCCTCTAAACACTGTCACCATGCAAAGCTAGTGCCGTGCAGGTGCCGTGGAATAAAGAGTAAGTGGAAGTCAGAGACGGAGGACAAGAACAAAACAAGAGCTGTCTAAACAAACAGTTGCCTATATTAAAGCTATAGTTTGTAGTTTCTGTCGCCCCCATGAGGAATTCTAAGTAATGGCAACAATACTGTCAGTGCATCTAAATGATACAGCCCCTCTGGCGCACCACCCCCACCCCTCCTCCACGCAGTTGCTAATACGGAGGATTAAAAAAAAACATGATGGACTCTTCAGAAGAGGTAAATATCTTGTTTTGTGTCCTCTTTGTCTCTAAAACAACGCTGCTGTTGTCCTTTCTCAGATGTGATGTAAAATGCATCACTCGAGCTTCTGCATGCGAAAGTCGCCGGACTACACCATTTTGTAACATAGCCACACTGAGAAATCCAGAGAGAGCTGTGTGGAGCTGATAGGCTTACTTAGCTTTGTATCAACTCATTTGGCAACGGCTTGAATGTAACGGACATTTATTGTTATGAAATGTTGCGCACTGTAGCTTTAAAACAATCCGTTCCCCAGTGAAGTGGATAGCATCCATAGCGTCACCAGCATCCTTGTGACTCTACAGACTGTGTCTTTTGGGACTGCATGTGTGTGTGATGTGTGCTTCAGCAGCAAGCCAAGGTGTCTAATTGAATCACTGCACACTGCAGGATCCTTGGCCACTCAGTTGCCGTGTGTGTGTGTGTGTGTGTGTGTGTGTGTGTGTGTGTGTGTGTGTGTGTGTGTGTGTGTGTGTGTGTGTGTGTGTGTGTGTGTGTGTGTGTGTGTGTGTGTGTGTGTGTGTGTGTGTGTGTGTGTGTTTGGCAGGTGGAACAACTCTGTCAGCATTTGGAGGGCTGCCGTGTGACCATCTCAGAGTCCATTCTGCTTTCATCAAGGACAAGAGATGATCTCTCTTTCATTTATGATGTAATGCCGTTATTGTCTCTGGCTCCATGTCTCATTTTCACAGCCTCGGTAAACAACACGATGACATCACATAAATAGCTGTTGCTTTGGTTGTTTTAATGTTTATTAATTTGAGTCCTACAACACTTAAAGTGACACAGAGAAAGCTGAGCAGATGGCCTCACAGTATGCACAGAAGGCTTTGTTATGACTGCAACAAGAGACTCACTTCGAGTTTTATGTGACTTTGTCTGTGTTTGGGTGCCTTAAGATTGATGGTTGTGCCGTTAAGTAAAACCTAAATGCCAAAGGCGATCTGTCACGGGAGAATTCCAGGGTTTAGAGGCGGTTCAGCAGGAGCTGAGGGCTTAAAGCTGAGGTAGATCTGAAGGCCAAGGCTGCTGAAAAGGGGCCCTCTTGTTGTGGTACGAGGTGCTGAGAGGAATGGATGAGCTGTTCCACCCCCAAACAACTCCCCCCTTCACAAAAAAACAACCTCTCTCTGCCTCATTAAGATGAGATCAGTGGAACAAACTCTCCAGCTGGATGATGTCATGTTTGGGACTTGGGGTCAAAATCTCAGGGTCACATTAGGAGGTGTGTGTGTGTGTGTGTGTGTGTGTGTGTGGGGGGGGGGGGTTTACACAAGTTGTGTTGATACTATAATCTCTTCTCCTTTCTGCTGTCTTCTTGCATACACAAGCACACACACACACACACACATACACACACACCTTTGACTCCATTATCCTCTGCGTCCTCCTTCGCCTCCGCCATTAGTGAAATCTTTTAAAGCTTGCAGGGCTTCCTCAGGTTGTCAGAGTTGAAGGGAGTCCATGTGTCGGTATATGCGTGTCTAATCTTGGAGATGAGGAGATGAAAATGGGGCTGCACCTAACGATTATTTTTGTTGTTGATTAATCTGCCCATCCTTTTTTCCTCAATTAATCAATTAGTTGTTTGGTCTATAAAATGTCAGAAAACAGTGAAAAATGTGGATCAGTGTTTCCCAAAGCCCAAGATGACGTCCTCAAATGTCTTGTTTTGTCCACAACTCAAAGATATTCAGTTTACTGTCACAGAGGAGAGAAGAAACTAGAACATATTCATATTTAACAAGCTGAAATAGGAGAAGTTTTACTTTTTTTTCATAAAAAATGACTCAAACCGATTATCAAAATAGTTGGCGGTTAATTTAATAGTTGAGAATTAATGGATTAATTGATTGATCGTTGCAGCTCTAATGACACGTTTAATCCATCTTATCATTGGGACAGACTCAGGGACTGTACAGGTATTCCTATTGGTTCTGGGCAGAAGCATGGCTCCATATGAGACAGATCTCTTAAGTCCACTACAGACCAAGCCGAAAATCAGCCGTTAAACAGTCTGGTGAGGTCAGCGACTCGATTTTGTGCTATTGATAGGGCATAATCGGGAGAGCTCAAATGACCAATCTGATTGGTGGAGTGCTAACCTGAAAACAGAGAGCGGAATGGCTGTGATTATAGTCTCTCAAAATCTGACGAAAATCTATTAAACTGACCTTTGTGGATCTGAAATGAAGACAGATTCAGCAACTGCACGGCCTATTTCTCCTTAAAATGTTTTCAGAAACATGTTTCGGTGAACTATTTTAGTAAAATATGAGATTGTATTCTGAAAGAGTCGCCATTAATGGCAGCAACCAGACCCACGTGAAGCATTCATCCAATCAGCGGCCGGTTTTAATTTTTGGGCTACAATACAGATTAGCGCCGCCTGCTGTTATGGAGACGTATTACGCCCGCTACGTCAAGCTTCTATATGACTGTGTCATTGGGTCATGCCTCACTGGACACAGACTGGCTGTTATGTAACCACATGTGTAAGTTTATTGCCACACTATTTTGGGCCTACATAAAAAAACACACACACAGCTCACGTCCTCACAGTCGGCATCCACAGCTGTCACTGTAAAGTCCATCAAGACTGACTGTTAGTATAAATAGCTTTAAATAGGATCACTGTTTATTTAACTTGCATAATACTAAGGCATAGGTTGCAGTAGCTATGCGTCCCTGGTGACATAAGTGTCTCAGGATGTTCGTAAGGTTTCTCATGTTGCAGATGTTGATACTGTTGTAGTGATAACGATGAGACATACAGTTTTTGTAATCTAGATTTACAGGCTAGTTAAACTCTGAAGTCTAGTATGTAAACTACACTGCCACTGCTGTAACAGGTGAAAGGGCATCACCTCTTATAATAAATCTCTCTGTGGTATTGATAGCATGTATGTTTGGTGTCAGGCTCTAGTCTCCTCTCAGCATACTTGACCTGTTCTACAGCACCTCAGGCTGCCTGCACGTCTCTACATTGCTTCTTAGTCCTTGCATAAGACAAAACCAGGACAGGCACTTAACAACATGGACACAGTTTCTGAGACTCGAGGCCCAGTTCAGCAGTGAGAGTAAATAAGGGAGTGAATGATCCCGTTCCAGTGGGTACATCCCATGTCTAGTGCTGGGTATCGCTCAAAATTGTTCGACACCGGTACCGATACCAATACCGTGACTTTGATACCAGTTCCTAAACAATACTTTTTTTCGATACCAATTTTATAAAACAAAAGAAATTACAACATTATGGCATTTCTTTTGATTTATTTTTCAGCTCCTACTACGTGAGACCTGTCTCTGTGTGTGTAACGTAGAGTATTCCTGCGTGTCTCTGTGACGTGTAATGTTAGACAGCCAATCACAAGCATTACTAGATCTTGGTAGAAGCATGCTGCATGCTTACTGGCTCACTGACGCTGATGAGATTTTCTCCTTAGGTATTGAAATTGGGTATTGAATGGTGAGGCATTTTTCGATATTCTATACTTTGGAGGCAATTCGGTCGGTGCCTAAAAAGTATTGAATACCCAGCCCTACCCATGTCCCTTATTTGATAGCTCCTCGGCTGAACCAGAAGTAGTTCTGTCCCTCCTCGGTGAAGGCCGTCTCAAAGCTCTTATTTCTGCCCCGAGAACCGAGGAGCGAGCATCGAGGAGGGATCACAGAGGAGCTATAGGCGAGGATACACGAGAGCAGACTTCCCTGAAGCCGTGCAGCTAAAGGAGTTGCTAACTCCCCCCATACAGCTGACGAATTCATGTGACGCTTCAGAGAAAAGGACGTCTCATCCCTCTAAAACACATTTGCTCGTTGCCTCCCCTCCCATCATTTCCTCACGTCTCTCCCATGCTTCCTTGGTGTGAGGGACTAAGAGGCAAGAAAGGGAGGCAAGTGCAGGAGTCGGGATGCAATTTAAAGCTTTAGTGCGTAACCTTTTGATATTAAAGATGCCATATTATGCTCATTTTCAGGTTCATAATTGTATTTTGAGGTTGTACCAGAATATGTTTACATGGTTTAATATATTTTTCTTGTACTGCACATCTCTCTCTCACTGCTGCAGCTCCTCTTTTCACCTTGTGTTCAGGTCTCTGTTTTAGCTACAGAGTGAATCATCTTTTCTTCTGTACTATCTTTGATTCCACTCTGCACATGCTCAGTAGCTCAGATGGTAGATAATGTCAGTTAGCTCCATAGACAGTAAAAGAAAGGTTGTTTCTCCAACTTTGGTCAGTTACAAGGCAGGATTAGCCGGGAGACTTCTTCTAAAGGAGGGCGCACATGGAAGTACTTCTTTTGGAGATTATGGTGAACTTGTGTGTGTTGTAGCAGTGCTTTGCCATTGAGAACGAGCTAGCATGCTAACGCTAGCATGCTAACGGTTGTGTTTAGCCCGTCGTTTCGGCCAGTTACGTAACAAGCCCTGCAGATTTTGAACAGCTCACCCAGAGACTGAAGGCAGGACACATTCAGAAACCGTATCTCACTCAGAACAGCATGGATAGATTTTTTTTCCAAGTTTGTATGTGTGTGGAAGCACCAGAGACACAAAATAACACCCCAAATCCCAGAAAAATTGTTTTTTTCATAATATGGGCACTTTAAAGTTCTGTTTTGTCTAATCCAAGTGTTTTTTAATCCTCCGTGTCCTCCTTGGCTACTAGCAACTGTGTGGAGGAGGGGTGGGGGCGTGTGCGCGATCACGTAGGATTGTATCATGTGGACGTCCCGACAGTGTTGTTGTCATTACTTAGAATTCCTCATCGGGGAGACAGAAACTACGCTCTACAGCTTTAATCAACATGAGATGCACTGAGTGTCTGTAGATGTTGCCTTGCCCTCTTATGGCCAATAGGGGGAAAAAATTACAATTCTCTGATCCCAGCTTGTTAAATGTGAATATATTCTAGTTTCTTCTCTCCTCTGTGACAGTAAACTGAAAATCTTTGAGTTGTGGACAAAACAAGACATTTTAGGACATCATCTTGGCCTTTGGGAGACACTGATCGAAATTTTTCTTCGTTTTCTGATATTTTATAGACCAAATAACTAATCGATTACTCGAGAAAATAATCAACAGATTTATGGATAATGGAAATAATCGTTAGTTGCAGCCCTAGTTCTGTGCTATGACTGATGAAAGGTAGAAATTAAGAGAGGCAGTACATAATGCTCAGATTCATTCTGTAATATGGCTGCACAATTATTTTAAAAATAATTGCAGTTTATTTATTAGAATAGTGGGCACCCCAAATGGACTTCATATTCCATTCCCATACAATTTCAGGCGCCAAATCTTAAAATTGCACATATGCACATATATCCACATAACCGTGTTAAAACAGCTATTTTTAGTTTAGTCATTGTTTATGTACTGCACTATTTAGCTAAATCATTGCAATGATTGTCAGTGTGCCACCATAAAAGAACTAGTGGTCTAAAAATATGGGAGTATGAGAAAGCTATAAAAACTCTTGTATTTTCACTCTTGCCATAAAGCAATTGAAGCTTATCCATGTGCTCCACGGTTTCCTCTGGGTCAGTTTATGTGAAATTGCCCAGAGACCTTTATTCAAACAAAGAACTGTTTAAAAATGGGGGTAAAATATATGAAAGAGAAACACAGGCCTGTCCCTCAACAATCACTGCCAACAAAGGCACCAGATTAAAATCTGCACAAACCCGAAGTGGGAATTTTGCTAATCTTATTTACTGTGAAGTTACTCCTCTATGCCGTGATAGGAATTAAGATTGAGTTTTTATTCAAGTTTATAAAAAGATTACAAATTAAACAGAAATGCTTTAGAAAGATGGCCTATAATCGGACCCGTGGCTATAACAGGCTCTTCTATCTACAGAAGGGAGGATGTGCAGCAGCAGCCGAGAGGAAGAGGAACGCTTGTTTGGGAAAAACACTCTTGTCGGTGTGAGTCAATAGGAAGTGCTCGAGTCTCAGAGGGAGAGGGCTAAGTAGGTTAGTCTGGCTGGAGGAATGTCCTCTCATCCTGTCATACTGTATGCAGTGTTATGACACTGGGAATGATGGCAATCATTCATTCAGCTGGTCATTCAGCATGGGACAGGTGAAGCTGACTGTGTGCAAGCAGAGCCGGATTAAATGGAAAGATTACACAAGGCATACTGCATTTTTCGGGCCCCCTCAAAATGGATACTTTTTTATTGAGTGAATAAAGAAGATTACTTTTAATGTGATTAGTAACATGCTAATTTATTTATTTGGGTATTTTAAAGCTATAGTGTGTACCGTAATTCCTCAAATAAAGACCGATAGTCAATTAAAAGCCGGGCCTCTGATAGTGGCCGGGGGCGTGGTCAACACGGACGGATAAAGGCCCGTCTCAAATTAAGGCCATGGAAAAAATAGTGTGGATAATGCCTGGATGTGCCTTTCATATAATATTAAGTAAAAATAAAATGAAAGTTCATTGTAATGTACATTTCTACCAATTTAATTTAACAGAATCAACAATATATTCATACTTTTTTCCACACTTTGTTTTTCTGGATTATTGTCCTACCGGTATTTTAGTCAATGCACCAGAGCCAAGTGTAGTGTGTAGTAACGTACAGTTGTCAATAGATGGCAGTAGCTACATTGGATGTAACGCAGATCTCATTTAGTGCTGGCAGAGAAGAGAGTAACGGGCTTGTCAACAACAAAACGAAAAGAGTTTTAAAGTATGCGGAGGAAAACTCGGGTGAAAAATCTGTGAGACATTGACCGAGGATAATCCGATAATGGAAGAAACAGAAGGATGAGCTGACGGAGCTGACTAGATTAGTCGACAAGAGCAGAGCACAGCTAGCTAGCTGGAGGTGGGAGGAAACAAGTTAGCTTGGAGCTAGCTAGAAACAAAACTACCAGTAGCTAGCTACTGTCTGTAAAATTAATCAGATACTGGTGTGCTGCAAACCAGCAATGTGTTTTACAAAACTACTGCATGCCCTTATTGTAATCTAGCCTGGTACCTTCTGCAGTTCAGGTAAATAAAGTCCCCGGCTTTTATTTGAGGAATTACGGTAGTTGCTGTCGCCCCCATTAGGAATTCTAAGTAATTACAACACCACTGTTTTTGCATCCACATGATACAATTGTGTAATTGCGCACCACCCCCACCCCTCCTCCACGCGTTATTATGGATCCCACGCCACTTCTAGGCAGGGCCCACCCTACGAAACAGCCCGATTGGCTGGGGATAGGCATTGACCTCGAGTAGTTAAGGTTAGGATAGCCGACTGGTCAGGGGATAGGACCTGAACAAATCGGGTTACGTTACCTTGCGTAAGCATGGACGCCTGGCCAATTGTAGCTTGTGAATGCTATTGAAGGGCGGGTCTTGCCTAGAAGTTGCGTGGGTTCCATAATAACGCCTCCTCCGCGCAGTTGCTAGTAGCCAAGGAGGACACGGAGGATTAAAAAAACATGATGGACTCTTCAGAAGAGAGAATTATCTTCACTAGATTTTCTGCGCACAAAAGTCGCCGGACGACACAATAATTTGAACATACAGAGAGTTGTGTGGAGCTGATAGTCTTAATCAGCTTTGTAGCTACTCATTTTGGCAACGGCTTGAACGTTACGGACGTTCATTAATATCTCATTAATGTTTAACTCAATAAATGGAGTTAAACATCAACACTAAATCAACCATACAAAACTAAAACCCACACAACATTATTAAAACATACTTTAACTAGGACAGAAACTGTTCAGAAAATGTTTTTTTCCCATGAGCCTTTGCACTGCTTCAGCATGACCACGCCCATCCTTAGTTATCTCTGCTTAATATGATCTGTCACTGCATACTTAAGCTGATTATTACATAATAACAACTTATGTAATTTAGTAATGAATATGGTTTTAACAAAACATGAAAGAATAGGTAGTGACCACTATAAGGTATAATTACAACAAAATCTGGGTTTACAGTGTACAAGTTTAGATGTAAGTGTTAGACCTCATAAACACAGAGGGCGATGGGTCTGTAGTCATTTAATTAAACCTTTTCTTATTCACATTTAAAAAAATTGCTTGTTAGGCACATGCCTAGAATACCTGTGCCTAGATTTGGGCCTGTGTGCAAGTGTGCATCGTTCAAAAATGTTGGGTACCGATACATAGAATTTGATACCTGTTCCTGAACATATACTTTTTTTTTACCATACCAATTTTATAAAATCCATTTTAACATATAGAAATTACAGCATTTCACAGTACAGTATTAGTAGTAGTATTTTTTGTTAGTTCCTGTACAACTTTGTGAGGCACACTGTAGTCAAGTCACTCAAAATACAATACACCCATGTGAGCCCCGTCTCTGTGCCTATAGTTTGTCCTGCCTGCCTCCTCAATGTGTAACGTTAGCCAATCACAAGCATTATTATATCTTGTTACAAGCATGCTGCATGCTTATTGGCTCACAGACTGATGAGATATATTCCTTAGGTATTGACATTTGGTATAGAATGCCAAGACGTTTTTTGATGCTCGATACTATGGAATTCGGTCGGTGCCTAAAAAGTATGGAAGTTGTGCACCCAGCCCTAGTCTTATTTTATGTCCAGATTATTTGAACATGTTTTTGTTTTGTCTCTGCATGTTGCTGTGTTGGAATAGTCACTCACTTGTGTTGTTCCCTGGACCCTTCGGTGAACTGTGAGTGTAAATTTGTCTCCGACAGCACTTCTCTGGACGGCTCTCTGGCACGGCTACCTGCTGATGAAACCTTAATCTGATTAACTGTAGGATATTTACAGCTCTAAGTCCTGAGTTATCAAGGCTCATCGTGCACACGTCCGCTCACACGGAGAGATGAGCAGAGAGAGATATGAGGGTTAAAACAAATTTTACTTTTAACGTTTGTTGGTGTCTTGTTGGTGGTGATGAAGTGAAGGCCAGATGCACAGATGTATTATTGCACCATAGAGATGGACTTTGTTGCTCTGTTGCCATTAGCCAAGGCTGCCCACAGACTAGCTGTCTCCTCCTCCATCCTGATCCTCCTACATGTCATCTGCTGCATCTCTGGACTGCATATCTCACTCCACTTCTCAACCCAAAAACGGCACACAACAAAACAAGTGTTTTTTGTCTTCCATTGCTGAGATTGTATCCGTTTTGCTCTGCTGATATTTAAGAAAATGTCAAAAATAATAAAGCAGTTTGATGCTTTGCAGTTATTTCCTGCAGAGGTACACTATGTTTTCATAATGTTCTATTTTATGGTTGAAAAACAAATGTCCTGAACACTCCAATTGTTAGTTTGCCAGTGCAGATTTCCGGGAGCCAAACTTTCAGTCAGCAGACTCACCCTAATGCCAATTTATTCCCCACTCTTAATTCTAGCCGGACTCATCTGTGTTTTCCGTTTCCACCGTCCCATAAATCACTCTCATACATCACCGGCCGACAACGTGATGCAATCCACTGCACAGCAACTTCCCAGTGCGCACATACAGTATGGGCCAGGCAATAAACAGAGGCGGGCACAGAAAGAGGAAAGGGCAGAGGGAGACGGATGGCAATTTTTTTTTCTGTCAGTAGAATTACATATTATTGTACCAACTGTAGGCTGCGGGCCAATGTTATTTGCGCACACTGTGATCTTTTCAACCGAGACTGAAAATGTGTTACTGAATTAATAGTTTACAGTCCTCTAAATGTACAGTATCTCCTCTATGGGATCAATTAACCAGGCAGATATCTCACCTGAAGTAGCTGCATTATTTGCCTCTGTATATCTGAACTGCATGGAGGTTTTGCTCTGACTGTCTTGTGTATCTAATTGTATTATGCAATTATTAAAACGACTACAGTTGATAGAAAAAGTCGTGCCCTTAAAGACAAGTGCAGAGATAATGTTTTTTTATAAACTTACAGTATTTTAGCTCATTTTTTAAAACATGGAAGCAAGCAAGGACGCGTGGTAAAAGAGGGATGTTTTGCAAACAGAATATTAACCAGTGCCTTGAGTCATATTAAAAAGTTGTGGGCGTAGGAACAGAGCAACCACAGTGGATTTTACTGACACACATGCAACCCACTTCAAACTATGGTCAAACTCAGGGTTGCCAAAGCCTCCTTATGTCATGTCAGTTTCTCCTAAGTAGCTTTAGATCATGCCAGATCTGCCATTTTGTGAGATCTCAGAGGGACCCTGGAAGCCCATGGGACCAGTGAAAAGTTCTTTAGTTTTTTTTCTCAGTAGGCTAGTAATCTCATTTACTGTATGATGAATGACAGTGGGATGATGCCTGGACACAGCCTTGAGAGCCACTGCCGTAAATGACAGTTTGTCCCCTCTGCTTGCAGCGCACACAGATTAGGAACACACACACACACACACACACACACACACACACACACACACACACACACACACACACACACACACACACACACACACACACACACACACACACGCCTCCTCAGAAACGGCTCCCGGTTGGTCCATCACTCGGTCAGTCTTTATCCTCCCTTGTGCTGGATGTGTGTGTGTGTGTGTGTGTGTGTGTGTGTGTGTGTGTGTGTGTGTTTGTGAGTGAACCCGGACTGGATCTGGAGCTGTATACTGAGACGACGACGACCATCATGGTGATAATGAGAACAGCACAGAGAGGGGCTGAAACACTTGACCGCTGTCGTTCCCAAATGGCCAAGAGTGGGGTTGGTCATTCTGCGCGGATCCGTAACAACTTCTGTTAATAAACGGCAGATACTCTCGGATTTTCAGTGGATATTAAATGCCTTTAAATGGAGGTGACTCAAAGGGAAAATCTGAGTTAAGGTATTTCACGGGGAGTGCGTGTGTGTGTGGGACGTTTAACGGACCTCGGTGTTGCGTAAAGAGCTCGTGCTGCCAGTTTTGGAGAGTTGTGAAGCGGAGTGCTCCTCTTTGGATAGGATGAACAACTCAAAGAATCAAAGGGTAAGGACGTTGTTTTGTTTCCGAAAAGATTTAGAAGGACTTTAAGCGTTAGATGAAATGGAAAAAATGACAGTCAGCTGTTATAGCCTACACGTCACATTTACGGGTTAATTCGTGACCGTCAGATCACTCAGGCTGCTTATGATCATTGGAGACATGTCATTGGATCTACTATTGATTGTCTCAGTCAGCTCTGATCATTTCTTGTTCATTGATTGGAGAGACTCAACGCCACTATTGAAAACCGCGACATTTTAAAGTTGTCTTGTTTATCTCCCAAGTCTGCATTCCGGATTGGACCTAATCTCGCTCTGTGAATCAATTAAGTCTTTTGATGAATTCGGCCCCACTACTAATTCAAGCAGCCGATTCTATTAAAACAATTCCAACTTTTAGAATTGGTCCATACTGCAAGTTACTGCCCACCATGTTTTTTCCAGTGTGGAGGAAGACTGAAGGAATATTAGAGGAACCCGTTTTAAAATATGAATTTACCGAAGGATCTTGATTGATTGGTGTATAAGATGCTTGCCGAATTGAAGAGTGGTACCTAATGATCTGTGAAACCTTTAATATCATGTTCTACACGTCAATGACTTTTGACTCAAATGACAATTGTTTTAAAATGCACGATTTTTAAATGGAGTCTGGTTACACTATTTGAGTGTTAGGTGTGCCTTGTTACATCAGGGGGCAGGTGTTGTTACATTAGCCTAGTTTCAGTTCCTTTGGGCAAAATGACCCAATTCAATAATAATAGCTGCTATTGATTTTCTTCCTTTGTCACCGCAATCACTCTCCATAAGCCAGCTCTTTTTCTGCTGTGCCTGAGGGGGAGTGGTTAATAGGGGCAGAGTAACCCTTAATTTCATGTTGCCTGAATGTATGTGTCGTATCACCCAGCCTGTCAGAGTTGGAACAACGTGACAACTGTGCAATATTACTGCAATAATGACTTACATCTCCCAGTCATCACCCTTTCCCCTCTCTTGTGAATAAATCTTTCCTAAACGCCTTGAATTGGCGGCACAACAATAGCCACACTCAAATTGAACACTGGAGCAGAAAATAACTTTACATGTGAGAGTATTATGCTTTTCATTGCCTTTTTTCCCACAGCAATAAAATAATAAAATTCCATGGTTTTCACATAAAGCTGTTTGCCTCAGAGGATGCCAGTCCACATAGCAGAGACATGCATACGATGCATTCATATTTCTATTTCAAGATTGCCATGCTTTCCACTTAAACATGGCGAACCACAGAAAAGTGCTGAAAAGAAAGGACAGCTACCAAAAAAATGTCTTCCTCAACATGATAAACCCTAAAGAGCAGTGTGTGTGTGTGTGTGTGTGTGTGTGTGTGTGTGTGTGTGTGTGTGTGTGTGTGTGTGTGTGTGTGTGTGTGTGTGTGTGTGTGTGTGTGTGCGTGAGACAAGCAGTCAGTTTGCTTTCTTGGTTTGAGCAGATTTGCCCGGCAGAGTGGTAGCTCTGACCACTTCCTATAATCAAGTTTTCTGTCACCACTGAAACTATCCACGCACAGATCAAGCAAACTGTCTGTTGATTGCCTTCACTTTGCCTAATGGTGGGCTGCTTCCTGATGTAAGAGAGGGAGAGCGAGCGAGAGTTTAGATTTTAGTCTCATGTTGATTTAAAAGGTCACCTGCATCCACATCAGTTAGAGATGATTGAACGAGCAAGACAGATGTGATCTTTCCATTCCTGGAATACCGCCTACACTTCTGTGTGTGTGCGTGCGTGCTGTGTATGCGTGCGTGTGTGTGTGCATTGTTCATTTTGTCCCTGCTACTGTTACAACCACAGCCATCTCTGATTATTAGCAGTGAAAAGGTCAGCGGCGTGCCAGAGCTCCTCCTCAGTGTGACTACACAGCATCTTCCTGATGCTTCTTTGTGCAGTGGTTTCGCTGTATTCATGGCATACTGCAGTTTAGAGCTGCAAAGATTAATCGATGAGTTGTCAGCTATTAAATGAATCTGCTCTAATTGGTCACATGATACAGCGTGAGCCCCATGTACACAGGCTCTGTCCTTGTCGCAGCGGCTGCATGTTCAACTCCAACTTGCGGCCCTTTGCTGCATGACGTTCCCCCTTCCTCTCCACTTTCACATCTTCAGCTTTCCTAAATAATAAAGGCCTAAAAATGCCCAAGTATGTATGGCTTTGGAATATATTTTTCACCATTTTCTGGCATTTTATAGACCAAACAAGTGATAGATTTATCGAGAAAATAACCGACAGATTAATCTACTATGAAAATAATCGTTAGTTGCAGCCCCACTTCAGTTAAACTGGTCTTGTTTTTTGTAAAATGCATTTCCGCCTGTGCTTTTTACTGCGTTTGCAATTATACAACGGGGGGGGGGGAGAAAAGTCAGCATCCCCTATCAGTTCCTTTTCCATGGAATCCTTTGGCCTGTGTCTAACAATCAATAACCACTTACTGCAGAGAAGCTTTCTGCAGACACGTCTCTGTCTGTCCACACAGCTTTCTGTCTCTCTCCACTTTCTCTTCCTATCTATCTGGATAGCTATCTCGAGTGTCTCCTCCGCTTGTATCTGTCTCTCCTCCTTCTCTTCCCTACGCATCCTTCACTCACCTCTGCAGTCACGTGTGTTTCCTCTCTCTGCCCCTGCTCCATGCTGCTGTGTGTCTGCAGTAGAGGTCATTCTGTTTTCTCTGCTGATATTGTCCATTGCTTTCTACCAGGAGGCAGCTGCTGGGACTGAGGCTATATCTACACTACTACGTTTTAGTTTAAAAAAACGAATATCTTTTGCTACGTTTACGCCTCACGTCCACAATACTCCGGCGTTTCCGAGGCCCTAAAACGGAGACATTTGGAAACACTGCTTCCCCTGTTTTGGTTGAAAACTCCGTGGTTACTTTGTAGTCTGGACCGCACAAACGGAAACCTTTGGAAACAGCGATACACGTCAGTCAGTCTTATCGGTTAGGTAGCCTTACATACCTTTCAGTAACAGTTCCACCTCGTCTTCGGTCCAAGCTAATGAATCCTTGGTGTTTTCGCAATTGTTGTTCTTTCTCCAAGTATTTTCTGGATTTTCAACTTATACATCCAAGATTTTCAGCCGCAAAGTAACGTCAGACAACCTGCTTCCTGTTTAGACCGGCACGCTCATGTCCAGCAAGGGTGTAACTATGGTTTGAGAAGTGTGTGTGTGTGGGGGGCACAAAGCAGGGGGTCTGGGGGCCCTACGCCAAACAAATGTTTTCGATTTGAATCCCAATTCTTGAGTATCTACATATATTAAGGGGCTATGGTGATACAATATCCAGGAAATAATTAAGTTGATCATAATGATAAATTCTGCCAGAAGGAATAGTTCAAAACTATGTATATACGAAAAAGGATGTCTTACTTTCTTTATTGTTTAAAATAGGGGCCGATCGCCCTTGATGTCGAGTGTGTGCGAATGGTCGTGTGATATACGTTGTCAGATGTGTTAATATGGACAGAGATTAGTTTTCCTACTGGAGTTGTGAACGGAGATTTTTTTTTTTTTTGTCTCAAAACGCCGCTTAAAAATGAAAACATACTAGTAGATGTAGCCTGAGATGGGTAGGACTTCTTCAGCCTAAGAAACATAGGGGGAACTGGAACCCATTACTCTATGGACTGTACAGCATGACAGCAGCTGTGGGGGAGGAGGAGTAGGGGGGTGAGTTGGACTTTGTTTTGTGTGTGTGTGCCCCTTGAGCCAGTTGTCTTAGGACTAGTGTGAAAAATGAGCCACTTACACCTTGCTCCGCCACAATATTGCCTCATCGCCCACCCAATTATAGATCTTTTAACTCACACTTATTCAAAGACACTCTTCCTGTCTCTGGGGGTTTCTTACTTTCTCACAGAGTGCCAGCTTTGGTCCTCCACTCCTGCTTTCGGTATTCAGCTCGATGACTCCCATATACTTTAAACAAAGCCAGCTCTGAACCCGCCCCGACATGCCGTGGCAGAGCTCTCTCAGTAATGTTCTGTCCTTTTTTTCTTTCTCCTTTTAGAAGCAAGTGTTGTGGCAGGCAGAGTGGCAGAGTTCTCGATGGGTTTGTCTTAACATGAGTGCCTTAAAACACAAAGAGAGGGAGAGACAGAAGAGATAGTGGGGAGAGAGGACTGATGGGGTTGATGCAGCAGGTCATATCAATAAGTATGTTAACACGCACACTAATATTCCGCTATTAATCCAAATATGACAATATTCCAAATTTGATATGGGTCATGTGAACATGTAAGGTCGTGGATATAGACAGTCGGTGTAATCTTTCATGGGACAGCGTGTATATTTATGCAGCAGCAGATTGGTGTGGCCTCATGATGCGGATTCAGTGGATGAGGAGGAGTGATGGACAAACAGAGGACAGGCAGACAGACAATTAAAGAGGAGTGATGACCTGACGATGCAGAGAGAGATTGTGAAGGGATTGATGGTCATGGAGGAGAGCGCTCCGTGCCACAGACAGATAATCATACAGGCAGCTAATGCGGAGCTGCTGGCAGTGGATCACAATCAGACCGCTCCACGTCTATCTGTCATGTCTATCCGAGGAAGCAGATGCTGTGCTGTCAGTCATTCATACTGTGCTGTTCGACAGGCTGTCTAACACCTGCTACCTGTTGTGTGTATGTGTGCAAGTTTCCGGTCATTTTACTCTGCATCCGCACTGCCAATCTATGATTAAGTTTTGTTTGTTCAGCAGAATTGCTCTTGTGTCGCTGATATGAGCAGAGTCACAAAATGTGTACAGACAGACAGACAGACAGAGAGAGAGAGAGAGAGAGAGACAGACAGACAGACAGACAGACAGAGGGAGAGAGACAGACAGGCAGGCAGACAGACAGACAGACACTAGATCTGTGGAAATCTCACATAATAAATAACCCATCTAGGAGACCAATCCTGCTCCCATGGCCCTCTGATGAAATGCTGACATGGCCGTACAAAATCGATAATAATAATATTAAGTACACAGCTTTACCTTCCACACACACACACACACACACACACACACACACACACACACACACACACACACACACACACACACACACACACACACACCATTCCTTGCACATGTCATGGTGCTCACATGATACCTCACTGGGTTGGTTGGGGTTAGATGTTGCAGACCGAGAGGATTGTGTGTGAAGCATGTTTGTGATAGAGGACACAAAATAGCGTATGGATTTGCTTAGCAAAAGAATGTGTGAAAGGGGTGTGGTGCACAGTCCATTCTTTAACTATGAAACATATTTACTTGTGTGTGTATGTGTGTGTGTGTGTGTGTGTGTGTGTGTGTGTGTGTGTGTGTGTGTGTGTGTGTGTGTGTGTGTGTGTGTGTGTTGACTGATTGACTGAAGTAGAGTCTCCATAAATACCACCACACTGAGCAGTCACTTGTTCCACACTGGAAAAACTTGACCGACATGGGCCAGTTCTGATATTTTTAGATCAACAGCCAATGTTTTTAAAGCATACTTACCTTCTTTTAAATTAGAATTTTCAAAGACAATAATATTATGTACTCTTTTGCCCTACTTTCTGGTCTGAAAAGCTGTTTGACTGTTTGAAACGGACTCTAAACCTAGATGGGACAGTGAACCTCTCTTCATTTCGAACCCAGGCCCACATGAAAATCATTTTTAAATGATTATTGAAAACTACGGTACAAAGAAAAAGTGTTTACACGCTGCTATGTTTATGGAGGAACTGCCATCACTATTAGTTCCGGACTGCTCAAACACATGTCCAATAAGTATTTAATGAAAGGCTATTATTGGTCCAATTTATCATTTTCACCTTGATTGAAACATGATTCAATATTGACTGTGTAAATGGCCTAAATGTGTGCATGGTTTATCTGTCCTGTGTGGATGAATGTTTTGAATATTCCCTCACGCCACTAACGGAAGCAGGAAAGACAAACAGGGTTCACTTTGAACTGTAGTGTGAGACCCAGACTAGCTCTGTTCATGTTGGTCTGCTTATGGTACATTTACATGTCAGCAGATAGAAGCTGTGCATTGTTCTGTTGTCGCTAAATAAATATGTTGAACTTGTGTCTGTTTGTACAGTATCGGTGTGTAGATAAGTGGAGGAGTAAATGAGTGTGTAGACGTTTTACGCTAGTTTTTGTGTGTGTGTCGTGTATGTAAATGTGGATCCCCAATCTGTGCAAGTTGTTCTGGAGGGCAGAGATAAGAA
This sequence comes from Gymnocephalus cernua, assembly GCA_023631565.1. Classification (NCBI taxonomy): domain Eukaryota; kingdom Metazoa; phylum Chordata; class Actinopteri; order Perciformes; family Percidae; genus Gymnocephalus; species Gymnocephalus cernua. Next base: position 2,902,210 of record CM042425.1, on the reverse strand, counting down.
CCATGCACACACACACACACACACACACACACACACACACACACACACACACACACACACACACACACACACACACACACACACACACACACTCCACACACACTCCACACACACTTTCTGCTAATTATATTTCCTCTCTTGTTCTTTTCGCTTCACATTCTCAGTTGCTCTTGCCTCCTCACTTTCCTCAACTCATTTTCTCACTGTCACTTACTGAACACATGCTTGTACACACACTTATATGTATGCACAACACACACGCGCACACACACACACACACACACACACACACACACACGCGCACACACACACACACACACACACACACACACACACACACACACACACACACACACACACACACACACACACACACACACACACACACACACACACACACACACACACACACACACAGACTCCAAGGGTTAATGTGAACCATTAGTAACCAGAGCAGGCTGTAAGCGCTGTAAGGTGCCAGACGTGTGGAACCAAAGTGACAGATTCAGGGACTGTGGTTGGATCTCACCTTACATGTGTTCCCTATGACATTAATATGTCATTAATCAAGGCATTGAAACAAATACTACTTTTATTATCCCATGATATAAATATTCATGGCAGCCATTAATGAGTGACCTACCGCAAAGCTGTAAAAGCTGCCCTTCACAAAGAAAAGTGTGCTGTCTTACATTTTTTAGATCTTGGTTTTTAGACAATGCAAGATCTTTATTTTTATCAGGAGACCTTAAATTTTGTTTCTGACCAAGCGAGGGAAGGAATTTGATTTGATGAATTTAGCACATGTTAAAACAACAACAACAATGATACATTTAAGAGACATTAAATAAAAAAGGAAATCCTGAAAACCCTCGGGGAGCTTGACATCTTGGGTTCCCTAACATTATTTAACAATACATAACATGAAGAGAAAAAGTCCATGAAAAAGGGACAGAAGAAAGGACCAATCAAATGAGGAGAGAAAAAAAAGTGTAAAGAAAGAAAGAAAAGGAAAAGGAATCATAAAAAAACACAGATTTCACAAATGTTTTAAATGAAAGAACGAAAGAAGGAAAGAAACTTTCTGTAGGCTGAGAGGGAAAGAATTCCATATCTTCCGTATCCGGCACAAAATGAACTTAGGGGTTAATAACACATGTGTACCAAGTCGACCGTTCTCTGGGATATGTTTTCATGCTAATCAAATGTGACCAGTTTTACCGCAAACCGCTAATTAGCTTGTAACGCTAGTCGTCGGGGCACGCAAAAGTAAAAAGAAATCTCTATTTCTATACAGCTAACAAGGCTCAAAATATCACCACACTTCCACGGTAGCATAATGAGGGTCCCTACATGTAAACACAAGCATTGAGAACTTTGTAAGTGTACAGACAGTTTATTAAAAAGATAGTTTAGAAAGACAGTACATTTCATGAATATAGGCAGGCGCCATCTTGGGAAAACAGTCACAACCAGTCGAATGCCGTGCAACGTGAGCTGAACTGAATTCACGTTGCACAGCGTTCCTCGTTCGACTGATTTTGAGCCTTGTTAGTGGTATAGAAATGGTGATTTCTTTTTACTTTATCCGTGCCCCGACGACTAGCGTTATAAGCTAATTAGCGGTTTGCGATAAAACTGGTCACAGTCGATTAGCATGAAAACATATCCCAGAGAACGGTCGACTCGGTACACGTGTTATTAACCCCTAGGTTCATTTTGTGCCAGATTTGTCCTTTAAATGGCTCTCATCAGCACATGAGCTTGAATCCCCCGACTCACCCACACACATGCACACACAGACACAGACACACACCTCATCTGTCCCTTTCTTGGTCCTTTTACCTAAGGGCAGAGGGCACAGGATCAGCTCAGTCATATCCGGCAAGTCCTGCAGCTTCATGAATATTATAATGAACAGCAGCCTCTCGCTGGTCGATAGTGATTCAAAGGACACACATGCAAAGATACACACATGCACACAGCTTTACCATAGAGCAGAGATCTTCAACAGGGGGTCCGAGACCGCTAGGGGGTCCTCAGATATACTGCAGATATATCTGCAGTTTTCTTCCAAAAACAAAAAATGTCTTATCATGAATCCAACATATTATTAGCAAGTATAAATGAGCCTATCTGTGGAAAAAAAACACATTGATGATAGGCTTATTAGCAGTTAGGTAGTCACTAAGGGAGCCATCCACAGATACAGATCATCCTAAGGATTCACTGTATGTTTAACATTAAAACTAATACAATCATGCCAATAATTATTGTTTTAATAGTATTAACTTAGTATTCTATGCACTAAAACACTTTATTTTATACAATATGTGTCCCAGCTCTGTCTCTCTCTGTCAAGGGATCCTTGGCTTAAAAAGCGTTGAAGACCCCTGCCATAGAGTATCTGCTGCCTTGGTATTGTATGTCTTTGCCTCTCCGTCACGTACACCCTCATGACGGACAAAAGCCTCACCTCCCCTCCGACGGATCTCACGTGGGGGCAGCACATGTGATTATATATACACATGTGGCCATATAGTCTAAATAAGGCAACCGTAGCAACAGTGATGAATAATGGAGAGTTATGAAAGCAGCTTCAACGACAGAGCTCTTGGCTAGAAATGGGGCTCAGAGAAAGCACACTGAATACAAGAGAGAGACAGAGACAGAGAAGATTGTTACATTTAAATGGACTGCAATATCCCAGTATTGATTGATTGAAGACAATAGAAGCTGTAAACAACATTGTCTGATTGCTTTACCTCCGTAAGGCCCCGAGTTGTAATAAGCATAATTGAATTGTGGAGAGAAGACAAGTAGAGTATGGACCATCTGTGTACTTACAAGGAATACAGTGGCACTCATAAGTTTATGAACCCATGCTAAAGTTGACTAAAAAGAGGAATAAAAAAAACATATTTTGGAAATTGATCTTAATGCCTTAATTAAAAAAATGAGGAAAAGTCCAACCTTTAAGGACATATATAATAATATAATATAATAATGAATCGTAAATAAATAACTGTTCTTCCTTAAAATACAGGGGGCATAAGTCAGTACACCCCTATGTTAAATTCCCATAGAGGCAGCAGGCAGATTTTTATAATTAAAGGCCAGTTATTTCATGGATCCAGGATACTATGCATTCTGATAAAGTTCCCTTGGCCCCCACATCATCACATACCCTTCACCATACCTAGAGATTGGCATGGGGCACTTTCCATAAAATCATCTCTCAATGCAAATCAAACCAGCTATTAGGCTAACCGACATAAAACCCTGTTAATCTGTAGGTATGGTGAAGGGTATGTGATGATGTGGGGGCCAAGGGAACTTTATCAGAATGCATAGTATCCTGGATCCATGAAATAACTGGCTGCCTGCCTCTATGGGAATTTAACATAGGGGTGTACTGACTTATGCCCCCTGTATTTTAAATACAGTAGTACATAATTTTACATTATTCATTCACAAAGAAAACTGGTGTCCTTAAAGGTTGGATTTTCCCTCATTTTTTAAATTAAGGCATTAAGATCAATTTCCAAAAGATGTTTTTTTTATTCCTCTTTTTAGTCAACTTCAACATGGTTTCATAAACTTAAGAGTGCCACTGTAAATATCTTGAGGCTGCCAGTCTAAAAGATATTGGCACGACCAGCTGGAAACATCGATATAGGAAATATGATGAGTTTTCCAATCAAACCAAAATTTTAAAATAGTTATGAAAATGTTATCAAAAGTCCAAATATTAAAAAAAAATTCTCAAGTCTCTTCGTTTAATAGAAGCTGGCAAACAACAAAACTGTATGGTAGGCAGAGGCGTTGGATGTGTAAGATTGTTTGCTGAAAGTTTCATCACATGGCAAGGTAAGAGTTTATTAGAGTGCCCGTATTATGCTAATTTCAGGTTCATAATTGTATTTTGAGGTTGTACCAGAATAGGTTTACATGGTTTCATTTTCAAAAAACACCATCTTTTTGTTGTACTGCACATTGCTGCAGCTCCACTTTTCACCCTGTGTTCAGGTCTCTGTTTTAGTTACAGAGTGAGACATCTCACTTCTGTATCATTTTTGTTGGGAGGCGCACATGCTCAGTAGCTAGGTAAGGGTCACACCAGCTAGCTGTTTGTTTCTCTAACTTCAGTCAGTACAAGACAGGATTAGCAGGGAGACTTCTTCTAAACGAGGGCACACTTCCAACTTAGCGTGGAATACCTGCAGAACAGGGACACGTAAGTAGTTCTTTTGTAGATGATGGTGAACTAGTGTGTGTTGTAGCAGTGTTTTGCTATTGAGAACGAGCTAGCATGCTAGTGCTAGCATGCTACGGTTAACCACCTCGTCTCGGCTACTGACGTAGAAAGCCGTGCAGATTTTGACCAGCTCACCCGGAGACTGAAGGCAGGAATCATTCAGAAACCATATCTCACTCAAAACAGCATGGATGTTTTTTTTCAAAATGTGTATGCATGTGGAAGCACCAGAGACACAAAATAACACCCCAAATCCCAGAAAAATTGTTTTTTTCATAATATGGGCACTTTAAAGTTCTGTTTTGTCTAATCCAAGTGTTTTTAAAATCGACCCACTTTAAAGAGCACTTTGGAACGTAAATAGAAGGCTAAAACTGAGAAGAATAACACACTTTCAGATGTATCCGCATTCAAATGGTCTTAGCCCCACATGCTTTGCACTCATCTGTACCTCCCAGTGTGTGTCTGTAGTATAACAAGGAGAGGAGAGGAAAAAGACAACTAGGCAGGACAATTTGGCAGGCTTCAATGCTAGTTAGGCTGGCTGAGCTAATTAGCCCCGATTTCCTCATCCTGATTCAGACGAGGAGGAAAGCCTCGGATTACTGAGACCAGCATTTTGTGTGTGTCCCTGAAAGTGTGTCAGGCTGTTGAAACTGTTCCTCAGCAGGGGGTTTGGGGTTTATTTGCAAAGGTCAACTAATGAGAGCTTTACAAATGAGCTACAGTGTGTTGCACAGCAAGTGTAAGGATGGGCGTGTGGTAGTGAGATAACTGGCCACCCCTTACCCCATTGAGGATAAAAAGGAGCTTATTTGGTACGGGACCCAGCAGGGATGCTACTCTCCCTGGGAAACTGTGACGCTGTGACCTTTTGCCCCCTAAAACCTCCCTTTGTCCTTGTCATGTTCCTCATCTGCCATTTGTCGGTCCCCATTTTCCCAAAATGCAGTGGTTGTTCTGCAGAGGTTCATGTTGATTCTGTTTTTTTTATTTGTTTTCAGAATGGGAATTGTTGACTCCAATGCCAACAGTATGCCCCAAATAAATTTGACATTTTTTGCAAAGTGATATGATGCTTTGAAAGTGTGAATATGTGAATATTTTCTAGTTTCTTCACTCCTCTGTGACAGTAAACTGAACATGTTTGAGTTGTGGACAAAACAAGACATTTAAGGACATAGATCATAAGGTCATATTGGGCTTTGGGAAACACTGATGGACATTTTTCACCATTTTCTGACATTCTAAGACCAAAAAATGGATCGATTAATCAAGAAAATAATCGATAGTTGCAGCCCTGCTTGCATATTGCACTGGGAAAACTTGAAGCAAAATACACAACAAGTCATGTGAATGTTGACCAGTCACAGGCAAAGATGGGAACAAGACTGCAAACATTTGGGCTGGCCAGTCTGGACACATGGCGGAGATTGAATCCAAAGTCGTGTCCTACTCCTCCCCTCGCCTCCTCCTCCCACGTTTACCCGAGGTGTGAGCTAACTCTGTCATACCCAGAGCTGTCAGTCCTAGTGACGCATGGCACACACACAGAGGTTCTAGCAGAAGTCAAACGAGTCCATTTTTTTTTATTTTAATAGAAAGTCTTGCTCCACATACTTCGCCCAGTCCCTCGCAGCCATATCAGCGTAAACAATAAGTGACACGGCCAACTCCCGTTCACACTCTAACACCTCTCCTCAAACAGTAATTTGATGAGTTGGAGACACAACACGCTGTAACAACATGTGGAAAATTCCAGCACAGACTACATTAGAATGTCACATCAGTGCCTTTTTGCCTCATGTGTATCTTTTAATGTGATTAAATCCCCTTTTTACTCTATGTCCGCTCTTAGGAATGTACTAGCAGAGGTCTCTCATTGAGAGAGATCACAGCAGTCTTTGATCAGGGGGCTTAGAAGGACCTGCCTCATACCCCTTCCTTCCCTAAACCCTCCTCTTCTTTCTCTGTTTCTCTGTATGGTCTTCTGGCTTACAGGAAAAAGCTGGCTAATCAGTTAATAATACAGTATCAACTTGTATAATAGTCCGTGGCTGTGTTCCAGGCCTGCAGTGCACAACACACACTGCCTGTGCCAGTAAAGTTCACTGATGAGGTTACAGTATTGCTGTGTGTGTGTGTGTGTGTGTGTGTGTGTGTGTGTGTGTGTGTGTGTGTATGTGTGTGTGTGTGTGTGTGTGTGTGTGTGTGTGTGTGTGTGTGTGTGTGTGTGTGTGTGTGTGTGTGTGTGTGTGTGTGTGTGTGTGTGTGTGTGCGCTTGCGTGCATGTCTTAATTCCTTAATTGCCTCTTGCAGCGCCCAGACAGTCCAGTCTGCCAATTACTCTCATTAGGGTTCCTCCATTACCGTTTGATTGGAAAAGGAAGCGGCTCGGCCACAACTCTTGTCCCTTCTCTGTTTCCTTTCTGATCAGAAGCCGCCGATCGAGTTTTCTTCACTTTAGAGCTGTAAGACGTTAACCTGACGTGCCAGATGGTTTGTTAACACAGAACCATCTGAGAAGCTGTCATTGGAAAGTGTTTGAAAAAGATCATGCACTTTAAAAAAAAAAAAAAAAAAAAAAAGGGCTGGGTATCGGTCAGAAAATGTTGATACCAGTACAGATACCAACACCGTGACTTTGATACCGGTTCCTAAACTATACTTTTTTCAATATCAATTTTATAAAACAAAAAGAAATCACAACATTTCGGCACAAATCTTTTTATTGATTTTCCAGCTCCTACTATGTGAGCCCCGTCTCTGTGCGTAACGAGTGCGAGCGAGTTTTTCCTGCATGTCTCTGTAACGTGTAACGTTAGCCAGCCAATCACAAGCATTATTAGATCTTGGTAGAAGCATGCTGCATGCTGATTGGCTCACAGACACTGATCAGATTTACTCCTTAGGTATTGGAATTGGGTATTGAATGACAAGGCTTTTTTTCGATACTCGATACTTCAGAGGCAATTCGGTCGGTGCCTAAAAGTATTGAATTCGATACTCAGCCTTAATTATCATATCTATTACGTCCGCAATTGTTGTTTTGAACGAACAGATGCTGCTGATTGGTTTTCTGCTGTTCGGACACAAACGCATAACTTGAAGCCTGACGAGGTGGATTTTCGTGTGTTATGTGATCCCGCGATTTTCGCATACATACAAAAGTATGCCAAAGCTGCTCAAGAATACAATGATTACATCACACAATTCAAACAGACTGTTTTGTTTTAGTCTTTTATGGCCTGTTTGGATCCTCAAAGAGTAGAATACAACTCTGCAAGTCAGAGAGGATTTACAATCCAGTTTATTATATCTGAACACAGCGTTACTTCTGAATGCAGCCCAGTTTGTTTCCCCCTGGTCCTCTCAGAGGTGAGATGGAAGAGGAACAGGAGGGGGGGGCTGCTGTTATTTGTGTTTTTGTGCTGTTGTTAGTCATAATAAACTACCCTGCAGGTTGGATGTATAGCTCTATTTTCCCCCAGCCCACAGTTATTTATGAGTCTGCTCTGGAACCTGTACGCAGCGTTTCATAAATCTATACTCTCCAGGCCTGTTAGTCATACGCTGAGAGACCACACACAGTCATACAGTAGATATACTAACACATACGCACACAGGTGCTCACACACTTCCTGTTGTTATCACCTATACATTGCCTTCAAATTATTCTGCAGTTTGGTTTGCCTGCCGGCAGCTTCTCCCAGCTCCCACCCTGCTACTATATGATAATGCGGAGCCGGTGTGTTAGGCTGAGTGTGCACAGCCGTGTAAGAGCCATCAAGCTTTAGTGTGCCTATAAATTGCTGAAGTGATCACTGCTTGGCAGACTCTAAGCTCCCTGTGCTCTCTCGTAGCTCTAAACAATTTGTTTTATAGCTTGAAATTCCCTCCTCTGTTGCTCTTCTTAGGGCCAGCAGCCAACAAAAAAAACGAATGCACTTGCAAGTATAAAGTGCACACAGAGCAACTGATTCACATGCATGCCCTTGTTTGCATACACATGCATATTCTGGCACCTTCTGCGTATACATAAAACATGATTTAGGACACAGACACATGCATATTATTTCTGTCTTTAGCACTTTCTGCACTGACTCCGCCCAGTGAGTGCTGGGACCCAGATGCATCTAACACACTGCCTTTGTGTGAGAACAGCTGGCTGCAAAGTCATTTGGACACACGCTCGCACACACAAACACGTGGACAAGCACTCACATAGTTTGCCATGCAAGCCGAGCTGAAACAGTCTCTATTGTCAGCGAATAATGGAATGCATAAGCTGTCCGAAAGAGGGGGAGAGTTCATAGTGTTCTAGCTTTGTAAGGGCAGGGTTCAACAATAAGGGTTTCCCGAAGGCACGGGGCAAGTAAAACGCCACAACGGGCAAGTAAATACAACAACCTACTTGCCTGTTCGGGCATCATTGTATCATAAATGACGTTTTCGTTCTCTTGCCCCCATCTGACAATGCTTGTTGAGTGTGACCCATTAAGAATTGAGTCGGTGCTTAATGCGTTTGATGTTGTTTTCTACATTTTTTTGGACATTTTTGATAGTTTTTTATGCATTTCTTTTTAAAGGTTTCACATTTGTTTATATTTTTTATTTTAGTTTTTTGACGTTTATTTTCTAGGCTTTTGACGGTTTTTGTTATACATTTTCTTGAACTTTATGTGTTTTTACGGAAAACAAACAAATAATTTCTATAGGGGCCAGTAAAAATTAGCTTTGGGCAAGTAGACTTTATTATCACCTGCCCGACCGGACAAGTGAAAAAACTTGACGTTAAACCCTGAAGGGCGTGTTGGTCTGCTATTGAAACCTCAATAATGACATCAGCATGTTGGCACCTAGACCGGGGTACACATGCACATTTTGTGTGTGTGTGTGTGTGTGTGTGTGTGTGTGTGTGTGTGTGTGTGTGTGTGTGTGTGTGTGTGTGTGTGTGTGTGTGTGTGTGTGTGTGTGTGTGTGTGTGTGTGTGTGTGTGTGTGTGTGTGTGTGTGTGTGTTAATGCGCTGAACAGACTTGCTGTCGTAAAAGGCGAAAGTAAACACTCCACCCGGTTACTGTTTCTCTCTCCTCCCTCCCTCCCTCCTCGCAGTCTTCCATGACCAGCACCCGACCAGTTCCCTCCACTGTTGTTGCGCCCAGGCTTCCCAGCAGCAGCAGCTGGAGTCTGGGACACTGTAGGACATTGTTTGATGAATTGGATCATTGTTTGGGTTGGGATTGTTGTCTGTTTTCTACTAATCTGCCATGGTATCTGTTCTGAAAAATCATTGCACATTGTGTGCGTATTGCGCCTAATGTGTGCTTTGCTTTGTGTCTGTGGGCATGAGTATGATGGTGACATGTGTTGTGTGTTACTGACAGTCTGCTAATGTGACTTCCTTCCCCATCATCCCAGCATTTCACTTACCACTCAGTCCATTTCATCCATCCATTCTTCTTCCTCCCTCATTCTTCCCGCTCTCCCTATACTCTACGTGTATCTTCATTCTCGCTTTTCGTTTTAGTCGAACCCTCTCTTAGGTAATTTGCCATTGATTTTTTTCTCTCTTTCTTCATTTATCTCTCTCTTTATGCACTCTCAACTGCTCCCTCCATCCTAAACTGCAGCCGTGCTCTGGGTGTGGGAGGGGAAGAGGGCGAGCATGAGGGAAAGTAGCGGAAGAGGGTGGAGAGGAAGGCGAGGCACATAGTTGTGGCTAGCTAACTAAAAGCCAGCCGTTTTGTCAGTGAAGTCCCCATGTATGGGAGTGGTCAGGAATTTGCAATTCATGGTGAAGTGTGTGTGTGTGTGTGTGTGTGTGTGTGTGTGTGTGTGTGTGTGTGTGTGTGTGTGTGTGTGTGTGTGTGTGTGTGTGTGTGTGTGTGTGTGTGTGTGTGTGTGTGTGCGCGCATGTTTCAGATGTGCAACATGGTTTTGTGCACAGCATGCTAACATGCTCACAATGACTAGCATGCTGATGCTTAGCAGGTATAATGTTTACATTTAGTTTAGCAAGCATTCTACTATTTTCTTATTAGCGGTAAACACAAAGTACAGCTGAGGCTGATGGGAATGTCCTTATTTTACAGGCATTTAGTCGTAAACCAAAGTAATGCAATTTGACTTGAGAAAAGTCATAATTCATTCGGCAGGTGAACATAAATATCTGTACCAAATGTCATTGCAAGCCATCCAATAGTTGTTGAGATATCTCAGCCAGGACCAAAGTGATGTTAAATGCTGAATGGCTAAAAGTATGCTGGTGAAAATATTAGAGCTGCAAAGATGAATCAATTTGTTTTCAACTATTAAAATTAATCGGCAACTATTTTGATTATTGACTAATCGGTTTTATTAATTTTTTATGAAAAAAAGGTACAAATTCTCTGATTCCAGCTTGTTAAATGTGAATATTTTTCTAGTTTCTTCTCTCCTCTGTGACATTTAACTGAATATCTTTGAGCTGTGGACAAAACAAGATATTTGGGGACGTCATCTTGGGCTTGAATGACATTTTTCATCATTTTCTGACATTTTAGAGAGCAAACAACTAATCGATTACGCAAGAAAATCTACAGAATAATCAATTAAAAAAATTGTATGTTGCAGCCCTGGAAAATATGTGTTCTATTTTCAGCTCTAAATTTAGTTTCAGCATTTTACGAATATAAATAGTTTTGTAAATGTAAACTCAGTTCTGTATTCTTTAACTCCTCCTCCCGTCTGTCACATTCATTCTCAGGTTTGAACTAATATGGTTCTTCTTTAGGAAGCAAACTGAGTTGTTTCTTGCTGTGTTTAATACTCATTTGCGAGTTAAAGCTAACCCCATGCTGGAGCTGCAGCCGTCTGGTCGGCTCAGGGATGGAGGTCAGAGGCCAAAGGTCAGCGGTCTGAACAGCAACGCCTACTCATGCGGAACAACACATCGTAAACAAACCATTAAACACCATCTGCAGCGGCGTCGAATCCCCAAACCAGCATGTGTGTGTTTGTGTAGGTGTGTGTGTGTGTGTGTGTGTTAATGTCTCTGAGATCACAACCCACAGACACAAAGGAGGATCAACACACACACACACAGCATGACAGGGACAGAGAGGTGATAGAGGAAGTGACCATCTGGTATCTACTGAGGCGTCAAATTACCTGCTGAAAGGTTACATTATGCATGTATGTGTGTGTGTGTGTGTCATACAGTGATGCGTTCAACATATATTGTTGTTGGAATACTACTTTTTTACTTTTGCTGTTATTATCGCTGCTATTCTATTTTTCACGTCATTATTCCTTACTAGGGTTGGGTACCATTTGGGTTTTTGCCAGTACCTGAACGGTGCCTGAACCGATAGAAGAGCACAAATTAAACAGACATTAAACATTATAGCAGAGCCATAAACACTTTTAGACCTTAAATAATGGCTTGTTTACTGCTAATGCATCATGAAATCCCGTCGGTGTTGTTCCTCAGACAACTTCAACAGTAGCCGTGGTCTCTTGAAAAGGGCAGCTAGGCTACACTGTGTCTTTAGCTGCAGACTGTTGCACGTCCCGGTGAAATACAGCCCCAAGTTGGACCGTTTAGCTGTCAGGATTTTAACCGTGTTCAAGCCATCTATTAGCTCAGTGGTTCTCAACCTAGGGGGGGGGGGGGGTCGGGACCACCAAGGGGGTCGCAAGATCATTTCTGGGGGTCGCCAGATGGTTGGGGAGAAAAAAATGAAATAACATATTCTAGACTGGGGAATGTTTTTTTTTTGTCTTTTTACCTTACAGTGTGAGTTTGGTACATTTCATGTGTTATACTCAGAGCTTCATTTGTAAATCAGAAGGGTCTGGAACACAGAAAGGGGTCTAAGGGCGGGTCAGGGGGAGAGAAAAAGTCACAAACGCATCACAAGTCCACAGAGCCTGAAGCACATTGGACAAGGCTAGGTGGTAGCTGCTAAAACAAAAACTGTCATTAAACCAAAGCATTATTTCTGGAAACAGCTGTTTACACCGGTTTGCTGCGCTCTTTCTCTCATCAAGGGGGGTGGGGGGGTATGCGAACACCAAGCTCACTATTCAGGGGGGGTCACGTCTCGAAAAGCTTGAGAACCGCTGTACTAGCTAACGGTGGTCATACGTTAGCTTCTGCAAGTGTAGAGTTAACTAGTGTCACGTGCAGTGATGCTTCTGTTGCCTGTAAGGTCCGTTTCGGAGCACCGGAGGGCAGCGCAGGCATTTAAGTGGCACCGAAATCTGTGATGTCATTCGGTCCGGTAGATACCTGTCGTTAAAAAAAACGATGCTATATTGGTGCCGGGTTTTGGTACCCAACCCTATTCCTTACACTCATTTCAAAAACGTTTTTATCCCAATTTATTTTAATACACACACGTTACCTCGCTCAAGCATGAAGCAGCAGCCCCGTGATTAATGGCCTACCCAGTCTACCGTCTTTATGATTTAGCTCGAAAACTTCCTAAGAATAATAATGGTCTGAGTATGAGGTAAGTGTCCTGTTACAGTATGCCGTTGATCTAAATTGTCTTTCAAAGTTAATTGCCAGAAAGTAATTAAAAAGTTTTCTGTCTTAAGCCATTAGTGCAACTGTCAAGTATTGGAGAGTCTTTTATTTTCCTCTCTGAAAAAGACACCATCTCTCCCAATTATTTCCACGCCTGCTCACTTACAGAGCGCCATGCTTCGTTACCTCGGCAGCAGATTTGCTCATATAGATCCCCCCCCCACCTCTCTCCCTGTTGCCAAATCTCTGTCTCCTCCTTTCCCTTTTGCCAGCACTTTGTGTTTTTCCAATCATTGTTGTCTTCTCTTGATCCACCTCCCTCTTGGTTGTCATCCCCCCCATCCCTCCCTCCCCATCCCCTCACCCTACACCGTGCTAGTCTCTTGACTTTCAGCGCTTCCTCTTTCCTTTCTCCTGATTGCAGTTCTCGTTCTTATCTCTTTTTTTTCTCCCAACTGCCTCTCACGCTCCACCCAGACCTTTCGCCGTGTCAACCCACATCTCTCTCTACTCTTTTTCTCTAGCACCCCCACCCCCACCCCCCCCCCCCACCCCATGTTTTCTTTGACAGCACCACCTCCCCCCTGTGTTGCTGTTCGATACCCAACATGCACAGCATGCACTCTTCGTTCACCCTCTGTCTGGCTGCCATCCACACAGCCACCATCAGAGACAGTCAGCCTCTCTGGTCTAACACCTGCCACTCTGTGCGAAGGAATCACTGTGACTATATATGTGTGTTTGTGAGGTTGTATTTATGCGTGTCTGTGAGTATATTTCAAATATCTTAAGAAGAAAAATCATCCACTCTAGACTAGGACTGAACTATTCAGGGAATTTAATATTTAATAGCGATTTTCCTGCCAGATATTGTGATTACGATTCGATTTGCGATTATTATTTTTTTAGTTACATATAGGTAGGGTCGGGCTTGATTTTTTTGATGCCCTATCTAAGCTTTATTTTACACTATTTTTTTAAATTCATGGTCAATAAACCTCATTTAAATAAAATTATACCTCATTTTTGAGTTAAGAAAAGCCAAAATTATGAATTATTTCAACAAATAGTTACGATTGAGTGGATAATCACAGACTGTGAAAGTTTAGTCAGGATAATGTTTAGAAACCATTTCATTGTTTTTTCAAACGCTATAAAACTGAATAAAACACCCCAAATTCAATGAAGGTAGTGAACTGACCATTCATTTTACTTGTGAAGAGCGTTGTATGGAATCATCCGTGTTATTTTTGGGCTATTTGCTTGAAAGACACTCATATTTCTGATGTAGTAACTTTGAAATCGGGTCAAATTTGACCCGAGGACAACAGGAGGTTTAATGAAGTATTAAAACATAAATGAAAGATCCACTGAAAATAGTACATTTCTGTAAACTATCTGTGATATGTAACATTATTCCACAGTAATAATAATAAAAACACAGTATAAATACAGTAATGAAAAGAAAATGTTAAATCAAATGTTACACCAAACATTCAACTAAATATTCACATTTGAATAATCGTGGTCTTCACGATTAGTTAATTGGATTGTTTGAAATGGTGATTTTGATTTAAAAAAAAGGATTCATTGTTGAGCCCTACTCTAGACATTTGTCCTGCTCATTGTTGCTTGTTGTTTGGTGTGTTTATCTCTTACTTTGCCGTCTGTGAGTGTTTATGTCGATTTGTTAACCTGACACAGACAGACACACACACACACACACACACACACACACACACACACACACACACACACACACACACACACACACACGTGGATTAGAGTTAGATCCAGGCTGCTCGTCTTCTATTCTAAGATCCCCCAGAAGGAGAAGCCTGTTAATTTAGCTGCTATAAATACAGAACCTCCTACTAGCAGGTCACTCCTAAGACCCGCTGCACGAAACTGGACTGTAGTGACAGCTCCTTTACTCTGTGTGTGTGTGTGTGTGTGTGTGTGTGTGTGTGTGTGTGTGTGTGTGTGTGTGTGTGTGTGTGTGTGTGTGTGTGTGTGTGTGTGTGTGTGTGTGTGTGTGTGTGTGTGCGCATTCCTTCAAAGTTGGTTGGCTAGCTCAGTGGTGCGTGGTTTGTGGTGCCACCATTGACAAGGACATTTGGACACATTTCTCTCTTTATCCTCGGGTCACATCTCCCCCCTTCTCTGTTTATTTTGTTCTGATTGAATAATGTAACCATATTCTTTTCCACAAAACAAGGTGGTGTGTTCAGTCAGTTTACATCAATATGAAAGAGGGCTAAACAACAGATCTGACAGATTTGACATTTGAGAAGCAGTTTTCTACAAGTCAGATATTTGATGACATGGTGAATTGCTTCAACGATTAATTGATTATCTACGTTCTCGTCAATTAACGAAAAAACGAAAATAATTGATGAAAAAGGATTCCAGCACTGAATCTTGTCTGCTTCCCCTGTTAGTAGGCCTTTTGTTTTAAAGATGTAGATTCTCCAAGCAGTGGATGCTTTTTCATGTTTGATGTCTGGGAGTTTTAAACCTTGTGCTCATTATTGTAATATTTGGATATACAAATGTTGTGCTCTTGCTCTCTTTTAAAGCTCTCCTTAAAAGTATCAGTTAATGATATACTGCAAAACAAACCTAAAACATAAACGGAGGCTTGAATGTGAGTTTGTCTCCCATTCTCAGTTACAATTACTAATCTCTGGGCGCCCGGATAGCTCAGTTGGTAGAGCGCGCGCCCATATATACAGGTTTACTCCTCGCCGCAGCGGGCCTGGGTTCAACTTCGACCTGCGGCCCTTTGCTGCATGTCAAAGTTTTTGAGTTTTACACCACTCTAGACTCATCATTATCTTCATCAGTATAAGTACACTCAATCATGCTCTCATTTGGTCAGATAATTCTTCATTCTGGCAGTGTTTGCGAGGAAAAATCTGCTAGTAATCCCCCCCCGTCTCTTTTGATTTGATTGTTTTACTGTTTACTGTTATTGCAGCGAGTGATACTGTAACACATGCCAAACTATCAGTGTTTTAATGTGTTGTTGTTTTGGTTTAGAGACAGAATATTTGGATTCTTATGTGTGATTTACAGCTGTTGGTGCAGCTTTCACCACCATGCTGAGCAAGTGTGGTTACAGTATAGGCCAAGAAGCATCTTTTTTCTAATGCTGCGGTTAATCAGAAGCCACACAAAACCTCATTTTGATGTGCACTGCGTCCAAGCGAGAATCTGCATCCAAATGCGGACTTTTATGTCCGGATTGCATTCATTCCTCTCCCACTGCGCCTCTGTTGAACAAAGCGTGGGACTCGTGCTAACACAGAGACAGGTAGAAAAGGGGAAAGGGGTTGTGGAAGAGAAGAAAGAAAAGCGGATTGAGGACGGTAAAGTGGAACGGACGACGTGTCAGAGAAGGTGGAAGAAAATGAGCAGTGAAAGTGTAAAAGCTTAAATCAAAAGAATAAAAAAACTCATAAGAATCAGGCAGAGAGAGAGAGAGAGAGAGAGAGAGAGAGGCAATAAAAGAAATAACAGAGTAGAGGAGGAGAAGGTGCATTTATCAGGCAGAAGGAGAGGGTGGGAAAAGAAGGGCAAAGAGAGCATTAGCGTTTATTTGTGGGGAGAGTGTGAGCTTGTTAATAGATCACTGAAGAGGACCAGCACGCACACACACACACACACACACACACACACACACACACGCACACACGCACACACGCACTCCAGCAGCCGGGCAGATGTTGGACTGCATTTGTTCATTCATTTATTATAAAAACAAAGTAACCTTCACGTCTTCCTTTTTGTTTTAACCAGTTCTTTAAAGGTGACCGTACTGATCAATAATCCTTGGTTTGAAGCCACTGATGTGCAAATTCATGATTCAAAGGTGTTTCAGCTTGGAAAAGAGTGCTGGCTCGAACACTCAAGGGCAACCCGGCTTTGCTCTTGCTTGGTCTTTGTTTGATTCTTTGGATCCCTTTGTGCATCTCATCCCTCTCACCTCATATGTTAGTTCTTCCCCTCACTGTCATCTGTTTCAACGTCATGCATTCAGTGTTTTTGTACCGCTAACAGAGTGAAGAGGGGCTTAGAGATTTGTTTAAACTCTGGACAGCATCACCAGAGGCAGAGCCAGACAGTTCTGCATGTGTTTAGGCTGGTGAGTGTGCAGGGTTTTCCCTGCCATTATAAGGTGCAGCACCCAAGCCATTTTGGTCACCACCTAAGAATGAATTTAAAATCAACGTGAGAACTAAAACTAACTAAATGACTTGACAGATAATGGTTGTAGTTGGTACACGTTCTGTCTTTAAGCTTTTTGAACGTTATTTATTTTTTTAAATAATATTGTATTTTTTTTTCTTTTGGCAAAGCAGCTTGAAGAAAGGATCAGTGGCTAGAAGTGTGTATCTGTGTGTGTCTGTGTTCTCTCATTTGGGCAGCAGAGGTTTAATGTTTGACAGCTTCATTCTTTATTCTCTCACTTGAGATGTGCTGCTCCGTGTGTGTGTGTGTGTGTGTGTGTGTGTGTGTGTGTGTGTGTGTGTGTGTGTGTGTGTGTGTGTGTGTGTGTGTGTGTGTGTGTGTGTGTGTGTGTGTGTGTGTGTGTGTGTGTGTGTGTGTGTGGTGAATAAGTTTGCACTAAATGATTCAGCATCTACGTGTCTGCTCAGCGGGGGGGTGCTCGTCGGTAAGAGGGCAAAAGGCCACATTTGGAGGTTTGAATAATATCCACGCCACCACTCTGCACACGCACCACTGAACACAGACTCCTGAGTGCGTTCAGACACACCTCACTAATGTATCCACAAGAGACCTGTAATCTACTGCAGACACTCTTGATGTCTTCTTTTCTTCGTTTTCTCCCATTCTTGCCAGAAAGGCCCTTCTTTGTATCGCTATCTGTTAGAGAAGTCATGCCTATTCACTACCTCCCTTAATTCACCCCTTGCACTTCTCTAATAATGTCTTCCTCCATTTGCCAAAGACAAGATTCTTAGTGTGTCATTATCCGTAATTTAAGCCTCATTTCCCTTACACTCGCTCTTTCTTCTGCTCTCCCCCCTCCACCAATCCTTGCCCCTTTGCAGGACAGCGATATCCAGAAGAAGATTGACCATGAGATCCGGATGCGTGATGGGGCCTGCAAACTGTTGGCCGCCTGCTCTCAGAAAGACCAGGCGTTGGAGGCGGCAAAGAGCCTGCAGACCTGCAGCACTCGTATCATGGCCTACATGTCGGAGCTGCAGAGGATGAAGGAGGCTCAGGTCATGCAGAAGGTAACACGGAGGTCTTCGGACGCAGGGCCGGACAACAGACTCCCGTGCAAAGGAAAAGTGGCCATCTCAGGCAAGTAAAACCTCATTTTATTTATATACTGTTGGAGATTTGGCCATGGACCGGCAATATTTAAAGGGAGTTGAGTCTTTGTGATCCCTTTAGTTTTACGATTTAATTCAGAGCTCCTCTTGTCAGGCGGAGGCTAGTCTCGCTTTGCCAGACCATCCACATACTGCAGAGCGGAGGAGGGTCTGGCTAGTCCACATAGCATTCTGGGATGGGAGAAAAACATGCTCTGGTTTATTGGCATTTTTTTATTAAATATTCGTTATTTGCAGCAATAGAAATTAAATCTTTGTGATCTCTTTAGCATAACAATTTTTTTTAAACAATGTTTTTATTAAAGCTATAGTGTGTAGTTTCTGTCGCCCTCATGTGGAATTCTATAAGTAATGACAACAACACTGTTGCATCCAAATGATACAAGCCTTCCGTAACCCTCCTCCACGCAGTTGCTAGTAGCCAAGGAGGACATGGAGGATTAAAAAAAACATGGTGGACTCTTCAGAAGAGGTCATTATCTTCACTAAATTTTCTGTGAGTGAAAGTCGCCTGATGACGCCATGTTCTAAACACAGTCACACTGAGAGATCCAGAGAGAGATGTGTGGAGCTGATAGTCTTAATTAGCTTTGTAGCAACTCAATTGGCAATGGCTTGAATGTAACAGACGTTCATTAAAAATGTAAAAAAGATACGTACGAAAGTTTTAATTTTCATTACAAATTCTCTTCTTTTCAACAACCCCCCCCCTAGCGTTACATTTGAATTCAGAGCTCCTGTTGTCAGGCAGATGCTGCCCACTGCAACATGACAGCGGGCAGTCAGATGAATGATTATGGAGCTGCTCTGTTTGCATCGCACACGCACTGCAGCGAGATCATCACACCAGACAACAGTTTTATTTTTTGAATTGTTTAGTTTGTTTTTAGAACATGATGAGAAGGTAAAAAACTGGGAGCATGTGTGTGTGTTTGTGAGTGGAGGTTCATGGGGGCACCGCTGCATGCCTGGTACACAGATGGAGAGCATATGACACACACGTACACAGACCGCAATTAAATGTAGAAACTTTAGCCAGTGATTGGGCGGGGAGACACACAGTCTGTCTGTCAGATGCACACATATCAGTTAGACAGTAAGGGTAATTAACATTTTTGTGGTCTAATCCCTTGTCTGTTGTTGTTGTTACAGATCTTCGGATCCCTCTCATGTGGAAGGACACAGAGTACTTCAAGAACAAAGGAGGTGAGGAGCCACCTCTGTATGAGTGTGAAGCAGTTCATTGATGGAGTTTTAATGATTTACGCCTGTAGGATTTATTAATGATTGTTGAATGTTAAATGTGTGTGAAAGCTTTGTATAATCACAGGGGGGGAGTGTGGGATTCCTTGTGACAAAAGAGCAAAAATCACCTTTATATCACTGGCTCGAGGGTGAAACAATAATTTGGGCTTTGAGTTTCATATTTAAAAAATCTGCTGAGCCATTGAACTGTGCAGACAGACCACACAGTATGAGTTCCTACTCTATGCCGGGTGCAGAGCACAGTTACTGGAGCTGATTAATACAATCTGTTGCCACTTTACCACATATCTCTGTATTTTCCAGGAACTGATTTTTCTAGACATGAGCAACTCCTGGCAGCACAACCTGACCCGCTGTTCGGGCCTGCTGGCTTTGCCTCTTGGCTCTAAGAAGCAGCAGCACACAGGTGCTAAACTGGGTCATTATTAATAGGGCATTTGAAAACAAAATGAAGTCTGTTGTGCATTTAAGGAACTCCCTTTTTTGTCCTGTGGAATAAAACTGTGAACAAGGTCATATTAACATGTTTTTATGGCATTTCAGAATCCAATAGTGCACTGAAAAATATGGTAAAACGGTCATTTTTAGACTGACTATTTGCTATCCCGCCTCCTCTGGATAGAGTCAATGTGGGTTAACCCCTGTGCAGTCATTATAAAAGCCTCAGAGCTCATTCTCTCCCCTGGCAACTTGAATGGAATTAATCTGCATGACCTGTGCATATAAATGAACTCAAGAGACAGGTAGTAGACTCTTAACAAAGCTTAATGAGGCCGTTAGCCAAGGCCATTAAGCACACCGAGACATAAACTGAGCCCAGGAGGTGAGGAAGAAAAAAGCATGTTCCTCTGTCACATGTCCACTCACATTTCAAGCAGAGTGTTAAGCTCATACTTGGAATAATAAATGTGAATATTAAGTATCAATGTGCCGTACACAGGGAAGCACATAAGCAGGAGCAAACCACCTGTCTTAGCCTTTTCAGTTGTAACCTTGAATTTGAATGAGAAGTTGCAAAAACACACAATTAAAGAAAGAGAGTAGACCGCCTGGTGGCGAGCTATTTATATTACATGTTGGTGTTGGTCTCAGCACAAGGATTCACCTTAATCATTACTCAGACTCATAGCGAGGCATGCCCAAAAACAGTATTATGGCTACTTTACAATGCATGTGTCATTTCCCAAGCGGCCTGAAAAGTAAAGTCGTATTGACTTTACTTTTGTGAAGAAACTTGTGAAGAAGGGTCTGGCTAGTCCACACAGCATTCTGGGATGGGAGAAAAACATGCTCTGGTTTATTGGCATTTCTTTAAACCAATCACAATTGTCTTGGGCGGTGCTAAGTGCCGGACAGAGCCACGGTGCCTTTGCTAAATAGTCTCAGGAAGGAACTTGTTTTGGTGGAACATGTGTGTTTTTAAAAGTAGTTTTAGTCGTGCAACAGAAAACTCCGATTGGACAGATAGTCTAGCTAGCTGTCTGGATTTACCCTGCAGAGATCTGAGGAGCAGTTAACCAGAGTCCTCACAAATCAGCCGGAGGTTAGAACGCCAACACAGAGACAGAGGAAGGTAACAGACATCCGGCCAAAAAGAGGGACATCCGACGGCACTCTAGCAATCCCGGAAGTGAACGTCGTGGATATAGACTAAGATGTCACATAAATGCAATGTTTCACAGATTTTCCTTTTTCTAGCTATTTGTTCTGCCCTTCCACCTTGTCTTTTGTAGAGCTTCATCGGTGTGCCGTGTTCTGCCTGCTGCAGCTGGGAGGAGAGATCTTCGACACAGACATGGTGATAGTGGACAGGACACTTACCGACATTTGCTTTGACAACACCATTGTATTGTAAGTCATCTGTCTGCCACCTAAACGGTAATACTCACAATAAAAAAACACTGCTATGGTAATGTTCACCAGGGTGTGTATCTTTTTGGCAGTAATGAAGCCAGCCCGGGGTTTGAGCTGCGTGTTGAGCTGTATAGCTGCTGCTCAGAGGACGACTACTCTGCAGGGAGCACGCCGAGGAAACTAGCCAGTAAACTGAGCTCGTCCCTGGGGCGATCAGCTGGGAAGAAGTTCCGGGCAGCAATGGAGCCTGGGCCATGTAGTCCTGTTAGCAACGGAGGCGCAGCTCCTCTGTTGTTGCCAGTTCCCTCTGTACCGTAAGTTTCAAATATTAGCTAGGGCTGCGCGATATGGGTAAAATATGTGATATGCAATAACGTTGTTGAATATCGTGTTAACGATATTATTTGCGATAAATAAACAGATATTAAAGTGTAATGAGCTCTGCATTTCTTCTGCTACCAGTATTCTGCTGAAAACACAACAAATTGCTTGTTGAATTTAAAAACAAATGAAAGGAAATCCTTTCCAACATCCTTTTTATTGAACAAATTGAACATTGAATTGAAAATAAAAGGGAATGACAGTTACCTTTTGTAGTGCAGTTTTCTACCAATATTTTTTTTCAAATAACTCAAAATATCTCTAAGTGTCCTTCGCGATATGTCGCAGGCTTTCGCGATGGGTTTATTGTGCAGGTTGATATTGCAACAACGATATAAACAAAGATATATTGTGCAGCCCTATTAGCTAGTTTGTATTTTATAGCAGATAAATATTGAATAGAGGGAGAATAGAGAGAGAAATAATACATCAGTGAGTGCAAGTAGGCATCTTTATGAACATCCATGCTCAAACACAGAATACATTTCTTTTCCATCTCTTGTGTGTTGACAGGGGCCCTAAGTACCACCTCTTAGCTCATACCACCCTGTCGCTGTCACACGTCCAGGACAGCTTTCGCACACATGACCTCACCATCTCAGGCAACGGTGAGTGGCAGCCTCAATCAATCTGTCTCCTCAACCATCTTTCTCTTTCCTCTGCCAAAGCAGCCATCTGTCTGTTTTTTGTGCTTCTCCCACTCATCACTGTCTCACTTCCCTTGCTTTTGCATTCTAATAATTTCCCTTTTAAACCCTCCTCCTTCCCCCTTCCTCTGTGTCTTCCCATGTTCTCTGACAGACAGCCATTGTGAAGGCCACAGTAAAAAAGGCTGTGCTCATGAGGTGACTGCTGTGTAAAGCTGTAATGATGTGGGCTAACAAGGGCCCAGACCCTCAGACAGACAGGCCCCTAGTGTTTTATTCATTGGCCCTTCAGCCTGCTGTAAAGTTTCATTGCTGCACTTCATGACACTCCCTGCAGCTGCCAGTCTTTTACACGCCTGTGCCTTGTTTTGCATACTGTAGTGTTAGGAAGGGAAGAAGTGTGTGTGTGTCTCTGTATGTGGATGCACATGACTGTACATGTTTGTGTGTGAATTTTGAATGTCATATGGGAATGTTTTTATGTATTCATGGTGTTTATTTTCGCCCATCTCTCTCTCTCTCTCTCCCCCTCCCCCTCCCAGTAGAAGAGTGCTCGTATTGGCTGCCGCTCTATGGCAGTATGTGTAGCCGCCTCGCAGCTCAGCCTCACTGTATGACCCAGCAGATGATGAGTGGATGTTTGAAAGTCAAGGTAAGTTGTGTGAATGCGTCATTTTCAGGGTTTCAGTCAATTCTGGCTTTTGTCCTGGTTTATTTCGGTCTTTTTCTTTTTCTCCTCCTCCACTTCCCTCCTCTCCTCCTTATGTTGCCATCTCTCTTTTTTGTGATACTTTTATTTATTTATTAATTATTTTACATAAAAGTATGTATGGTGATGTTACAATTTAATGGATTGTCAATAAAGTAAATGAATATTACACATGCACATGCCTTGATCAATATAAAACTAGTGATCAATTACATGAGGAAACAAAATAAAACAAAACAAATAAAATAATATGTGAACGAAGAAAACAAAGAAATGGATCAATGAAACAAAAAGAAGAATAACTTCTGCATCACTCTTCCCCCATCCCTCAAATCGCTCCCTTTGGATCCCAAGCCACCTGCCCTCGACCTGGGGCGTTTCTCTTTGTGTATCTCTCTCTGTCTTTTACTCCACACCTGACTCATCTTTTTCTCTATCTCGCAGCAGTTAGGCGGTGACCCTCAGAGTTGGACAAAAGTGTATGGCGCTCTAAAAGGAACAAGCCTTTTCTGTTACCACGGGCAAGAAGATGTGGAGGCTAACGTTGAACCAGCTTTCACTATTGCCATCAACAAGGTCAGCAAAGGAATCACATCAAAACAGAGAAACTTTCTGGAATGGAGTTAAACAGACCCAGCCTTACAGAACCCATACAGTTGTGTTGTTTTTGGTAATGCCTGAGGCCGCGGTAGCGAAGATGGAAAGGAACTGGGCTTGTGGATTGCTGCCAGTTTGAATCTCAAGCCAACGGATAGACTCTGAGCCAAAAAAATACATAAGAAATGAGCTCTTCTCTTCCCTTAAGCAAGGCACTTAGCCCTCAGTTGCCCCGTAGAGCTGCTCAGAAGCCAAGAGTAGAACAAAATAAACTGTGGTTCTGTTGCTCAGCTTTCAGGTGTAACTGTGTAAATGTTCAGTAAGGCTAAAAAAAGAGCAGGCATGTCTGGATAAAAAGCTTTAAAGATTCCAACATGAAATCTGTTCAATATGTTCTCCAAGTCTTCTGTGCACAATAAGACACAGTATCTGCCGCATCCAACTAGGAATCATATTTCTCTCATCCCCTCCAGTTTTTCCAAAGTGAAGAACAGTCAGTCAGCCAGTCAGGTTCTTGATCATCTCATTTCCTGTGTCTGTGTCTGTGGGTTGATGCGCCATGGGGCTTCTCGTTCCTTCCATAGTGACTCATTCAGCCTTTTGTAGCCTCTGACCCTGAGCTCACAGCTGACCTAAAGCCTAGTCAGTCAGTCAGATCAGATCAGATCCTTTTGTTAGTCAGTTGTCTCTCCTAAAAACAACAAAAAGAGGAAGGAGGAGGGAGTGCAGCGTGACGAATGGAACAACACTGCCATCTAGTGGTCATAAACAGACACATTTGGAGTAGAGCGAGGATGTGGGAATTGGGAGTCTGCACCTTTTGTTGGATAATTGCTGAAGGGAAATGGCTTGGAAGAGGACTAATTAGTGGCTTTATTGGTGAGGGCTTATTTTCAGTGGGGACTTACAATTACAATTGCCGTAATGATCACTTGTTGCAGCAAATCATTTTGTTCATTCAGGAAGTGCTGACATTCATCCCTAATTGTAGTGATTTTGTGGCTGATGATTGCTTCTTTTTTTTTTATTGTTGCCCCCGTGTTTCAGGAGACCAGAATACGTGCGTCAGAGAAAGACCCCCAAAGTAAAGTTCAGAATATCTGTATCAGTAACCAGTACGGAGGAGAGGAGGTCACACACACCCTGACAACAGACAGCCGGGACGACACACACCGGTGGATGGAGGCCTTTTGGCAACATTTCTATGACATGAGTAAGTACTTGCTTTGCTCTAACACAGAACGTGTTTGATACATAGAGTCACTCACACATACTACCATAGATACTTAATGGATTCAACTTTAAGGAAATATTGGCCCAATCCAAGGGTGTAGCAGACACGGGGTACTTTCCATGTCCCCCACACTTACGTCTGAGTTGATTTGAACACACCATAAGTAGGCAACATGCACATTACTCAGGTTGTGTCAGTTGGTTGATGGACTCATGTATATAATATATAATAAAAAATATATAAAAAGAATTATGAGGAGGAAAACTCAATTAAATATGCAATAATTAAGATCAGTGAAAATGATGGAATAGTGGCATTAGATTTGGGCTATTACGGCCAGAAATGTCTCTGAAGGGGCATGCCCCCAGACCCCCCTACACTAAAGGAGTAAAACAGTATGGAAGTGTTTATGGAAATGTCAGTGTTTCCATCAATCATAAATAAAATGTAGGCTACTCAGAATCCGCGATTAGGGGATCTTTCAATAAAAATGATCCTCTTGAACAGTCTGTCCCCCTCACTTTGGAAAATTACGGCTACGCCCCTGGCCCAATCCCAATCTCCACCCTGAAGCGGGATTTATGGGGAGTGTGTGATGGAGCGAGTGAGAGAGTGACGGTGTGAACCCTCACTGACTTTACTCACGTCACCTGATAAGTGACGGCGTACGAGAGGCTGCAACGGCTTGAACCGCTTTAATTAGTAATGGACAGCACTTTGTGGCTTTGTGGTTACCTTGACCACATCAAAACATGTTAGGTACAACTGTGGGACTTTTTATTTTACCTTTTTTTAATCTTCTTAATGGCCAAAGAAGATTTGAACGTCTTCCAGGCTCTTTACAGAGCGGAGGAGTCAAATAATCAATTTACTAATTTTTGTCAAACCCACAGCATTAAGCAAAATTAAAAGACATTGTTGATGCTTGCATCCTCCTTGTTTACATTTATTTTAACATTTTCGGGCTTCCCCTGGTAACCCCCTGTGTTTACGTCATAATGCTATGAACTGTGGGCAGTTCCCTCAGGCGAGGTCTGCAGAAATGTGCTCTTACGAAAAGGGTGCATAAAAGGCTCAAAATGTCTGCGAGAGAGCCCTCGAGCACTTGCCGATTTACCAGTGGGATGGCCCTAAGCCCTCACAGCCTCAGAGTGAGTGTGGACATCGAGATTGGGCACTGTTGTATAATAAATGAAATAAAGTACACCTTCTATATTCTGTCTCTGCTGCTTGGTTCGTTGAAAGTGACAGTTTGTCTCCAACACACAGGCCAATGGAAACAGTGCTGTGATGACTTAATGAAAATTGAACTGCCATCACCAAGGAAACCGGCCCCTGCCACACCAAAACAGGGCTCACTCTATCATGAAATGGGTAAGACCTCTCCCTGATTATATGAATGTGGATATGCAATTACAAAAGACCAGTTAAAAAAAGAATGTAAAGGCAGGGAAAGAAAGCATCTTGCCTGCATTGCATATGACTGTGTGTAGCTTTAATTCCTTGGGTCCATGTGCATGAGAGATGCTGTCGCAATTAAAATTTCCTCTCCGATATCTCAAACTCACACTGCTTTACTTCTCTGTACTGTAGAATAGAACGGGCCTTATCTCTGACACGCTGACTCACTCTCTGTCTTCTGTTTCTCTGTTCCTCTTTGTCCTTTCCAATTTTCCTTGTGTGTCCGGAATCCATCACTCCTTGGCTCTGCCTCTTTTATCCTTCTTTATTATATCCTTGTGTCCTCATACATTATTCATGATCAACGGCACATTTTTCATCAACAATCACCATTCATTTTTAACGGGTGAATTGTCTTTATCCTTTTTTTTCTTCTCTCATCATGCCTTAACATTCATTTCTTTAATAAACACGCATCAACCCTTCTCTCATGACCATCCAAACACTGAACTCCTCCTCTTGCACACTTCCTATCCACTCCACCCCTTTCTTTTTCTTGCCAACCCCCCTCTTGGTTTTCCTAACCCCCGCTGGCAGCCCCTCTTGCAACCCCCTCCTCTGAGGGTCTTCTGCTGCAGGATAACGCTGTGTCTGCTGAGATTCGCGCTCTGCTCTCGTCCTATTACAACGACAGGTGAAGTAACAGGAGTAGGGCTCCACAGAAATTGTGTTGCGGTAAATGTTGCAGTCCAGGATTTACTGCAAAAAAACACGATCCGCCTCATGTGGCTGATAGTGAGTCGGCTCTGCAAAAATATCACAGGAGAGGTTCTTTGTGTTTTATCATAATTAAATAAACATTAAAGTGCTCATATTATACTTTTTGGCTTTTCCCCTTTCCTTTATTGTGTTATATCTTTTTTTGTGCACGTTATAGGTTTACAAAGTGAAAAAGGCCAAAGTCCCCCCCAAAGGGACTTACCATCTCCACCAGAAAACACTGTTCACCAACTGCTCCAAACAGCTCTGTTGTAGTCCAGCCTTTACTTCAGAGACACACGTGGTCACTTTGGAACACACGTTATAATGCTCGCCTAGCTGCTAGCATGGCACGCCCTCATACTCTGCTTCTGACTGGCTAGTAGTCCTTACCTAGGTACTGTCAGGACACGCCCTCATACTCTGCTTCTGACTGGCTAGTAGTCCTTACCTAGGTACTGTCAGGACACGCCCTCATACTCTGCTTCTGACTGGCTAGTAGTCCTTACCTAGGTACTGTCAGGACACGCCCTCATACTCTGCTTCTGACTGGCTAGTAGTCCTTACCTAGGTACTGTCAGGACACGCCCTCATACTCTGCTTCTGACTGGCTAGTAGTCCTTACCTAGCTACTGTCAGGACACGCCCTCATACTCTGCTTCTGACTGGCTAGTAGTCCTTACCTAGGTACTGTCAGGACACGCCCTCATACTCTGCTTCTGACTGGCTAGTAGTCCTTACCTAGGTACTGTCAGGACACACCCTCATACTCTGCTTCTGACTGGCTAGTAGTCCTTACCTAGGTACTGTCAGGACACGCCCTCATACTCTGCTCCTGACTGGCTAGTAGTCCTTACCTAGGTACTGTCAGGACACACCCTCATACTCTGCTTCTGACTGGCTAGTAGTCCTTACCTAGGTACTGTCAGGACACACCCTCATACTCTGCTTCTGACTGGCTAGTAGTCCTTACCTAGGTACTGTCAGGACACACCCTCATACTCTGCTTCTGACTGGCTAGTAGTCCTTACCTAGGTACTGTCAGGACACGCCCTCATACTCTGCTCCTGACTGGCTAGTAGTCCTTACCTAGGTACTGTCAGGACACGCCCTCATACTCTGCTTCTGACTGGCTAGTAGTCCTTACCTAGGTACTGTCAGGACACACCCTCATACTCTGCTCCTGACTGGCTAGTAGTCCTTACCTAGGTACTGTCAGGACACACCCTCATACTCTGCTTCTGACTGGCTAGTAGTCCTTACCTAGCTACTGTCAGGACACGCCCTCATACTCTGCTTCTGACTGGCTAGTAGTCCTTACCTAGGTACTGTCAGGACACGCCCTCATACTCTGCTTCTGACTGGCTAGTAGTCCTTACCTAGGTACTGTCAGGACACGCCCTCATACTCTGCTTCTGACTGGCTAGTAGTCCTTACCTAGATACTGTCAGGACACGCCCTCATACTCTGCTTCTGACTGGCTAGTAGTCCTTACCTAGCTACTGCGCATGTGTGACTCCCAACAAAGATGAAACAGAAGTGCGATGTCTCACTCTGTAGCTAAATCAGAGAGCTCAACACACAGGGTGAAAAGTGGAGCTGCAGCAGTGTGTAGTACAACAAATATATACTGTATATATTTTTTGAAAATTAAACCATGTAAACATATTCTGATATAACTTATGAATACAATTATGAGCCTGAAAATGAGCATAATATGAGTACTTTAAGACATGCAAAGTTAAAATGTACAAGACATAATTAGTTTTGTGTTGTTGTTGTTGTTTTTTTCACTTTTCAATGCATTAGCAGACATAGAAAAAATCTGAACACTTCTAATTTGTCTGCAATTTGTTCTTACATGCTCAAGAATACATTCATAAAGAAACATTTCATGAACTCGGAATATGTATCTGTATCTATCCATAATCCATATATCCAGTGATATTTAAAAAAGATTTCATTTTGCATTTAAACCTTTCTCATCCCCGCCTTAGAAATTAAAAAGAATATTTGGGCGCCTGGGTAGCTCACCTGGTGGAACAGGTGCCCATATACTGTATAGAGGTGTACTCCTAGATGCAGCGGCCACAGAAATTAAAAACAATATTAAGAAACAACATTTAAATTCATCTCAAGTTCTGACTGGATTGCCAGTTCATGTTCCAAATTTCAAGAACTTCCAAAAAACCAGGCTCACGCCTAGTACATAATACTGATGAGTTTTGCTGCATCTCTCCTGCAGTTATTGAGTCGTCTGACGACCTCAGCAGCACCGTGTCAGACATCCTGGCTCGGAGGATGCAGGAGCTGGAGCTCCGCAGCCAGCTGGGCACCTCTCCCACCTGGATGTCTGTGTTTGAGGAGAACAACCCCATAAGCGCTGGCCGCCCCCGTCCCTGTACTTCTCGCCTTTCTGGCCACAGCCCCTGCACCCCTCATCGCCTGCCCCGGAGCCCTGTGAGCCCCCACCGCTGCCCACAGCTGAGTCTGCTGTCCTCAGATGCGAGCCTGACCTCGGACAGCGACAGCCACTGCAGCACCAGTCCCTGCTCTCACCGCCACGGCTGGCCCGAGCCTTCTTCAAACTTCTCTCTCTTGTTGTCTTCCCCGTCCCGCCTGAGGCCACGCACCCTGTCGCTGGATGCTAAGCTCAGCACCCTTCGAGGCAGGGGGTACGGAGGAGGAGGGACCCTCCAGTGCCCCTGCCAGCCTCCTGCCTCCTCGCTACTCGCCCCGCTCCCCGTCTCCTCTCGTTCGCCTCGGTCACAGCGCAGCACACAGACCACACTCTCCTGCTCCAGCTCCACCTCCAGCAACAGCTCCGGCACCAGCGAGGGCAGCCACAGCCCCGAGTCGTCTGAGGGAGCCCCCTTCTCAAGGCCCTCCCCGGCTCGACGCAGCCTCAGGAACCTCAGGGCCAGGCTTGATCCTCGCAACTGGCTCCAGAGTCAGGTGTGACCTCGCCCTGCCTGACAAGACATTTAACGCTGGCCTAAAGGCAACAGTGCTCATTAAACCATGGTTTAACTGGCTACACACATGTGAACCAACCTCAGGCAGTCTGCTAGGCCACATGCACAGCCCCTGAGGAGGTTAAGCTGCCTCTAGCCTGCCTCCTGGTGGAGGATGAATCATGAAAGACCCTCCTGGGGCAAACTGGAATGTCTTCTAACACAAAGGACAGAGTGACAATCAATGCATTTTGCTGGGTTGCCACAATTTTGAAGATGGTCCAAAACTAAACAGGAGGTACTCTGCTTGCTTTAGAGAAATGATTGTGGTCATGCTGCTTGGGAGACAGTGATGCTAAGAGCTAAGGACTGAACACGCCACACTGGGCCTACTGTCTGTCCTTGGACTCTAATTAGAACTAGAACATTTTTTGTTTTGTCCTCTACATCAGCCATCATGGCCACTCAAACAATGTTTCAAAATCATCTCCATTAATACACTAGCAGTGTTTTTGACTGGATGCTTCCTATCTATATTGTGTTAAAAAAAAAAGGTTTGCCGTGTTAATGCAATGAAAGCCAGTGAGCATGTGGCAAGATGAACATAAGGTATAATCAGTCAAGAGTTTGCAAATGTTAGAAACTGTTAAGTGTGGAGGGGCGTTGGTGTCTGTTGTCTGTACTGTGATATCTACTTCAGTGTACGCGTCTAATTATTCATACAAGAGATGCTCTTTGTGGTTCTCCTAAAATTACTATGCATCATATTTTTTTTTGGGGGGGGGGGGGGGGGGGTGATATGACTTACAGTTCCAATGTTGAACTACTTGAGATGATTTCAATGAATCTGGTGAAAGCTTAACTTTATGCAAGTGCTCATACATACTGTACTGTTATTACTGTGATCTCTTCAGGGCAAAAATCTGTGCTCCGGTCTTAACTTTCACACATTTATCTGCACACTTTTGACGGGCTGCCGTCAGCAGTAGATTATAGATCCTTACATAAAGTACATAGAACAAAATCTAGGATAAGATGAAATGAATCAGAGTTTAAAGCTATAGTGCGTAGTTTCTGTCTCCCCGATGAGGAATTCTAAGTAATGACAACAAAACTGTCGGCGCATCCACATGATACAAGCCTTCCGCGATCGCGCATGTGCCCCCACCCCTCCTCCACGCAGTTGAAAATAGCCAAGGAGGACACAGAGGATTATGAAATCATGATTGACTCTTCAGAAGAGGTCATTATCTTCACTTGAGTTTCTGCGCAGGAAAGTCGGATGACACAATCTCCTGATCATAGTCACACTGAGAAACACAGAGAGAGTTGTGTGGAGCTGAGAGTCTTAATTAGCTTCATAGCAACTCATTTGGTAACGGCTTGAATGTAACGGACGTTCATTAATATCAAAAAGTTACACACTAAAGCTTTAAGTATAATCAAAGATACTCTATTGAAAACCCAAGCCATTCTTGTACTTCTGCTACACTGCAGTGTCGCGGTATTCCATTAAGGATAGTGGCAAAATGTGAAATATCCAGCAAATATTATGCAACAAAGAAACATTTCTTAGAAATTAGTTTATGGTGGCTGTATTCTAGGCAACTTTCTTTGAAGCTGAGAACTTACATGAAACTCCAGTCAACCATTAGGTCATGAGAGCAAGAATAAAATGGTTTGTTTACACTGCCATTTATGTATTTAATTATGTAAGTTATATAAGGAAACTATGTGACTCAAGGCGTCCATGAAAAAAACAAATGTTATAGGAGGGTAAAAACTTTTTTTCCTGTCTTTATTGTTTACTGTTTGGTAACAGTTTCCCTCTTGAGAGGCTCAGAACTGGGGCAACCATTTTGACTAAGAATTAAAACTGTCAGATGTTTGAAAAACAGCATTTGTTACTGTAAATTCATTTTTATGAGTTTAACTCATAAACCTCTTTGTCTTTTGTTCCCTGATTGATTATGTCATAAATGCAGCTATATTGATACCTGATTATTGTCATAATGTTAACAGATGATGTGCAGATCTTTTACTGTTACGTAACATTGAATGTTATAACCTTGCAAGAGTTTCTCGTGTTAGCAGGCTTCGTGTTCTGCATGTACGCCCGCCCTAGAAGGCAAACGTAAAATGAAAAATGTGGGAATCTAATGACTAAATAATATAACATTAATTATAATAAATGTTTTATCAATTCAAAACTGGCTCCTTCTTTTCACTTATCCATATCGTGATCTTTTAAACAGAAATATTACATGTAAATCTGTCAATGGTAAGAACGTTTTAGTTGACATCCTGTGCATCTTACATTAGGATTGATATATGAGTTCATTTCTTACTGATATTGACACTGTAGCATAATATCTAAGTCTTAACAGCTCACTATGTTTAAATTCTGTGTTGTAAACTAGGAAAGTAGGCTCAGGGAAACTCTTTTTCCACCACGATCACTTTTTCCTGCAGTGGGAGAGCTTTCTGTTAGATCAGTAGAGTACTTAAGGTGCTCTGCACTTTGAGCTAATGATGGCTCATAGTCAATCCAATTCTGTTCCTCTTTCTATCTTCCTCCAGCAACTAAATCCTACAGGATCTCATCTTATGTGAACCACTGAAGATGTAATTCCACAGAGACGCTGCAGTTGTCTGTCTTGTAGATGCAACAAGGAAGGCAGGTAGAACAGAGGCTTTATTGTCAATGTTTCGATACCAAAGCCTTAGATTGGTCAATAGTACAAAGCACTGTTACAAATGTAGGAGGTAGTTGACACTGAGTCTTCACTGAGCATTGTAAAATGCATAGAGAAACACTATGGCCATACTGACTCTGCTTTCTGTTTGCAGTGTAGTGTTGTACCATTGTTGTGCTATTATAATTTCACAACTGCTTAAAGTATAAAACTCATACATAAATTCATATCCAACTCAACAAATACATATGCATTAGTATAGGACAGAATCACACTATAAATACTTTATATTTAATGCTTCATGTGCTGCTGATTATTGACTTATGTAACCCAAGCGGGGCTTTATACACAAAGTTTGGCAATTCTATGACTTCTGTTGGATTACATAAGTAAATGAAAAAATGTTACATCAAGTTACAGATAAATGAAGGGCATTTTCCCTCCATATTTAAATTAAACATCTTTCTTTGTGCACTTGTGCTTCCTCCAGCTCCATGATCCCCTCTCATGAGCAGGCACTCCGTGGGTTAAATGCGCGCAGCGCCACCCCAGCAAGAGTGCCCCAGGCAAATGTGGAGAATTTTGCAGGGCACGTTCCAGCTCTGCTGATATATGTGGATGCAATCCGGTGGAGCCGCTTCGCACCAAAGGTGTTGTAGTGTCCTGGGAGGACTTGGTCAACCTGTTTAATGAATACGCCAGTTGTTAAACACTTTAAAAAATGATGTACAGTGCATGCTACATGCCATTCTAAATCATCAGTTGTGACTCAAGCATAATGTCTCTGGGTACCAATCTCTATCCATCATGGTACATGGTACACAGCTCTGATTTAAGGATGATTATGACATTTAGCAGCAGCTCAAAAACAAATTCTGGAAATTACTTAAAGGTCCCATATGATGCTGATTTTCAGGTTCATACTTGTATTATTGGTTTCTACTAGAACATGTTTACATGCTTTAATGTTCAGAAAACAAATTATCTTTCTCATACTATCTGTCTAAATATACCTGTATTCACCCTCTGTCTGAAATGCTCTGTTTTAGCGCCTGTCTCTTTAAGGCCCCCTCCTGAAAAAGCCCAGTCGGCTCCGACTGGTCAGCGTTTCCGAGTCTTCCGCATCTGCACTCTCAGTGTCTCTGCACCGTCATTGCACTCGGGGAATGACTGTAAGGGCATTGTAGCGGCACTATCTACCAATATGTAGTGTAGTTGTGACATCACAATCGTACAAAAGTTCTGACGGCTCATTTAAAGGCACAGTTTATGAATAAAATCTGTGTGCATTTCTCTGTGGATTGAGTGTTTTGATACTTTCACAGTATTTGTATAGAACCTTGAACCGCATTAAAATAAAAAAGACATGGAAATCGCACTTTTTTTTTACAATATGGGACCTTTAACTTATCTTTTCCAGTCTCCACATACATTTGCTAGAAAAACACTGCTGTTGGTGAACTGTAAAATCCCATTGTCACGGAGCGTAGTGAATAAAAGTCATACATTGCACAAACTCCTGAACTCGTTGCACATTCATTAAAATCTTTGTACATCCTGCACTAAACCATAACGCCTTCTTTTCTTATTGTTATACCAGTTATATTGTACATATTTGTGTATTTATGTTACAATTTCTTTTAAATTTATTGTTTATCTCCTTTTAATATTTTATGTTCAGGCAAATAAAACACAGATACAGATAATCTGCAAACTGCCAAAAAACGGCCGATAATCGCCCAGGGCCGATAACCGGCCTATCCCTAGTACATACAATGGACAACTCTGTCAAAAGCACCGCAACTATTAGGACATTTTCATTATAAATCTATTAGTTTTTAGACGATGGGATTGTATACTTTGTGCATCAAATCTCTAAATAAATCGGACCCAAGATAGTGGAACCATGAGCTGAAAAGGTTAGCCTCCCCCCCCCCCCCCCCCCCCCGCCCCCCCCCCCGGTGTGTATCAGTGTTACCTGTTCGCTGTCCACCAGCCCCACCAGGCGCTCACAACTGCTGATGTAGTCACTGACGCGGCTGTAGGGCAGCCAGTCAATCATGGCGCCGTCATACACTACATCTCCACTGAAAAGCAACTTATTGTCGCGGTCGTGGAGGCAGATGCTGCCCCGAGAGTGACCGGGCATGTGCATCACCGTCAGCTGCCTATCGCCCAGGTTGATGACATCACCTAGACAGGAGAGAGGGAGGGATGGTTTCAAGTTTTTTATAAAATCATTCACACATACAAACAAATAACTTGTTATTTCAAGTAGCGATGTTCCGATACCAGTGTCGGAAAAGCCTCCGATACTGCCTAAAATGCTGGCATCGGTATCAGAAAGTACTGGAGTTTATGCATAGATCCGATACCACGTAATTTAGCTCCAAAGAAATCTACTTTAAAGAAGTTTATTTATGTTCTTTTTCTGTTGTGACTAGCTGTCAAACTAGATAATAAAAGAAAGTTTGATGGCGTTCATTTTTTGTGATTGTTCATGTTTCACAAAAAGTTTAACCTGAGTCAGGCCATGTGACAAAGATATAAATCATATCACATCCATACAGGGACAGTAGTATACAGCTGTTAAAACATAATAAAATATATGACCCACTGGTATCGGATCAGTACTCGGCATCGGCTGATACAAGTTCAGTTATCAGAATCAGTATCTGGAAGGAAAAAAAAGGTTTCGGACCATCTTTAATTTCAAGTCCACATCCCACTCCCAGGCTTACATGTAAACTAAATGAAGCTCAGCGTAAATTCTTTCAGGAAGCCTTCTGGACTTATGGAGTCTAATCTCCAAAGACTCTGTACGCTTCATATTATGTATATGTACAAATAAACCTTTGCATATCTGCAACAAAGTCTCTCCTGATTGAAATCCTTTTGTTCGTCATAATTCAGCTGGCTGAATCGAGCCAGGGTTATATTTCTTTCCTGCATGTCACATCATATCACCATGATGTGCAGAGTCTCTAGGACATTCAGTATATCATTGATTTGGTCCAGAAGTCGTACAGTGTGACAGAAGGGTGAAAGTGAAACACCAAGGAATGAGATATTCCAACTGCACTGCAGCAGTGACCCTGACACAGCAGAAGTCGGCGCATCGACTGATGGTGCACAAATTACACTCTCTAGGAATACCAAATAGTCAACCCTCCAGTTAAAATCAATCTTTGTTTGAGAGATCTGATATTAATAAAATCCCTAAATCAATCTTTTAATATGTTAATTATGGTAGTATAATGTTAATCCTCTTAAGTAAAAAGTACTTTAAAAAACTTTTTGGGGGTAAACATTAACCTGGTGTATTTAAAAAAAAAAAATGAGGGTTGATTCTTGCTTGTATAATTTACAGCACATTCTCTTACAATTTCTTTTATGTCTAAGCAAAATTTATATTGTAACTGAAAATCCCCTAACCTACGGTAAATCGATATTGATCAAAAATGTACTCAAATCGGGACCTTGTGAATCGGAATCGTTTTGGGAAGTCTTTGGCGATACCCAGCCCTTATACTAAAGACACTAACAGGCAAATATTTGGTCCAAACTCCAACAAAAAGAAAGCTGCTCACCCCAAATGATAAAACCTTCATTATATAAATGGTTGTACAACAACTGTGATGAAATTAATATACAATCCCAGAGAAATGTGTCAGAATGTGAGTTTAATCAGTGACTGAGATGTGTATCTGCCAATAGCACAGTGGGTGATGGCTGAATCAATGCTGCGAGGTTTTTAATACTCTATGGGTGCTTTTCATATGTGGGGCCCATCTCTGCATTCTCTTCTTCTGTCTTTCTTGAAAGAAACATCAAAGAAAAGAGTCATCAGCACACTGACTTAAAAATAGAACTGCTCTGCAAAGACAGATAGTGAATGAGCAAAGCAGCTGCCTACAAAAAAGATGATTTCCACGCCCGTATAAGAGCTACATGTACATCCTATGTGTGTTTATTTTCTCTCTCTAGGCCATGTCACATTGACTGTATGCCCTTAGTCTATTAATGCTGGTGTTTGTGTATATGCTTGCATGTATTATGAATAAAGTGTTCTTGATGTGTGTGTGAAACTATTGATAGATACATACAAATTGTGTATACATTACATTGAGGATTATTTCCTGTAATATTCTGCCACTTTTCAAGCCCATTGAGGGTTTTTAGGCAATTCTCCTTCACATTTCCCTTGCAAATTATATGTTGGATCTTTTTAATGTTTGTATGTGTAAATAAAGAAACGAAACAAATCATCACCTCATATTAGCAAATGTAGCATGCTTTGTAACATAAGCTGTGCACCATCCATGATGACACTGATGAAAATGTTAGCACTGTACTTCACACCTCATATGTTGTATGCCTCTTTATGTGTGTGTGTGGGGCGACCTCTAGCTCACCCAGTAAGCGTGCGCGCGGGTGTGTGTGTGCGCGCGCATTCACTTAGTAATTTTTGGTCTTCTGCCAATTCATTGTGCGGTGATAGAAAGGATTCCTGTATGGAGCATAATGTGCAAAGTAAAGCTACTGAGTCCAGGCCCACCCATTAAATATCGCCTAATGGTATCGACCGTGATGCTTATCCCTGGGCAAATTACGTTGATGATGACCTGGCCTTTGATCACAGATCCCTTCCCCTTCGTGAAATCATATCTGCAAAGGCTGCATCTCGTACCTACCCTCCTGCAGGATGTGTGTGGGCTGCACTGCCTTGACTCTGTAGTGCCTTGCCCTCCATCCTGGACTGGGAGCCTCGGCTATCTCTCTGTCGCTGAGCCAGGTGGCCGTCTCGAAGTTGTCTCCGTTGGCCAAGGCATCGACCTCGGCGCTGTGGACGCCCACCTGTTGGAACTGATGAAGACCACCCGAGTGGTCGAAGTGGGCGTGGGTGGCGATGGCCAGCAGCGGGTTCTTCCTCTGCGGATCCTCGCCGAGCAGCCCCTTGCCGTCGATGTAGTCAGGTAAGCTCCTCAAGCCCAGACCAGTGTCTATCACCACGTCCTGGTGTGAGCCGCGGAGCAGCCAGATGTTGGCCCGGTTCTCTGACTGGTAGAATCGCTCCTGGATCCAGAAGAGGCCGTCTCCCAGCGATTTGTGAGCGTACCAGTCGGCTGCAGACATCCCAGTTCATGCACTTGTCGAAGTAACCTGCTGCGGGTATTGTGCTGTCAGGTGTCAGGTGAGTCTCTTTTGCGGAGGAGAGGTGTAAACTAGCCTTCTAGCTAGAGGTGATCTGTTTTCATTGAGGTTAATATGATGGTGACGGCCGACACACCCTTGTAGGAGGAGAGCGTGCTCATTGGCCGAACACAGGAGTGACGACAACATAAAGCGCGCTACTCTATTGGCTGTAAATAAGTCACTCCTTCTCATACGTCAGGCAGGGGCGGGGCACGTTAAAGCCACATTTACGCGTTCTGCTGAGTGTAATGTAGTGTGTGTGCAATAGGTTTCCACGCCGGTTATAGCAAAGCCGTAGAAATTATTAGGTTTATCTGTTAATTTATTGAATTCAAGAGTTAGTGTACGTGCCGAACAACAGATAAAACGGAGTAGCTGAATGTTAATGACAAGTAAACTCGAAAAGTGAAAACATGGAGACGTAGTAAAGGCTATATATGCCACTGAATAGCCCTGAAATACGTCTCCACATTAGGAGCACTTTACTAACAGTCCCATAGTGAGTATAACAACGTATTGTATGTGTTGGTGAGTCTCGGATGTAATATTTCAATGTTGACCAACGCTTCATAGTAGGCAAAGTTAGGCATACGGCGATGAGAGTTATGTTACATGAACTTGTTGTGTCCACACGTGTTGGCCAGTGGCGTTGACTGCAGCATGTGGACTCTGTGCTGCAGGTCCAGAGGAGGCTCGCAGCCATGGCAGGCAAGGGTCGTGGAGTGGCTGCCTTCACCTTCAACATTGAGGCTCTGGGCATCGGCAGGGGCAGCATGCCAGAAGCCAGGGTGGGGCCCAGCCCGCTGTTTCCAGTAAGTACCGAACACACACACACACACACACACACACACACACACACACACACACACACACACACACACACACACACACACACACACACACACACACACACACACACACACACATGATGACATATCACATTGTAGTATATTATAATCAACAATAAGTCCTCAAAGTGTTGTATGGCACAACCTTTGAGGGATGGTGGAATTTAAAATATTTGATGACAATTCAGAGAAACATAAGCATGACATTTCAAAAGTAGACTTGTGTAAAGAAAACGTGTAGGCTTAATTCATTGTGATTTATTTCTAAGCTATAAACAATGATGTATTTGCATATATACAATATAAAAGTATTATTTGTCATGGCAATGTTGAGAGCTTGCATCTGTTTAAAAGCAGTGTCCCATCAAGGACCTTGTCCTAGAGCTGTAGTTCCAAAAGTGGGGTCCCAGGGGTGAATAACTTCATGAGTGTCATACACTTTATGTAATAAAACATCTAAAAGCAAAAATCCTATTAGACAGGGGACCCTAGGACAAAATCTAATCAAATGGGGGTCTGATTTATGTTATTTTAGGGGTCCTTGATGTGAAAAAGTTAGGAAACTACTGTTCTAGATCATAGATCCTCCTCCTGTTGTAGGAGGATCATAGAGGGCAAACTATCAGTAAGATGCTTCTGGTGTTTTCTGCATTTCTGCTCAAACAGAGGCCCATAGGGCACACATTACTTTTGGGCCCCAATTCCACGTCATCGTACTTTCTGAGCATTGTGCATATATCCTCTTGAATTCAGGTCCCCTTTTGAGTACATTACACAAGACAGTTTGATTGTCTTGAAGATTGATTTGAAGCCTTGCTTTGTATTTGATACCTGTGTCCGCTTGCTTAGGCTGAAAGACCACAAAGGACATACGTTCAGGATGTTCTGTGGCCGTTTATTTACACACAATTTGGAGTGCAATGTGGGTAATATAATATATAATAACATAATGTGTTTATTTTTTTGTTCTTGACTGATATTTTGTACATGTTGCAAGTCCCTGTGTCAGCTGAACACCAATTTTAATAGTCATTCATCATATCATTCATTAGTTGGCCAATATTTTAAGGTAGCTTTTTCTTATTTATACAAAAGGGCTGTGCACCATTACTTGGCAGGTTGGAATCCAGCCTGGGTAGCATGTTATTTGTCCTGACATCTGTTTTACTGTAATTGTAGGATCAATTTGATACTATTACTGTACAGCATTTTACTGTAAACAACGGATGTAGACTAAATGCACTAATATGTTAAGTAAAATATAATCTGTCGTAGAAAAAATTGAAGGTAACACTGAAACTGTATTGATAAATGTACAGATTCTCCAATAGGAAGCAAATGTGGCAAACCTAAGGCAAACATTTTTGAATTGCTATTATGTCCCTTCCACTATGTATCCTCCTCCAGAACACTGACTTTAAGCCAGTGCCTCTGAAAGCTGGGGAGGATGAGGACTACATGCTGGCCTTAAAACAGGAGATGAGGGGAACGATGCAGCAGCTACCACATAACATCAAGCCTCAGTCCAATAAAGCAGGTGAGGAGAGTAGTGCATTAGAAACCCGACATCTGATAGAAATGCTATGGTAAGACAACTGGTTGCTGCGAGGGAAG
Source organism: Gymnocephalus cernua (assembly GCA_023631565.1). Classification (NCBI taxonomy): domain Eukaryota; kingdom Metazoa; phylum Chordata; class Actinopteri; order Perciformes; family Percidae; genus Gymnocephalus; species Gymnocephalus cernua. The sequence continues at coordinate 2,861,914 of CM042425.1, read as the reverse complement.
ATAATGCAGCACTTAGGAACTGAGACATTTCATTTAGGGTCATATCTGGGAAAGAGAGAGAAAGAGAGAGAGAGAGGCATATTTATTGCAGACTATTGAGTTACAGCTGCTGCCTCACCCAGCAGTTTTATGTGATTTCTATGGTCTGGCCAGATGGTCTTTTAGATTTCCCTTGTTCAGCGATGAGCTAATGTATATCTGTAACAAGTTATAGATGGAGTTCAGAATGTCTTGTCCTAAATGTTGTCAGATGCTTAATTTCGATGTGTTGTATTGATAAAATAATGTTCTTACTTTAATCACGATGGGCTAGGACTCAATGGATTGTCACTTTTTGTTTTGGGACTAATACAATTGTATAAATATGGAGCACACATGCAACGATTGCTGACTCTATGGTCCAAATTATTCAAACTATGATGACTTACCCTTTGTGGTTAAGAATCAGGAGTAGCACCCAGTGGTTTGTGTTGATACGCTCATGGTTCTGATAAACTGCTGAATGTGATGTGAAGGTGAATTGTGGCTTGTTAAAGAGTGTACTGAAGCAGAGCTTTCTCTTGTTTACATGACACAGAAGTGGAGAGATACACGGAGAGATACCTGAAGCAAAGACAGATAGACGATGAGAATTGGACTCCAGGTACTTGCATAACATATTGTCTTGTGATTACAGCAATTATAGCAACAACAAAAAAAGGAAAATAATGGCGATGCTATGCTTGATATTTTAGACTGGAACCTCCTCCCAAAAGAATTGATGCCTAAAAAGAAAAAACTTCGTGCTAAACCAGGTATGTTAAAGCTATTGTGCATGTAATTCCATTATGTGGCCATCAGAATAAAGACAAAATGCTTAAATCCAACAGACGCAAAGAAGAAAACTGTGAAGATATCGCGCAAAGACACAGAGGCTATGCTGACTAAATTAGATGTAAGCTTTTCTTCACTTGTCCTGTGTTCAACTGCTGAGCATTACATGTACTGTTCATTTTCTCTTGATGTGATTTATCAAGTACTCATTCATGAAGGCGTCAAGTTGGTGCAGTTTATGAGCTCAGGATGTGTATGTACTTAACAACTATGTATGTCCTTCTGAGTAATTAAATCTTAATGTCAATATATCAGGAACTGGAAAAGAAAGATGACGGGAACCCTGAAAAATCTGATGATGAAACGGAAAAGAAAAAAGGGAATAATGAAGAGGAAGAAGAAGAAATTGAAGCGGAAGAATATGACGAAGAGGATATTGAAGAGGTTGATTACAAATCATAACATGAAACAGTTGTCAAATTTCCTGAACTAGGGATGCACCGAATCCAGATGTTTGGGGTTCGGCCGAATACCAGATCCACTGGTTAGATTCTGCCGAATCCAAAACTGAATCCTACAGTTTTTACCAGTGACTGTCCTTCCTTTGCCGTACCTGAAGTTGCTGCATTCTGGCTGCTGTCTGTAGATTCCTTCACGCACAACTCGTATTCTTTCGGATGTTTCGTACGCAAATGTAACAGCGGCCGTGTTGTGTGTTGTTTAGGCTCCTCGCCACCACGAGACAAATCGGCGTAGCAGATTGAACGCGTAGCGTGACTTGAACGGCCTTCTTTTGACTGAAAGTTCTGCCAAACAAACACTTGTTCTGCTCACCAGTTCCATTTTCACTTTCTCACAGCCTGCTGCATTGAACGCTCCACCTACGTAAACACCTCCCCATAACCAACGGCGACATCATCACGTCGACCAGCGTAGCGCGCGTAGTGCAAGCGTAGGGTTCGGATCGGTGGAAAAAAATTCTAAGGTTCGGCAGAAACCAGAACCCCGTCAAAAAGGCCAGTATTCAGCCGGATCTGAATCCTGGATTGGGTGCATCCCTGTCCTAAACACAAATTAAGAGTTAAGAGTTCATTTGACTTGATACGTTTCCTTTGTTTCTCTGTAGGAAAACGACTACATTGACAGCTATTTTGACAATGGCGAAGATTTTGGTGCAGGCAGTGATGACAATATGGATGCAGAGGCAACATACTGACACCGTGACTCATCCATGCAAACTCCCTGTTGAAGTAAACAATCATGTGATTGGTTAAATATTGTAGATAAGTTGGGGATGCTGTTTAGCAGAGTGATAGCTTTAGGTTTGCTTTATTTTGTGTGATTTTGAGAGGCGAGCTTTCCTTTAAAGACTTTTGTAAATAAGAAATGCCAAACTATGTGCACACTGGCAATAATTTATTCAAAATAGATGTATTTATTTTCCAGCCTGTGGCACATTTCCACAGGTTGAAAGGCACATACTGTCAACATGAAATGCTTTTTCATAAAGTATCAAGTGAACACAGTGATAAAATAAAAGGGCTATATAACAAATTCTAAAATTTCACATAATTACAAGAATGAGTCATTGTGGGAATAATATGCATTTCCCATTTTCATCACAGCTCTGAGTTTTTGTTTATGAAAAAGAAGAGACCAATTCAAGCAATTTTCATGGACATTTAACTGGTACTTCCCAATACTGATGGTTTAAGTAAAGACTAAATGCTCAATAGACTTATTAAATTAACTCTATATTAAACTCAATGGTAGCAAATCATACGTTCCCAGCAAATAGTGTTGGAAAATCCTCTATGTCTAACATGGCAAAATGTTCACTTGGACCAAACTGCTTAAACAAATCCACGGAACATATGCTTCTCTTCCATTGCTGAATAACCAGAAATAGGTGAGTGTGTTGCTGTCTGTTCCGGCTTGTTTTTGAACTCGTTGATACAGTTTGTGTTTAGTGTACTAAGAATACAGCAGCATAGATGATAACAAAAACATCACCTCATTTCTACTGGCTACACTGATAACTCAGCCATGGGTAACGTGTTGTTTTTAGCCCATTGGTAGTCCTTGTTGAAAAGCATATACCTAAGTTGAGTCGAGCAGGTACCATGTAATGGAAAAACGCCTTAAATGGACAGACACGAGGGGTGACTGTGGCCACACCCTAATTCCTAGTTTTTCAACCATAGACAAAGTGTCATTATAAAAGTGACTGTCCCTGTCGGACAGATTGCATCGATATATTAAGTCTATAAAAACTACTCCGACAATGGGAACATCCACCCAGTTTTATTAGGTCTGAGTTGGCAACAAATTTGTATGTAAAGTTATAATCCCTGTTACGTTTTCTCATGCCCTCCATGTTCACCGTCTCCTGCTTTGGCCACACCTAGTCCCTGTGGATCTTCGTTACCCACATGTCCAGCCCCTGCATTGTTTTCTTCTCCAACATGAAGGCCTGCATTGTTGCCATGGTGATGTCCATGAGGCGTGATGTGAGGCGATAGTGTAGGAACGCCGTGATGGCTGACTTCAGCTTTCATGAGAACCTCGTAGTACAGCAGATAAAACACAGGTGTGACGATGCCCACGACCAGCATGATGGCCACAGCCGTCCACCATCTCATGCCCCAGTCTGCCCCGTAATAAGGGTCCTTTTTCTGCACCGGTTTGTACTCCACTTCCCCTAGCAGTGGCTGCTGTTGCTGTAGCGTTAAGGAGGACACAACCTCGTTCAGGCTGCTCCGAGACGGACCTGTGGATTTCACCAGCCGCTCAATGTCCTTGTCCTTCTCCAGGAGGAATCCCTCCACGCTGTCGGTGGAAGAGGAAGAGTCTGTGGAGAAGTCAGAGGGGAGGGACGCACCGGGTGAGATCTGGGCCAGACGCCTGGTACCTGAGGGGGAGGCAGATTTGAGAGGCCCGGTGCTGTGAGTCTCAGTGAGGACACTAAAGCGCCTCACAGGAATCTTGACCGACCGCAGGGCAAAGAAGTCCTGCTCTGTCAAGAAGTTGTTGGCCCGCTTTATATCAGCCACCTAGGACATACACAGAAGAAAGATGTATTTATGATGCTGCTTACAGACACAAACTACGATGTTACATTTAGGTTACATTTAGGCTACATTTACACTTCTCATTCCCCCCTGCTCTGGCGTTTCCGTTTTGGTTTGGAATCTGCGGGATTGTGTTGCAGTCTCAACGGCCGCAATCGGAGACCTCTGGCAACACCGACGCAGACGTTTCGCAGCCTGATTGGGTCTTATCGGTCATGACGTCTCATTCCCTGAAAACTAAGCTACTAACGTTACCATGGCAACTACCAGCAACGCGTGGAGTATACATGCTGCCTCCTGTTTACCATAATAACTTAATATTCTGGATTCTGAATGCAGGAAATAATCCAATTGATTAAATACAAGAAAAGTAAAATAAAAGTAAAGCTACCTGAATTAACACACAAGTGTAATGCATATTGTCCATGTGATTATGGTGAACTATACAGATATACAGAGGGTATGCAATGACAGTTTTCATTAGAAAATGCACCATGTTATTAAGGAGCTGTTGTATAAAGTAGTATTCTGACATCTCTAATCTAACGCAATCAAATAACTTGTTTGAAACGAATGTTTTTGTTGTATGCTACAGTACTAAACTGAATTCTTGCAATTAGTACAGCTGTGTCATGGGTTGAACCTGCGGCCGCTGCATCGAGGACTAAACCTCTATATGGGAGTGCACTCTACCAGGTGAGCTACCCAGGCACCCATATTTAGATAATTAAGGGAATATCTATATTCACTATATTTTCTTCTACATTTAAACCTGTTTTTTTTTTTTTTTGCCAGTCAGAGGCAACTGAAACAACTTGTGAACACAAAACTGACATAATTAACACCTTTTAGTGGATATGGCGAACTTGTTAGCAAACAATTACTTATTTACACACCCAGCAGTTACGGAGCAACATTATTAATCATTTGGAGTCGTGTTTCTGGCCACCTGAAATATTATGTCCAATATTCAGTTACTTTTTAGCTCTGTTTTGATCTTTACCAAACCTTGGTGGAAATATCTGGCTCTTTACCTGCTAAATGTTCCACTATGTCTGCGTAGTATACAATGGGTTATTAGAGCCATTTTGCCGAAAACAGCTGCCTGCCGAGGTGGAAAACAACGCTATAAGAGCTGCGAGTAAACCAAAATGGCATGTTGCGGGCCTTACAGCCAAACAATGACGGAAACTCGCCATAAAGCCCAGTGAAGTTGAAGAGAGCTGCAGATTTGGGTGATAATTCTCTGTGGGTGCATTGCTAGCACAAGCAACCCCTTTCACATTGTCATTTGATTCATTATTATATAAATAGATTATAGCCGCTTTAAAAATGTACATTTTGTGACTCGAAAATAACTATTCTTAGTCGTTACTAGAGGGTAGTTCAGTCTTGCAGGAATATGAATAGAAACATGGTGTTTGTAAGTATTGGATAGTACTTTGCGTGTGTGCATGTGTCCCTGTGTGCTCCGAAAAAAGACACTTCCTGAATGTAGAGGAGTCTGAACACAGCAGACAAAGGGCAAAAATAAAATAAAAAGCAGCGACCGGAAAATCAATAAGCAACATCAGTAAGCTATAATCGATTATGGTCTGTCACTGCATCAATGAGGAATCGTCCACGTCGCGATGCAATGATTCATTTCAACACCCCTAGTGGGCACGTCATGTTTTAAAGTTATACAGACTAACCGGTTAGTTCATTCATCTAAAACTAATGATTGAAAACAATAATTGTTAGTTGCAGCCCTAATTGTGTAAAGGGCCAACAGTGGTTGTGTAATGCGTGTTATGCAAGAAGAAAGAAGATGGTCTACTTTAACATGAAAATGGACAAGGAGATGAGTAGGTACTTTTCAACGAGATAAAGAAAGAAAGACAGACAGACACACACACACACGTACTGAGCAATGGTACTGCAGGGCAATGCTGTTCAGGGTGTCACCCTCCTGGATATCTCTGACCAGGTAGACAATATCGTCCATCCTCTCTCTGGAGGTGCTCCTCCGCAGCCTCTCTCTGCCACGCGGCCGCAGCTCATAGCTCTCCCCGTCCTCTTCCGACAGGTCATTCTCTGAGCCATTGTTTCCAAACAGATAGGCATGGCCGCCATTTGCAGGCTGCACCATGGTGGCTGACTGGAACCCATAGTGCTGGCTTATACTGGACATTTTTTTCTTCACTGTATTGGGAAGAGCAGAGAAAGGCTTAAGTACAAAATACCAGCAAGGTATGCTTTACTTTAGTTTTCCTTTAAGCAAGGAACATGTGTTTGAATTAATAAGCTGCTTCACTGAGTCGGACCCAACTGTATTTAACAAGTTGTAAAGCTTAAAACTGAGAGGGCTATGCTGTAACATATGGCACGTTCACACAAGGCAGTGCTGCTGACAACTTGACAGATGGGGCATCAAAACTTACTTACTTACTGGCGATACATTCAGGTGACTAGTGATGTCATTGTTTTCACCAGTTTTGACTGCTCGGGGGATTACAGTGGGAGTATTTATAAGGAACTATCACTTTGTACCATTCCAGCTGCCAGTGTGAATATCCCACTGTTTCAGATAAACTTGCATATATAATTAAACTATACATATACCAAACGACTGTAAATGAAAACTGGCCTATGTGAACGTTATGGCACCATATACAACCATGCATTTTTTTCTCTGAAACCTTCAATTAACTAGGAAGCAGTGAACTTCTCTTACACTAATTATACGTTTCTGGCGTTGTTCAGCATGCTAAACAACCGACTAAAGTCCATCTCTCTGACAAACTCGATAACATTTGGGGCTCTCACAGTTCGATAAGCAACGTTACTGGCAGTACGCTGAACCGTCGAGATGTCAAAGTCCTTGACAATGTTTTTGAAATATTTATGCTTAGTGAAGCATTACGGCCATGAGAACATCCCTAGGTAATGCGATATCTGTCAGATAGCGTTACCTAGCTAGCTAGTCCCCTATCACAGCTTTGATGTGCTGCTATAAATAAAGCAGACTTCATTCTAACTTTAGATTACTACTTTGAACGTGAGGTAATGTTAGCTAAGTTAGTAGCTAGCAATCTAAGGTGTTGACTATAATGTACACCTAAAATGATCTTCTTTATCAAGAACTCAGGGGTGCGATTAACAAGCTAACGTTAAGCTTGAAATAACTTTAGTTCCAGGTTAGCTAGCTACTATTTAACTAGGAAATTTGCTATGAAACAACATAGGTAATGCTACACCTCAGTCTCTCTCACCTTACAAAAGTCCAGTCGATGTTGTTGTCCAACAGGAATAACTACGTAACTTTAGAAACACGTATGTTTAAGCCACCATATCAATTATACACATTTAGCAAACTGAGAACCATCTGCACAGGCTAGCTAGGCTAGTGCTAACTAGCGTCCACCTAGCTAGCTATGTTATGTGAATGTGACTAGCTAGTAACGGTTATACATTTATATCGGTCAGTTGTCACATTTGATGAATAATGTATTTGGAGGAAGTCATCAACAAAAACAGTTACCTGACAAAGTGAATACCGATCAATCAGTTGACCTGGATAACATCCATACTTCCACGGGATTACTTTCGGTCTAACCTTCCCTTCGATTAGTTGTCTTGTCTAGCTAACTGCTCACGCCACGTCCACAGAATGTTTACGTAATGACGTTACAACTGACGACTCCAACACATCGCGAGATGGCGCTAAATGTCAATAGTGGAACCCTGGGAACGGGAACAGCCAACGGATCCAATATTTTGGATTTAAATTATTAGTATCGGATTATTTTACTCAGACAGGTCAGGTGTAGGTATATACCCGTATCAACTAATTGGTTTCCCTTTACCTAAAGTAACTGCCAGCTGTTATTTAAAATGCAACATCTAGCCAGTAAAAAATGGCAAAACGTTTGAGTTTATGGAGGACATGCAGGGTAAACTGAACTAACCAATTTTAGCGTCAGCTAAATTCACTTTAAAATATAGGAGTAAATTGTATTACAGTGTTTTCTAAATGATATGTAAAGACAGCACTGCCCTCCTAGCTATAGACGTATTTAGCGTTAAATCAACAGCAAACAACATGCTAGGCTACGTCGGCAAGCATGCAAGAGACATTTTACATAAAACTACATGTGTGCAGGGTCCAAAATTAACTTATTTGTCCACCAGCCAAATGGCTAGTGAATGTTCAAATTGTACCAGCCACTCAATACATTACCATTGTTTTTTGGCTGGTGAGTGAAGAAAATCTACCAGCCACTTGCATATTTTACCAGCATTTGGCTGATAAATGGTGCTAATTTCGGGCCCTGCATGTGTGTCAGATTTTAAGTTTCTTATGAAGAAGTACAGATTTGCAAAGTTTATGTGTAGTGACTGCAAGCGACAGGAGAGTAACAGGACTGCTGCTCGGGGCCTCCATGCCTGTTCGGGTCACAGGGTGGAGCTGTCCACCACCACACCGAGCACCCTTGAGACAAATGGGATTAAAACATGTCTCATTAGGCAGCGACCGGGAGACGAGCCGGAGTCCCTGAGTAGCTGCAAACTAATCTTTCTGTTGGAACAGTGAGTCGTGTGTGTACAGTAGCAGCAGCTCTCACATGGCTGCCGGAGGACGGAGCTGCGTGTAGAGAGAGGAGAAGGTCCTGCATGGTCTCTGCTGTTTCTCCCGGCTTCTCCAGTCCCGTTAGATGACACATACGCGCTTCATCACATGTTGTTCACCGGGATCCCAAAGCTGCCAAAGGAAAATCCGAGTCCACTTCTTAGTAAACAATACAACATGATGCAGTTATTATTGGCTGCTGTTTGAGAAGAGAAGGAGCCGAAGACTCTGAAAAGCACTCATCGATGTTATCCTCAGCAATAAACACATTATAGTAATTTATCTTTGGACAGAGAGGCCAAGCAAGGTGTCAGGTAAGTTGCAATGAATTATCTTATGTCTCTTTTCAAATATGCTTTTGTTTATCATTGTGAGTGTGGGCAGCAGCTTACAGCGGCCACCAAAACTTTGCTGGATAATTTCCTAGAAAGACTTGGATGCAAGATGATATCTCTTTGTGACACACCGCCTCTAGGACAATGCAAACGCCTCGGATTTATATTTCAGTAAATGTGTCAGTAATGATTGGTGACTCCAGGCGTTAGATTAATAGTGCAGAGAATAAAGGAAACAAATGAGTAGCGATACTCCTCATCAATTATGCCAGACAGCTCAAGCAGACATATTGTATAACACTATAAGAAAACGATTAAAAGTGGTTGGCCACTGCTAATTTCTTTTTGCATTGTGCCAAAAAATCCCCCTCGGAGCAGCTAATAAAATTGAAAAGCCTAAATATTGATTCAGCGCAATCAGTAAATGAATGGCCGGGCAGCCCATTGAGGACGGAGACAAACGCTTCCATGGTTACATCCAGGATCTCCAGTGTGATTACTGCGCTTTGTGTGGGGTTTCTCTCCCACTGAAAATACAACAACAGTTCAGGGGGAACTGCCACACATGGTGAGCTGGAGACCCTCTCATAAAGGCTCCGTTGACTAATCTATATAGGCTTAACTCGGGCCATAAGTAATCTTGGCACACTTAAAGTTGCGCACATGTGCTGTTACTATTAAATCAACGATTGGTGCCTGTAGCCTCATTGTGCCGCTGCTTCTTTGCGTATTTTACGCAGATGTGCAGGCTTCATAGTTTACACCAGTTGATGGTGTGTGTGTGTGTGTGGGTGTGTGTGTGTGTGTGTGTGTGTGTGTGGGGGGGGGGGGGGGTCAGTCCTTGAATAATTGAATATGTCCACCTTATCTGTTATCTATTGGACATGATGTCATCTTGGTGCGTCCCTTGCAAATCTCTTTTGTTGCCTCCTCTGCAGTGCCTCAGCCGAGTTAAATCCTTTTTCTCATTGGGGAGGAAGGGGGGGAGCTGCCTCTGTATCCATTCAGCACTTACACCTGCTCTTCCTCAGCGCCAACCCTTCACTGTTAACTGTTTCTGGAATGTATCTTTGTATAAAAGGGTGGCATTATTGAATCCCTCCTTTGTTTGTATATAAGCAGCAAAACTTGCCATGAAATTATCACACATTTTATCCCCCCTCAAGCCTACAATCTCAATTTCCATCATCCCAAACCCACTGGGTCACAGTCTGTTGGTCTGTTTTTGTAGATTTAGATCCTATAGGATCCACACTTGCTCAGAGCTCAGGTCCTTTGTTTGTCAGTGTTTATGTCATCGCCTGGCAGGGGTCAGCCCCCAGTCGCCTGTATGAGGGTCTGATGTGATTCACTGGGCGGAAACTGTTTTACTGCCTGCCTCTCTCTCCTTCTGTCTCACGCCTCTAATGGCCGCACAGTACAAAAGGGACAGTGCCATAAACAGAGCCGCTTCATTGATGAAAGGTGCTGGAGTGTTGCACATTGCGGACAGGGTGAGATTGATGTTTGCTGCGGATGAGAGGGGCTTGCGTTCCCAGTGTGTGGGGATAGAGGGAAATAGTAGATGAAGGCACAGCTCTACATACACTCAACCGCCCTGCAACAGGCTGACTGGGCCCGCCTCCGCTGATCCGTTCACCCATGGATCACTGTTGGTGGCAAGACTTGTAAATGATGTCTTTATCTGTTGAATAAAGGACATTTATAAAGTTGAATTGGAACTTTGCATGCCTTTATGAATACTCCATATATACAGATATTCATGATTTATTTTGTGATCTACAGGAGTTCCAAATTACTTCCTAGACCTCTCTGCAAAAGTTATATTGAAACACAAGTTGTTTGGTTGTTTTTGAACGTTTTTTTAATCTTACAATACCCTCTTTAATAATCAAATGAAATTGCAGCCCTGCAGAGAAGTATTTCATTTTTTATAGCACATGGTATTACAGGTAAACACAATGAAAAAGGTTATACATGTCTTCCCCTCAGTGAGTGTTCTACCTTTTTTACGATGTGGGAAGAGAAAACCAGCAGACCTCGTACACCTCTCATTAGTTATGGTCTGGTTTTCATTTCCACACCTTGAGAGGATAAAATGTTGCACCTACGACGTTACCTCTTCTCCCTCCAATTACCATTTCCCTCAGAACTACCACGCAGTAGAATAATTCACAGTCCTTTGGTGCTGCCTCTGTTTCACTATGCTGGGAGCTGACTGGGCTAACTCAATGCTTATTTGAGTTTATGAACCAGGTCTTATCATTTTTGAAACGGCAAACCAGCCATGTGTTTGTGCATGCACAGCTGAGATGTGGAAGGTTTCAAGATTAAAAGGTTTATTTATTTGCCATTTTACAACAGGGTTACACAACGAATAATACACATGAAGTACATCATATTTAACTTTAATTTAACTTGAACTAAAACAAAACATTATCACTGGTTTGTAAAAGGAGAAGACATAGGGGAGCTGCTGCTGTGATACTGGCGTATTATTTGCTCTTTGTTTTTTGATTGTTGTGGTACGGCAGAGGTTGAGAGAGACATTTTGTTTTTGGGTTGGGATGGGGGGGTTGTTGAAAATTGTAACTGCATGAAAAATTAATAAAAACATTGACAAAAAATAATTAAAAAACAAAACAATACAGTTTATTATATATATATATATATATATATATATATATATATATATATATATATATATATATATATATATATATATATCTCCTACCTAGAGAGATTAATATAATTAAGAACTATAATGTGAACTGGGACATAGACAAATGTTTTTAGTGCTAGACCAGACAAAGCTTAGTTTATGTTGCAGGTGCTAATTTCTAATAGAGCTGCAAAGATTAGTTGCCAAATATTAAAGTAATCGCCAACCATTTTTATAATCGATTATTAAGTTTGAGTCTTTTTTTATGAAAAGTAAAAAATTCTCTGATTCCAGCTTCTTAAATGTTAAATGTCTTCTCTCTGTGACAGTAAACTGAATATCTTTGAGTTGTGGACAAAACAAGACATTTGAGGACGGCGTCTTGGGCTTTGGGAAACACTGATCCACATTTTTCACCATTTTCTTACAAATAATCAACAGATTAATTGACAATGAAAATAATCGCTAGTCGCAGCCCTAATTTCTAATGAACATTCAGTATGTTCCTAACTGTAAGACAGGAACTATGCTATGTGTGTACATATGATGTACATACTATACACGTCTTCCTGTTGTTTAAGTTGCCTGCAAACATGTCTGGAAACCTTGAAAGAGTTGATTTTAGATTCAGTGAGTGGACAAATTCAAGTTGTTAACATGTCTCTTTTAACGTTCTTTGGGAGTTTAATACTTTGTTTTCAAAAATCATTCGACAGCTCATGCTTACGCACAGGAGACGGTATCATGTTTTAGTAGTTGTTGTCCTTGGAGCAGAGGGACAGGAAAGTGGTGGGCCCTCTGAGATGGCCAACAATCCTGAGGTCGCCTTAGTGGGCCTGACCAACCGCATATTGTTCCCGGTGCGACGATGCTGTACGGTCGCTGGAGCAAACCCTCAGCCATGACCTCGCTGTCAACTCTCATAATTGTACTTTTATACATACACACATACATATTGTTATATCTTACGCTCTGTAGGGGCCATGAGGTGCCCTCCCACAGCTGCCCAGCATCTCCATTGGAGTATAAAACTTGAACTCTGACCTCTTGTGATGTCACTACAGCCGGTGGCCTCAGATAGGTCAGCCTCCTCTGCCTGCTGTGCTGAGTGTAATGCATGACCAGTTTCTTTATTAGGTTTAACCATAATCATTGAAAAAGAACACCACACATATTTTAATTAATCCATAACAGTCCAACAACATTAGTCATTTAATTTCTAATGTTTTTTGTAATATGTTCAGTTCACCACATTTTTTGGTAGTTGCATTTAAATCCAGTTAAACTAAAGCAGCTATGTTTCATTTCAACTTGCAAACTGCATGGAAAATCAGCTCAGGAAGTGCACAGAGCAACATCCTTTTCTCAAATGTCAAAACAATGAAAAGTACAAGAATGTTTAGGAAGGTTGTTTCTTCTGGCTCACATTAGCTTGGCTAGACTCTGTCCAAATTCAGTTAAGTCTCAAGGACTGTTGAAAGCATGAATCTTTTTCCTTTTTTTGGATCATTGAATGACTTATTATCCCGAAGCAATAAACCAGCTCCGCAGCCTTATTTGATAAATGAACACACTCTTTGGTTGCTCTTCACTGATCCCATTCTTTAAATGTATCCCTCTGTACCGGCCATAAATCCCCATGAGTTCCACCCCTCGCCTAGATGTTTTTGGGGGAGCCACGTGGAACACATCCCATGGTGGCCCCTGCTTCCTGTCCTAATTTAGACAGGTCAGGTTGAGCGGGTCATACTTTGCGTTCGGCTGGAAAGACATCATAGCTATCCATCCTTATACCCTTCCTTCTTTGTTAGTAATACAACTGCCTCTCACCAGGGTGTGTGTGTGTGTGTGTGTGTGTGTGTGTGTGTGTGTGTAAGAGAGAGAGGAGGGGTGCCTATTTAAAACATAAACCTGTTGATGTAGGTCACCGACTCTTAGATCAATCTTCTGAAACTCTCAGTTCTCTCCATTACTCTTCAACCTTATTTTCTCTACCATCCCCCAATGTGTGTATGACCCATTGTGTATCATTTCATCCACACACATACACGCAAGCACGCATGCACACACATCTCCCACCCCCCCCAATCTGCCCCGTCCCTTACACCAGGCTCGCTTTCTTTTCTATACTTTTCATTTCTTGTCTTTCTCTGTTTATCTCTCACTTCCCTTACTGTACTGTAGTTGGTCATGGCAGAGGAATCCCTCAAGTAGGTGGGGGGGGTGGTCCGAGCTTGGCTGAGACGTGGCGGGGTGTCTTTATTGTGTAAAAAGATGTATTTATCCACTTTCTCTGGATGCCTTTCAATATAGATTCTAGCTTTGTGACTAAAACATCTCACAAGATCAGGATCACTTGGTGATAAATAGAAAACATGCTGCATTCTTGCGTCTTTCATTGTGTGAAGCACTGCAGAGGAACAATGTTTTTTTTTTTTTTTTTAAAGATTATTTTTGGGGGGTTTTCCCTTTATTTGAAAGTGGACAGATATGAAAGGGGGAGAGAGATGGGGGCAGCAGGTCGGATTCGAACACTGTGCCGCTGCAGGACTCAGCCAACCTGGGGCGCACACTCTTACTGGGTGAGCTAGAGGTCGCCCCAGTGTTTTTTAGATTAGATTGAAATGCCATTCAATGCAAGATAAGATACCTTTGAGCTTGATTGGTGTGTTGACAGGACCTGTGCATTCTCTCACACTCCCAGTTGCATAGAAAACCAGTTCTGAAACAACACGCTCTATGGCCAGCTAGATGAAAGCAATGTGCAGCAGCATAACCGTTTTTTTTTATTATTCTTCTGTTTGATAATCAGGATCTGTTGATCACACTTGTGCAAGGATTTGCTTCCTTCTCAATCCTGCCATCTGGCCCTTAGTTTTCCAGAGCTGCAAATGCCTAAAAGAGGGGCTCTCCCACACCTACTGTACCGAGGATGTGTGTGTGCCGTGCGTGTCCTTGTTCAGGAGTGATAGAGTAGACCCGAGTGAGAAGGAGGGAGTCTGAATAGGATGGCTTGGATTCTGTTGGATAGGAGGCCGGCATGCCAAAAAAAGTGGGAGAAACAAAAGAATAGAGAACTGTGGCAATTTCAGAAGTGCACACAAAACACAAAAAGGAGCATGAGTGAACAAAAGCCTGCTCTTTAAATTGTGTGCTGGTCAGTGAATCGTAAAGTCCCGCTTCTTCTCCAATGAAAATACTCCCCCTGTTCTGGGTTGCCTCTCTGTTTTGGGAACTCTTTTGAAATGCAATTAGCATTTCGTCCAGGCCCAACCAGTTACATGCAATGAAGTAATACCCTTTCTAATTTGGCCCTTTGGTCTGCGAGACTGTGGAGAGCACAACCTTGTTTAATCCCCTGAAAGTGCTTTTCTGTCTGCCTCCATCACTGTGTGTCATACAGGCTAATCAGTCAGCCAATGCTCAAACTGGAGAGCGCTCTAAATTGCTCACGCACTGGTTCCTACTCAATTGGAACCACTTTCCTTTTTCTATATTCCTTGCTTCCCACTATTTCCTAAGAAGAAGAAAAACATCTTGTTTTTAGTTAGGGATGCGAGATGCCATTGGCTCAACTTAAGAGCAGCCGACCACGGCCGGGTGGACAATACCTCAGGAAAACTCCCTCCCTCTCTCTCTCTCTCTTCGTGTTTCTTTTTTCACAGTAAAATGCACACTTGATTGGCAGCCTCTTGCCCCTGAAGGAGAAATGCCTGGTTGAAAAGTATCGTCTGACAATAGCTGGAAGGGTGACCTCATGCATTTTTGTTCTTTAGAGAGGTATTCATTCAAGTGTTTTCTACCTCCCCTTATGTGGAATGGCATTATTTGGCTGCAATTCAGCACTCTACCATCCTCATTTCCCCCAAAATTGTTCTCCGTTTCTTGTTGGACTAATAGTAGGTTTTCTGTTTTTCTCCTCAAAATAGATAGAATTCTGTTTTGGGGTCTTGAGCTCTCCAAAATAAGCCAAGTGACTAACACAGAGTTTTGTGTCAGATTTAATGATGTATATTTTAGCTCTACTCGCTTATTAAGTTTCTTAATTTCTTCTCCCCAACTTCTCTGCACGGCGAGAACATTCACTGATCTAAAAATACCAGAGGGAGAAACTACATGCAAAGTGCAATTATGGGCTTGTGAGTTGACCGGGCATAGCAGCCGCGGCTACACCGGGCTGAGAACGGACGGTGGGTGGTTTCTGTGGTAGGGCCCGGCACACATTGGGCTAGTGGCATCGCTTAGCGTGAAGTGCAGCTCAAACAGAAAACAATCCAATAAACAGCAGAGGAGGCACCATGGTTTCGGGCCAAACACATGAGATTTATAAATAAAACATAAAAAAAAGAGAAATATCTTGGTTGGTTGTATGCATGAAATGACACGATAGCATTATTACTTGTTTTTTATTTTATTTTATTAGATTTGCTCAATTAAATTTTATGTTTAATGTGTCAACGGACTTATTTAACCAAGATATTTTTGAGTAAGCTCTTGCATCTGCATGCTCATATCATATACATATCATACTATACATTTTTCATATGTAGTCTGAATAATAACCCGCCCATCCAACCCAAAGGCACTTTTCCATTTTTCCACTGTTTATATCCCAAAAGAAATGGCTTAGCAGTCACCCCATACATTATACATAAATACAGATTGATATACACAAAGGCTTATTACCACCTCCTTATATATGCCTTTCTGCCTACCACACCATCTGTTTCTGTTTACTTATCTGTTTATCTCTGTCAGTATCGGTCATACTGTCTGTTTGCGTGGTCGGTATTTAGTGTGAATTTGTCCGGAGGAGACACACAAACGTTCCAAGAACACACTGTTATATTAGTTGATGTTAATGACAGAGCAGTTTCTTTTTGTGGCCAGACTGACTCCATATCACCGACCAGAGCTGTAAGATTGATGAATGAGATCCCACTGCAGGCCTCCCAGTGTCAGACAACTGGAGATCACTTTCTGTCTGTGTGTGTGTGTGTGTGTGTGTGTGTGTGTGTGTGTGTGTGTGTGTGTGTGTGTGTGTGTGTGTGTGTGCGAGTGCATGTGACTAACTGCCAGATATAACCACAAGCTCTTCACCAAGGGCGTCTCAGGACCAGGGAAGCCTCAGGGCAGGGATGCCTCATGGGAAAGCCCTTGATTAAAACTCTACAGACTGTTATTCCACACACCCGCTACCAAATAGGAAGTAAGAGAATTGCTTTCCTCTTTTAAAGCTTTAAATGTGTAGTTTTCTCAGTGATATAACTAGAGTAAAGGCAAAGTCCTTGGCTATGATTAGAGAGGCTGGTACTTCACCCACGAGAAGCTCCCAGAGAGCTAAAGTGGCTTCAATGAGACAAAGAATGGAGGCATATTTTTTAGTTAACGAGAAGAAATGTAACCCGTTGTTTACATGATCCTGTTTAAATCAATCTCAAATAAAAAGCATAACAGCTAAAGCATTCAATCTAAAGCTAAGGCTTCTGTCTTTCGTATCATTACGTTGTACACTTTTGATCACGCTGTCACGTTACATGATGGCGCTATCACGTTACATTACGTCTGGTGCAAAATGGGTGTGGGGGGGGGGGGCTCCATTCTTTTGCAGCTGAAACTATCAAAACGCCTTTACACTGCTCAAAAAATTTTGCATTTCTCAAAAACAAAAAATGTACATAGTTCAAATAACTTATGGAGTAAAAGAAATCTTTTGGATCAATATGTTCTGTGTGTTTAATAGGTAAAATTTGACAGTGAAAACACGTCGGATTTCTTCATTTAAAAAAAAATTGACACAATTACAATACTTCATTAATTGTTATGGTTTATTGACTTACCTAACCTTTTAGCTTAGGTTGTATTCATTTTAGGGATATGAAGCATTTGAAGATACTCCTGAGAAATGACATCACAATAAGCAAAAATACCAATGTAGGCACTGGGATGTAGACTAGACCATGTCTATTGCAGAGTTCAAAGAGGTCAAGTCACCCACTGTAAAACATGAGCGCCTGTGACAGCTCGCGTGATTACGTATACTTACAGGTTGTCAACAGCCCGAAACCTGACTTAACTACAGAATGGCACATGGCACGTGCTATACAGTGAATCCTGCAGTGTCATCCTCTGACTGTTAAGTCTTAGGCATGCAGTGAATAATTGATGCTAAAGATTACGACACAGCGGCCGCTGTCAGGAGAAACCCTAGAGGTATCAGCGGGCGAGCACTGACCCCAGGAGCAGCCCTGCAACCAGACACCCCATGTGCACCTCTGATAGGGATATCCAATAGATCAGTGTGTGTGTGTGTGTGTGTGTGTGTGTGTGTGTGTGTGTGTGTGTGTTCTTGTTTAACTACATTCGTGGGGTCCAAAAACCGGGAATACAGTATACTTCTGGGGTCCGGACAGCTTTGTGGGGCCAAAATGCTGGACCCCACATGTTTAAAGATCCCATATTATGCTCATTTTCAGGTTCATAATTGTATTTTGAGGTTGTACCAGAATATGTTTACATGGTTTAATATATTTATGTTGTACTGCACATCTCTCTCTCACTGCTGCAGCTCCTCTTGTCACCTTGAGGTCTCTGTTTTAGCTACAGAGTGAGGCATCTTTTCTTCTGTACTATCTTTGATTCCACTCTGCACATGCTCAGTAGCTCAGATGGTAGATCATGTCAGTTAGCTCCATAGACAGTAAAAGAAAGGTTGTTTCTCCAACTTTGGTCAGTTACAAGGCAGGATTAGCCGGGAGACTTCTTCTAAAGGAGGGCGCACATGGAAGTACTTCTTTTGGAGATTATGGTGAACTTGTGTGTGTTGTAGCAGTGCTTTGCCATTGAGAAGGTAGCATGCTAGTGTTAGCTGCTAACGCTACCGCTAGCATGCTAACGGTTGTGGTTAGCCAGCTCGTTTCGGCTAGTGACGTAAAAAGCCGTGCAGATTTTGACCAGCTCACCCAGAGACTGAAGGCAGGAACCATTCAGAAACCGTATCTCACTCAGAACAACATGGATAGATTTGTTTCAAAGTTTGTATCCGTGTGGAAGCACCAGAGACACAAAATAACACCCCAAATCCCAGAAAAAGTGATTTTTTCATAATATGGACACTTTAAAGGGCTGTTTGATGGTTAGAATGAGGTTATGGTTAGGGTGAGGATAAGGGTTAAGGTTATTGCGCCAGTTGATATCGTGATGACGATAAAAAAAAAAACTGATATATTGTGTGTGTGTGTGTGTGTGTGTGTGTGTGTGTCTGCAAGGGATCTGATGTAATTGTTTTCGTGAACCAGGCACCTAACACCGGTAGGCTTCTTTAAGAACGGCTGACAGGTGACAGGTGACGGGGTTGAACCAACGCTGACCAGCACTGATGTTGTCACTGCTGACTGCTCAGGTCTGAGCCTGTCGGGAAGGCCTGTCTGGTGACCAGCTATCCATCACAGAGATACAGGAAAAAAGGAGTTTGTCTCCAAGAAGAAGGAAGTGATAAGATGTGTGACAGAGAGATACCCAGTAGTGGAATGTAGCTAGGTATTATTACTCAAGTAAATTTGAGGTACTTGTACTTTACTTGAGTCTTTTCTTTTTGTGCCACTTTCTACTTCTACTCAGCTACATTTCAGAGAGAAATATTGTACTTTTTACTCCACTACATTCATCTGACAGCTTTAGTTACTAGTTACTTTACACATTAAGATTTTTGCACACAAAACACATGTCGGTTGTTATAGTAAGATCATATTTTATAAACTACAAGTACAGCTGAAATGATTAACACTTAGTTGATTGACAGAACTGTTTGGATCATTTCCAATTTTTTAAATGTGAGGATTTTTCTGCATTGTACATTTTACTTTTAATACATTGAGTACATTTTCCTGATGGTACTTACATACTTTTACTTAAGTAACATTTTAAATGCAGGACTTCTACTTGTAACAGAGTATTTTTTTTCAGTGTGCTATTAGTACTTTTACTTAAGTAAAGGATCTCAATACTTCTTCCACCACTGGAGAGATCAGAAGATAGAGAGGAATGATTGCAAGAGATACTCTGTACATGACGTATGCGTGTGTTTGTGTGTCCAGTTGCATGTGTGTGTTGTCTACGCATTGTTCCCTTTAGCTTTGATCTGAGCTTAACCGCTGAAACGAGTGGACTTAGTGGTACTCCTGGTGTAGCTCAATGCCCAGCGCTAAGAAACTTTCCTGGCAAGCACAAAGCCTGCTTGTGCAAGAGGACCATAATTCTTAATGACTCTGCATATTTAAAAGAAGAAAGAAGTTAGCTGGAAGAATTATGTACTGGACAAAAATGGTTATGGTGATTGCAAGTTCAAGGCCAAGGCTTAAGGTGATCAGAGTCAGATTTAAATAACAACTTTAGCAATTTGTAACTAACTAATGAAGAGTGATTCGGGATTGTTCCCAGCCAAATGTTATTTGAGCTTGATGACGTTAGATGAGTGTATCTAACAATGCATTATTGTTCTGTTGTGGATGAATCCAGTGATGTGCATCACACATTTAGCCAGTACTATATATAGTGTGGGTAATATTTACTGGACGCTGTGTGTTCCAGGAAGTAATGTAATATAAAAGAAAGTCAGCTGACTGAGGTTAGAGTCACAGAATAAGTCAATAAAAGAAATTTTGGATGTTCAGAATGTGCAGTCTCTTTAGTTGTGGTGTTGTCTGTGGCTTGTTCGAGCGCCAGGTCTCAGAGTCCTGGTCCCAGCCATCATTTTCTTTTCCTTTGGCACACAGTATTTGTGATGGACAGTGTGTTTTTATGCATTTCAGAGCTCTCCAGTGTCCTGGCCTGACACCCAGCTGTCTATCTGAGCATTGAGATCCTGCATTCTGGATGCATGCTGACTGTGCCAGCTCTGGGAAATGCATCCATGTATGCAAACTTCTCTGTGTGTGTGTGTGTGTGTGTGTGTGTGTGTGTGTGTGTGTGTGTGTGTGTGTGTGTGTGTGTGTGTGTGTGTGTGTGTGTGTGTGTGTGTGTGTGTGTGTGTGTGCGCGTGTGTGCATGCATGCTACTGTGTCTCTGTGCACCTCACAACGTGGACTCTGACTCCCAGCCTTATCAATGTCAGAGGTCTGCGCCAGGCACTCCATGCTGCCTTTTGCTGTGACAGACAGATCAGTGGTCCCCCTGTAACCCCCGGGGTCAAGGTTGGCACAACACATGATGCCAGCATAAAAACTGCCCTGCCGCTTTTAAACAGACCTGTGCCATCCACACAGCATCTGCTTTGTATTAGGCCCTTTGAAGGAAGTGCAGCATCTGGGTCAGTGGATGTGAAAGGGACCACCCCTCTGTTTTGGAGTAGGGGGTTAGGAGGTTAGAGAGTTGGATGCTTGCTACCATCCATCTAAAAGATTGTGGTCTAAGTGATGTTAGGCAATCATTTGGATGTTTGGAAGTGAGGTTTACTGAAGAAATAGAGTGTGGGAAGTCAGACCTTTTGTTCTGAAAACTGAAGGCAAACATGACATAGAGAGACTGAAATTAAAGGTCCCATATTGTAAAAGAGAGATTTCCATGTCTTTTAAAAAATGTATAAATCATGTCGAGGTGCTTTATAAATACTGTGAAAAGGCTCAATCCACAGAGAAATGCACACTGTATTTAGAAACAGAGCCTTTAAACGAGCCGTCAGGACTTCACAACTACACTATATACAGGTAGAAAGTGCCACTACAGTCATTCCCCAGCTGCAATGACGGTGCAGAGACTCCTGGGGTCAGTGCTTTTTTTAGGAGGGGGGCTTAAAGAAACAGACGCTAAAAGACAGAGGGTGAATGCAGGTATATTCAGGCAAACAGTATGAGAAAAATAATGTGTTTTTTGAACATTAAAGCATGTAAACATGTTCTAGTAGAAACCCAGTACAAGTATGAACCTGAAAATGAGCATGATATGGGACCTTTTAATTTAATTTACACTCAATGTGATAAAATTGTCATAATCTTTAGCTAAGTTGTATGCTGTGGTCAATGGGGTATTGTCATGACCAAAACATTCTGTGCCTTGACCATCCAATATGACAGGCAAGTGGATATACACACAGCAGGGGTCCAGATATATAATTGCACACACCGTCGGGTACATTACTCATGAGAGTGTAGCTGAGACTAGTGTAGACTTATCCCGTATAACGCAGTTTCTAGTGAGGTGGTGCAAGACAGAGGCTTTATAGCTTTTCACGTAAGCTCTCAGTCAGTAGTGCAGGAAGTTCCCAACACCAGGAGAGAGCGCAGGGCGAATAACAGGATTTATTCTCTTTGTCCAGCAACACACTCACCTCTCTTCCCCCTTAGCCTCACCCCCTGTTCCCCACTGTCCAGCCCTGCTCCCCACCAGCTCTAAATCCTTTTTTGATGGATTTTCCAGCAATCTTTCCACTTCTGGCATGTGTGTGACACACACACACACACACACACACACACACACACACACACACACACACACACACACACACACACACACACACACACACACACACACACATATGCCCCTTGACACCACCTCCACACAAACCTTCACACATGCATATGCTCTCCTCTGTCACACACACCGGTTATCATCTGCATCAATTGGTTTTGACTGTATCTGTCAACCAACAACTTCTAAAGCTGATACAGTGTCTTGTTCTCCTCTCCAAGCTGACAAACTGATTGATGGATGGTTGCTATTTAAACACTCGCCACTACTAAGTAAAACTCAGATTGATATAACAGTAATGGAACATATGAAATGTCCAACTTTCCTAAACGATTTCTGCTTTTGAAAAAAAGGGAACCAAACAGCATGACTTCATCCACGTAGCTGCTGATGTTCTTTTTCAACCTTGTAATTAAGAGCAAATTTTTTTAAAGACCTTACGTGTTCATACCGTTGGCAAAGCTGTGTGGTGCAGATTATGAATGGGATGGGTAAGAGGCAGCAGGGAGGGGAAAGACAGGACACAGTGGCTGCAATTTAGCTATAAACTGGCTCCACCCCACTTGTCATGTTGTGTTGTTTTGTTGTGTTAACCATGACAACTGTCTCAGTGGCTCCATCCAGCTTTAGGATTATTCTGGGTGAGAGGAGAGAGGAAATAGAGGACATAAGGAGAGGAGACAAGGAGAGAGATGGAGGGAAGAGGGAAGTGAGGATGATTGAAGGAAGCAGGAGGGCAGAAAAGATAATTAGAGAGAGAGAAGTGTGTGTTGGCAGCGCAGACTTGCACGGGAGGCTGTCTGAAGCGTCACGCTGAACTACTGAAACTATACCTCGAGTGATCCCATTTATTCTAGCGTGACATCTGAAATTCATGTCGTCAAGAAGAATAAACTCTGCAACAACTGCTTTAACAGTTATGACAACATGAAGACAACAGCCATTGAAATTACGGAGTAATGTAATGAATCATTTAAACCATAATGGCCAGCAAGCCGGCCCGCCAGCATGGCTGCACATTTTCAAAAGCCAGGCCATCTGAACATCTGGCCACTCCATACTGCCTGTAGATCATATTCATTTGAATCTGCTGACTGGATATTTCTTACGTTTCCTGAGGGTGATGTGTAGATGTTCATATACATTTTTGACTTAGTATTTGTGCAATATTATGGAGTATTAGACCAGATCTCTACACATCAACATCAAATCTGAAGTGTATTTATGTAGACACTGGATGAACTAAAAATCAACTTTCTGTAGCTTTCCCAAACCCCTCACAATATACCCGTATTGGCCCCTGCTGTTTCAGTATATGCATTACGTTTATCTGTCAAGTCCCCTCTTGACTTATTTTGAACCCCCTTTTATTGTTTTTTTTTAATATATTGTTGATTTAATTCCTTCTCTCCTAACTTCCTATTTCTTTACTTGACTTTAGTGTATCATGTCAGTGGTTTTGTATTACATTTTGTGTTATTGCTTGTTGTGCACCTTCTATTTCTTTAATGTTTTTTATCGGTATTGAGGCAGGTTTTAAACCATCTGCTGTGACTGGAAAGGACATTGGGTCAACTGCTGTTGTTTTAAATGTGCTATTTAAATAAAGATTTGACTTGACTATTGTTGACTATTCCTGCATATGCTTTCCACTTTTTGTAGGAATGCTTCCTGTCCTGCTAGCTGGGTTGATTCTGGCTCTGTCCATCCCTGGCACTGCGTCTGAGTCAGCCACGCTGCGGTTCCTGGGGGAGACTAACTTTGTTGTCAACGAGAGCAGCACGGCTGTGATCCGGCTGGTCGTGGAGAGAGTGGGAGACCCGGTCAATGTGACGGCTTTGGTTCTGGTAGGCCATGGGACAAACTCATCATTGATGACTCATTGTGTATCCACACTCATCAACCTGTCAAGTCATCTCTTCTGTCTGTATCTGATCAGCTTGCTGCGTTGCTGAGCTGACATCTTTATGCTCAGTGAAGGAGAGAGTCTGTGACTTTTTTATCTATGGCAGGCAGTGGCCAGTAAACAGACCTCTCGTGTCTGCAGAAACAGTTTTTGAAATCACAGAGTGGGTTTTGGCTTTACGTCCTCCACATGGGGGCAAGTGTCAGCTGCTCACAGTTGGTTGTCTGGTAAGGCGAGCTGGCCGCGCAGTGGATTGTGGTCGGGGGGTTTCCTATGCTTCTTGATATCTTTACCACGTTTCTTCTTACATGAACTATTATACCTGAGCTGCTGTATTAGTTAATGAAATACAGTGTTTTCCCTAGGTTTGTGGAAGACTTAGGTGCACGTATTTTTGGCAGGGGGTTTAGGGGTCCACTGGTACGTTTTTCAATAAAAGAAAACAAAAGTGTGCAATTTCACATTGTTTAGGACCATTATTATTACCATATCTGTGTCTAAAACATTGGAAAAGCTAAAGCAGATACTAAATAAATAACACTCAAAAAGCTTAAAGACAAAACTTGCTAAAAAAAAGTCCACTGGGGACCAACTACAATTATTAGATCTGCTAACAGTCATTGGTTAGTTTTGATGCTCACCACTTAGGTGGTGCCCAAAACTGCTTGGGTGCTGCGCCTATTAAGCTATATAATGGTAGGGAACCCCCTGAAATACTGTGTAATATCAGGCGTCCTTCAGAGAAAAGCACAACTCAGGATCAAGCAGATAAAGGCACCAGTAGAAAAGAAGGAAAGAGACAGGAACACGGTATCTTCTCTCTGCTGTGATAAAGAGCTGAAACCGGAAAAAACATCCAGCCCGGGGCATCCTATATGCTCAGTTGTATAAGGCAGTCCTTCTCAAATGGGGGTACGTGTACCCCTGGGGGTACTTTGGAGTACTGCAGGGGATAGCGCTGTATTATAACTCCTTTTTTTTTTTCTACCAAAAATGTTTTGCGCTGGTCAGGGTTTACCTGGCTTAACAAGAAACAATACAGAAACAGGTTTGAGAACCACTGGTCTAAGGCACAGATCATGTACTTGCAGCATCCTGGGTTCAAACCCTTCTTTGATCTATCGTGCCACGTTGTCTCCATCTCTCTTGTGCTTTACCTGTTTCTCTCCATTTCACACTTTTAAATAAATGTAAAAAAAAGTATTTCAAACAAACAGAAAACACACAAAGAAGCCAGAATATTTCTGTAAGTTAAATGGCGAGTGATACAAATGATTGTTTGCTTGTTTCACCCAGCTAGAGGGAGTGGACACAGGGGACTTTGAAGCCGTTAATGCTGCAGCCTTCCTGCTGTCCACTGAGTCCAATAAGACCATCTTCATTGCTGTGAAAGATGACGACTTGCCTGAAGCAGATGAGACATTTACCTTCAACCTTGCACTACAGGTAAATGCCCACTGTTTGTCTGCGTGCGTGTGTGTGTGTGTGTGTGTGTGTGTGTGTGTGTGTGTGTGCCAACTTTTCTTTTTCAGTGTCTGCTTCTGGATTGATGATGACTTCCCTCTCTTCTTTCTCCCTCTCTCCCTGTCTCTCTTCTCTCTGGAGCTCCAAGCTTCCCACTGTTCTAATTCTACCCCTGACCGTCTTAAACCCTAACCCCATCTACTAAGCAATAGAGGGTGGGGGCGACAGCCACAGAAAGCCTGGGCGTCTCTGAGCTACAGGGTCTTTGATGTGTGCGCTCTATAGGACCTTTCCAGGGCTGGCCTGGGTGGGGCCTCTGAGGGTCCCCCACTACAAGACACCTTTGTGAAAAGAAAGTCACTTTGACAGCCTCAGCCCCACCACACAGTAGATTCAAGTGATGCTCTCATTCACTGTCCCCATTCACTTCGATGAGCATGTCCGTTCCGAGGATTTCATTTCTGTTTATGTTGTGTGTTCACCATTGACACACTACCGTTGATGAAAGCTCAGTCTGTTACAATGAATCAATGGATTCACAACCAAGTACATTCAAATCTTGTCATGCATTTGGAGACTTTTTTTGCTGACGCTACCAAAACGCACCATATCATTAGAAGGTGCAATTATACTTTCTTCTAGTCCAGTTGCTGTAAGATAAAAAAAAGAACAAACAAAAAAGGACAGAAGGCTTACTTTTTTGTCTTTTGGAGAATATTGTTGTGCTTTTACTATTGCACATACATCGCAAATACTAGCACCTCCTAACGATCACAGAAGAAATCGAGAAAATCATTGCATATTACATTTTGCAGATAAACTCTTATTTTGTCTTGTGTTCTGAATGGAGAAATAAAATGTTCAAATGGGAAAAGTATTAAGGGAAATGTCACCGTTCCAGGTGTTTTCACTGTTGATTTGTTTAACTGTTTCAATGTTTTTTTAAGTTCAATAATTGCAATATCTTTTAAAAAGACAATGAATAATCCATTACTATAGCGTACTACTTTATATTCCACAATACTTTACTGTAAGGTTTTTCCATAATCGAGCAGCCCTGAACCTAGTCTTGTATATATATAACATATATATATATATATATATAACAACTAAAGACGTTTTAAAGTTTGAAAATGATTTTTAAAGGGTCTACGTTGTAAATCCTTGTCAAAGGGAATCAGCATCACAGCCCAGGATGCCTTACACCTAGAGACTATCTCCATGGTTTCATGTAGCCTTTAGCTGTCAGGTTTGATTGATGAGCTCGGGGGGCCTGGTCCTGCTGTCTGCCTGTCTTACCCCTCATTAAAAGACCTAAGAGAAAGGTCATTGTGACTCACTGATTGTCGGCTCTGTACATTTACAAAACGGCAGCAGCTGTCAGCAAGAGCGACTTTCCTCACAACATTTTCAATGTGACGCTGCATTTTTGTGACATCTGGTTAAAATCCAGTAGCGCAAGCCCGTATTTAGCCCGCTACGAGAGTGAAAGACCAGACGAGGCCCACTTAGCCCTTCTGTTTACACTACAGCCAAGACAAAGCTTTGGCCAAATGCTACCCTATCAGCTTACTGAAGGACTGTCTGGAGGATGAATGTGCACTAAAAGGGGTTTCATAGATCAAGCACAAGCAAGAAATAAAGTGTTGACCAGGGTACATTCATCATTTCTGACAGTTTAAACCTAGGGGTGGGACAAAATATCAAAACGGCAATATATCGACCTTCTTAGTGCGATACGAGAATCGATATACTGGCGCCAAATTTCGATTTTCTAATTAATAAAATAAGGCGCTTTCACTACTTCATGGCTCCAACAAGGTGGCGCTCAACACATGAATGAGGGGAACTTGAACCTAAGTTAACTAGCCAAAGAGGATGGCAGTTTGAGGAAAATAACAGATGCCCCAGCCACGTTTAAGTCCAAAGTCTGGACCCAAAGTAGCTCTATATTTGTGTCATTTTAATTTATAGAGTGAAAAATGTGTGCAGCAGAATTGTGCTGTTTTCTAACAGATTGGACTTGCAGTGAATAAAGAGAGAAAAACATGCACTTAACCTTTTCATGGGCATTTTGTATTCATAGTTAGACCGATATCGTGATGTATCATTATAGGATTGCCTAGCTATATATTGATTATAACAGAATTGCTGTATCGTGATATTATCGGTATGGTGAGCCATTTATCACGTACCGTATCGTGAAGCACCCTGTAATTCCCACCCCTAGTTAAACCTATAGAATGAATTAGTGATTAGAAGTGAGTATGTCAGAACAAGACTTGTTGTATAGAACCAGTGTAGAATTGTTGGGGACCAGAGCAGGTGCAGCCTACCAGCGCCGTGCAGGAAAAGAAGGTAGAAACACAGTAGGTCTTGAAATATTAGATTAGGGGAGGCAGGGTTTGTGTGTGTGTGCGTGTGTGTGTGTGTGTGTGTGTGTGTGTGTGTGTGTGTGTGTGTGTGTGTGTGTGTGTGTGTGTGTGTGTGTGTGTGTGTGTGTGTGTGCGTGCGTGAGAGAGTTTGAGTATGTGTATGTAGTTGAAAGAGATGTGTGCGTGTGTGCGCGCGTGTGTGTGCGTGTGTGTGTGTGTGTGTGTGTGTGTGTGTGTGTGTGTGTGTGTGTGTGTGTGTGTGTGTGTGTGTGTGTGTGCGTGCGTGAGAGAGTTTGAGTATGTGTATGTAGTTGAAAGAGATGTGTGCGTGTGTGCGCGCGTGTGTGTGCGTGTGAGAGAGTTTGAGTGTGTGTATGTAGTTGAAAGAGATGTGTGTGTGTGTGTGTGTGTGTGTGTGTGTGTGTGTGTGTGTGTGCATGTGAGAGAGTTTGAGTATGTGTATGTAGTTGAAACAGATGAGTGTGTGAGCAGCTTGGCGTGTGGATTCTGTGTCTGTGAGTTGACCGCTACAAGAGCTCAGCAGCAGAAAGAAAGCTCCGTTACAGCTGGGAAAAAGCCTGTTTGAATAGAGGGATGAATGCGAGAGCACTTTCTTGTTTTTCATTTCAGCTGTTTTGTTAACTTTCAACTTTGTTTGGCTGCGAAAAATGCCTTTCATATTAGTTTTTGTCAAGAAAATATTTCTCTTTATCATATTATGTCGTGGCTCTCATAGTTGATCATTTTCCACAACTTATTAGCCTATGTGCAGATTAGAGCTTGGTGTCAACTAGTAAATTAATCGTGAACTATTTTGATAATCAATTAATCTATTTGAGTCATTTATGAAAAAAAGGAAGACTTCTCTGATTCCAGCTTGTTAAATATGAATATTTTCTGGTTTCTTCTCGGGGTGGGAAAAATAATCGATTCTCAGAGGCATCGCGATTCTCTCTAGAACAATTCGATAATTCAGATTCTGATAAGTTAATAATCGATACAAAAAGTGTTGATTTTTATTTAAAAGGTACTCTTTCCAGACAAATGGATGGATAGGATGGGATAATGGACAACAACTTAGAGTTTAGGCAAGAGTGCAGAAAAAAAACACACAAAAAAGGCCAGAAGGAAAAAAAATGTTTGTATATATACACATGATCTAATAAGACATACATAAAATAATTAGGCAAAACACATATAGGCTGTTCATCTACTTTATCATCACATCTGACCACCTCATGTTTCATGTTCTAAGAAGCCAATTATCCACCTTTAAACATGACTGAGCCTCTGACATGGAAGACTACCGGGAGAGAAGGTGACTTTCACAAGCATGTTCAAGGGTTAAGCATGGAATGACTACAAAACAAAAACACATTTCATTAAAACTCGTATGTGACAAATACTGTATATGTCCAAATCTAAGCTTTGTGTAGCTGCTTTGTCTAGGAAGTGATTAGCAAACTCTGAGTAGCACACTCAGATTTATATGTATATTTTTTTAAATCACAAATGGAAATTGTTGTATCGAGATGCATCGATAATCGGTTTAGAATCTAATCATTGGTCTCTGAATCGGAATCGAATCAAATCGTGAGGTGCCAAGAGATTTCCCCCCCCCTCTGTGTCAGTAATCTGAATATCTTTGAGTTGTGGACAAAACAAGACATTTGAGGACGTCATCTTGGGCTTTGGGAAACACTGAGCGACATTTTTCACCATTTTCTGACATTTTACAGACCACACAACTAATCGTTCAATCGAGAAAATAATCAGCAGATTAATCAGCAGTGAAAATAGTTGTTAGTTGCAGCCATACTGCAGATGTTTGTACGCTGCAAAGGGGTTTTTGAAGTTTCGGTGGAAGCCTGTGTACTTGAGCTCAGACGTGGTGGCTGTCAGCTCAGTTGGTCCATGAGAAGCTTGTGAAAACATTGGTTAGCTCACTGATGGAAACCTCTGAAAGTTACACCAAATAACAAGGCTGTGGTCTGAGGAAAACCCTCCCTGCACGGATCATAGGTTATGGTGCTTTTTTTTTTTTTTTTTTGTCACTGTGTGATATTTAAGCCTGGTGAGATGTGAAGTTTGTCAGGTCTTAGTACTAAATCACAGAACACAGCACAAGTCTTGAAGAGGCGTCCCGCTGTGAGCTAACCTGACAAATCTACCAGGCCGAGACCAGCACTTCCTGTCTTTGTGCCTTCTCACCAGGGCCTCTCAGTGGGAGCACAGAAATAAAGTGAAGACAATGGATAAGGCGGGTGTTCTGGTCTTTTGACATGAGCGCAAGTGTCAGGGGGAGGTTAAGATGTGTTCAGGTACATATTGTATGGCCTGGTTTTATCTAAGCATTTTATTCTCCCTGCTTTCCAGAGCTCCTCTAATGGCGTGACGCTGGGAACACCAAACAAGGCAACCATCACCATCCTGTCCAATGACAATGCCTTTGGAATAGTTGCCTTCAACTCGGTAAGAAACCCCCCCGTCATCCACGTGCATCTCCTATTTATTTGTTCATTCACTTTGGTCTCATCCGATACAGTCTATCGCTTGTAACTTCTAACGGATTAGTCCTGCATCAGTTTATCATAGTTTGCCACATGGTATTATAATGCAAACATGTTAACAGCAGAAGCTTCAAGAAATATGTAACATTGTTTTATTCATGCAAATCATTGTGAGTAATGGAGGCATCCAAAATTAAATCTTTTGGATTTTTCCTTAAATCAAAACCATTTTTTCTGAGGACAAGTAAAGCTTCCTGGACTCTTCTCATGAGCCTTTAGGGAATTGCCAGCTCCTCTTTTAAAGGCTGGACGAGGTGCTGAGTAGGGCTGGGCGATATGGAGAAAATCAAATATCACGATATTTTTGACCAAACACCTCGATATTGATACCGCAACAATGTTGTAGTGTTGACAGGGGGAGGTTGTGCTATCACAAAATATTTAAACAGTGAGATTTTTGATAAATAATCATCAGTAATGTGGATATAATGATTAAGTTGGTAAAGCCAAATAATAGAACATCACTTTACTGTAATGCAGCCTTTAAAACCAGGAAAAGACAACACTTATGTCATATTACGATATTACAATATCCAAAATCTAAGACGATATCTAGTCTCATATCACGATATCAATATAATATCGATATATTACCCAGCTCTAGTGCTGAATTGATTTTCCATTACTGAAACCTGCCCCAACTACACCTGTTGATAATGAATTCCTCTGACTAACAATGTATTCATCTTGCAGAGTCATTTTCCCAGTTTGTGCTCCGTGCACTTGCATCATAAGCATGCACTTGAATTTGTGACCAATTACCGTGTTAGTAAGTAGCAGTAGAACGTAAAGGATTGTGGGGAGTTATTTGGAGCCACTCCTGCAGAGGGGGGTTTAATCATGCCAGTGTTGTGGTTGTGGGTTCCCAGGGGTAATTAAAACCCCAACACTCACTGGATTCACTTATCAGTGGACGATTTTAGCGTTTCCATGGTAACTGTTTGCCCTTCCACCCCCAGATGGTCTCAGATGCTGGATGATTTGGCTTTCTTAGAATCAATAAAGGCCTCCTGGCCTTGGGAAATGTGTTTATGTTAGAGTACTAAATGAATTCCTGTAAAGCATTCATTTGCTTTCTTTTCTCCTCGTATGTATTTGGCTGAATTTCTTTCTTTCTTTCTGTAAAAAAGGCCTTTGGCTGTGGCAAATTGAATTAGAATTATGTAGAAAAACAAAAGCGTTTGTGTCTGTCTCTTTCAATTCAATTTCACTACTTTTATTAGCGTCAAGTACTGCTGCCAAAGCAGTACACGCAATAAAAGATGAACATGAAATGCATGTATCAATCTAAACTAATGACTATTATGCATACTGATCAGTATCTATAAAAATGAGTAGCAGTACCAAAATTGAGAACAAAAAGCGAGGACAACTCAAAATCAAATGAGTCAAATTAAATCAAACATTCTCTCGGTTCAGCTCACTTGTACTATCTGTTCACATCCCATTTAAACTCAAATG
This sequence comes from Gymnocephalus cernua, assembly GCA_023631565.1. Lineage (NCBI taxonomy): Eukaryota > Metazoa > Chordata > Actinopteri > Perciformes > Percidae > Gymnocephalus > Gymnocephalus cernua. The sequence goes on along the minus strand of CM042425.1, from coordinate 2,830,181 downwards.
TACTCTCTGTTGGTTTATTATTGCAATCTTGTTTGACTTTGTTTCATAATTTCATTTATTCTAATTGGGAACAAGAAACTGTGTTGAAATTGATTACATTAAACTGACTGGGGTTCTATTTCTGTCTCACCCTTTTCATCTCAGACTGAAGAGATTGTAGTCAATGAAGTAAGAGGAAGGAACCATTCTGTGCCTTTCACCCTAATTAGAGAAAAGGGAACATACGGGACTGTGACAGTGAACTTCGAGGTGAGAGGACAGTGTACTGTACATAACAACCATCACACCTGAGACACTGTGCTTTATAGTATTCAAGAAGGCCTGCCGCTGTGTCTACATCCCTGTGTCCCCTTCTCTTGGTTAGATCTCTGAAGGTCCAAACCCTGCCATTGAGGACCTCAGTCCAGACAGAGGGAACATCACCATTCCTGTGGGACAGGCTGTAGTGCACTTCAGTATCCTCATCCAGGACGACCAGGTATTGAACAAACTCCTCATTTAAAGCTATTCCATATACGTGACCACATGTCCCATATATGGATAAGCTTGTGCTAAACATTCGCTCTATCTGTTCCTCCATCATTTTTTTTTTACTTTTTTGTTTCTTGGTTAAAGGGATGATATATTTAGAATGATCTATTGTGGCATTTTAAAAGAATATCCAGATTGCCCTGAGGGTTTCTGCTGGTCTTAAAAAGTCTAAAAAAGTCTAACATTTCAAAATCTAAATGTTTAGGCCTTAAAAAGTGTTAAATTTGCTATTGTGTTAAAGGTCTTAAATCATTTTCAACAGGTCAAAATGTTCCTATGTCCATGTAACGCTACCTCCAATGCTAATTGAAATGTTCCTGCAGCCCTTTAGAATGTATTTTGTTTTTATTCTGGATGTTGTAGTTCTTTCTGTCGCTAGTCCAAAAGACTACAAATGAGACCAACATGCAACTTATATTGCAGCCACTCTAGACACCAGTCCTAAAATGCAAATGAGGAAATTGGGGAATTGTTTCAGACGATGTTTCCGGACTCTGACATCTGACTTTTTAATTTTTTTTATGTTGTGATATACTGTAGGTCTCACATTTCATTCATAATGGTCTTAAAAAGGCCTTAAAAAGTCTTAAATTTGACTTGGTGAAACATGTAGAAACCCTGTGAAAAAAAAGCAAGTTTTTAGAGTTTTGAAACTGCTGCATGCAATGTACAACTGTGCCGTATGTGAATGTGTTTCCCCTTTGTTTGTTGGCCAGATCCCAGAGGATGATGAGGTGTTTTCAGTCAGGCTAACGGGCGTGGCAGGTGGAGCCCTGCTCAGGCCCAACGCCAGCAGTGTCCAGCTGAGAATCCGGCGTAATGACAGCCCACTGCGGTTCTCCCACTCCATCATGGCAGTAGCTGAGTCCGCTGGAGTCATTGCCCTCAATGTGACCCGCGGTCGGTTGACTGAGGATGGGCCACTCGTCGGCTCTGTTGACACCGAGGTTCCTTTCTTTCAATACAGTTATTTATTTACGTTTGACTGTTAAAGAATAGTGCACAACCCCTTTAATTATATATGTACAGTATACTATATCCAAGTGTATGTATATATATATATGTATGTATATATATATATATATATATATATATATATACAGTACACTGCACAGTGACAATAAAGTTGAATCTAATTTAATCTAATCTAAAAAATCCATATAAACCATCTGGACTCAACTGTCTTTAGGTCGCTGTAGATTACATGGTGGTGAGCGGTGGAGGACTGGGCAGCGCCACGCCGGCAGTGGATTTCGTCGACCTACAGCCCATCAGAACAGTTAAATTCCCTCCATTTGTCTACAAGACCAGCCTGTTGTTCAAAATCACTGACGATACGGTGCCAGAAATCGCAGAATCCTTCCATCTGGTCTTGCTGGAGGAGACCCTCAGAGGAGATGCTGTGCTGGTGTCACCCAACGCTGTGCTAGTGACCATCGAGCCCAATGATAAGCCTCATGGTGTCCTGTCAATCAGCAGCAGCGCAGTCTTTCAGCCAATCAGCATCAATGAAGACCTGACACAGAGGTGGATAACCTACGAATGCTTACGAGTGTGTCTTACTGTGATGACATACGTGTTGTTTTCCTTCTAATGGATATATTAGATGGTTCAACTTTTGTGTGCTGTATATAGTGTCTAAAAGTTTCTGCTGTGCACCAGAAAGTATCTTGTGCGCTCCAGAAAGTATCTTGTGCGCTCCAGAAAGTATCTTGTGCGCACCAGAAAGTATCTTGTGCGCACCATTCCCCATGTTCTTTTAGGGGCTCTATACTGTATATAGGTGGAAGGATGTCATAATTAAAAGAAAAACATCAAAGAAGATTATTGCGTCTTTAACCATCCTTTGTTTGCTCCTCTTATCATTTCCCTTAGATTTGAAGGGATCATTATTGTAAGAAATGGAGGCAGCTATGGCGACGTGTCCGCCAACTGGTCCATCAGTAGAAACTCCAGTGACCGCTCCCCAGTGTCGGATGATTTGACGCCTGCAGCAGGGACAGTGACATTCTCTGCCGGTCACGTGACAGCTGTGATTCCAGTCTACATTACGGCAGATGATCTACCTGAAGAAGCAGAGGCTTTTGTTTTCAAGCTGCTGCCCAATACTGTAACTGGAAATGCGGAGGTCGATGAACCAATGGAGGTCAGTTTAGAAGAGATCTTTGATAGGCCAATTTTAAATATATATTTATTGTGTTGCTATAATGGATTTGTGGTTTGAAACAAAAAGAGAGAAGAGAGACGCCTGCACTTGTTAGGGAACATATCCTCCAGATGTTGTGCATGTGTTGTGCATGTGTGAGTGTTTGTGTGTGACCTACTGTAAGGTACAGTGGCAAACTTGGCACGTTCTGCATAAGTCGACCCCTTAGTGTGTCACGTTGCTCTGTGGGTGTTCCCTTAATGTGGCTGAATCAAAACAAAGCGGAAACAGCAGGCGCGCTCTGTGTGTGGTGTCTGGGGGTTCTTTTTTTAAGAAAGCGTGGGTGAAGTGGTGGCAGGTTTTTTATAGCTTCCATCTTTGTCCAAGCCTCTTGGCCATGTGTGAAAGCAACGGGCAGATCTAAGTCTTGTTTATATTGAAGGCATGAGATGAGACGCATACAAAACTCTGCTTTTGGTCACAGTGACACACACCAGATCACCACCTCAGGTTGTGAGGTTATAAGGTCTGTTTGCCATCTGTGCAGAAAGAGTTGGCTCAGGAGAAATTCCTTGAAGGATTAATACACGACTTTAGCAGTAGGACAAGTTAATCAGCGTTAATTGTTAAGTATGTATCACAGACATTATACTAAGCTGTAAATCAGCTATTGTGAGCACGCCAGGCAACGCAACAGACAAGTGTAGGTTTCAGGAAAATGAATGAGCCTCAGTTAAAATGCTCATAAAAACTACTCTAGCAGAGTTAATTAAAGAGGATGCCTCTCTAAAGTTAGCGCAGGGCTCTTTTTCACTACTTTCAGTCTCACTTGTTTTCTTTCCTCTCGCTGTTCCTCACCTTTTTCTTCTTCTTGTGACCTAAGATACAGTCTTAGTAACACAAAAAAACCAGATCAATCACCTTCCTCCTCACTACCCAGGGGATTGCACCCAGCCTGGAGCTGCTCCCTCATAGCAGTGCAGCTAAGGCCCTTCTGTCAAACTCCCATTCAAAGATCTGTTCCATGGCAAAGTATATAAAGCCAATTGTACTCATTTTAAATATGAACATATTATAATGTCAATCATTATTAGTTTCATTGATGGACCTTCACCTGACGTGCCAGATGGTTTGTTAAGACAGAAACATCTGAGAAGCTGTCATTGGAAACTGTTTAGAAATGGGCGAGGCACTTACATGCCAATACCTGGCAGGTGATTGGATGAACCATCCGTCTTATCACGTCCGCCACACATCTTACCCACACCTGTAGCTGCCAGTAGCATCTCACATTGGTGCGGTAAGCTGCTGTTTGAACACAAACGCATTTACTTGGAGCCTGAAAAGATGGATTTTCATGTGATATGTGATCCCACGTTTCTCGCGTGATTTTGTGATATCGTGAGAATCCAGCTGCCGTGCAAGGTAAGGGTTAATATGCAGACTAACTAACTGACAAACTAACTAACAGGAACCTGTGAGGGACTTTTTGAGGCAATATATAACAAAGTCATAGGTAATCAACATACTGTAACTATACCCATTCCCAGTCCAAAACTAAGTTTTGTGTTTCATGCAAGATAAGTAGAATATGTGTTTTTGATCTTTATCTCACCAGTCAAAATGTAACATATGCCCACTCCTCCTTTCTTTTGCTGATTTGTTAATTTTATTTGTACTCTTCGTCTGGTCTTCCTCCGCTCTGCCCCCAGATGGTGTTCTACATCCAGGACAGTGACGATGTCTATGGGCGTTTTGGGTTTGACCCAGCAAAAGAGCAAAGCATCCAGAGCCAACCTGAGAGCCGTTTCCTGTCGCTCAATTTCCTGCGAGACGGTGGTACGCTGGGCAATGTGTCTGTGACGCTAATGGCCCTCTACATTCCTGCAGGCCCAATAGACCCAGCACTGGCCCGTGACCAGGTTCTGAATGTTAGCAGGTCCGTTAATGTAGTGTTTTCCCGTCAACGGATGGTCCACGTCGTACTGCCAATAAGGAATGATGCTTTTCTGCAGAATGGAGCTCATTTCCTAATACAGGTAACAATACTGGAAACGAGCTACAGAGCAGTGGTGGATTGTAACTATTATTGTAATTGTAAGTACTTTTACTCAAGTACTGTACTTAAGTACAAATTTGAGGTACTTGTTTCTTTCTATTTCTACTCCACTACATTTCAGAGAGAGATATTGTACTTTTTACTCCACTACATTCATCTGACAGCTTTAGTTACTTTAAAAGTTCAGATTTTTGCACACAAAACACATGTAGTTTATAAAATACCATGTTTTAATATAAATTGAACTACCCAACAATTCACCCCGCTTAGTCCATCTGAAATGATTAGCAGATTAAACAGAACAGTTAGGATTGTTTCTAGTTTCTAAAATGTGAGGATTTTTCTGCATTGAGTACTTTTACTATTGATACTTTAGGTACATTTTCTCACATACTCAAGTAACATTTTCAAAGCAGGACTTTTAGTTAGAGAGTATTTTTGGTATTAGTAGTAAGGATCTGAATACTTCTTCCACCACTGGTAAAGAGCAACACATAAGTGACACATGTGGACGTAATAAATATATATATATCTATATATATAGATATATATCTATATATATAGATATATATCTATATCTACATATATATATATCACTTTGAAAAACATATTTTTAACGTTGTAATCCAGGCAACATTTTGCTTGCACGCCCCAAAATGCTCTCTCTGTTTGCGTGTGCACTTGTGGCCAAATCAGTGCCATCCAAACTTGAAGTGCCTCATTTGCATGTGTGAACGGTTTGACACTGGCACTCAAAACCTGGCATGTTGCTATGGGATTTGCCCAACTGTCCAAACTAACAACATCACCTAGTTTTTAAAGCAAGCAAAATAAAAAGTACAAAAAAAGCCTCCTTCACATTCTGTAGAACCATAATCACGTCACATACTTACAGTCAAACACATACACGCACAAACCGAAAAGAAAGGGAATGGAGCATTGACCGGTCATTCAATACAACTTTAAGAGCGACAAAACAGAAATAACCAGATGGTTAAGACAGAGCTGTAGCTGCCTTTTTGAGCCTTATATTCATTGAGTTGTTTCCTCTATTTCCCCTAGTTGAATTCACTGGAGCTGCTTGATATCAACCCCCCAATTCACTCAAACAGCCCCAGGTTTGGAGGAGCTCTAAACCTGACGTTAACTGTAACCCCTGACATTGCTAACGGGGAAATCGGCTTCACGAGTAACACCACAGTGGTGGTTTATGAACCGGAGGACCGCAATACCAGCACAGTAAGACATGAGCCCTGTTTTTTAGAAGTTTTACATTTCAGTTGTATATTTCAGTAGTTCTGTCAGGCCTTTTTTCAGGAGTTTTGTTTTTTTAAGTCAGAATTTTGAGAAAAAATTGTTGGAGATCTAAATGTGGATCAAAACTAGTCAGTTGTCGCATAGTCTAAATTTAATAAATTAACCACCGCTGTAAAAGAAAAAGATATGTTTACTATTTTGCCACTGTAACTAACTGAGAAGAGTCTCTAATTACTGACTTTATAGCCACCATGCTGCTAGTCAGAAAACTGAATCTGACTCTAATCTGTGTTCAGAAAGTGAATTTTCTGTACGTGCATACAGTCTGTATAGGTGGTTCATTTTAACGATGTCTGGTGCTGCAGGTAACCCTTCCCCTGCGACGCGATGGGACAGACGGTCGGGCTGTAGTGTTCTGGAGTCTTCAGCCAATTGGAAGCAATCGTGTCGATATAACTGTTAAAGACTTGCAGCCCCTCAATGGCTCTGTGGTCTTCCTCTCCGGGCAGAGTGATGCTTCTATCAGCTTCACCATAATGGCCGACGATATCCCAGAAGTCAACGAGACCTTGCTGCTCACTCTGGATAGGTAGGGATATTAAACTCTAAGAAAAGTTATTGTTAACCAATAACTGTTCATTTAGTTAATTATCATTAAGGCATATTAGACCCTTCTGTTCTGCCCATAAACACAGCCGTAATAAAATAACCTTTTGGGGTTTAGAGTGTGAAGCTGTTATTATGTAATGTTTTAGATCCAACTTATACAACAAGTCCAGTGGAATTGGAAGGCTGAGTCGGTGCTATCTCATCCTCCTGTGGTTTTCTGGAGATATTTGTGTGTGTGTTAGTGGTAGTGGTTTGGGGGAAGGTTCATCTGTTAGTCAGTGTTCTGATGAGAATGGCGGCTCTCTTTCCTTCCCACTCCTCCCCCTGCAGGGTGGAGACTGCACGCTTTATAGTGTACTTCGGGTAAGTGGAGAGTGGAATGAACCTGGGCCTTTTGTGTGGCGTGAATCAGGACTTTGTTTTTCAGAGAAGGGCCTACTTCAGGATTTCTGGGGTCTTTGGTTGACGTGGGGATGAGGGGAACTGGGGTGGGGGGGTTCGCTGATGGTGTGAAAAAAGGAACCCAAAGGAGAGTGGTTGTTAGGAGTAAATAGAGAGTCTTCTCTATGTGTTGCGCTCTAATTTAACCAGGCTTGATTGTTGTGTACCTCTTTAAAGATGTCAGTGTTTGTATGCATGCAGCGCCTTGGCTGTTTGCTTGGAGTGCCTCATTCTGTCATGTCTTTGTCTCTAATTTACCCGTTATGTGATGCTTACACATTTTCTCAACATACACACACATACAGACCCCTGTGGAGTAATAAAGATGCAGGCATAGCATTGATTGACATTGTTATTAAAAGTGGTCCAAACAGCAGGACCTCAACATATGGAGCTAATAATGAATGAACATCACACAATACAAAGGCAAAGGAATGCATTATGAAATTTAGAATAAAGTTGAGCTGTATTCTTTTGGGGGGGGGGTTAGGGTTGGTTAGCTGTATTCTTTTTTTGATAAAATGTAATATTTCAAAAGCTCAAAACACAACAAAAGAACAAGTTTTAAGTAACTTGCATGTCAGAGTTTTCATCTGCTGCACAATGTAGGTGCAATGACTTGGATAGGTTTCAGAAGTGGTCATTGCTAATACTGTTTGTGTATTTGTGTGTATGTGTTCTAGGAGTAATGTTGAGAATCAGATCCTGAAAGCTGGCTTCACCAGCAGAGAGATTGTCATCGTGGAGAACGATGACCCCGGGGGAGTCTTTGAGTTCTCCCCGTTCTCCAGAGGTCCATGGGTTATTAACGTAAGTCTTGAAACTGCAACCTCAAACTATAAGATTGTATCTAAATGTCTTTGTGTAATTACAGTTTCTGAGCAGCTACAAACAATGTGGAGCGATTGTTACATTAAACTCAACTAAGGCTGTCAATCGATTCAAATGTTTAATCGTGATTAATCGCATGATTGTTTATAGTTAAAGGTATAGTGGAGGATTTTCTTTTTCCGGGTGGATCATCAAGACTATTGGTCCTCCTAGTTGTCAATCATTCTGATGATATGTTTACGTAAGGTCGTCGTACGTGCCGTGACAGGTCAGCGAGCAGACGGCCACGGCCTCCGACCATAGACAGTATATAAAAGCCTCCGACCGCTGCCCCCCCGCTCTCGGCGATAGCTTGTTTGTTGGCCTGTAGCGTGCTAACGTTAGCTATAGAGATGCTTGTCCTAAATAGATTTCCACTTACCGGTGGCGAGTCTGACGTAGTGGAAAAAGTGCAAATCTTCTTTTGGAAAGTCGGCTTGTAGAGCCATGCCGACAGCAACTTGTAAACAGAGCGTGCACGAGGAGAACTAGGCTCGTGCATGCTCTCTCATGCACACGTTTAATAGGCGTTCCCTCTCGGGAGCAGGTAGGGTGTTGCGCATGTGCATTTTTTTAAAAAGTCGAGAGGGCGGTTCTTTTCTAAAATTCGGGAAAATCCTCCATTATACCTTTAACTCGTGATTAATCGCAAATTAATCACACATTGTATCTCTTTAAATGTACTTTAAAAGGGATATTTTTCAGGTTTTTAATGTTCAAGTGATTTTTAAGACTCAACAGTCACATCGACAGCACATGCAAATAACACTGGTCTTGTGGAGAGAACCATGTGGAAGGGCTTTGAGGCTGAACTTGCCATTTAAAACACCCTTTTTCTGATCAGTTTCTGCACAAGGAGGTTTGTTGCTGCTGGCCATCCACAATGTTACTGCTGCAGCACTTCCTGATCTCCCAACCTACGGAGCGGCCCGAGGCCCCATTCACAGAACGCGCCTGCGTTTATCGTGTGTCAAAAAAATGAGTGGCGTTAAAAGGAATTTGCGTTAGCTAGTTATCGCGTTAATTTTGACAGCCCTAAACTCAACATATTGTTATTTTGTATGTAGGTTGTCTCTGGTTTTGGTCAGATTTCTAAACTTTAAACTACCTACTGTAGGAGGGTGAAGCAGTGGAGCTGCATGTGGTCAGAGCCCAGGGACAGCTGCTGAAACAGCTGGTGCGATATGCTGTCATGTCTTCAGGCACCACTGAATTCTATGGTGCCACGGGCATCCTGGAGTTTAAACCAGGAGAGAGAGAGGTGGTAGTGGCACTGGTGGCAAGGCCTGATGGGGTGCCTGAGGTAAGAACATGGTCAATTTCAAGTTTATATAACTTGTCACTACTAAATGAAGTCCTCCCAGTAAATTTGTGTTAAGCTAGTGAAAGAAGTCTTCCAATCGACTTACAGTAAGAATTATGCTTTGAACCTGTATTTGCTAAATGAAAACTGTGTGTGTGTGTGTGTGTGTGTGTGTGTGTGTGTGTGTGTGTGTGTGTGTGTGTGTGTGTGTGTGTGTGTGTGTGTGTGTGTGTGTGTGTGTGTGTGTTTTGGTGCGCGCGTGTGGGCATACAGCTGGACAAGACTTTCTCCGTGGTACTTAGTAGCCACAGCACTCCACCCAGTCGCCTAGGCAACCACATGGAGGTCAACATCACAGTGCGGAAGAACGACGACCCTTTTGGGGTCATTGAGTTCGTCCAATCAGGACTGACTGTGGCCATCAATGAGAGCAAAGGGGACGTGATGCACCATGGTACTTAGTAGCTGAAGTAGTCCTTATTAGTAGATAATAGTGATACTTTTTCATGTCAATTGGTATCTCATTGACACCTTAAATAGACCTAATTGGAGTGAAACACCAACCTCATTATTCTGGGGGTCGTGACTCAAAAAGAGAACCATTGTTCTAGTGAGTGTATCACTGGGGTTGCTCAGCATACACAACAGAAACTTGTAAAGTTTAGCTGTGAGCCAGAAAAATACATTATTATTGCGCTGTATATCAAAATGATATGATGAGTAAAGCGCATAAGAGTTAATACATTTCAGTAAGGTTTTAATGTCTAAATGGATCATCTCTGTCTCTTCTAAATGACATTCAGCGGTGTACCCTGTAGTGAGGAACAGGGGTCTCTTTGGAGACGTGTCAGTGTCCTGGGTCTTGGAGCCAGCGCTGTCCAGAGACGTCAGCCCCCTCAAGGGAAACATCACCTTCATGGAAGGGGAGTACCTCAAAAACCTCACTCTCTTCTCTGCACCTGATGAGGTAAAATGATAAACCAAACCTTAAAAATGCACGCAATTCAAAATTGAGTTACATTTCCTTGTTTCAATTTGAATTATTTGTTTTTATTTAAGATCCCAGAGGACATGGAGAATTTCACCATCACAGTGTTAAATGCGACAGGTGGTGCAAGACTGGGAAACATACTCAATGCCAATTTACAGATTAATAAGAATGATGACCCCATTTACTTTTCTGGTAAGGATACTGTTTATGGAGGATCCTTTGAAAGACTGTAATATTATATTGATATAATACATACAGTCATTGACTCCTTTTTTTGTCTCTCCTCCCCCGCCTCGCCCTCTTCTTAGAACCTGTGGTCGTGCGGCTTCGGGAAGGAGGCGTGGCCAACTTCACTGTTCTGAGGGCAGGGCCGGCGGACTTTGTTGCCACGGTGATGCACCGTGTTGAGTACGGCAAGGCATCTCCAGGTGACCTCACCATGCTGAGTAATGACACACTGCTGGTGTATGGCGTGGGTGAATGGATGAAAAACATCTCTGTGGCTGTGGAAGATGACAACATACCGGAGACTGATGAGCCCTTTTACATTGTTCTCTACAATGCTACTGGTGAGTATGGGCTTCCTTTTAAGTGGTTAACACAGGGATGCAGGGCAGGAATTTCATGAGGGTTCGGGCTGCCGTGCCCCTCTAGGTCTGGCCTTATGCCCCTCAAAAAAGGATGTGCCCTATAGCTACAGTGGCCTTCATGCCCCGCTTGCACTGCCCCAGCTATTTTCGCCTTTTTCTCCTCTGCCTCTTTCTTCTCTATCTCTTTCCTGTCAATACCGATTTTAGACACAGGTTTCTTTTGTTGAGATTCTGAATTCTTACTGGGCAACATCAAGTGAAATGCTGCACACATAACCAGTGGTGGGTTCGGAAAACTAAGCTGTTTAATATCGATAGTTTGACACAAATGTAGTACCACCAGCCAACCAGAAGACTTACTCAAACTCATCTTGATGTGACAATGCCGCAAAGCTGTGACTGAGTGAACCTCTGAGAAAAGAAGCTCGACTGAGCTGGGGTAAGAAAGTTTGAAAATGAACGAACAAATAAGACAAGAAACTCAACATGTTAGGCAATGCTTGTATATCACTACAACATGGACTTAGCTGACCCACTCGCCTACGAAGTGCGTGCCTAATGAGTATTGTAACAAAACAAAAGTGACGTTACCCTCAAGTTAAATTCATTGTTTCCCTGGACTTAAAATCATTGTTTGAATGGCTTTGCTGCCCTGGCATTTGGCCTCTGTGCTCTCAGAAAGTGACAACACCAAAGGCCAAGTTTCCCCTAAAATGAGGAAATTCCAGACCTGATAGGGCATACTGTACATTATATGGCTATCTTCTGTAAATCAGTGATTATTTTAGGTAATATAGTGGATGTGTCATATCTTTATATATGTTGGTCTCTTGAGATAACAAAAACAATGTAATCTGCATCCCCTCCAAGTATTAAACAGATGAAAGTCATTTGGTTTTCTCATTTTTCAACATGCTTTGTAGTAGCCGGGCAATCACTCATCTCAAAATAGCATCACCCCCTTCTCCCCTATTTATTCTCTTGTCTTAATCCCAGTTGTGTATGTAAAGAGAGGAGTAGCTAGGTTATTTAGCATTGTCGGTGTCTAACACTGAAAGCTCTCCCAGTACCAGTATTGTGTGTCAGGGATGGGAATAAAAGACCAGTGGGCCCCAACAGGGACCTTAATTACCAGACTCCAGACTTTCTAAGACACAAAGAGCGGCCACTCCACTGGCCTCTCTCTGTCTTCTGATTGACATGGAGTAGAGTCGAGTGAGGGTTAGCCTGGTTTATGCCAGGAGATGGTCCTTTATAGTGATTGTGTTAAAAGTCAATAACCCTCATGTTAGAGGTCATTCAAACTCATTCTGGGACTTTAACACTCTTTACCTTTCCTGTTTAATTAGGAGCAGATTTGCATGCCTGTTACAGTCTACTCGTAGTTCAGCAACCTGAATTATGTGCTTGTGTGAGAGGTTACTGCAGTTGCGGGAATGCTATTTCCACAAAAGAAATATGCCCCTGTAGTTTTTATTCCTTCCTTATAAAAGAAAGAAACTTTAAAATGTAATGGTTTTGGTTTGTTGAGGGTCTGTCCTTGGTGTTGCTACTTTATCTCTTTTGCTGACAAAAAATATTATATATTATATATTTGTGTTTTTCATGAATAAGAAGTCCTATCATTCTGGGCTTGGTTACCATAGAAATGTGCATTGCAATATCTGTCTGTCTGTCTGTATGTCTGTCTGTCTGTCTGTCATTTATCTATCTATAATTTATCTTTTACTAGTGCAATAACATTACGGAAAAAAAACACAGGACAATTGGTGCAATAAAACATTACAAGAAGACATAGGACATTTGGACGGTGATAAAACATAAGACAAGTACAAGTACAATGATTTATGTATATTGGTCTGGGAGTTTGGATTTGGCTAGTACTGTGACATGATATGTAAGGTGAGGTTTATTTGTGACGAGGATGGTTACTGAGTCAACGTCGACATGTAGGTCCTGATCTAACCTGATAATGGGAACGTGTCCACAGGTGATGCGGTTGTGTATGGAGCAGACACAGCTACTGTGGTGATTGAGGCCAATGATGATGCCAATGGGATTTTCTCCTTGGAAGCCATAGAGAAACCTGTCAAAGAGAGCAAGACCAATACGTTTTAGTAAGGAACAGGCCTTCAATTCAAGTTTTTTGTGTGCAAAACATCTTGACAGTACATGTTCTTAAAGAGTTGTATAGTTACATGCTCAGAATTACTCAAAATATTTTCTATGCATTGACAAAACTCTGAAGTTGACATTTTTGAGGTACAAAGTCTTCACCTGTGTTTTCTCTTCTGTCCCAGTGTGATGCGTGCAAGGGGCCATTTTGGTAACGTTACTGTCTTCTGGCAGCTGTTTGCCAACGACTCACTGACTCCTCTGAAGGAACACCAAGAGTTTAGCAACACATCTGGCGCCATCACCTTCACTACAGGAGAAGCGACCAAGCCTATTGTCCTGGAGGCCATCTCAGATAATCTCCCAGAGTTCAATGAGTTCTTCATCCTCAGGCTGGTTAATATCTCAGGTGAGTGCAGGATAAAAGTGACATATTTGTTAGATTTGAGAGATATATTTAGAATAAGATATGTGAATAAATTAATCACCAGAGAAAAGTGACACTTGCCATAATTGAGCTTTAAAATCTCAATACTGACATTTTTTTAAATGACAAAGAAGGATTCATTTCATTTGTAATGTTGTCTTGAAAACCCTTCAGCTCTTGTCCATAATTTCTCTAAGGTGGTTACCCAGGGGAGGGCGGACGACTAGCCAAGACTTCTCTGAATGCCTCGGTTCTCATCCCTTTCAATGACGACCCATTTGGTGTCTTTGCCATCACTGACAGCAACCTGGACCAAGAAGTAGCTGAAGATGTACTCTCAGAGGATGATATGGCTGACGTCACTTCCTTCACCATCCTCCGTCAGCAGGGTACTTTTGGTGATGTGCGGGTTGCCTGGGAGATTGTTACTGGCCTCTTCCCAGAGGGCCTTCCTCTGATGGATGACCTGCTCCTTTTAGCCTCCTTCCCAGACGAGGTTGAGCTCAGGCCTCATGCCAGGCGACACCACTCAGCCACAGACACTTGGTTTTTCTCTGGGCGTCCAGGAGCTTATGGGACCATCTCTTCTGAAGATGGGCCTGCTGTTGTTGGAAACTTCACCTTCTCTGCTTGGCTCGTGCCCAGACCAGACACTGACGGCTTCATAGTCTGCAAAGGAACCAGAAACGGGACCTTGTATTATGGAGTGAAGGTCCACACCAATGAGTCTCTTGTCACGGTGATGCTATATTATACAGTGAGAGGATCAAACAATACCCAGGTGGCCCGGGCCACTGCTGAGAAATTTATAGAGAATAATGCCTGGGTGCATGTCATCATTACTGTTGATGATGGGATTGTTGAGTTCTTCCTCGATGGGAACCCTATTCCCGGAGGACTGAAGAGCATCAAAGGAGAGGGTATCAATGACGGTGAGTTATTTCATCAGATATTTATTAACCATAGCAGAGTGTCAAAGGTCAGGTTGGTGAGCGTAAAGTGTCCGTCATATCCCATTTTTTTTACATTCAGCTTGTGTCTGCGGTCTCTTTGTCGGCAAATGTAGCATATGTTTTTTTTTTTTAAGCATGTTAGTGTGTGTGTGTGTGTGTGGGGGGGGGGGGACTTCAAGATTATCTCTCATTGTTCACATATGGAAGTCTTAACTTCTTACAAACATCATGCATGCACACCCTCACGCACACTAATGCACACACACACACACACACACACACACACACACACACACACACACACACACACACACACACACACACACACACACACACCTCTCAGACACTTCCTCATTGTTCAGGACCACTGGGACTCTGCTATGCTTGAGTGAGCACTGCTGGATATTGTTACTGCTAAAGGGAATCAGCCGGCATCTTCTATTCTGTCTATTCTCTCTAATTATTGGAGACAATAGTCGCAGCCTGTATTGCTCCAAAAGCTCTCCTTGGGGGATATATTCTGATGGTTCTTTGGCTAACTTCAATCACAGTAGATGTACACATAATCATCAATCATGTCATGTGTTATTGTCCTGCTACTGGTAACTCAACCCATAGAGGAATTGTTTTGTGTCAGGGCTTTATACTTGCTCACTGTGGCAGATTTCCTGCATGTGTCCCATTTTGTGCAAGTAAAGGAAGCGATAGGCACGAGAGGTGTAAGTGTAAATGAGTAATGAGAAAGAGCCGGACCTGGGCATTTAGCAGCCTTAATCAAGATTCTGTTCGTAGTCCCAATACACTCCAACATAGCAACCACATTTGTTCCACCATTAACATTAATATGATTATACGAGCGGTTAAAAAAGTCTGAAAAGAAGTGTGAAAATGATTTAATTTATATTCAGTTGCTATTATCTCACCAGATCTCAAGTCAACTAAAATAAAGTTACAGGATCTCAGGTGTTAGTTAAATAAATCAATTAAAATTGTTATGTAATGTAGTAGTGTTATTCTATCAAATAAATGTATCAGTCTGTGATTTTTAAAGCATGCAAACGATCCGCTATGTGACAAACACAGCTATTCTCCAAAAGTGGTTGGAGTTTCAGGAATTAATAACAGTAAGATCTGTATTATTTCAAGCTAAATCATGGGTACAGCAGCTTTGAAACCTCTAAACGTACACTGAAACTTGTTCAACACACACACAATGATCTTGTTTGCCATGTAGGGAACAGAATACATCAAATACATCTACAGTTAATGAATTAGAACTTATATCTGTGTGTGTGTGTGTGTGTGTGTGTGTGTGTGTGTGTGTGTGTGTGTGTGTGTGTGTGTGTGTGTGTGTGTGTGTGTGTGTGTGTGTGTATGTTTAATTGCAGCATGTAGCCCAGTACCACATTAATCTACTGAATATCAGTGTTTCCTTTTGTCAACCTCATATTTGTCATATCATATCCTGTACGAAGTTGTGCTTGAGGCAAAGATAGTGATTTGATTACTTCTGTATCCAACCATTTCCAACTTGTACAGCTTAAACATAAATTGCCAATTAGTCATTTGCTGTATAAAATTTGATGCACTGTTTTCTTCTATGTCCTTCCACTTTAGGACCTGCGTCAGTGTTTATCGGGTCAGATCCTGTGGGCGAACAGCGGTACACAGGCCTTCTCCAGGATGTTCGCTTGTACAGGACTAAGTTGAACCGAAGCCACATCCACGAGCTTCACACCCAGCCTGCTAAAACCGACCTGCGTAACATCTCCGGCTACCTACGGTACCGGCAGGAGGAGAGGCAGAAGTCGTTTGTGGTGGAAGTCAGGGATGATAATGAGGAGGAGGGAGAGGAGGTGTTCTATCTACAGTTGGTAGCAGTTCATGGTGGAGCGCGCCTCCCTTTCCCCAGACCCACTGCTACTTTGCGAGTCATGAAGAGTGACAATGCCAATGGGCTTTTTGGATTCACTGGTGCCTGCATACCTGATGTAAGTGCAATTTGTTTAGTCAGTGGTATTTAGTGGACCGTTGTTTGCTGTATCTTTTAGCCCCTCACAAACTCTGCAATTATGACATTTGTAATGTAAACCACACTGGTAATCAATAGATTAATCATCTTCACGACTACTACTACAGTAGCATTTGTTAGTGTCATCACTTAGTTGTGTCTACAGAAAAAACATGCATAGAAACACACGTAACGTAAACCGACTGGTTTATTGGCCTCTGTCCTGCTGCATATTTCATCAGTCTTCATGCCTGGCTGCAGGGAGAGCATGCTCTCTGTTTTTAGTTGGATTGGATGCGTGGGCTCTCAAGTTGGCCCCTCTCAGGTAGAGCAACAGCTGGTGAGGCTGCAGGTCAAGGCATTCCTGTAGAAGTGGATGACAAGTTCCAGCACTGGAAATGGGGGATCTAGTTCCTTGTTTCCATCAGCACAACAGGTGGCAGGGCTGGGGATGGCATTCCACCAGAACTAGAGGATCGTCTTTATATGCTTGATCCTTTGGGGATTAATAGACATAGAGGCATGTGAGCTATCAGGTGCTTCCTCTCTAAATCACATTATTACTGTGCTGGAATTAGACCTGCTCATTAACATAGTTGGTAAGACTAGCTCATTTAAGCATTCAATATTTATAATTTTTCCTCCAGCGGTTCAGAATTAATCAACATTTGTATTCCCTTGTTTAGACCACTGATGAGGGTTCCACTATCTCTTGTGTGATTGAGCGTATGCGGGGATCTCTGGACCACGTTTATGTCAACTACAATGTTACCCAACTGGACAGCTTGGACAGTGAGATGCCAGCCCATCAAGATTTTGGTAATGCCACTGGAGCTGTGCTTTTCATGCCTGGACAGCGCTCTGAGGTGTGTGTATTGTGACTCAACGGTCGGCTCTGTATTGATGTGATCTTTTTTTGAGCTGTGGGAAACCCCTCTGAGTTTATCCAGGGTCACACAAAGCAAAGGCACTCAGTCGGTAAAAACAAGTGTGATGTACCTTGTGTGCACTGTATTTACACATCAGTGTATTGATTTCAAATATATATCATATGTCCAATTTAAAAGCAGTAATTTACAGTGACCCAAATGCAAATGTTTTTAGACAACCAGCCCCATCTAGTGGTTGGTTGTTTGTGTATTTACTGATGAGTCAACAGGTGCCAGCTCAAGCTTTTACATTTACTTTTACTGTAATAAATACTTTTTTTCATGGGTACAGCCTGGACTACAACATAAAACTAATGTATGCACATGTTTCTGTTAGGTATTGAACCTGTTGGTGTTGGATGATAACTTCCCAGAGCTGGCAGAGTCCTTTCAGATCACACTGGTGTCAGCAATGTCCGGTGACGGGAAGCGTGGCTCCACCCCCACCAGTGGTGCAAGCATCGACCCAAATAAATCTATTAACACCATCACTGTCAGAGCTAATGACCACCCTTACGGTATTCACTCACATGCCCAAAAAACAGTACTTGTACTTTCAATGTTGCTATTTCTAGCAATAAGCGATCCATATTTCTAAGATTATGATGTGACAAGTGTCTTATTTGGTCAGCTAAATATAATTACAATTTTCTCTCTCTTCTTCATCTTATGGGCATTATTCTATTCCTCCCTCACTCCCTGCCCTGCTACTTCAATCACAACTTTCCCTCCTTTTCGTTACATTCCCCCCTATTTTCTTTCTTCTACACATAACAATAAACACACAAACACACACCCTTCCCTAATCCAGGCCTGCTGCAGTTTCAGCCTAGCCCTCCTGGAGTCGGAATTATCGCTCCATTGTTAGAACCTGCCCATGTAACTGTTAACGAGGAAGATGGAGAAGTCCGTCTGCTGGTGGCCAGGGCCCAAGGCCTTCTGGGAAGGGTCATGGTGGGATACAGGACAACCCCATTCACAGCTTCCAGCCCTGAAGACTACAAGGTTTGTTTCCACTACAGTCTTTAGGCCTACTGATGCATAGACGCAGATGATGTATCGATAAACTAATCAGCAGATAGAGAGAATACATTTTGCCTGCTTCCCTTGTTACCTCCGGTAGGACTCAGAGGGCATGCTGGACTTTCTTCCAGGGGAGAGGTTAAAGTTCATCACCGTGACCATCATAGACAATCCTGTCCCTGAGCTGGATAAGATTTTTAGAGTGGAGCTCTACAATGTTGATGGAGGAGGTGAGAAAATGATCACAGCCCTACTGTTTTCATTTGTTTGAGTCACATATTGATATATTTATTTTCATTCTTTGCCTTTTTTTTATTTTTATTTTAATTTTAATTAGAGCTCAACTGACCCTGTAATCTGCCCTACTGTTTTTGTGTGTTTTGTGTGCTGTGCTCCTGTGTGCTTCCCCATACCCACCTTCCTACATGCCTACCTACCTTCCTTCCTTTCTATTTGCCCTTCGATCTCCACTCTTCGGGTGTGATTCTTACCTGGTGTGACACTTGTTTGATCCTTGTGTGTGATCCATCAGTGGATCAGTTTCTGCGTAGTGAAGGAAGTGGTAGTGGGGAGAGTGACTCTGACTTCCTCCTTCCATCCTATCATCACCATGGTAAGTATCCCCCTCCTTTTCTTCCCAAACTGCTTCTTGTCTCCATTCCTTCACCCCCACACTCACATCATTTCTCACTCCCCAGGGCTGCAGGATGTATATCTCAAAGTCAAGTTAGGGATCAAGTGACATCTTGCGGCTGCTGACAAAAATATACATTTATACATGACCATTTTTTGTCCTCACAAATTGAAAGTGCTATGTCTTTCTTTCAGAATAATATTTTTGGCTAGTTTGATAGAATTGTAAACCAGGTTTGAACCATAAAAGCTCAGAAACTCTCCTCTGAAAACTAAATTCTCAGGCAAATTGGACTACTGTGTACTGTCAAACATAGTACACATAAAAATCATCCTTAACACTTCATAAATTATTATCTTTCAGCTCAGTCGTAGGTGCATATATATACGTGTAGGTGTGTGTGTGCATATGCATGTGTTTAATTGTGTGTGGTATTTATATTGTCCTATGACCCCTGTGAGAAGTACCCAAGGAAAGGGATGTGGGAAAAGCAAATAGTAAGAGTAAGTGGTTGACTTAAGTGTCAGAGAAGTTTGGGCTGATGTCAACCATTCTGTCACCACACACTATGAAGCGGCCATTTCAGTCTGATTCTCTTGGCCAGTGGTTCCCAAACTATTTCACGTCAAGGACCCCTAGACTGAAACAAATTAGATCACAGACCCCCTTTTGATAAGGTTTTGTCCCAGGGTCTGCAGTCTGATAGGAAGTTTTATTACAGAGTGTATGAAACCCATGACCAAAATAGTCATACATTCTGTCATTGTGTTACTTATGGATGTAATTATAGTAAAAAATGAATTGCTTTCTGAAACACCCTCAAGGACTCCTTGTGGTCCCCCCTGCGTTAGATGACATACTTCCTTTAAAATGTCATTAAATTCCATCCAAACGTGTTGGAGGAGTTCCTCAGGGATCTATTCTTGGTCCTTTACTTTTTTTAGTTGCCTCTCTTTATTTACTGCTGAAACATGTTTCATCTTCACTGATTTTTTACTGGTTTCAGTTCAACAAACTGAACCTGGATATTAAAAAGACAACAGTTATTAATGTGAGCCTGAAAGTTTTTTTTTCACATAGAAACAGAAGATTTTAAATGGAGCTTAAAACCACCTCACAATCTTCCAGCAGATGGGTATTACAGATTTGGTATTATTATTAGGCTATTTATATTAAAATCACCAGCTTGATTAATTAAAAGATCATCGTCACATTTCCATTCCCTCCCATTGGGTCCTTTTCATTTTCTTCAAAATGCAACTCAAAAAAATGCAAACAGAATTTATCACCAAAAAGTAACACAGAGTTTTATCTTGTATGTTTATGTGTAGCCAGCTTGGGAGTTGCATCCCGCATCACAGTGATCATCGCTGCTTCTGATGATGCCCATGGAGTGTTTCAGTTCAGTCCTACATCCCTGTCTGTTAATGGGACAGAACCTGAGGATGGACACAGCTCTGTAATTCTGCAGGTTAGTCTAAATCACAGTTAAAACATTAGGAAGGGCCCATTGAGGCTCAAGGAGATAGATGTTTCCTTGTGGTTGCATTTGCAAGTCAAGATGCTAATACTGCTCTGTCAGTCAAGTTTTTTTTATTACAGTGTATGGTTAAGTATTGTTCATCATCATGCCATGTTTTGTTTTTGTTCTCTCTTAGGTGGATCGGTCCTTTGGCGACCTTTTCAATGTGACTGTGTACTGGGAAGCTGATCCCAGTTCTGAGGGGGAGCTCCTTAGCAGGTTTGGGAACATCACCTTTGGTGTAGGTCAGAAGTCAGAGAACATCATCATCAATGTGGCCCAGGATGAGATCTCTGAGTTGGACAAGAGTTTCAACTTGTCCTTGGTTAACGTCTCCAACGGTCGTCTGGGTGTCCAGACATCTGCTACTCTGACTCTGCTTGCCAGCGACGATCCTTATGGTGTTTTTGTATTCGCTAATGTAACAAGGTCTGTCCGACTTTCTGAAGCTGACTCAACTGTCTCCCTCATCATCCTGCGACGGAGAGGCCTGATGGGTCAGGTGTGTACTTCTGTAAAAGTATAGAAATTAAAGCCACTTATGATTCTGTAACTTTTAATAAATAAATAAAAATGGATTCTCACATGTGATGGATTAAACTATTTGTTTCCCATTTTTTATTTGTCTAGGTGCGAGTCACGTATGGGACACTAAATGAGGCAGATCCGGAACCTTACAGGACCCCTGGAGTGGGCCGAGCCACTGAGGGGCGGGATTTTGTTCCCCTCCTGGATTCTGTTCTGTTCTTGGCCAATCAGAGTCAAGCAAACATCACCCTCCGAGTGCTGGATGATAAGGATCCAGAAAGAGACGAGTCAGTGTTTGTGAAGTTGCTCAGTGTTCAACTCATCAAAGGAGAGCAGAGGAGGCTCAGTAAGATACTGACACACCCCACTGAGTGGGAAGTTTTACCTGAAGAATTCATTTAAGATATAATGATATTCAACCTTACCACACTAAACTGATTAAATATCCTCTCATTGTTCTTTTAGTTTCCAATTCCCCTTCTCTGGGCCCCATGACTGACATTGTAGCCCAGGTGATAGTGGAGGCCAGCGACGATGCTTTTGGAATCCTCCAGCTGTCAGCTACTGCTGTCAGTGTCGCTGAGGACTATGTTGGGCCCATAATAAATGTTACACGTGTTGGGGGGATTTTTGCTGACGTATCCGTCAAGTTCCGAGCAGTGCCTTTGACCGCCAGAGTCAGTAAGTGTTGGGCATGGAACATGGATTTAAATCTGTCTCTTTATGATTTGTGTGTGAGCAGGCAGGCCATGTCCATATGCATGTACATGTGTGCCATCCTATAGGTGATGACTACAGCGTAGCCTCCACTGATGTGGTCCTCCTAGAAGGGGAGTCTAGTAAATCTGTCCCTGTCTATGTCATCAATGATGCGATCCCTGAGCTGGAGGAGACCTTTCTCATAGAGCTGATCAACCAGACCACCGGAGGAGCTCTCCTCGGGGAGCGCACACGTGCCATCATCACCATACTGCCTTCTGATGACCCTTTTGGTGCCTTTGGTTAGTAGGCATTATCCAGGATATGCATGTATCTTATTATTTCTCCTTATTTTGGACAATTTGTCAATGTTAAGCGAGTTCTTGATTTTATTTCTACCTAGTCTTCCAAGCAGTTCCAGTTACCATAGAGGAGCCAGGGTCTAATTCCATTGAGGTCACGTTGCCTATAGTGCGTAAAGCTGGTACCATTGGCACAGTGGTAGTCCAATGGCAGGCCACTGTCAATGCTAAACTAGCAGTGGGGGACATCAGACCCACATCAGGAGAGGTGAGATTTGCTCCTGGAGAGACCATGAAGACGCTCCAAGTGGAGATTTTAGCTGACGACGTACCTGAAATCACCGAGGTAAGTAGCTGACATTGAAAATGCCACTGTGAATTGCGTAAAATGATACATCCGTTGAAATATTTGACATAATTTAAGCCGCAATGTTTATTTATTGAACTCCTTTCGTCTTTTCTAGATAATTAAGGTGGAGCTCACTGGTGCCAGTAATGGAGGAAGCCTTGGAGCCGATAGATCTGTTAACATAATAGTGCCTGAAAATGACAATCCATATGGGACAGTATACTTTGAGCTGTCTGTGTACCGCGTTCAAGAGCCACTGGAGGGGGTTTATAGAGCCAATGTTACTGTCCGCAGGAGGTACTTTTAATTATTGTTTTCTTCTGAAATAATGTGTTGTTATGTACTCACATTAAACACACTTTTCCTATCTGCTGTCTTTTCTCTGTCATCCCCTTTGCCTTTATTCCAGAGGTGGTCTATTTGGTCGCTTGGAGATCGTGTACAGCACCTCTGACGTCGACATTGTTGGCTTGGCTCAGGCTGATGGCCGGAATCTGCTAATGTACTATGACCTCCCAAAACCAGGTGTTCTATCCACTGCCCCCCTTAGGACTGTTAACATCACTGGTCAGACAGACCCACTGGCTGCATGTGCTGCTGCCTGTCTGAGAGAGCGAGCCTGCCAGGCCTTCTCTCTGTCATCAGGGGTGAGCCCACCATCCTGCACTTGGGTGACTTCAGGGGTTGACCAGCTGACCGCTAAATCTCAGGTTATGACTTATGTCAAAAACAGCACTGCAGCTGCCGTCCTGTTCAGTGGCCAGGCTGTGGCAGGGAGTGATTACACCCCCGTAACAGCTCAAAGTGCCTTCATGGAAGATGGGTCAGGGGTCGCCAACCTCACAGTCCCAATATTGACTGATAAATTCCCTGAAATGGATGAGAGCTTCTCCATACAGATCCTAAAGGTAAAACCCAATCTCTCACACACACACACACACACACACACACATATATATATATATATATATATATATATAATATATATATATATATATATATATATATATATATAAATATATATATATTTCCCTGTGTTATAGTTAAATTTGTTTCACATGCATTCTAGGGCTGCAACTAATGTTTTTTTTCATTCTCGATTAATCTGTCAATTTATTTTCTTGATTAATCGATTAGTTTAGTCAAAATGTCAGAAAATCCTGAAAAATGTCAATCACTGTTTTCCAAAGCTCAACATGACGTCCTCAAATGTCTTGTTTTGTCCACAACTCAAAGATATTCAGTTTACTGTCACAGAGGAGAAAAGAAACTAGAAAATATTCACATTTAAGAAGCTGGAATCAGAGAAATATCCTTCATTTAATAGTTGACTACTAATCGATTAATCTTTACAGGCCTAATGCATTTTATTTCAACTGTATAACCAAACAAATGTTTTACTGTGTATTGTTTAAAGGTAGACCTGATGAATCTGACTGTGGCACAGAAGAACCTGCCCTCGATTGGCCAGCCAGACAAAGCTGTGGTCACTATAGGGATGAATGGAGACGCGTTTGGCGTATTTTTGATATACAGCCTCAGTCCCAACACCACTAACGAGGGGCTCTATCTAGAGGTTCGAGAGGAGCCTATGGTTGTGGTGCCCCTGGTTATAGAGCGGAGAGGAGGGAATCTGGGCACCGTCACCGTAGAGTGGAGGGTTGTTGGAGGAAAGGCCACACCAGCTGCTGACTTCACTGGGACTGGAGGGACTCTGGTCTTTGATGGTATGTGGATCACTCACTGAATTGTTTGCAGTGGTGGAATGTAACTAAGTACATTTATTTAAGCACTGTACTTAAAGGTGCTCTAAGCGATGTCACAGGTTTTTTAGGCTACAACATTTTTTTGTCACATACAGCAAACATCTCCTCACTATCCGCTAGCTGCCTGTCCCCTGAACACACTGTAAACACTGTCGGTTATTCCAGCCAATAACCAACAAGAAGGATTTGGGGTTGGGGGGTTAGTGTGTGAAAGGGAGGGGGAGGAGATGGGATGAAGAGGATGGGGGGGCGAGCTAGCCTCCGTTTTGTTTGACAATACTTCGAACGTCAACAAGAAGTGACATCACCCGATATCGCTTAGAGCACCTTTAAGTACACATTTGAGGCACTTGTACTTTACTTAAGTCTTTTCTTTTTGTGCCGATTTCTACTTGTACTCCGCTACATTTCAGAGAGAAATATTCTATTATTTTTACTCCACTACATTCATCTGACAGCTTTAGTTACTAGTAACTTTACAAATTAAGATTTTTGCACACAAAACACATGTAGTTTATAAAATACTATGTTTTATTATAAATTAAAATTTCCAACAATACAGTATATAAGCTTTCAAGTAGAGCCGATTAAACACTTAGTTGACTGACGGAAACTGTTTGGATCGTTTCTAGTTTCTGAAATGGGAGGATTTTTCTGCATTAAGTTCTTTTACTTTTAATACTTTAAGTACATTTTCCTGATGATACTTCCATACTATTACTCAAGTAACATTTTCAATGCAGGACTTTTACTTGTAACAGAGTATTCTTACAGTGTGGTATTAGTACTTTTACTTCAGTAAATGATCTGAATACTCGTTCCACCGCTGATTATTTGGCACAACGTCCTATTAAAAGGCATGTTTGTCCTTTCTGTCTGCAGGTGCTCTGAAGAAGACAATAGAGATCTTAATCAGAGATGATATTGAGCCAGAGGACAGCGAGAGCCTCATGATTGGTCTTGTAAATACAGAGGGAGGAAGTCGGATCCTGCCCAGCTCTGACACTGTAACCATAGTGATATTGGCTAACGATAATGTGGCTGGGATAGTAGGATTCCATCCAGCCTCACGTTCTGTCATCGCCAGAGAAGGTGGGTAGCTATTTTTGACATTCAAGTCTATAGTATGTATGTCCAAGCGCATTATCACCCCCCTACTGTAGTAAGTCAAATGTATTTATAGAGCACTTATCACAAATAAAAATTACAATACACAAGATAAAATTACAAAGTAGTACATGAAAAATAAAGTACGGGTGGGTCAACCAATAGTGTAGGTCTTTATCTGGTCCACAGAAACAGCAGACTCTAAGGATGAAGGTAGAGCAGAGATATCCCCGTGACCCACAGGGGGTCCTCAGAGTTAGTGCAGGGGCCCGCCAAATTATGTTTACAAAATAATTTTTCTAAAATTTCTTTAAAAAAAAAAAATACATTAACATGCATCTACCATTTTAATAGCAAAGATAAATTGGTCTATTTGTGAAAGAAAGTGTTATTTACACATTGAAGATAAGCTTCCCGTGCCTACTATGGCAGCCATACAGTTCATCTTAAGGATTCATTGCCATTTTATTTTCATCCATGCGGCCCAGTTTAATGCAACTTAATTCTATACAGTAAATATACAGTAAATATGATACAATATATGATATACAATTTCACATGAAAGTGCTCCTATTATGCTCATTTTCAGGTTCATAATTGTATTTAGAGGTTATATCAGAATAGGTTTAGGTTTTTTTCAAAAAACACCATATTTTTGTTGAACTGCATATTGCTGCAGCTCCTCTTTTCACCCTGTGTGTTGAGCCCTCCGTTTTAGCTACAGAGTGAGACATCTCACTTCTGTTCCATCTTTGTTGGGAGTCGCACATGCGCAGTAGCTAGGTAAGGACTACTAGCCAGTCAGAAGCAGAGTATGAGGGCGTGTCCTGACAGTACCTAGGTAAGGACTACTAGCCAGTCAGAAGCAGAGTATGAGGGCGTGTCCTGACAGTACCTAGGTAAGGACTACTAGCCAGTCAGAAGCAGAGTATGAGGGCGTGTCCTGACAGTATCTAGGTAAGGACTACTAGCCAGTCAGAAGCAGAGTATGAGGGCGTGTCCTGACAGTACCTAGGTAAGGACTACTAGCCAGTCAGAAGCAGAGTATGAGGGCGTGTCCTGACAGTAGCTAGGTAAGGACTACTAGCCAGTCAGAAGCAGAGTATGAGGGCGTGTCCTGACAGTACCTAGGTAAGGACTACTAGCCAGTCAGAAGCAGAGTATGAGGGCGTGTCCTGACAGTACCTAGGTAAGGACTACTAGCCAGTCAGAAGCAGAGTATGAGGGCGTGTCCTGACAGTAGCTAGGTAAGGACTACTAGCCAGTCAGAAGCAGAGTATGAGGGCGTGTCCTGACAGTACCTAGGTAAGGACTACTAGCCAGTCAGAAGCAGAGTATGAGGGCGTGTCCTGACAGTACCTAGGTAAGGACTACTAGCCAGTCAGAAGCAGAGTATGAGGGCGTGCCCTGACAGTACCTAGGTAAGGACTACTAGCCAGTCAGAAGCAGAGTATGAGGGCGTGCCATGCTAGCAGCTAGGCGAGCATTATAACGTGTGTTCCAAAGTGACCACGTTTGTCTCTGAAGTAAAGGCTGGACTACAACAGAGCTGTTTGGAGCAGTTGGTGAACAGTGTTTTCTGGTGGAGATGGTAAGTCCCTTTGGGGGGGACTTTGGGCTTTTTCACTTTATAAACCTATAACGTGCACAAAAAAGATTTATAACACAATAAAGGAAAGGGGAAAAGCCAAAACGCATAATATGACCACTTTAAGAGTCCATCAATGTATCCAATCTTTACAAACCGATATTTGAACTTATATTTCATATTACAGGTGAGAGGCTGTCCTTATTGGTGTTGAGAACGGCTCCAGGTCTGGGTAATGTCACTGTGGACTGGACTGTACAAGGGCCGCTCGTACTCCGGACCTTCACCCAAACCTCAGGGACACTTTTCTTTACTGCGGTAAATACAGTACTAGATGGAGATCATTGAACATCTTGTTGTGGGATCGTAGTTAAACACAGTTATTGCACAGCATAGTGCATGTTGTTCTGTCAGAGGTTGAAGGTGCCAACCACAGAGCTTATAGAATCAACTAGAAAAGATTGCATACACACTGTAACAACTTTCCTGTAAAAATACAGTCATTTTATATAATTAAAATATAGTTTTTAGCTTTAATTTTACATGAAATCTTATGCATTGTATTTCTTTGGCTTTTTAATCTTTAGTGAAGGATATTTACACCCGTAATAAATTATTTTCTCTATTCAGTAATTTTTTTATCTAATTTAAGACATGTATTTACAGTATTAAACTTGATTTTAACAGTTTAATCTATTAAATAAAAATAAGTTTGCTTTTTATATGAAAACAAATTAATTTTCTTTAAAAAATTATTCTCTGGTTATTCACAGTTACAGGTTTTTCATGTTATTTTACCATATACATGAAAACGTACAGTCTATTTTTGTGATTTTATGATATTTTTGTGTTTAAAAAAATAATACAGGAACAAATCTGTAAAATAAAATGGAATGATTCCGTGAAAATAATGTTATTTGGTTGTCTCCAGTAATTATGTATGTTGGGGTGTGTCTCCTTCAGGGGAAACTAAATGACACCATAGTCCTGCAGCTCCTTGATGATGCCACACCAGAGAACAAAGATGAATACAAAGTGTCCTTGTCCAACATACAAACGTTTGGTAATGCATCGGCTCCTAGTGTCTTAGTGGTAGATCATTCTGCAAGAAACCACACTCACAAAAACTCAAAATAACCCTAGTTGGACTGATGACACGGATTAACATTCCCCTCACTTTCACACACAGGCGTTGTGGTGACAGGTCATGCTGCCCTGGATGTTCAGGGCAGGGAGGCGGTGCTTACTGTGGACACCAGCGATCAGCCCTATGGGCTGCTGAGCATCGCCCCGTCATCCCGTAGGGTGAGCACGGAGGAACGGGACCGAACTATAAACATCTACGTCAATAGAGAGTTTGGAGCCTCAGGTCAGTGGCAACAAGTGTGAACACAAAAACATGTACTAAATTTCCTTTTTCATTCCATTCCTTACCATGTAACTGATATTATACCTAAATCGTTTATCTGCTGGTTTCACAGCCTCACAGTGAAAGACAGAAACAGCCTGAACATTATAGTCAAAACCTGCTCTAAAATGATTGGTGTGAAACAAAGAGATTTTAATTCTTATCAACAAATCTTGCGTAAAGCAACGATCATTTGGTCTTCTTTAGATCATGTTCTCCAGAGGGAATTTTCTCTGTTGCCATCAAGAAGTCGTTATATTTTACCTGCTTTTAAAATGAATCACCACTGTAATTCTTTTGTCCCTTCTGCAATTCGACTTTTAAATGGATAAAATCAATTTTTTGGATTATTATATATCTACCTTCTAGGGTGTAGGCCTATATGTACGCTTGTGTGCTGTTATGTAGGTGTGTGTTGTCTGTAGCTGTTCTTAACTACAGCAATTGCCCCTTGTGGGATTAATAAAGTTGTTGAATTGTAACGTTTGTGTACAGGAGCAGTGAATATCACCTATGAGGTCATACGAGGATCTCTACAAAACTTGTCCCAGGTGGAGGGTGCTCTCGCTGAACCGGGAAAAGACTTCATCTCTGGTACTGGTTCTGTAATCCTTCAGGATGGACAGACTTCTGTTGCCATCCCTGTCACCATACTGGAGGTAAAGACCTTGGCTTTCTTCCATTATTTCCATTTGTCTTCCATCAAATGTGATACCTAAGATGATGGCTCAAACAGTTTTTATCGCTCTTCTTTATCTTCCTGACGCTAGCTGTACTTCCATGAAGCAGATCTGTTTGAATGTGGGATTTAAAAGCTTTTTAATTACCATTTGTTTTATTAGGACAACATTCCGGAGTTGCAGGAGTTCTTCCTGGTCAACATAACATCAGCAGTGCTCATCACGACTCTTGCAACTGTTCCCCAACTAGGTATGGAGCAATTTAAGCAGCGTAAAGCTGAGATGTCGGTACTACTTTGGCCATCGTAGACAGTTGTGCTATTACGTCAGATTACATGTAAAAAAAATGTTAATTTTCATTTAATGAAATTACTTTCCTTCTTTTCTCTTCATAATTTATCACAATGTTGCACTGTGTGATGAGTAGAGGTCGTGTATTGCACATTGCCAGGTAAAATACACATTCGTATGTTCCCAAGCTTGGCCTAAAATGTCGTGCAGTTTAATGTACAATATTCCTGTACGGTACATTAAACTACAACATTGTAGTTGACTGTTAATGCACCATAGAAGAGCTTGGTAGTTTCTGCTACGGCTTTTGCGTAATATAAACAACGGTCCAATTTATGAATGAGTACATTTAGAAAGTGATGAGTAGACAGAATACTACAGGCACAAGCAGCAGGCTCCCAGAATACTATCTGGCCTTCTGCGTGGAGACGCACAGTAAACACACGGCTGCTCTTTTGGCAGCAGTCATTATGTGGCTTGGATGGTGAGATTGATGCTTTCCATGATTGAGGAAGCCTGGGGATTTGGTGGGAGCCGGGTAGCACCGTGTGGTGAGGAGAGAGAAAGCCAAACTAAACCTGTAGCTGGCCTCCCAGTGTCTTGGCCATGGAGTGAATGGGAGACGACTATTCAGGGGGTCATAAATCAGTCCACCCAAAAGACGTGGCTACTCAGTCTCCCAAGCCACTTACAGGAGACACTTCTTAGCGGTAAAGTGTTCGAATGTGCCATGACGAAAAGTTAGAACCTCGACAGTTTCCTCTTGCATATCTTTCTGTTGGCGCTTGCACTGTAGTTACAGCCCTGAAATTAGCGCTGATGCTAATGCTAAACTTTTTACTACAGTCATAAAAAAGAAATGTTTGTTAAATGTTTCCTCTGTGAATGATGTTATTTCCCCAGACACCCATGGTTTGGTGGCAGAGATTAGCATTGCTGCAAACGATGGAATTAGAGGAGTCATTGAATGGACAAACACCATGTAAGAAATGCACCCACAAATAACACATCTCTTATGTTGATTTGTACATGCTCTAGGGGCTTTTCTCATACAAATATGTTCTGGTTTCCAGGTTTGAAGTGAATGAAACAATGGGAGTACTGACTCTAGTGGCCTACAGGAGCAAGGGGACATATGGAAATGTCTCTCTCTTCTTCTATGCTCAGAACCTGGAAGCTCAACAGGGACTGGACTACAACACCAGTGAAACGGTCAGCCATACACAGTATTCAAACATTGCACACAAAATCACAGACCCATACTTACACAACACATATTAAAATAATTTTAGTAGCATGACTATTACTCAAGAGCAACTGTACTTGCTTTAGATTATTGAAGATGTTTCGCCTCTCACCAAAACGGACTCCTCAGTTCTGAAGAAGCTGAGCTAAAGAAGCCTTTTGGAGGAGAGCCAGAACTAAACTGAAAACCCCCTCTGTCCTCACAGATGCTCAATTTTGTTGATGGCGAAAGGCATAAGTTTGTAGAAGTGCAGATCATCGATGACGCCCTTCCAGAGGGAGCTGAGAGATTCCAGCTCATCCTGTCCAAGCCGTCCCCGGGGCTGGAGCTGGGCACCAATACCACAGGTAGATAGGAGGGCAGAATAGAATATAATAGAATTTCTGAAACGTCAAAGTAAAACAGCATAAGACAGTGACACATTCAGTTCAAATAAACAAAAGATAACTTGCAATTCATGGCCAATAATTGAATAGAGAGAGATTTCAGCTAAGAGTTAGGAGTAAAATGTCAGATAAAGGAGGTCTCATACCATGGCCATAGAAACAGAGCGCATTTAAGTCCCGCCCCCACCGCTGATTGTTTTCCCCTCCGGTGGGCGTGGCTTTCAGAGTATGACGATGTTGTGCTCTGTCTCCATAGCAAATACTTCTTTCTAATTGGCTGGCAGGTTTTATAGGATTTGTAGGATTTTTAAAATCATACATTGTTTTAGTGAACAGTTATATTCCTCTTCTACATAAATGGGCAAGGTCAATGAAACTGTTGGTAACCATAGCATTACAATGGAACATGAAATCATCATACAAAATGATACAAGATAGTGTACTACACCTATCAGTTTATTTCGGGTGTCTGTTAAAGAAACGGAAACCCCATATTACACTGAAAACTGTGTAACGTGGTGGTAGAGACACTATTAACTTTATAAAATTACTTTTAACGTTCATAAGAATTGACAGCAATTTATTCTCATCTACAACGTTTTCCTAAACTACATCTTTTTGTTTTCTTACAGCCACTGTGAATATCCTGGCCAGTGACGATGGACACGGTGTCATTTCCTTTAACACCAGCAAGCATTTCTTATTGAAGGAGCCCACCTCTGTGTCTGGGCTGAGTGAGAGTGTGGCCACCCTGTACGTGGTTCGGAACCCTGAGAAAGGCACATTTGGCACCGTAACTGTTCAGTTTACCATTACTGACGCCAACGGCAGTCTAGCAGAGGGCGATTTAAGGCCAGCACAGGGGTTTGTGGTGCTAGAGGATGGAGTCCGATTTAAGGTGAGGGAAAGTAGTTTTTTTTACTGGTTTTACAGCATTCAAACACATACAGTACATGACCACACTTGTTTATTGTATAATATTTCAGATGCTGGAGATCTGGGCAGTATTGGATGCTGAGCCTGAAGCCAATGAAACCTTCACAGTGACCCTGTCCAGCCCAACAGGAGGTGCACGGATGGGTGACCAACTGCGAACTCTCATCACCGTCCTGGAGAACTTGGCTCCTTCCGGCTTGTTTCGCATCGTACCTACTATCAACAGGTCTCAATATTCATTCAACCTTTATTTATACTCGAGAGATCATTAAGGGGCGACCCGCATTTACAACGACATTGAGTCAATACAGTTATACCAAAGGATCTGAAACTTAAAATATCACATACACTTGCACTAAACATGGTTTTCCCTATCATTATAAGGCTTAGTCGCAGCTCCCGAGCCATTTTGGGCACTACCTAAGCCGAATGAATGTAAAATCAATGTGTGCATCAAAACTAACTAAATGACTTTGTAGTTGGTCCGCAGTGTACTTCTTTAACACGGTTTCTCTTTAAGCTTTATTATTTATATTATATTATTTACCACATTATTTATTTATTTATTATTTGTTATTTATTTATAATCCGTTTCAGCTTTTCAGTGTTTTAGACACAGATATGGTAATATTAATGGTCCATAATGATGAGAAATTGCATATTTATTTCATTGAAAAATATCACTTTTTATAAATCCCACGCCAAATACGTACACTTAAGCGTGATTTATGGTTCTGTGGAGGCTCTACGCAGAGGTTTCGCCGTAGCCTACGTGAGTGGCCTGAAGTTTATACTTATGCATTGGTGTGTGCGTCGATCTCATCAGGGCCGGCGTGTGCGTGTCGTGTGCGCGTGTGCATGTGTGGTAGAGCGAGTGAGAGAGTGATGGCGATTAGCTTTGGAGCGAGTAGCGACTCTAGAGTCATAGTGAGAGAAACAAAGTGTCTCCTCTGTTCTTTCTGACCACGGTGAGAAATCTGGAGCAGGAAAAGTTAACCTTCTCCTTGATTTCATGTTGTTTGTGGAGAAGGAGAACCAGGAAATGAGTCGGGGGGGGGGGGGGGGGATGCAACACTACCAAGCCACGGCCAAACGAAGTGTTGTTATATTTTTCGAGAGGTGCACGTCAGGCTATAGCGTAGGGTCCGTGTCTCCACGTACCAACGTATGTAGCCACGCTTTAGTGTTCCACAAACCTAGGGAAATCACTGGATATAATATCATATGTACATGTAGCTGTAGAGATGTGAAAACTTAGTCATATTCAATGTGTGTTTTCTGTACAGAACTAACACAGAAGTGGTTGCTGATGAAGGCAGAGCAGTCTTCCTCACCGTGTCTCGCAGTAATGGTCTGGAGTCAGCTGTCAGTGTGGAATGGGAGACCCAGTCTAAAACAGCTATTGCCTCTGGTGAGACCAATAAATTCAAAGTCACCCCAACTTCCTAAACACTCATAAACACCCCTCTTTTCTTTTAATGTTTCTTAAATCCCCCTTTCCATCCAATAAACAATGCAATTATGATTTATTTCTTTCTTTTTCAAGAGGGTCACCTCCCAGTGATGGGTGTGTACCAGAGCTTTGAGGACAAGCCCACCTCTTCTTGGTGCTCTCTTCCCAAGGGGCCTTCCTTCCTGGCTGTGAGGCTGGATAGGAGGCCCATTGTTGGATCCTCCAACACCTTGGCCACTCTTTATCGGTGGCAGGGTGTTTTTGTGCCTGTAAAGGTAGGCCAACAACAGCATTGTCCCTCAACAAGCACATGATGTACCTACTGTAAACACACATACCTGAGAGTACAAATCAGTATGAATTCAATGATCAGTGAACCCCAAGCTAATTTATGGCAAATGACATTGTTAGTGTACATCTCTCTCTCTCTCTCTCTCTCTCTCTCTCTCTCTCTCTCTCTGTGTCTCTCTTGCTTGCTCTCTCTCTCTCTCTCTCTCTCTCTCTCTCTCTCTCTCTGTGTCTCTCTTGCTTGCTCTCTCTCTCTCTCTCTCTCTCTCTCTCTCTCTCTCTCTCTCTCTCTCTCTCTCTCTCTGTGATCAGTCTGTTAGGATTCAGGACCCAAGCTCTTGTGTGGGGTTTGCAATGAATGGCTCTACCTACATAGGCATTACACACAGTGGCCCTCCCTTCTCCCCTGCTGCCAACCTCAGCATCTTCAAATTGCAGATGGACCTCAATATCACATTGGTAAGTACAAACCCAATCGTGGTACAACATTACAATCACGCTTTGTACTTAGCTTTACTATATAATATATACTGTAGTATAGTCTTGTATTATTAGCCTTCTTTTGTTATTGTTATGCAGTTATACTGTACATATTTGTCTATTTATGTTATCGTTTCTTTTTACATTTATTGTTTGTTTCCTTTATGTATGCACCATCCACCAGGGGAGATTCCTCGTAAGTGTTACTTACTTGGCAATAAATCCTTTTCTGATTCATTCTGACGTCTTTAGGAACAAACCGTAGGTGTTGAAGCTCTGGCTGTGAAACACTTCTCCACTGAAGGCAGAGATTATCTCATAGCATCAAGCCAGGTGAGGCTGTTTAGACAGATCTTTGTTTTCAGTTATGTCAGGATCATTAAAAGCATCATCCGATCATCCTCGTTGGAGGAACTCGATGTTTTCTTATTCTGTTTCTTTCATGCTACAGATTTTTGTTTGGACTGGGCGCTCCTTCACCCTCCACCAGACTCTTGACTTTGAAAAGGGCATCCTCAGTGTAACTCCATTCGCTCGTGCAGCTGTTCCCCACCTGTTAGCGTGCATAGACAGACAGACTGTCAGCTGCCTTCTGCTTCAATGGACCAACGGAAGATTTCAGAATCCACAGCCTGTCCAACTCACCGGCAGAGCCATTCAGGTGGAGACAATCAACACGAGAGCGGAGGACACTCTCCTGTTGGTTGTTATCGAAGGTGACCTGTCTTGCTTTGACATCATATAATATAAATGTACTGTATGCTCTTATGTTTACTTTTCACATGTAAATACCTACTGTTTTTGAACATATGTGTTAAACAAATTTAGTAAATGTAAGATGTATTGGCCAGTTTTTTTGTTGTTGAAAGGACTGTGGTGCATAAATTACATATTTAAAAGTGGCCTAAAATTGGAGGCAAGTGCACTTAGTCTACAGTATGCTCACATGATGGTTTTTGCAATAATGAGATGCTATTTTCTGTGGTTGTACTCTCAGTGTACCTGTAGTGGAGTTCACGGCGGTTAGATGTTGGTTTGGATTGTACAAACAAATCAGTGATACTTTAGAAGGGACACAGAAACTATCAGTCTGCGACAGACAAACTCACAATGTAGGCCAGATCATATATTTATACTACGCTCTGTATATTTTGATGAGAAATAATCCCTCTGAGTCTGCAAAAGTGGTGAGTTTTTCTCGGTTCGGAGCTGTTGTGGGTTTACGGGAAAGGCCTCGGTGTGGAGCAGAGCAGAGCCACAGCGGGACTCAGAGGTTGTAATTTGTCGGTCTTGGGTGTGTCAGTCAAAGCAGTCCTTCACTTTACACAAACATGCTATTACAGCATGCTTACAAAGAATGTAAATCAGTGTGTGTTTCTGTGCATTCCTGTGTCTTTCTCCAGGTCTCTCTCCATCCTGCGAGGTGTTACAGTGGCGTTCAGGGCAGCCTTCACCACAGCTTTATCAGTCCATTCCTCACCCAGGCCTCACCTCTGTTCACCCCTTCACTGCTTCTTCTGGGATCAGTAAGCACAAATGTCCTAAACTGCTTTGTTTGTAAAGGTAGCTGTTGTCATTTTTTATTCAGTTGCATTTGTACTTTTAAAATCTATTGAACTCTGTTTTTTTGTGCATACAAACACTATAGCATCATGTCCACAGATAGAAGTTGGACAGGACTGTGTGTACAACTGATTTAGTGAGACACAAATAAGACAGAAGTGCTAATAAGTGTATGTTACTACAGCTTTCACTACTGTCGATGCATGGGGCAGCCATGTTGGATTTTGAGCTCGAGGTAGTGCGAGGTTGTTCGACTTCCCAACTCAGAAATCCGAGTTCAGGGGGCGTGTTTCTGACTTTGACCTCGGAAAATCCAACCTCCGAGTACAAATGAAAAAGTTAGCCATGTTCCTTTGCCTTGAAACGAGCCAGCTGAGGTGGTTCGGGCATCTGGTAAGGATGCCCCCTGGGCGCCTCCCTAGGGAGGTGTTCCAGCCACGTCCAGCTGGGAGGAGGCCTCGGGGAAGACCCAGGACTAGGTGGAGGGATTATGGCTGCATCTCATTACCCTTATTTGATAGCTCCTCGACTCCTCGGACCTCGGCTGAACCGGGAGTTGTTCTGTCTCTTCTGTGAAGGCCGTCTCAAAGCTCTTATTTCTGCCCCGAGGAGCGAGCATAGAGGAGGGATCACAGAAGAGCTATAGCTGAGGATGCACGTGAGCTGCCTTCCCTGAAGCCGTGCAGCTGAAGGAGTTGCTAACTCTGCCCAAACAGCTGCGGAATTCATGTGACGCTTCAGAGGAAAGGACGTCTCATCCCTCTAAAACACATTTGCTTGTTCCTCTCTCCTCCCATGATGTCTCTCCCATGCTTCCTTGGTGGAGGGACTAAGACGTGAGGAAGGGAAGCAAGTGGAGGAGTCGAGGAGTTATGAGATGCAACCTTTATCTCTACCCTGGCCTGGGAACGCCTCGGGATCCCCCAGTCAGAGCTGGTTAATGTGCCTCGGGAAAGGGAAGTTTGGGGTCCCCTGCTGGAGCTGCTGCCCGCCCCCGATAGCAGTTGAAGATAGATGGAACTTCAATTAACCAGAAACCCTGATTAAATATATTTCTTCCTCATAGCTTATGTCCTGCTAGCTGGAAGAAATGGCTCATCACTCTACTCCTGGAGGTCTGATGTCAACCTGTTCGCCATGATCCTGAGGGCGCGTCCGGCCATTAGCTTCCTCTCTCTCATGGTCCCGTCCCTCAACACCACCAAAACCCTCTTGGCTTCTACTGAGGAGAATAGCTCAACTATTTATGAACTCACTTCTGTCTCCAATCAATCTGATTTCATACCCAGGTACCCACATTTGTTTTTACGGTATATAGGCTAGTTTATATTCCCAGAAAAGCAAATCCTGAAAGTTAAATAATGCATGTTGTGTTTTCTTTATTTCCCCTTAACATTCAGTTTTGGGGAGTTGCACTTTGCACCAGGTGACAGCCAGCTTGAAATAGCAGTGAACATATTAGATGATGACATTCCTGAGGAGCAGGAGCACTTCCAGGTCAGCCTGAAGAATCCAAAGGGCGGGGCTGAGATTGGATTTGGTGGTCAGGTGACTGTCATTGTCCCAACCAACGATGATGCCCATGGAGTCATCGGCTTTGCTCAGGTAAGCAGATAAACATTTTGATATTAGGCAGCTTGTGCATCTGTCATGTTAAGTAGTCGTCATGTTGCCATTGTGTTAAACCTCAATGCTCTTAGACCATATCAGAATAATCTCAAGGGTATTTTTTTATTACCACAAGCTATTGCAATATAGAATTATATTGTCATTGCCTCTCTGCAGAATTCTCTGTCTGTGGAGGTAGAGGAGCTGGAGCAAAATAATCAGATTGCTCTCAGTGTGGAGAGGAAAAGAGGGACTTTTGGCAGACTGACTGTTCACTGGGCTGCCAATGGCAGTCTGGCAGACATTTTCCCCACTTCAGGAGTGGTGAGTGAGCCTTACCCTCCCATAATGCTTTAGACACATTACTGTATGTAATAAACATGTTTGAAAATGAAATGCTTACCAAAATAAACAATTGCAAAATGATAGTAGAGTTGTTCCGATAGTATCTGAAATGCCTCCGATACTGACGAAAATGCTGGTATCAGCGAGTATGCGAGTCTATGCCCCAATGCTACGTAATGTAGCCCTGAAGAAAATGGTTACCTCTACGTTACGAAAACGGTTAGGATTAGGTGCCTTGAAGTTGACGGTCGCAGCGCTGCCTTGAAGTCAACGTTGGGGGCTTAAAACACCATCGAGCAATGTATTAATGTCACAAATTTGTGGAAGCAACATCAAATTTGCGGAAGCAAATTACATTTTGTTTTGATACCGTAGGTAACGTTTTCAGAGGGCCAGTCGGTGGCCATCATCTCACTGACTGTGATAGCGGATGGCGTCCCAGAGCTGAGAGAGAGCGTCACCATTGCCCTCATGGATGTCACCACCGTGGGGCTGCAGGACCTTCGACAGGCTGCAGTCATTGACCGGCAGCGGGCACACGCTCTACTCACCATCCTACCAAATGGTTCTCCCTACGGGGTGATTGGATGGCATCTGGACTCCCAGTTTACACTAACACAAGAACCACAGAGTAAGAGTGGGATTTATGTCGCAAGAAATGAATGAATGAGCGATGTGTGTTTTCACTGGAACACAGTGCAGAGGAGTCTTATTTACTGTAATTAGTTTATTATTATTTCTAACCTTTTCAAATGTATCCCTCAATTTCGGTTTCCTCTTTGTTCTAGAAACAGTTGCTGTAAGTTGTTTGCTGACTACCATCCTTCCTTTTTTTTGGATGAGGTTTTCTAAGTAGCTATTACAGTAATCACACTTTGAGATTTACTGTAAAAGAGATCTGCAGTGATTTCCAGGATGTGAAGTAATTTAGGATTTGTCTTAATCTGTGTATTGGACGCCGGCCCAAAACGTCAGAGAAGTCCAAGTATTAGAGTAACATTCCTTCAAATATTATTTAACTTAACTTCATGGGAGTTTTACTGATTTAGATTGTTATTGCCATCTTCTATGACAGGTCTGGGAAATATAATTTATGTGCTGTGTTTTAAATTTAACATTGGTTTATGTAATTGCCCTTTCCTCCCAACCCACAGGGGTTCCAGTCAATGTGACACTCTCTATAGTGAGGGAGCAGGGCTCTGCAGGTGAAGTGGAAATCCATTACCAGACCAGGCCGGCCCTGTACCAGCCCCCACCCAACCAGGCTACTGCAGGACAGGACTACACCCCCAGAGACAACACCATCGTTATGATAAACGGTGCTACAGTGGCCCTTGTCACTGTTACAATCCTACCGGTAAGGAGAGAGCGCTGAGTAATAGAGATGTTTATTAAATATACTTGAGTAAAGAAGAATATATTAGGAATATCACTAATATTTAGCCTCTACCAGTAACAGAGTTAATCTGTCTACTTAACATGTTAAACCAAGAAAACAAAACAAACTTAAAATACAGTTTATCTCCCATCTGAGAAAAGGGATAATAGATTTTCTTGTTTATCTTACATCTCCCATGCCTTCAAGATAAAACATACATACTATAACCTGCCCATCATCTTTAGTTCAGTCAAAAAGGTAAATATGTGAACCATTTGCGGTCGGGTTTTCACGGTAGATGTGTGTTTTATTGAACCCATTTAAAAAGACAAATGCACAGATAAGAGATTGATTTAAACAAAAAAAATTGTTTAATAATTGAAATGTTGAATTGAAATTTTAACCTGCAAGGTTTTGAAATGTGGCAGGTAACCAGATCACCTGGTTTTGGAGGGGGAGGGGGGGCAGGTAACCAGATCACCTGGTTTTGGAGGGGGAGGGGGGGCAGGTAACCGGATCACCCGGTTTTGGAGGGGGAGGGGGGGCAGGTACCCGGATCACCCGGTTTTGGAGGGGGAAGGAGGGAGGGATTGAGGTAGGGAGGAAAGGGGGAGGGGGGATCGAGGTGAAGTGGAGGAGAGAAAGGTTGATGATGTTAATCTCCTCCTTCTATTTCTCTCTCTTAGCCTGGTCCTTCTTCTCTTTCTTGACTTTTTTCTCCATCTCCTCTTTTTCCTTCCTCTGTCTTTTAAGCTGTTCCTTCTCTTGCTTCCTATTGTCCTTCTTCTGTTTCTTCTCTCGCGCCTCCTCCTCTTTCCTCTCCTTTTTCAGCATCTTTTCTGCCGCCTTCTTGGCCTTCTTTTCCTCCTTCTTCATTCTGGCCTTCTCCTCGTACGGCATTCTGGCCTTCTCCTTTACGGCATTTTATAAATCTATTTGTATGGTTATTAAGCAATGTGAAACAAAAAGTATATTCTAATAAAATGTAAAGACAGTAAAATTTGACATTAGACATAAATATGTACATATATACATGTATTTTACAGTAAAGACTATAAATAAAGTCCTATAGACCTTTTCTATTGAATTCCATTGCAAGGCAACAGTCTGTGCCCATATTATCATAAAAAACTGCCTTTTCTTCAGTGGTGGAAGAAGTATTCAGATCCTTGAGTAAAAGTACTAATACCACACTGTAAAAATACTATGTTATATGTCAAATTCCTGCATTGGAAATGTTACTTAAGTAAAAGTATGTAACTATCAACAGGAAAATGTACTTAAAGTATCAAAAGTAAAATTACTCAATGTAAAAATGATCAAAACAGTTCTTTCAATCAACTAAGTGTTTAATTGGCTAATCATTTCAGATGTACTTATAGGCTTATATATTGTTGGGTAGTTTACTGCATTATAAAACAGTATATATTTATAATATTTCTCTCTGAAATATAGCTGAATAGAAGTAGAAAGTGTCATGAAAAGAAAAGACTCAAGTAAAGTATAAGTACCTCAAATGTGTACTTAAGTAAAGTAATTAAAGTGGCTATGTGTAACCACACCTGCTGTCGTAACGCTCTTTTCTTTACGCTGCTGTATTACTCACTGTAGATTAGTGAGTTAGCGTTACCAGGAGGTCATATAGCCGCAATGAAAGTTTTACTTAAGTTACAGGTGCATCGTTGCATTTCAGGTGTTGCATGCTGTAACTTAGCCTACTCTGGATGTATCGCGAGCTAAACCGGGTAACGTTATCACTGTCATTGTTTGTTGAAGCAACCAACGTAATAATAACTTAGATTCATATAGCACATTTCATGAAATCCACGGACGCTTTACACAAGTAACGTAACAGGGAGACAAGAGAAAAGAAGATAGTAAGCCAACACAAACCCGGAGTAAAAGGAATAAAAACGTTGGCGCTGAATGGAAGGGGGTGCATCATTTGATGTCGGCTACTGACGTACAACTACATTGTGCATTGTTAAGTTATTTTATGAATAAAATAGACATATTACATACCTGCGGGCCAATTCAGGGTCAGTTTTGAATAATTTACAATCTCGTATTTGTCTCCATCTGTTGAAAGTCCGACCGAGATTGACTCGGATTTCGCCCGTTGTCTTTCACTTTCCCTTTTATCTTTCAGTAGTTCTTTGTTTAATTTCCTTATTTCCTGTGATGGCCCTGCCCCAGTATCAGCCATAACTACAGCTGATAACTTCTAAAATAGCATTATAATACAATCAGGCCTATATAAAGAAATCTCCTGCTTCCTTTTTCCTGGCTGGATACAATAACACAGACTTTTTTCCGGTGTTACACCGAAATCTGTGACCCGTCCGAATGTGTGACTGTAGAGCCGTCTACCTGCCGCAAATCATTCTGTGACTTCGCGTGAAAAATCGGACCTGGGCGGGTGCATTACTAAAAACTATATAAAAATAGCTTTCTTTTCACTGTTGGTCTCGTTTGGTGTTACAGGTCATTTATGATCATTGTATGAAAAATGACAGAGCTTTAGAAACATTCAAAAATTACATTTAGTCACTTTAAGTAAATGTACTTAGTTACATTACACCACTGCTTCTCTTACCTGTCTTCTCTCATTCTTTCTCACCCTTGCAGTATAAATTATGAATACTTTTGTAAGGTAGAACGAGAGCATCTATGATTTTTATTCCCATTATTAAGTGGATATGTACATGTGTGTTTTCTAAGGATGACATCCCAGAGCTGGCAGAGAGTTTCCTGGTAAATATCACCAGTGTGCAGTTAATTCAAGGTTCAGCGGGAGCGGGGCAGCCCAGTGTGAAGAGGCCGGGTATGGAAGTAGCAGAGGTCACCATCCAGGAGAACGATGACCCCCGAGGCATTCTGCAGTTCAATGTTTCTAAGGTGAGCACAGGACTCTGTGATACAGAGATGCAATCTCAAGGGTGATATAAGAATTTATATATTTATAATGCAGTTTGCAAACCTCTTGCTTGTTACCTAGAGAGCTTCATTTTAAATAACTTTCAACTGATGCAATAGTGACAAAAAACTAAATAGATATTTATCTCATAATAATGTTAAACCCTAATCATTTCTAAATATCTGCTATATAGGACATCACTGGAAGCGTGCTGGCATTTGAGATACCACCACCAAACAACATCCTCCTTCTGTCAGTTGTGCGACTCGCTGGTACAACTGGAAGACTGGTCATCTACTGGGAGGCTCAGCCAATCACTGCTGATCTTAACGATTTCAGCCCCACATCTGGGAACATCACCTTTCAAGACGGGCAGGTGAATGGATAAAATTGTCCTTATTTGAAATAGGGCTGCATGATTTGAGGAAAATATCTAATGGCGATTATTTTTGACTGATATTGCGATATGATTCACGATATTGGAGGGAATGATCATTTTTGTATCATTATTCTCATTTTCATTGAAAAGTATTAAAATGTAAAAAATTTAAATGACTATAATGTGATTTTTGCGAGGATCTGTAGGATACTGTTTGTAGGCTGGGACGTCTCTGCAGCACCACAATACTTACTTCAGAATGGTTTGATCCACATCTGCGATTTAGATATTGCGATTTCAATAAAATCCAGATTTATTATACAGCCCTAATTTGAAATGCAGTCACGGAAGGCTTGTATCATGTGGATGCGCCAACAGTTTTGTTGTCATTACTTAGAATTGCTCATGGGGGTGGCAGAACCTACGCACTGTAGCTTTGACCTGCCTTGATGTGAAGCTGTCCACAGGTTATTGCATACAGCTTCCAGGGTGTTAGCTTGTGTTTTTGCCATCCTTCTTTTTAGAAAGAAGCCACGATTGCCATCACCATCTTGGATGACAAACTGGTAGAGACTTCGGAGACGTTCAGAGTCAATTTACTGCGTGTGATTGGTGGTGCTGGACTGGGAGAAGAGACCTCTGTAACTATCAGCATTCCACCCAACGACTCACCTCTCGGACAATTTGGATTTCAGAAACTGGAGGTGAGTCTAAATGACTTACTGTATACTTATAAGGACATTTTCTCCATCAACAGTTCATTGAGTGGCGACCCTCATTTACAATGAAAGAAAGATAAAGAACAAAGACAAAGAGAGCAAAAAGAAGAAGAAAAAAACCAGGTACCATGTCTACGGTACGTCCTCCTTGGAAACAAGGAAACAAAAAAACACCAGGATTTGAAAAAGAGTGAGACCGCTTTCTGCAGCTCTCCCTCTCCCATCTTTGTCGCACGGCCAATGCATGCAAAATAACCAATAGGAACGCTCTCTCTCTCTCTCTCTCTCTCTCTCTCTCTCTCTCTCTCTCTCTCTCTCTCTCTCTCTCTCTCTGAAATGACCTGTGATTGACCAAAGTCTCCCGTGACAGCTAGATTTTCAAAAGCCTGAATACAGCCAAGAGGAGGTGCAGACATCTAGATTCTCTCATACCACTTACAATATGCTGAAAAACACCAAAAATAAACTATAAACTACCTGCCACAGCTTTTAAACAAAGTTACCTAACATATACATACTAAACACCATCTGAACGTGA
The DNA here is from genome assembly GCA_023631565.1 of Gymnocephalus cernua. NCBI lineage: Eukaryota > Metazoa > Chordata > Actinopteri > Perciformes > Percidae > Gymnocephalus > Gymnocephalus cernua. Next base: position 2,786,816 of record CM042425.1, on the reverse strand, counting down.
TTCTCAACTTATTCATAACTGCATATTCTATGGAGTAGGATACATTTTTTTAATTTATTATACTTTTTCAATATCACAAATAGTCTTAATAATCTTATTCAATCACCTCTTAGGTTGCTGTCAGCGAGCCAGAGTTTGTGGATGATCCTGCTGCTATGGCAACACTAGCAGTGCTGCGCAGTGCGGGCGGCGAGGGGGGGGTGACATTGCGGTGGCAGCTGGAGGACCAGGCTAAAGATGACCTCTCACCTTTCAATGGAACTCTTGTCTTCACCGCGGTACAGTATAAAAGGGGGGGGGGGGGGGGGGTGTTACGGTGCCACCACATATTGTAATAATAATATTGAGCAATACTGTTTTTTGTGCTGCAAAGTGTGTTGCTTTTCTGATTGTATTTGATCTTCAACCTCCTTGAACTGTCTTTTATTTCTTTTAAAAAATGTTTTCCCTGGGCGTCTGGGGAGCTCACCTGGTAGAGCGCGCACCCATATACAGAGGCTTAGTCCTCGACGCAGTGGCCGTGGGTTCGGTTCCAACCTGCGGCCCTTTGCTGCATGTCATTCCCTCTCTCTCCCCTTTAATGTCTAAGCTGGCCTATCAAATAAAGGCCTACAAATGACACACACACAAAAAAAATGTTTTTCACTATTTTTACCTACACTATACAGGTTTTTTGTTGATGTTTTAATGACGGATTTTGAAGAAGTGCTGTATCAATCAGGATTATTATTATTATAATATTATTTTTATTCATGAAGTCTGCTATGCTTTTCATACTTTCCAGACTGACTCTATGAAGACGTTTGTGATTAGAGCCCTCGCTGACACTGCACTGGAAGGAGATGAGCATTTCACTGTCCGGCTGTTTCCTGCTGGGAGTGGTGCTGTCATCGACCCCTTAAAAGGTCAGTGTTTATGAGAAGAAACTCACACAACCAGAGCACCAGTTGATTGAAACAAATGTACGGGATTTACAGGATTTTCTTTTATTGATGCAATGATCATATAGCCTGGTCTCTCCATGTACCCCTCTAGGCATGGCCACCATCACTATCCAGGCAGACAAGGCCGCCTTGGGGATTATTGGAATACAAGAGTCCTCCAGAAATATCCTCATTGGAGAACCTCAGGGAGATTACAATGGGAGTGCGGTGGTCAGGTGAGATAAACATCAAACTGTATCCCTAACCTGGGAGGACAAGCAAGAGAGAGCTTTACAGTAAATATCACTGCCTCCATTTAATAACATAATAATAATAACAAATAGTGGACATAGCAGCAGTGACGTCACCCACTGGTTTGTGGACCTTGTGACAGTTTTGAACATAATGAATGTATTGTATTGAATATAATGAATGTATAACGTTTTGGGCCATTTAAAATAAATAGTATACATAATTTACAAAATGAGCATCATGCTGTGTTGAAGAAGACTTCAAACTAGGGATTGAGGCCATAAACTCATTATGATGGTGTTTACTGAGGTAATAAATCAAGTGAGAAGTAGGCTCATTTTCTTATAGACTTCTTTATTATGCAAGCAGTGGAGTCGCCCCCTGCTGGAAATTAGATAGAATTTAAGGTACTTCAGCATTGGCTTTACTTTTTAGACCCGGAAGCTTCATCCATTATTTTTACAGTCCGTTTAATAATCCAAAATGTAATTTGAAAATCCTTGTGTATATTTGTGTGTATCCCCCAGCCTTGTGCGAGGGCCAGGTGTGTTTGGAGAGATCCAGGTGTACTGGAACATCACTCCAGCTGTGGTCTCTGAGTTTGAAGCAATCTCTGGAACTGTGACAATGAGAGACAGACAGTCTGTTGCCGCCATTATTCTGAAGGTACTGAATAATATAGTTTGTAGAGTTCACAGACAAATCCAGATATTGTATGTATCAATGCACTGCAAAATACACATATGCAGACCAAAAATGCATAATAATAAAGTCTTCCTATGGGCTTTCCATAAAAAAATTGTCTCTGTCGTATCTTTCATGATGACAGGCCCTGGATGATGATCTTCCTGAAGAGCGCCGTGAGTACCAGCTTACTTTGACCTCCGCCACCTCTGGACTGGAAATCAGTCCCGTAGCCAAGCATGCCAAGATTATCATGGCAGCCAGCGACAACCCCTATGGCCTGTTCTCCTTCACCCAGAACCAGATCATGGTGTCGGAGGAGGAGGGAATGGTGAGCTCAACAAAATGTCAATGTCAATTTTATTTGTATAATACCTTTCATTACACGTAAACCAAAAGTGCTATACATTACAGCATACACATTACAACAAAGCATGAATAGAAATAGGAATATGCAACAAGACAATCAACAAAAACAAATAAGACATACAAATGCGACCATACAAATTCACTCACACACACACACACACACACACACACACACACACACTGTATTAAACAAATGTGACGGCTGTATGATGGAGGAGCCTCAACAAAGGAGGATATGCAAACTATATCCGCGACGTTCCATTTCCGGGATTGCTCCGGTGCCGGCAGAAATTCCGCTGGATGTCCCTCTTTTCGACCGGATGTCCGTCACCTTCCGCTTTCGTTGCCATTCTAAGCTCCGTCCGATTTACTACTCTGGTTAACTGCTCCTCAGATCTCTGCAGGGTAAATCCAGACAGCTAGCTAGACTATCTGTCCAATCTGAGGTTTCTGTTACACAACTATTTTGCAGCAGCACCGTGGCTCTACCTGGCGCTTAGCACCGCCCAAGACTCTTGTGATTGGTTTAAAGAAATGCCAATAAACCAGAACATGTTTTTCTCCCATCCTGGAATGTTGTGTGGACTAGCCAGACCTTCCTCCGCAGCGCTGTAAGGGAAGGTCTGGCGATACTACTGCAAACTTAACCCATATGATTTTTTTCTCTATTACCGCCGCAGGTTAATGTGACAGTTAATCGAACCTTGGGCAGTCTGGGCAGTGTGTGGGTGACCTATCAGACCTCAGGCAACACAGCGGTCAGTGGAGTGGACTTTGCTCCCGCTTCAGGACGACTACTCTTTACCCCTGGCCAGACCTCACAAAAAGTCACACTGCATATCCAGGATGACAGTCTTCCGGAGGGTCCGGAGATGTTCTTCCTCAACATCACTACAGTGGAGCTAGTCAATGTCAGGTAAATAATATTCCTTATTGTTATACGTACAAAGAAATTGGATGCAGTCCTTTCAGTGTAAACATCAGCAAAAGTGAAAAACAGGTGAATACATGTAAATAACTATAAAAGAGACTCTAAAAGTCACTATAAAAACAAATAAAAGACACTGAAGATTGTAAAAAAAGACACAAAAACACAAATGTACCATATATAAAAGACATTCACTGCACGATTCATCCTTAATACTCAAGTAGCATTAAGTGTTAAGTTATGGCTTTTGGATAAAAACTGTTCCTGAGTCTTTTTGTTTTAATTGTCCTGAAACGTCTGCCCGAGTGCAGTAGTTCAAACAAAATACAAAGTAATTTCATAAATTAGAGTAGATTAATAAGTTTTTGTTGGTTGGAATGTGTATAGTAGGTTTAACTGGTGGTGAGTTATTGTTCAAAAAAGGATGTAGCAATCGAGGCTGGAGGGTAATAGTCATTCATAATTTAGTCAAAATACTGTGTTGATGTGATGTCATGTCAGTGACTGTTCATTCTGTACCTCCCTCTGGTGGTCAGTGCTGTGGACTACACCGTGAGGGAGTCGGGTCTCCGGCTGGACCAGCCTCCAGCTGTGGGCAACATCTCTTCTCTTGCTGTGGTCATACTGAAGAATGACAATGCTGAGGGTATCCTGGAGTTTAGGCAGGATTATGGCAACATTACAGGTAAAGAGTCAAATATATTTTGTGAAATGTGAAACAAACACACAAATAGAATTAGAAACAGACACCATTTGATATAAAGATGTTAAAAGATCAATCAATCAACATTCATCATAGCCCTTTGCAGCCAGCAGGTATCCAAAATGCTTTACATCAAGGAACAAGGATAAAACATAACACACAGTAAAATCTGAAAAGGTTACACAAAAACAGGAGGAAGAAAGGAAAATGTCACAACGCTACCATGTATTAAAAAGCCATTCTGGGCGCCCAGATAGCCCAGTTGGTAGAGCAGACGCCCATATATAGAGGTTTACCCCTCGACACAGCGGGCCGGGGTTTGACTCCGACCTGCGGCCCTTCGCTGCATGTCATTCCCCCCTCTCTCTCTTTTCATTTCTTCAGCTGTCTTGTCAATAAAGGCCTAAAAAAGTTTTGAGGTAAAATTGTAAAAAGCGCTATGTCTGTAACAGTGCAGATGTCAGGGGGTACACTGTTCTAAAGTCTCGGAGCGGCAACTGCAAAAGAGTGAACACCCCCCATCGTTTGTACCTCAACCTGGTTGTTTGGATGGCCGCAATGACTTGCCAAACAAGCATGATCATCTCTCACCTGACTGCTGATGGGCACAGTGATAGAACTGAAGCTCTGTCCGTCTCTAAAGAACAGCCGTCCTTTAGCTTGTCCTCCCAGTATCACCTGTGTTTAAGCAAGTGATCGCAAAGGGTTAAAATCTGACGATGTACTATATGCAAAATCTTCTTTCTTTCTCACAGTTGAAGAGCATGTGGGTACTGTGTTGATCCCAGTGGTGAGGAGAGTGGGCTCATATGGACTGGTCTCAGCTCAGTTCACTTCCAGAGGCCTGAGTGCAACCCCTGCCCTGGACTACATCCTGAGTAATGGCTCAGTGACGTTTGTCCATGGCCAGAATACCAGCTACATCAATGTCACTATTATAGATGACCTGGACAGGTGAGAGAAGACATTACAAAAGGATTTGAAATAATAATCAAATGCATAACATAAATAATAAAAAATGAATTTATATTTTTTTAATAAAAAAAAAGATAATCAATAAAATAAATAAATAAGAAGTTAGTGCATAGACTGAAACACAAAGAGAGACTCCACTGTCAGTCCGTGTCAGTGATGTACCTACATACTTTAGATAAAGCTGCCACGATTTCTAGAAAGGTTATCTATGTATCTTCTTCTTCTTTTATTCCAACACTGAAATGATCTCCCCCAGTGAATCTGCAGAGATATTTGAGGTCCTGCTGGTTGGAGCTACAGGGGGAGCAGTTCTAGGCTCTCCAAAAGTGGCTCGGGTTACCATCGCCAAGAGTGACTCTCCAAGCGGGGTGGTCCGTTTCCTCAACGAGAGCCTAATCGCTGTGGTCAATCCTAACTCCACTCTCAAACTCAGCCTTGTTTTGGAGAGAGCAGGAGGCCTGGTGGGCAATGCAACGGTATGAGCAACGAAAGAAAAATACATCACTTCAGTTCTCTCAGCAGTGGTTGCTTGCAGTTTACTCAAAGATGCTTTTTCGTCATGGGCATCAACTAATTCCAACTGGTTTTGCCTTTTGACAGGTTGCTTGGATCATCCGTGGCCCCAACAGCAGAGAGGTCCTTCCTCCATCCAATACAGACATTAGAGAGCCTGTGAATGGCTCCTTCTTCTTCAGGGATGGAGAGAAAAGTACACACAACATAGAGCTGCGGATTCTCCCCCATGGGGAAGTGGAGGTGGAAGAGACGTTTGTTATAGAGCTCAGCGTTGTGTCTGGGGAGATGGATGTCGATCCTCAGGCTGGGGCCATAACGCTAAAGGTACTTCATTGTATAATGTCGAAGAAGTATTTTCAGCACTTTTTGCTGAAAGATTATCTAATGGGATGTAATCCTTATGGTACGTGTCCATATATGCGTTGCTTCCCAGCATTGCAAGCTAGTGGGCTTGCCACCAGCAGTTATCAGTTTCTTTTCACTGACAAGCAAAGAAAACAGGCTACAGCCTCATACAAGCCTGATGGCTGCACCTGATTGGACCAACGCGTCACGTGGGACTGTCTGCTCCCGGATTTCAAAACGGATCATAATGGCGGCTCGTTTGGAATACGATCTCTTATTTTACGGAAATTAGTTCACTAAAACGTATTTCTGAAAACATTTTAAGGAGAAATAGGCCATGCAGTTGCTGAATCTGTCTTCATTTCAGATTGACAGCGGTCAGTTTAAAAGATTTTCGTCAGATTTTGAGAGACGTTGAGCCGAGCCGGCCGCTCCTCATTTGCATGACGTTGCCTGGATTCAACTTTATGCAAATGTGGAGCGGCGACTCGACGCCCCGCTTCTCCACAGTCCCCGCAGTGCCACCAGAATGCAGACACGTACCATTAGAACCCTTCTCACCCCTATTCTATCCTAATGTGTTTTTCTCTCCCAGATAGGGAAGTTTGGTGACCCAAATGGTATAGTCCAGTTTACTGAGGATGCTCTCCGAGAGCGTGTCTACAATGAATCCACAGAAGCAGAGGGCCCCTTCAACATTTCCCTGTTCATTACGCGCAGAGAGGGTGTCATGGGTAACATCACGGTAAGATTACATCAATAAACATTTATTCTGTCAATCCTATCCAATATCAGTGCTTAAACTAGCTGGATGTAGTTCTTTGTGGCCACTGTTAAAAGTGTAAACACAACCCTACATTCTCTCAAACCAGGTGCATTGGCAGATACAGAGTGACTCAGATATAGCAGGGGACTTCCTAGCCTTAGCTGGCTCCGTGATGATCCCAGAAGGCCAAAGGGAGGCGGAAATTGTCCTCAGCCTGATGCCTGACACAGTACCAGAGCTGGAGGAGCTCTACGTTGTCCAGCTCAAAGCTGTGGATGGTGGTGCTACTCTGGATGCCAACCCAAACCTCATCAGGACGCGCATCAGGTTTGTCATGACGGTTCTGTAATATCAATAACATGTATTGACTTTCAGGTAAAAAGTCTAAAACTGAATTAACTTGAAATGAATCTTCCTCTCTGACCCTTAGGGTGCGTGCTAACGATGAGCCACACGGTGTCTTTTCCATGAACCCTAAACAACAGTTCATTCTGGTAGTAAAATCAGAGTCTGAGTTCACCAGAGCTCTGCTTTTGAATGTAACTCGGCTTGCCGGGCTGTTCGGCAATGCTAGTGTGGGCTATAGGATCAGTGGAGGGATAGATGAAGTGATGGACATCGAGGTGATACTGGGAGGACAAGCTAAAGGACGGCTGTTCTTTAGAGACGGACAGAGCTTCAGTTCTATCACTGTGCCCATCAGCAGTCAGGTAAGAGATGATTATGCTTGTTTGGCAAATTAAGACTTACATTTGTTTTTGAATGGTTACAGAGAAACCTTTTTAAAATACTATAGTTTATGTTGTTTTTAAGCACCAGTTTAACACTTTTTTCCCTGCTTGTCTCTCTGTAGGTGTTTTTGACAGTGGGTGAGAGCTTTGCGGCAGAGCTGACTGATGTCAGACTAGTCAGTCCTATCCTCGGCCCTCCGCCTCGCCTCCTTCATGAGGCTACCGTTGCTACGGTGACTGTGCCCGAGGAAGCTGCCAGCTCAGAGGTGATTTGTGGTGATGGCTGTTTTTGTTTGTCGATATATGGTTTAGCTCCGAGAGAGAAACTCTTTTTTTAAGCGTCGCCTCTGCAGGGCACTCACGATGCAAGACTTGCTACCTTGTTGCACAAAGACATTTCACTAGGTAGAAATTCTCTGATTCCAGCTAGTTTCTTCCCTCCTCTGTGACAGTAAATGGAATATCTTTGAGTTATAGACAAAACAAGACATTATTGAGGACGTCATCTTGGGCTTTTGGGAAACCCTTGATCTGACATGTTATAGACCAGACAATTTATAATCGAGAAAATAATCAACAGATGAATCGACAATGAAAATAGTTGTTAGTTGCAGCCCTACTAGGGTGTGTGTTTCTTCTGGTGCTATATACTCACTGTGTCACGTCGCATATCTCTGCTGGAGATCTCTATGTTGATTAATAAACATTCAGTCGTTTAATTAATTCTCGGCCACCAGAAAACAAACCTATCAGAGACCTATCACACCCTATGTCTCTGGAGTCTCTTGCCTCTCACTTCAATGTCTTTTAAACTTAATAGAACCGCTATAACAGAGTTAGTGGGGAGTCTTTGACTGCTATGTTAGCACTCACCTGTTTCTTGTCAAGACATTTGAAAGGTCCATGTAACACAGCAGAGCTACCTCATTTAGTTTGCTGTTTCATGACAAACCTTGTGCGCACAACACAAGAAAAGACACTTTATAACATATAACTTTCAATGAGCGACATAATATTATGCCATACTGATATGTTTTACACCCCTCTTTAATTGTATGTATTTATGGATAGCCTTGCTGTAAGAGACAGCAGTTAACATTAAGCATTTTAAAGTATTAATTTACCAGGTTTAATTGTAAAGGAGGCAACAATATAACAGCATTATTAACTGTCTTCTCTCATATACGTTGTGCAGGTTGGCTTTGCCTCCCTGGCTCTGCAGGTTTCAAGTATTGAAACAGGAACATGTGAAGCAAAGGTGACACGAAAGGGGCTGTTTGGGGACATCAGGGTGCAGTGGCAAGCTGGGTATCCTTCAGGACAGGCTCCACCGGGGCTCAGACTGGGAGCTGTCACCCCAAGCTCAGGTAAAACACCCAGGGAGGGAATGATCTCTGAAAAGCTGAATTAAAGCTGTGTAGACTCACACATTGTCTCAAACGGCTTGCTTTATTAAGTAATCAGTCATTTAATACTTAATTTTTTGCATATTTGAAAGTGCCCATATTATGAAAAAATCACTTTTTCTGGGATTTGGGGTGTTATTTTGTGTCTCTGGTGCTTCTACACGCATACAAAAATCTATCCCTGCTGTTCTGAGTGAGATACGGTTTCTGAATGTGTCCTGCCTTCAGTCTCTGGGTGAGCTGTTCAAAATCTGCACGGCTTGTTACGTCAGAAGCCGAGACGAGGTGGCTAACCGTAGCATGCTAGCGCTAGCTCGTTCTCAATGGCAAAACACTGCTACAACACACTAGTTCACCAGAACTACTTCCATGTTCCTGTTCTGCAGGTATTCCACGCAAAGTTGGAAGTGTGCCCTCGTTTAGAAGAAGTCTCCCTGCTAATCCTGCCTTGTAACTGACTGAAGTTAGAGAAACAAACAGCTAGCTGATGTGATCCTTACCTAGCTACTGAGCATGTGCAAATGCAAAACAAAGATGGGATAGAAGTACGATGTCTCACTCTGTAGCTAAAACACAGACCTGAACACACAGGGTGAAAAGAGGAGCTGCAGCAATGTGCAGTACAACAAATATATGGTGTTTTTTGAAAATTAAACCATGTAACCCTATTCTGGTACAACCTCAAAATACAATAATGAACCTGAAATTAGCATAATATGGGCACTTTAAATGTTGAGTAGTGTACTGTATGACTTTCCGTTTGATTAATCTTGAATACAAATGTAGTTATACCTGGACAGCAGTGAACCAATCTGAGCTTTTTATCTCTAAAAGGATGAACTATCCTCAAAGAATATACGAATATATACTCTGTAGACCACAGACTTGCAATCTGGTGTTCAGGCTGATACCAAACACCAACATGGACTAATGACAGCCTGCATTCTTAATGTTGGTAATGTGCTCCTTTGCTCATATTCAGGCTCACTGACCCTGGCCCATGGAGAGAAGACAAAAGCCATATCTCTGACAGCAGTCGCTGATCCATCTGAGCCGGCTTCCTATGCTATACACCTCTCTGCTGCTCCCTCCAGCACTTCTGCAGCCAGTCCTGTCAAGCTCAGGTAATGGTTTCACAGCGGTCTGAAGTTGTGGTAGAGTAGATACATGTTAACTTGGAAAGCTGCTGCATGTTCCAGTAATTAGTTAGTGAGGGGGAGCATAGCATTTAGGTGGCGTTTTATTCTACTGATCATCCGTGTTCATTATGCTGCCACTTTTAGGATGTACTCCTCCTTCAATTTCCTTTGCTTGTTATTCCAACACCAGAGGAGGCAATTTACCAATATTACCGTTAACATTGCCAGACCTGTCTCCACAGCGCTGTGGAGTAAGGTCTGTCTACACCACACATTTGCACCCCGCAAAAGAAAACGCCACATACAATATTAAATCAAGTTAACTGTTCCCACAAAACAGTAATGTGAGCTATTTAAATCAGCTGATACTTGGTTAAACAGCATTTGCTCTTAGTGTATTACCGTTTGTACTTCATCCACAGCAATCCAACCAATCGGTCCCAAAACATCCCAGAGAGGAAATGCCGTAAACATATTATTTTTAAATCTTTACAATCATTCACTGAAAGAACCGAGCAGGCCTGCCTTGTTGCATGATCAAACTTTTCTTTAAAACGTTGCATTTTTTAGCATGTAGCTTGGTAGCTCAAAGGTGCACGAACGCGCCACATGTCAGGAAATTGATCCAGACTAAAATACTATTCACATTTTTGTCTACTGTATTTAAAATGTAGCCTGACTCTGATGTCTGTCTCCCTGCACAGGTCAGGATTTACTGTGGCAGAAGTGGAGCCATTGGGAATCTACCAGTTTGCCCCCGATTCTCGCCAGCTGGTCATTGCAGAGGACATCCAGACTATTACACTTTATGTTCAGAGACTCTATGGTTCTCGTAGCAACAGCACCCGCCTGGCCTATACAACAGTAGCAGGCAGCGCAGCAGCAGGAGAGGACTTTATTGCAGTGCCAGACGGCCATTTAATCTTTGACTCGCCTCGCCAAACCAACGCCTCCTTCCGCCTTTCAATTCTTGACGACTCCCTTTCAGAGGCTGATGAGTACTTTCACGTCAACCTTACAGATGTTCAAGTCCTTGCTCCAAACTTAGCTTGGGCCGATACCTCTCCTCGCCTCAACCGTCAGCACAGTGTGGCCGCTGTCACCATCCTAGCTAGCGATGTGACTGGAGGAGTGCTGAGTATTGGGCCCGGACTGGTCCAGATACCTGAAGACAGGGATGAGGAGAGCCAACAGGAGCGGCGGGTGGTTCTGAGGGTGCGCAGGTCCGACAGTGTGGCTGGGGCTGTGAGGGTTCGGGTCCAAGCATACGGAGGTAGGTGTTTGTTTTGTAGAACTGCTTTAAAGCTATAGTGCGCAACTATTTTTTATTAATGAACATCCGTTACATTCAAGCCTTTGCCAAATTAGTTGAAAAAAAGCTAAGTAAGCCTATCAGCTCCACACAACTCTCTCTGGATTTCTCAGTATGGCTATGTTACAAAATGGTGTAGTCCGGCGACTTTCGCTCGCAGAAGCTCAAGTGATGCGTTTCACATCACCGCTGAGAAAGGACAACAGCAGAGTTCAGCTTTGGAGACAAAGTGGACATAAAAACTACAACATAATTACCTCTTCTGACGAGTCCATCATGTTTTTTTTAATCCTCCGTGTCCTCCTTGATTTGACGGTTAAATGCTTCTTGGAACTGTGTGGAGGAGGGGTGGGGGTGGTGCACGATCACCGAAGGCTTGCGTCACGTGGATGCTCCGACAGTGTTGTTGTCATTACTTAAAATTCCTCATGGGGGCGACAGAAAGTACGCACTATAGCTTTAATGCTCCACTGTGGCGTTACTATGAATCCAACTAAAGTTCTAGGCAAGACCCGCCCTTCAATAGCATACGATTGGCCAGGTGTCCATGTTTGCGCGAGATAACGGACCCCGATTTGTTCAGGTCCTGTCCACTGACCATTCGGCTATCCTAACCTTAACCATTCGAGGTCAATGCCTAAACTCAGTGAATCGAGTCTTGCCTAGAACTGCGGTGGGTTCCATAATTGTGTTCTATTGTGGTATATTATATTGTAATTTACTGTGATGTTTACAGTTTTTGCTTTAAGTTGTGTTGCTGTGCACTTTTATCCAGATGGAAGTACCACACTTCTCCCCTTCACTCTGGACCCTGTTGGGACCCTTGCAAAGGAGGAGCAGGACTTCCGCTTGGAGTCCACCATAGTGTCCCTTCAGGCTGGTCAGAACGAGACAGAGGTTGTCCTCCGCATCCTGGATGACTCCGAGCCCGAGGGACAGGAAGTATTCTTCATTTACCTCAGTGATCCAGAGGGAGGAGCGCAAATCACAGACAGACCGTACCAGGGCTTTGGAGCTTTTGCCAAGATCACTATCCTTGGTAAAATGATAATAAAAAAATATCTTTGTTTCAGTCCGCTATAGATTGACAATATATTGCTGTTTCGCTCGCAGTGTGTTCTAGCAAATTAAAGTGATGCAACATATTTATTTGTTGGTATGAATGGATTCTTTCGTCTTCTGTTTATAGCACCAGACCAACCCTACAGGTGTCTTTCGGGTCTAATCAAATGGACATGCAGACGTGTTTGTTTTCTCACAGTGATTCACTGTTTCACTAATGCCATTTGTTTTGCATTTGGTCATTGTTACATTAGTCTCCAGCTGCTATTTTGGTCCTCACGTCTCACATAATTACTAGAGTGGGCAGATTATTTGGTCACTCATGCATGTATGCACGCATGTATGATTGATAACAAAATGTAATATGTGAGGTTATGAGGAAATTCATTGGTATTCTCCATCTTTTTTTTTTTTTCTCTGTTTCTGCTATGTTCTCTCTATCCTTCTCTCTATCCACACCAGGGAGTGACTTCCATAACGGCATTATAGGGTTTAGTCTTAATTCTCTGATAGGTCAAGTCCTGGATGAGGATTCAGAGAACAGAACTGCCCTTCTCTACCTGCAGAGACAGGAAAACAGGTAATCAAACAACACACTTTTTTTTTTTTACCTTGTGGTTGAAAGTTGTTTTCTTGTTCATAGTTAGTTATGTTCTTTCTCCCTCTGTTTAGAGCCTTTGAGGATTTGCAGGTCTTCTGGAGAGTTACCTTCAGCAAGGCACCTCTAACTCTGGTCAACAATGGAGTCAACCTGACCAGACAGCTGGTGCAGACCTCTGGAAGGGCGCTGTGTAGGAGAGGAGAGATAATCTGTCCCCTCGCTGTGGAGGTCCAGGACGATGAGGTGAGAGAGATGGTGAAAGCAGTGCTACCACATGTTGGCATCTTGCTAGTCTCGCCTTGGTCTGGCTCTACCACACATACATTCCAGGATAGGAGAAAAAGAGCACTCTTGGTTGTCTGCATTTCTTTAGACCAATCACACTCCTCTTGGGCGGCGCTAAGCTCCGGACACAGCAACGGTGGCTCTGCTAAATAGTCTTGGGAAGGAACTTTTGTGAAAGAAAACGCCACATATAATATTAAATGAAGTTTACTGTTCCTACAATACAGTAACGTGAGCTATTTAAATTAGCTGATACATGGTTAAACCTCATCTGCTCTTACCAGTGTATCTCCGTGTGTACTTCGTCCACAACAATCCCCCCAATCGGTCCCAAAACCTCCCAGTTAGAGAATAAATGCTGTAAACATATTCTTTGTAAATCTTTACAATCATTCCCTAAAAGAACCAAGCAGACCTCTCTTATTGCACGATCCAAATTTTATTCAAAAGATGCCATTTTCAGCATGCTTTCTAGCTCGAAGGTTGTTGTTTCCCGAAACAAAGAGTGTTTGAGAACAGCAACACCTGTCAGGTGGATGTCAGGAAATGGACTTCAGTTGATCCAGACTAGTATCTCGCTGACCTTAAATATCCGCCCCAACCCTGCAGTATAAGGATAATTACACATATTCATAAGAATTGCTGTGGTGCAAAATAAAGCAATAACTCATCTGTGTTGCTGTAGGAACCAGAGCTGCAGGCGTGGTTCTTGGTGGAGATTTATCAGGTGGGTTCTGGAGCTTCCATTAACGAGACCACCCGTTTTGCCAACATCACCATGGCCGAGAGCGACGATCCACAAGGCATCATGTACTTTGCCGTCGGTCACAGACTGCCCATCGCCACCATGACGACCACGAGGCTCAGTCTCCAGGTCTACAGACGAGCAAGCACAGCTTCAGTCACGTCTGTACAATATCGCACACTGGTAAGTTACAAACACGCGTAGGAGTTAAGCACAAGCATGCATTATTAATGGCACACATGCATTAATATATGCACATACACACAGTCAAATATGCACAAATGCAAACAAACATGCACTTTGCAAATGTTTGAAATAGTTTTTGGAATTGGTTGAATTTATGTGTAAAACTGCTATTTGTCTTATTTATTTGTCTTATTTATTTTTAAGCACTTTTGAATCATTCAGCTTTGCCTTGGAGATGTCATTCTGCGTAATAGGAAATCTCATTTTCATTTAATCACTAGCCAAAATAAACATTGTAACACCTGAACGATGTTTATCTGTTTGTTTACCTGATTTGCCGAGTTTCAGCAGACACAAGTCTAATGGTACAGTATACTGATCTCATTTGTCTTTTTCCTAACACTGTAAATATTTAGGCCAGTTATAAAAACTTGATAACTCGATGTCATGCTCTGTGTACTACAACCAAGCATGAATATTGGGGTGTACTCTACAATGTTGGACTTTTGTCTCACTGTTTTTTTCAGTGTGATGAGGAGCTTTTTATTTTAACTTAATCTCAATTGGTACACTTCTTCAGAACAATTTTAATTGTAATGCAGAAATGCTAGAAATACATACACCAAAAGTGCCAACTCTGAATGATAGAATCCTGCTGAAATGGAGGGCAACTAAATGTACTAAATGTAATTAATACTAAATGCAACTAAATTGCATTTAGTAATCATTTCTCTTTTCTTCTGATTATGAGCTTCACTTTAACCAGTGATACTGTTTATATGGATATATTAATAATTGGTCATGGATTATTTGATGTTAGTGATGACAAAGGTTTCCTCTCCTCAACTCTTTGATCTGCGGGCATTGATGATTAAAGATATCTTGGCTACATGCAGTTCAGAGGCATGCATGAAGTATTCACAGGCACTCACACTTTTTGATATTAGAGATCAAAGTAATAGAGAGTCTAGTGCACTCAACACAAATCAAAAGCCTCGCTGAGACACATGACCAGGTCATGTGCTTTCATGTCTCAGAGCTACAGCATATTGGCAGACAAAAGGTTTTAATGCATAGTAAAAGCCCACTTTTATTTTACTATTTTATACTCTCACAACATCAACTTCTCTCATCTAAATGTGCTATTAGAACGCAGACCAAAATGCATCATGAAAAATATGCTTTTGATCATCTAAAGTAGTCTGACATCTGTTGACTTCATTTTTCTACATTTTGTGGGTATATTATATGTGTTGATGTTGTAGGTTTGTTTTGCAAAACAATTGAAAAACGTGTTATTTAATCAGGAAATCGCATTGAGATCAAGATCTCATCTGCAAGTGAGACCTGAGTACAAAGTGAAATATCAAACAGAAATATAATCAAATGAAAAAATGACAAGATTTAAATATCAAGTCGAGTAGACAGCAATATGCAGGCATAAATGGAAAATATTTCATACAAATAGGGTGCACTCAGTGCTGGTTAACATGACTCCATCCAACCCCAAACATTTCTGTTTTTCCTCTAGGAGCTTGCTAGAGAAGAGGTACTCGGTCCCTCTATAATCCGGCCTGCTAAAGCAGGCATGGACTTTCCTAAACAGGAGGGTAGTCTCACCTTCAATGTGGGCCAGCGTAACACATCATTGGACATTTACCTCACACCAGACCTCGCCTCATCCTTGCCCACACCGAAGCGCTTCCAGGTGGAGCTCTACAATGCTACAGGGGGAACCAGAGTGCACCCCCAGTTCGGGCTCGCTAATGTGACTCTGGTGTCAAATGCAGCAAGTGAAGCTGTGTGGCTCTTACTGGAACAGTTACATCAGCCCCTAGATTCAACTATATTGAACCAGGCGCTGCAAGGACTGATCAGTAAGGTCTCTACACCGCTCTCTCGCGAGCAGATGGCCGCCGTGCTCGAAGCCCTGGGGAAGGTAAGGGGGTTTGAGACTAAGGACAAAAGCATTTCCTGTAAACTAATACCTAAATCTTATTTTAAGTAGGGCTGCAACTAGTATCGCATTGTCAGACCTTCCTCCACAGTGCTGCGGAGGAGGGTCTGGTTAGTCCACACAGCATTCCTGGATGGGAGAAAAACATACTCTGGTTTATCGGCCTTTCTTTAAACCAATCACAATGGTCTTGGGCGGCGCTAAGCGCCAGACGGAGCCATGGTGCCTCTGCAAAATAGTCTCAGGAAGGAACTTGAACTTGTTTTGGTGGAACATGTATACGTTCAAAAGTTGTTTTAGTCGTGCAATAGAAAACTACGATTGGACAGATAGTCTAGCTGGCTGTCTGGATTTACCCTGCAGAGATCTGAGGAGCAGTTAACCAGAGTCCTCACAAATCAGCCGGAGGTTAGAACGCCAACACAGAGACAGAGGAAGGGGACGGACATCTGGCCGAAAAGAGGGACATCCGTCAAACGTCGTGGATATAGACTAGGCTGCAACTTACTATTATTTTCATTGTGGATTAATCTGTTGATTATTTTCTCGATTAATCTATTAGTAGTTTGGTCTTTAAAATGTCAGAAAATGGTGACAAATGTCGATCAGTGTTTCCCAGAGCACAAGATGACGTCCTCAAATGTCTCGTTTTGTCCACAACTCAAAGATATTCAGTTTCCTGTCACAGAGGAGAGAAGAAACTAGAACATATTCACATTTAACAAGCTGGAGTCAGAGAATTTTGACTGATGGACCGATTAATCAATTAATAGTTGACAACTAATGGAGTAGTCGATTAAAGCTACATTGTGTAAGAATTACTCCCATCTAGTGTTGAGATCATGTATCGCAATCAACTCTCTCTGTGGCTCTGGTTTAAAGTACGTATTGCAGCTACGGTAGCTGACACGCTTCAAAAGCGAAAGTGTACAAAAGGCCGTCAATCAGCCGTGGTTGTTGGGAGTGCATGTCGGACAGCGGCACGGACGCACGCTTCACACCACGGAAAGGAGAGAGAGAGGAAAAAAAGAGACTGCAGCGCGGAGGATAATTAACGAGTTGGGATTTGGTGTGTGCGTCCAAAGCAGCTCCAATGTTCACTCTTTTTTTCTGATGACGCCGGTCTCTTGCTCTTTTCAATATCCATTTTGTTATTCTGGGCGAAGAAGAAGAAGAAGACTCCTTTTCCTGAAATTTGGATTTTGAATACGTGTGGTCCTCCATGTTTCCTTCTTCAAACTTGCCGGCTACGAGCAGCTGTGAGTCGAAAACGCGAAAGGCGGAGCAGTATGTCCTGTATGTCCCTTACCGGCTAGCGTATTTCAAGATGGCTCATGAATATGGAGCGTCTACCACAGTTCATGCAAGCACAAATGTAAAATTTCAAGCCAATAGGAATACTTGAAATTGATGGTGGTGGTCAATATTTATGAAAAAGGACAAGTTTGTGAAGGGCAACACAGATTTTGATAAATAAACAACTACAAACGTTACACAATGGGGCTTTAAGCTTTGCAGCTCTAATTTTAAGACATATTTCATTCAATCTCATTGAAGATGGAGGTGCATGTATGTGTATGTAATACCTAAATGTTCTATCTTCTCCTTCACAACATCAATATCATGGTGTAAAACTATATATCATCGATATTGGAGTATTTGTCAAAGCTTCATTTTTGTTTTAAATTTCCTAATAATACTAATGATTTTCTTCTGAAAGCACAAGTCATTTTCTCTAGCATATGATCTCATTGTCCATTATGATGGAAACCCTTGTTTCTGCATGAGTCAGCGCAGCGGTCTGTGTCAGACATAGTCCCATCACCTCCACTTCACTGCTGCGCTCTGACAGATCTGAGGACCAGTTTGTCATCTGAAAAGGGCTCAGTTGTCACTCTAAATGAGCCTGCTAACATGCTAACATGACGCTGCTCTGATGTTAGAGTTGACATATTGCGCTTTCTCAGCCCCCAGACGAGCGGAGACACCACTGTAATTTCACATGAAGGAGTGTGCGGGGGACGGAAGAGAGAGCAGAGACAGCAGGAATGAGTTACACAGCATGAGGATATGTTCGAGCACAAAGAGAAAGTAGGAGACAGTGTAGGGAAGTTGGCATTGAAGCCTAAATCAAAGAAAGTGGCAGAGCCGGGGGGGGGGGGTTGACAAAGTGCAGATCACACGTACATTATATCAGACAAATAGGCTTTCAAACAAGAGCAAAGCAAACTGTTTCTCAATATGTTGTTGCTAAATTTCTCCATCTGTTTCCTCCGAGCCAGGTGCTTGCAGAGGCAGAGAGGGCTCCTTTACAGGAAAGTAGCCGCAATTTGACCCACGACCTGCTGTGTGTCTTGGCCAATCCCAGCAGAGTCGACACCCGGGGCCTCATCCACCTTGCTGAGGTGGCCGAGCGATTTGCATTCTCCCTCCTCACGCAAAGTCACTGTGAGATGTGAGTGTTCCATCTCAACAAGAGTGAAGAGTATGAGAGAGATAGCCCTATTTTAAGATGTTGTGAACACTTACCTTACCATGCGTGCTACATCAATACACCAAGGATTGTCCATTTAAATGCCATTTGCAAGCATCAGCTTGGTATTATAAATGTTTTTTCTTTGTGTGGTTTCTCCAGAAGGGGTACCATCCTGGAAACATGTCCGTATATGACCATCTCTGCCTTCCAGTGGTACCCCACACAGATCAATGGACACAAATTCAGGGGCCGTAATGCAGACTTCTTCCAGCTACCTGATACCCTACTGCCAGTACCAGCAGCCTCTACACCTAACTGTGACAACCTCAGCCAGATTCAATTGACGGAGTTTAGAACTGAACACTGGTTTCTCACCAGTGATACAAACACTGCTCTCAATGGGAAGGTAAGGAAGCACTGAGATAGTTCAACCCTATTTTTAGTTTTTGTTTTTTGCACAGAATTGAACAGAGTTACAAATTGACAAGGGTAATAATAAAAGAGAAAAAGTTCAGAGATTGATGTTCCAAGGCTAAATCACCAAGTACCAGACATGGGGGACTCGAGTCACATGACTTGACTCGAGTTAGACTCGAGTCGCAAATTTTAGGACTTGAGACTTGCTTGATAAACATTCATAAAAGACTCGACTTGACTTTGACTTGACATTCATGACTTGAGACTTGACTTAGACTTGAGTCAAATGACTTGAAATGACTTGATTTTCTGTTTAATAAATATATATTTTCCCCCTCTGATATTGAGGAGGAGTTAACGTTACGATTTTAGTGCTGTTGCATGCGCGGCGCCCGTTGTTATGGTGACGCGCCACACGGCGGCAGACCTGCAGTAAACGAGACTGGCTACGGCTGTTACTTAACGTCATGGATTCCTCTGCACCGAAAATAATAAAGTTTGGCTATAAGGATTACACGTCTGACCAGGCAAAGAAGAAACGAACGGCAGTTTACAAGGTCTGCTGTACAAAAAAATCCGACGTCAACCACCACCACGGCGAATTTCATCAGACACTTCAAATCGGGAAAGATTCAGGTTCCAGTCCCCATATTCAGCTGAACCACTATTTGGACGCTTGTGATGAACAGAACTCCCTTCAGTTTTGGGCCATGAATAAGCACACCCTCCCTCCCCCTCTTTGTTCAAGGTGGCGGTAAGAACGAATACAGCTAGGCACACTGTACATACACACAATAAACCTCTCTCTCTCTCTCTCTCTCTCTCTCTCTCACACACACACATGCAGACACACACGCAGTTGTGCAGATGAAGTATGTGAATGAAGCTAGGCACACATACACATACACACACACACACACACACACACTGCACTCACACCCACCACATGCACACATTCACTCACCAATATTAATAACTTTTCATTCACTCTCTCTCTCAAACACGCACACATTCACTCACAAATACACTGACAAATATTAACATATAGCCTACTATTCAATCTCTCCAAATTATGCAAAGGTGGTGGGATTCAGCTACTCTTAAAGAATATGTTTTTTTTAGGTTAAATGTGTTTCTGTCCCATAAAAGTGAGGCATGTTTGAAGAATATTATTTGACTTAGAAACCATTATAGCCTACTTGAATTGTTTGAATGAATTTCATGATTTGATGTCATGTTTGAGGCATATTGATATTTTTGTTGGCCTAATATCAGTTTTAGGCTGTGCTTTTTTAAATCTGTATACATTTAAACTGTTCAGATATATGTGGCTTGGACGCAATGTCTTTTGAATATTGAGTAGGAAAAAATGCAAATAAAACTCCAGCAGTTATAACCACTGTCTTTAGCTTGTTTAAAAATACAAACTTTTGTATGACTTGACTTGACTTGCTTGACCAAAGCTATGACTTGACTTGACTTGCTTGATTGTCACACAAAATGACTTGGACTTGCTTGAGACTTGAAGGTTAAGACTTGAGACTTGCTTGTGACTTGCCCATGTGTGACTTACTCCCATCTCTGCCAAGTACACAGAATGATATTGCACTAGTCCCACCCACCCCAGCTTCCACTCACACTACATGTCCATACTCTCACACATATGTTCATCTAGATCTAAGAAATAAGGGTAAAGACTGCCGACAAACAAACAAGCAAAAATGGGGTTTTGCATTGACTTCATTTTTGTCTCAAATAGTGTAATTTGATTAAAAACAGCAGGTGGCAGTATTACTCCAGCATAAACTAGCCATTCGTTTTTTAGTTAGTTCCACAGCTGATCCCTCTTCTCTTCTTCTTTGTTTGTATAGGTATTCTCAGCCAGCCTCCAGGACAGAAGGTCACGGCCTCTAGAAGATGGCAATGAGGTGGTGTATCGTATCCACACCCCTGGCCAACAAGTTAAGCCAGGCCGGTCTCTGTGCCTTCTCTGGAACCAGACCACTGCAAGGTAATCCACCACAGACTCACCATGCGCAACCATTCTAAATTAACAGCAAGTTGACACTCAAAATGTTTCCATTTTTGATGACACGACCCAATTGCCTTTGCATTACCTGGCAATATAGTACATAAGATAGTAGCTGAGGTTGTTTATTCTAGTATATACCGACTGAATTCTTTCTTTTTCTTTTACCAATTGATATGTATCTCAACTAACTTGTTTATAACCTCTGACAATGTACATAGAATAAATAATAATGAAAATAGTTGTGAAAAAATGCATATATGTGTAAACACATACATACATACATACATACATACATACATACATACATACATACATATAATAGTAAGTTTTATTTATTTATATAGCACCTTTTATAGATACAAAATCACAAAGTGCTTTACATTAAAGGGTAGCTACCGTTATTTTTTTACCTATGTTTTTGTGTCTGAGTGACTGATGGGAACAACAGTCTGTGACATCGGTCCAGTATTAAGAGAGATCGCTGCAGTCGGCAGCAGAGAAACAAGCTACGATGTAAGTTAATAGGACAATTGTCCAGCTTGTATTTACCTTCACAAAAGTGCTTGTTTTACCGCTGACAGACTCAGATTAATATTCTAAGTGTCTGACAAAGTGTGTGAAGGTAAATACAAGCTGGACAAGTGCCCTATTAAAGCTTTAGTGTGTAACGTTTTGATATTAATGAACGTCCGTTACATTCAAGCCATTGCCAAATGAGTTGCTACAAGATGCTACAAAGCTAATTAAGACTATCAGCTCCACACAACTCTCTCTGTGTTCCTCAGCACAGGGCTGACCAGATTAAAACCACAGCAGCAGCAGATAAATAAGAGCAGATACAGACAGAAAAGCAGAATAGACTGAAAATTAGAAAGATTCTGATGAAAAAATAATAATAGAAATAGTCACGTTTATAATTTCAAGTCTTATGCACGCCACGCCAATGTATGTTTATACGTACACATTAACAATATGAATAACAGTGCCTGAAGTACTGTCAACATTTAAATGGATAAGTAATTAAATATTCCAACAGGTAGCAGGTTAGTTGACATCACTGCACCGTTAAAACGTATAATCTGAAGCTGTGACCCCGTACTCACCTCTGTCAAAATTCCAAGTACAGCCTCTCAGTAAGGGTTATCTGTGGCCAAGGGGGAAGTCACAGCATTGTTTTTAATATCTGCACTTTCAGTCTGCTACACGCTGAATCCTCCCACTCGGTTTGTTGAGGACATTCTTGGGGCGTGGAATGGGACTTGGCTGGAACACTCTGTTTCAAGTTATGAATTGGCAGGTTTGGTTTGGCCGGAACCACCACTTGGACGATGTATCGCAGGATAATAAACAGATGAGAGAACTGATAAAGAAAAGGGGGAGAGAGAGAGGCAAAGTCACTGACAGGGAAAGGTCAATGTTGCAGTATGATGTGAAGAGGAGGTCACAATAAAAATGTTAGAGAGAACTTTTTTGTCTTTTAAAAAAACTGCCTGTCTATTAGTTGTGCAACGAATCCAGTGAAAACATAATAAGAATGTTCTGGTTTGTAACACCATCTTTAGAGGGTAAGGTGACTGTAGATAACACTCAAAGAAGCCAAAACACCAGAAAGCAAATTGTGTCTGTGCTGTAATAGTAGAGTCTTAACTTTCTTTCTCTTCCTGCATCCTGTCCTCTCTCCTCTAGCTGGTCGTCAGATGGTCGATACTGCAGGGTTGTGAAAGAGAGTGGGAACTATGTGGAATGTGCCTGCTCCCACTTGTCCATCTACACGGCCTACGCAGAGTTTGCCACTTTAGCATCCTACAATGAAGCCTTCTATGCCTCGGGATTTATCTGCATCTCAGGTACAAAACACACTCTCCCTATGGCTTCCCTTTTTTCATATTCTTTTCCAGTGTTGTCCTCTGTGTGCCAACTGCCTACTTCACTCTCTCTTCGGCTTTCTCTCTGGTGCATTCCTTTCATATTCCTCCAACATTGTATATATTTAAATAGCCATTGTTAATTTAGCATTAATGTTGCTTTCATGTCTTCCACTCCTCCCTCCTCAGGCTTTGCATTGGCCATTATATCCCATGTGCTGTGCTCCCGTTTCCCTATGTTTGCTGCCAAACTGCTCACTCACATGATGGTGAGCTGCCTTGGAACCCAGGTAATACAGTTCTGCTCAGATTTTATTTTCATGTTGTGCTGCAGTGCTTTACTATAAAGGTCGCAATGAGCACTAACACCCAAAATTCACAGCTTCATACTCCCACACCATCTGCATTAGTTTCCTTGGCATTTTCATCTAATCGTATCTGCAGATTCTCTATATGGCCTTAAATGTAGATGGATAGGAAACCTTTGGAAATTGTTATAGAGGCATTCATCTCTCTCTATGCTGTATGGACCAGTAGTTCAACATACGCCTTCACTTTCATACTGACACAAGCATAAAACACACACACACACACACACACACACACACACACACACACACACACACACACACACACACACACACACACACACACACACACACACTGCATGCTACCAACCCTTCTTACTAGCCACTAGACAGGTCACAGGTGTTATCTTGGAAATGTGCATAGATGTGAACACACATCATCGAATGTGTTTGTTTGCGTAGTTTTGCGGGCCGACGCGTCCTGACAACGCAACAATGCCCCACGCACCTTCCCCCATAAAAAACGCAAGCTGTCACATAAGCAATGAGCGAGATAGATATGTGGCTGCAGGTTTGTCTCTCAGCTGGTCACCCTGTATATGTGTGTGTATGGGTGCATGTGTGTGTGCGTGAGCGAGTGCGGGACTGGTAATTTTCCACTGGTCCCCCGTCTCTTTGGTTGACAAACACGAGCCCCTACTAAAGCAGTCGTTGGGGGTTAACCACCTTGGGCTCAACCTGTTTATGACCCAGGCAGAGCCCCTGGACCTAAAAAGGTTTGGGATGGAAAATTCCATCCTGTTCTGTTTCTTTGTTGGTACTGTACTGCATGTTAAGGCCTTCTTCCTTAAATGTGCACATATCTGAGATTATGCTATAGTTTATAAAATACATGTGTGTGTTTTTGGCCTTCTAGTCAAGGCTAGTCAGTGAAGGTTGAATTTGAGACAGTCAAACTGAAGGCCTAACTGAATGAGCACTCTGGTATTGAGATGTACCCTCTAAGTGGTCGTATGTTACTGCTGGGAATATTTTGGAGGTAATGATGGGCTCACAGTGCAGGATGAGCTGAATTAAAATAGACCAATTGACGTCATTGTCTTCATTTAGGCATGCACTTTGTCCTAGATTTGAGACGGCTTGCTAGAAATGGAAAAACATACATAACATATTTTTTATGTATCCAGTTTTTTTTATGTATTGCCAAACAAATAGGTTAATCAAGAAGACTGACTGTGCGATACTGACTGCCCCACTCTTCATTGTGTAAAACATGCATGCACAAAGTGATGTGTGCAGTGGACTTAATTCTAAAACATGTGATAAGTATAAGTTGTCATTACGATTCAATGTGTTCGGTCCTTCTGGAAATCACCTGCCTTGCACTATGAAAATGTTGTTCCACCTCTGTTGTTTAATAGCGAGTAGCTATATTTTGAAAACTTTCATGAAGATGGTCCAATAACATTTAGAAAACAGGAAGTTGTGGGTCAAACATTTTAGTTTAGATCTGACTGGTTATATCTGATGAAGGAGGCTTATCTTGTTCCATTTGGTTTTCCCCAGCTGTAAAGTACACACAAAAGAACTATGTAATGTTGTCACACCAAAACTCATATACTGGAATCAAATTGAAGCTAAACTGAGATGATGGATTTAGAGGCTAAAGGATATTCTGCCTCTTTTCAGGAAATAAATCCTACCATATAAATAAATAATGAAAGCAAACCAAATGAATGTTGCCCTTGGGATACATACTGACTTTTCATTTTCACTTAATTTCAACAACATTTGTAAAAAGCATCACTGGAGCTTGCAGTTTGACATCCCCATTTAAGGTCATTCTGTCTAACCACAGAACCAACTAACCGTTGGTGAACTGTTTAAAGACAGTCTGAAACAGTTGTACAATCCTTGGTTGTAGTTAAACTTGTGCATCTTTTTGTCTTTTTTAATTTGAGATGCATCCCAGCTTTATATTTACAGTACAGTCAAAGGTAGGCGTTAGGAATTGATTAGAGTTACATTTCTGTATTAAGAAGGCCAAAGATCTTGCATCTTTTACAGAGGAGATGTAATTAGTGTCAGAAATGTCTCCTGAACTTGTGGGTTCTTGGCGTTGCTCATGCCGCACCATTGATTTGAACTGTCAGGTCCAGTTCCAACCACCTCTGACAGAGAGGGTCTCCATCTGTGGTGGCTGGGCTGTAATTAGTCACTGACGCTGCCCTCTGTGGGGAGAAAATTAAAGCTGCCGGTTTAATGTATTTATTCTCTCTGCAACAGCTACAGTCAGCTAGAAAGAACTAGAGTAATACCCCACCTCTCTGTGAGAGTCTGAGAGCAGAATAAAGGCACCGTGAAGATGGAGGCTTGTGGTCTATGTAGTTTTTGATTGTCTTACTGTCTCAGTATTCTGACTGCCACCAATGGTAGTGCATTTAGCTGTTAAACGCCTAACAAAAGGAAGGCAAGTAGAGGAGGAAGAGTAAGCTTGCAAGGCAGAGAGATTTGCATCTCTTGTCAAATAATAAATTACAAAACAATAAGCCACAATGAACAATAGCTCTATTGTCAGAAGACCACCAAATAAAAAGGCCACAATAGTGAGAGGGACATGCTCCATCTCATCTACAGTGTTCCCAGGCAACTGTGGGCAGTATAATCAAAGATTGAAAATGTATTTATTATGGACTGATTACCATGTCAGTTGGTAGGGCCACCTCAAACACAACCGCTTCCCTAACTATTGATGTCAATGTTTTCAGCTCCGTTAAAGTAGAAAATGTACATCAAATGTCTTCAAACAGCTCGTGCAGCATATTGCCAGTGTCTTGCAGCAACTGTGTGTCCAAAGCTCTAAGTCTAGATATAGTACTGTAACTCAGACTGCACAGGTTTAGATATATTCTGTAGGTTTACATAGTTTTACCAACTATGAATAAAAAGCTTTAAATGGATCCAACAATGTTTCAGATATACTGCACAGTATAGAAGCAGGTTGTTGAAGGTGTCGCACAGTCAAACTGATCTGGTTTTGGTATCAAGACACTCACGGGGTGACAGACTGTGTGTGTGTGTGTGTGTGTGTGTGTGTGTGTGTGTGTGTGTGTCACATCAGAGGTTGTGTGGACCGTTTGTCCTCCCCTCTGCAAGACAACTGAAGATTGTCTGTGTAGAGTGGAAATTTACCCAGTTCATATGTACTATGTAAGTGAGCCTCACCTGGTCGTATGTGTGCATGTTTGTTAATGTGCATGGGATTTTGAGAATGTAGTAGAGTCTATATATGTGCAAATGTACCTGCAAGTTTTCGTAGGTTATTACTTATTTCCATCCACATAACATAACATTCAACAGATATTTCACAAATATAACTGAGAATTGTATATTCTTTCTAAGTATGGGACAACGTTTCTTATGTTCCTGGAACATAAGAAACGCTCCCCAAATGTTTTCAGTTACCTTGCTGTCATCAGGGTGAAGAAACTGAAGTTTATTGTGAACGGAGATAAGCACACAGAATCTGATCTTTTCACTACATGTACTTTTTTAGTCTGCATTCATTTTAACAAAACATAAATCAATGACAATAGAGACACAGAGGTCACAAAATTGACGTTTTAGAGGCCTACATTACTTTTACAACAAAACAGTGAAGATTCGGCAGCACAGAATTCAATGAGCTTGATGTTGATTTGTGTCCATCTTCAACATCAACCCACTTCAGCAAAATCTTAAGTGATCCTAGACGCATCTCTAAGCTGCCATTTTCTCAAGATTTTAGAAAGAATTGTCTTGACCCAAATGATTTCTTTCATTAACAACAATTACATTTTTGACAAATTTCAGTCTGATCATGTCTCTATCAAACAGGACTTTCTCTATTATGCTTGGAGATTCTTCCTCCTCTCATGCTTCTTTCTTTTGTGGGGTCCCCCAGAGTTCTATGCTGGGTTCCCCTCTTATTTACTCCCTGGGACAAGTCATGCCTTATATTATAATAGCATCGATTTTTTTTGTTACACGGATGATACTCAACGTTTTGTCGCGATAAAGCCTCGTACCACCAATCTATCCTGTTTTATACAATATATGATCCTGTATTATGTCCTGCTCACTGAAATCAAAAATTGGATGTCCAAAAATGTTCTGTATGACCCAAAATCAAAAAATCTAAATTATTATAATAACCCCTTTCTGCGCCAGCACTAACAGCTTTAACAATCTCTCGTCTAGTCTGGGTGCTTTTTTAAAAAGAGTTGTCTTTTGATACATTCAAACAAGATCAAGTCATTCCTTTTATCTGCACATCTACAAAGGTCATCCAGGCTTTTATCTCCTCCACACTTGACTATTGCAACATACTTTACTCTGGTATCAGCAGGCGAAACATCCAAAGACTGCAGCTGATACAAAATACTACTGTTACTGCTACTGAGAATTTGAACACGTACTAAGAGAAACAACCACATCACATTCGCAACCACATCACATTCTTGCTGCCCTTCACTCAGATGCACGAGTGCTTGAACACACGTATCCAGGTGCTGATGTGGGAAAGGAAACTCTAATCTCCGTCTCTTTTGCAAACAAAACAATTTAATTTCTCATCCATTGTGGATAAACAGCCCTCCACATCCCAGACAGCCATTCCCACACGCTCAGTGAAGTGTTTACCACAGTCGTCCCAGCGCTTTATTCCGGGATCTGGGAGGTGTTTAGGTGACTCTTAGCTCTGGTTATAAGGGATTTCCTGTTAGCTCTGGGACTGGATCCAGTATTCAGAAGTACATTATGTCCCTCAATCCAATCAAAAAAGACGCATGCATGCATGCATGCATGCATACACACACACACACACACACACACACACACACACACACACACACACACACACACACATACACACACACACATACACACTAACTCCCCCCCTATCCACCACCCACCAGAATCACTTCCAGTCTCTGAGCCGAATAAAGAAGCTGCCTGATTGTTGCAGGATTCCTTAAAGTTCCTGCTTGTTGTCAGCGTGGCTGTGTGTGGGAGGGATTTATGTTTCAGATGAGTGTGCATGCAGTTCCCCAGCTTTCCAGGAAAGGGAATGTATGAATTCCGTAATCCAAGACCTTACTCTGTCCTTGGCTGTAGAACACAAGATCAACACAAATCTTTGTAAATGAAGTAAGCAATGTGCTTTTCTTCAGGAAGTTTATCTGTTCCTATCGTGACCAATCAATCATTAAAGCAATAAACAGAGAGAGTTTTTCGTGTCCCCATGTGTGTCCACTTCTCTAGTTGACGTCAGAGAATATGCCTTATCATATTCTGTGCTTTTTCCCACAAGTGTTTGGAATCAAAAAAAGAAAGCGAAACAAAGATAAGAATAAGAAGAAAACAAACATAATATTTGCTTATTCCTTCCCTCGTCCACTCTCCGACAATAGATTTGTCCAGTATAGTTTACTCAGATACAGATGGATTTCATTTTTACTTGCAGTTGAACAGCAAGATAAAGTATATGGCATGTCCTTGATACGATTTTAATGCATTTCTAAGCTCTTTGCTGTCTCTCAGCCCGAGCTAATGGCAGGTAAGTGATGGAAGGGTATAAAGTATCAGCAGTCAGGGCCTGTGTTACCGTGTGGGTGGGGGTGTGGGTGTGGGGGTGGCAGTGGAGAGGTGAAGACGGCCTCTGGGGAGACTCACATTACGCCCTACTGGCTGATCCAACACATTGTGCCTAGTGTTGCCCTGACTCCTCTTGTCTTCATTTGATCTGTCTCTTTGTCAGCAGCGTCTTTCTTCCATTCAACACTCACTGTGTCTTTGTCTCTTTTCCCTGATACTGAAAAATGAAGCTAAACCATACAAATAGCTCTTTCTTTCTTTTTGCACGTAACTTCTCTTTGTCATAATTTTCCTGTTATACTTTCATCCTCCTTTCTGCCCCTCCGGCTTTTTTTTTTCTTCTTCTTTCACCCAGCCTTTACTTTTACAAAATGATGAGTAATGTCTCCGTAGTCCGTTTCTATTTTCTGTCCCCTTCATCATTCTGGCCACTGCTGGGCTTAGCTGGGTGCTGTCTCACTGTGTCTCTCCCTCTCCTTCTCTCTTTATTTCTGTGAGAGTGGCTGGGCACATCCTGTGTGACTCATCAGTTTGACCTATGATCACATATATTTTCACGTTGTGTATCCCTAAACTGGTTACAGACACTCAACTTACTGTCAGAGACTCACTAAACATCCAGATGTATGCCAGGAGCATTTGTGTCAAAGTGTAATAACATCATCAACGATGGAATGACTGCTAGTCCTTTAAAGAACCTTTAAAGTGGAAAATATCCTAATCACAATGATTTTGGGAAATATTAAATTAACAATTATTTAGCACGATTACTTATTGACTTTTGGAAAACTGTTGCATTTATTGAACTTAGAAACCAGTGAAACAGTTCAACAAATCAACAGTGAAAACACCTTGAACTGTGAAATTCCCCTTAATACTTTTCCCTTTTGAACTTTTTTTTATTTCATTCAGAACACAAGTATAGATAAGAGTTTACTTGCAAAACATAATGTGCAAAATAATTGTTTCTCTCAAATTACTCACAATTCAAATTTGATTAATTGCACGGCCTCTAGAAGGTGTGTGACATCTCAAAACGAATGTGATTTCATGTGGCATGTATTCTATAGTCTATCTAAGCCTGTTTATCTTCATCATGGTCGGCTTTTGTGCAGCATGGATATAGTAAAGTGCACTGAAAGGCACTGAGACTTACAGTCACACCTGCCGGCAGCCTAGTGCTTAGTCATGTTGCATTATGCTGCACTTATCAACTTCACACAAAGGTTATACATTATCAACCCAAAAATCTAAAACAAAGCTCAGTTAATGTCATAGCCGTCTCACACTGACCTTCTCTTTGTCACATTGTTTATTTTCTTCACTTTCATGAGGATATAATGCGATGTTCAACTAAATTGTATAATCAAACACTTTCACAAGGGGCACACTCATACAATATGTGCAAACATCTATTTCATCTATGTTGTAACAGAAATGTAACCCACGTACTGTTGCACAAATACCTTAAAGGCAGCAATTATTCCTTAATCAGTGTTGTCATTTATCTGCTGGGGTGGTCAGACATTAGTCTTATCTGGATTACATCATTGGGTTGCCATCAGGATGGAAATTATTTTATTTCTTATTTTATTTAACCTTTATTTAACCAGGAAGAGACTCATTGAGATTAAAAATCTTTTTCAAGAGTGTCCTGGCAAGAGTGTAGACACACAAACACACACACACACACACACACACACACACACACACACACACACACACACACACACACACATACAATCTTAATACCATACAATACCATCTTTGCCAGTCCAGTACAGGTTACCTTGGTAAACTTTTGACCAATAATATGAAACTGGTTAGGTTCAGTCATTAACTAATTTTGTTTAACTAGTGCAGTGCCCGTGAGGAGCGCGTGCCTGATCGTAATGGCCGATTGCTTGGTTCCCAGTATTATATTTTCACAACTTTATCTAAGTATAAGCGTGGTTAAATCATGCACGGCAAGGAGCCCTGTTCAGCCTGCTGGAGAAGCCGCTACCGCGCTTAGAACGGCCGGAGAAATGTGCGCAACTGCTGGCAACAAAACTGCATGCTGGAGAGCTCGAGAGCCTGGGCGTTCATCTTACATGTTTGTATACGATTCATTTCATAATTTGGATGTAGGGTAGACAGCATAGCAATCAGTTTTTGGCGGATGATCACTTTTTGGCACAACACCGGTCGCCCACTGCGAAGACATGCTTGGGCTCTCCTTTGGTAGCAGAGCAGAGTTGGTGAACCACAATCAATGAGCTGCCGTCTAGAGATGTAGCAACTCTCCGGCCCTGCTGCTGTATTGCACATGCAGGAGACGCACACACGCACACAGAGGTTCCTCGATTTATAGTTAGATATTGTAATAGATGGACGGACCTAATGCCATTTAGCTGTGTAGTATTTGCAGTAATTATGACCATATACTGTGCTTTTTTTCATAGGTTGCAATTAATGTTTGTGTGTGCAGTGTAAATATTTTGTGCTGCAGCAGTTACACTCTCATTTTTGCCAAATGTGTGTTGTCCTAACAGCTGGTGACCCTAAAAGCACTTCCACGAACTTTCATCTATTTCCAGAAAAAGCACAGTAAACAGCAGCAGGAGGCCACAGTAGCCATTCTCCTTCATCGGGCCTCTACAGTTAGCTCCTGTCTGCCTTGTCTGGCAGCTGTGAGACACAAGACGGCACACATCCTACAAGCTGTCAATGGCTAGTGCAGTTATTGCTGAGGTGATGGAATATTTAAATAACACACACACACCTTTATACAGTATAACAAATACAGATTCACATGAACTCGGTTATTCAGCTGCAATATGTACGAAGTTACTTTTGTATGAAATGTATGTTCCAACGGCTCACTGTTCACTGGGCACTTAACAGAATCTCTGAGTTAACAAAATCTATATACAGATATGACCTAGTTACTTCCCTCGAGCTGTAACACAATGACTTACCATTAGCAGATACGTGTCTGGGCGTAATATCACTTGTGTCATGTCAAGGGCTTATATCATGTATCACTTGCTGGTATCCCTATAATCCTATTTGTTATTATGACAGACTTATAAGTTAAAAATGTAAGACAAAGGTGTGTTAAATGTACTGGCATACAGAAATTAGGGATCGAGCGATACTGGTTTTTCAAGGCTCATACCGATACTGATTATTAGTAGTTAATGAATCCAATAACCGATATTTGAACTGATATGCATTTACAGTGAAAATGAAAATTTGTAAGTCAAAATTAAGATTTTTGGAATGTTACAAACTCCAATACAAAATTGTGTTTAAATGCTTTAAGCAATTGTTTAATAAATTAGAAACTTTCAACATAATACACAGTAAGAGAGAGTCAGATAGTGTTGTGGGGGGGGGACATGAAGTCAGTCTCAGTGGTGAGTCAAACCGAAGCAGAGGGTCAGACACAGAGCTGGAGCTGAGCCAAAGTAGAACACTTTTTAATTCATTAACTTTATCGGTTATCAGGCAATTAAAACGTTGATACAGATAATCTGCAAACTGCCAAAAAATTGACCAATAATCAGCCAGGGCCGACAATCCCTAACAGAAATCTGTTTAAAATGGAACATTAGCATTTCTTGGTTTACTAAGGGCTCTACTTTCTAAACTCTCCGTGCAACAACAGGCACCTTTAACCTAATTCTGTGGAGTGATTCAGTTTGTCATCAAGGACTTTAACAGTTGTCAAAGTCCCCAGTATCCTGCTCTATTTTTGGAGTTTAGCAGCTTGTTTAGGCAGAACTTTGTGTGTGTGTAGAGTGGAGTGAACGCACGATCAATCCAGGACAAACAACTTCGTCATTGATCCTGGACTGTTAATGACTTGGTGATATCAGATCGTGCAGAGTGAACCTTGGAGGGTTAGAGAAGTGAACACATCGTTTACCCTAGCACTGTGTTGGGTCAGTGATGTCGCCATTCTAGCTTGATGTTTGCACTGGTTTAGGTTGGATGTGTCCTATAGTTGGAACATACGTCACAGCATATTCACATTGATGCGGTCTCTTTTTACCTATATTGTACAGTTCATATTTATATTGACAAAAAGTAATTATTTGTGAAGAGTCTGTTGAAGGCCTTTAAAGCCATTAGAGGTTTTCTCATGCCTGTTAAACTGCAACATAAGAGAGAGTGAGAAGCTCTGCGATGCCAGTTTAATGGCCTGAAATAGAAAAGGAGTCGCCTCACTTCCTCACAGAATCAGGAAATGTTGAATGGAGGAAGGAAATGGCAAATGGTAATCAAATGTAACTATCCATTATAAGGCCTTTTGTTCGTGGCTTATCGGCAAATTGTAATCAGTCTGTTTTGTCGGTTTGTTTTTAGCTTTGTTTCAATCTGGAATCTCTCATCCTGAAGATAATTTAGTAATTGAGTTTAAGATGATGACAACAGCCGGTGTGTGGCTGATTGCCAGAGCATTAGCTCACAGGCTAAATGTATCTTAGCGACAAAAACATTAAACACAAGGCAAACATACACAGATAAACACATACATACCCACATCCCATGTGAATGTGCTCACATATACAGTATATGCACACACATATATGTTGTTTACAATATTGTCAAGAAACAGAGCCAGCTCCACGATGTCGTAGTTATGAAACATACATATGCATTGCACTAATGAATGCACACAAATATACATAAGCGTGCGCAGATGTCCGTATGTGCACATACCCTTTTGACCAACTCAACCTTACACACACACACACACACACACACACACACACACACACACACGCACACACACACACACGTGCACACACACACACACACACACACACACACACACACACACACACACACACACACACACACACACACACACACACACACACACACACACACACACAGATCTTTATGCCATTTTGACCTGTAGGGGTCACTGTAGCTCCACAGCCAGAGCCAAGTTCAACAGCACATGTGAATGAAGTGCCTTATCAATGACTCCCCTGGGCTCTTCTCCTTTTTATGACTAGACCTTTTTTGAAGAAGAAATTGCTGCACTGAGGAAACAGTTTGAGTCAAATCCCCTTTCTCTTATTTCTTTGAATGAGTTCAACTGGAGAGACATTTAAGCTGTAAACACGGTTCCCCCGCAGTATATAGAACCCGAACAGACGGGCAAGAAGTTCAGAGTGCAGATTTAATCTAAGTAGCTTGATACAAAATTGCAAAACAGTTTGCAGTTAAATTACAACTGTAAGGATGTCTTCCAAGCATTGTGCTAATTTAGTCTATGTTTGGTCTAGGGTTTGGTAGTTGAAGGGGGCTAACTGAGACATAATGCTGTACGGTGCATGATGGTACACCTGTGGCTCTGATTAAGTCTAAATTACACAGTCTGGTACCAAAGCACAGCTTATCGTGGGTTTTTGTGCAGGAGCAGCATGAATGGGAGCTTAGAGTATTTAACATCAGACTCTTCACAAATTGATTAGCTTCACGGCTACCCATTGACAGACACTGAGAGCTGCTGCAGATCAGCCAATTTGCACGGAAGGGATCCCTCGTGGATCGATGGCCTGTTGGACAGCAGTGGATGAGGCTGCTTTAGAGGGACACGCTGACTTATTGGGACTTTAGCTTATTCACCGTAGCCCCCAGAGTTAGATAAGTCCATACATACCCTTCTCATCTCCGTGCGTGTTGTAACTCTGTCCGACGCACTCACCGCTAGCCTAGCTTAGCACAGATCCTGGAGGTAACCGGCTCCATCTAGCCTAGCTTAGCACAGATCCTGGAGGTAACCGGCTCCATCTAGCCTAGCTTAACACAGATCCTGGAGGTAACCGGCTCCATCTAGCCTAGCTTAGCACAGATCCTGGAGGTAACCGGCTCCATCTAGCCTAGCTTAGCACAGATCCTGGAGGTAACCGGCTCCATCTAGCCTAGCTTAGCACAGATCCTGGAGGTAACCGGCTCCATCTAGCCTACTGCTCCCAATAAGTGACAAAATAATGTCAACATTTTCCTATTTATATGTTTACACAAATAACAAGGTCACATGAGACACAGCCGTCTGCTACTTCTGCTACTTGGGCGGAGTGATTTGCTCGCAGCACCTGAGAAGTCCCGTGGTGAGGAGCAGAGAGTAACAATGGTGCTTTTCAGGTGTTGCGCTAATCACTCCGCCCAGGTAGCAGTGCATCGACTTTCTGATCAATATGATTAGACTTGCCCTCGTCCTTCTGGCAGTCTGGAAGTAATGCAACAGGTCGCCATAAAAAAGATCTGTGTGTGCTTTATTTCAAACACAAGTAGGTTAAGTCTCGCCTGTGATGTAACTTGCATGGCACTGTCATAATCATATCAGCATACTTGTGCATATGTTAGAAAGACACGTTACCTTTGGGGGGGGGTCATTCTCCTTAAGTAACACACTGACAGAATGAATGGCCATTTGGTCATTGGTTTCATACGCTTCTGTAATAAAACATCTAAAAGCAAAATTCTATCAAAAGGCAGTGGTCTAATTTGTGCCAGTTTAGGGGTCCTTCATACTAATGTTGTATATATTAAGTTTGTTTATGTACGCACTAGGCCTGCACGATATTTTCCTGCGATATATATATTTCGACATGAAAACAGATGACATAACTAGCTCTATTTGGAAATAATACATCATTCTTGACTACTGGAGTGATTATGTAGGGGAGTGCATCTAAATAGAAAATAAAAACGAAAAAGGATGCATTAATCAAGTTATTTGTTTCGTCTTTGCACTACCCATGGAAAAGCATGTGCATCACTGTCAGCGGCAGCTGGCGCTTACGGTACTTTTCTACACACGGGCGAGCCTCACTTCCCATAAAAAAAAACCTTGGACCAATGTTATGTCACATACACACGCTGCCCACATACCTGTCTTAAAGGGGAAGGGTCGGCCGGTAACAATCATGTAAAAGGAGAAGGGTGAACGTTTACTTTTCTATCGTCCTGCAATGTGACTATTGCACGTACGCACATCGCGATGTAGACGATCAGTATCGTGCAGCCCTAGTACGCACTAGTCTTGCATTGCCAGACCTTCCTCCACAGCGCTGCGGAGGAGGGTCTGGCTAGTCCACACAGCATTCTGGGATGGGAGAAAAACGTGCTCTGGTTTATTGACATTTCTTTAAACCAATCACAATCGTCTTGGGCGGCACCAAGCCCCGGAAGGAGCCGCGGTGCCTCTGCAAAATAGCCTCGGGAAGGAACTTGTTTTGGTGGAACGTGTATGTTCAAAAGTAGTTTTAGTCGTGCAATAGAAAACTCAGATTGGACAGATAGTCTAGCTAGCTGTCTGGATTTACCCTGCATAGATCTGAGGAGCAGTTAACCAGAGTCCTCACAAATCCACCGGAGGTTAGAACCCCAACACAAAGAAAGCGGAAGGTAACTGACATCCGGCCAAAACGAAGGACATCCGGCGGAATTTCTGGCGGCAACGGAGCAATCCCGGAAGTGGAACGTCATGGATATAGGACTATGGACTTGGTGACTTGGACTTGAGTCGACTCGAGTCACTGTTTTGATGACTTGACAAAAAATAGACTTGAGACTTGACATAGACTTGTAAGTGAATGACTTAGATTGTTTGATGATGTTTTGCTGTGTGGCATTTCTTCTATTGACCCAGAATAGCATGAAATTTGATGTTTGTTTAATGGTCAAACCATTGCAATAGACCGTAGAAGGTTGGTGCACACCCATGTCATGTATGCACTAAAGCACATACGCCCACGCAGATGTCTGTGATGGAGCAAAGTAGATCCATTGAGTGTGTGTGTTTAGGGAGCTGACCTTGTGCAGCTGGCTACTGTGTTTTTATAGCTGTGTGTGTGTGTGCACAAGAATCAATGTGCGTGC
The DNA here is from genome assembly GCA_023631565.1 of Gymnocephalus cernua. Taxonomy (NCBI): domain Eukaryota; kingdom Metazoa; phylum Chordata; class Actinopteri; order Perciformes; family Percidae; genus Gymnocephalus; species Gymnocephalus cernua. Next base: position 2,750,312 of record CM042425.1, on the reverse strand, counting down.
GTCTCGTGCCTCACGACCCAAAATTTCTCTGTCTGGTCTCCAGACTCGTTTACACACCAGATGTTGAGGAAGGAAATACAAGAGGCTCCTTGCAAGCAGCCCTGTTGTGATTGAAAGCAGCTGCAGCTTTCCAGCAGCAGATCCTTTTTGACTGAAGTGTGAATGGGTGAAAAGAGCGGAGGCCTGCTGGAATGCAGCTAAATGTGCTTCATGTGGGTGGTAGTGCTGAGATCGTCTGCATGGAGTTAGCATGAGCTCTGGTCTCGGTATGAGCATGAACATTTGTAGGAGATGCAGGAACAGCACAAATTTCATTGGGTAGTTTTTATCTACATGTTCTCTCTTTAGTCTGTTGTTTCATTCTATCTAGTTAGTTTTTACACAATTTAAAATGCGTTTGAAAATACACACTGATTTGGCTTTTTTTGGAATGTAATGCAACAGAAATACACACAGTACAGGGCATTATGTAAATATGTTACCACTTATTAGTTTTCCCTTCAAAGCTTTAGACTACACCAAACAATTCTGGGATATTCTCGATTTTCCACATTCCATCGACTTCCAAAAAGGACACTAATGACAGTGTCAACTTGTTGTCGTTTGAGTTTCAGCTGCCTCATGCTCTTCAAAGTGCTGACAGTCTCGTATTGCTGTGTCACAAAGGATCACATTGAAACTCCAAAACATGCAGGCTCTAATCTTATCCTTTGTTCTGGGAATATATCAGAAAATATGTTTATTTGCCAACAGCTGGCTCAACAAGTAAGCCTCAGTCAGAGTTTGAACCCAAAACAGCTTTGAACTTTACTTCTACACTGTGATCTTAAGCAACAGGGCATGATGTTAAACATGCTCAATAAACACATTAGGTAGCTGCTTATTTGCATGCATGCACATTATGTTGAAGTGTACAGCAACAGCGGCTGTGTTAAAGACTTGAGCGTTTCCCTTCAAACGTGACATTAGACACTTCCTAAGCCGTGATGCAGCACCACATCAGAGGCAGTGGGGGGGGGGAGGATGGCTCTTGGGGGTTTTAAAATAACTTCAACTTTGTGTCATTTCCCCTCAGTCTCTCTGACTGGACTGGCAAATGTATGGTGCAAAAGTTCTGTTACTGGAAAAAAAATCGGCATTCATTCTGGAAACTCTACTTCATCATAGTATAACAAAAATAGAAATCAAGATTATTAATGCTGTCTACTAGGGGTGGGAATCACCAGAGGCCTCACGATACGATATCATAACGATATTTATGTCACAATAGGATATTATTTCAATAGTCTGCAATATATTGCAATTTATTACCTTTTTTCCAACTTGAAATTTTTACCAATTTCAGATGATGTCCCCCAAAGGAAACTTTGTCAACATCTGTTTGTTCATCTCACTTCAGTTTTATTGCTGCAAAATGGGATTGTCAAGCAGACAAACTGACCAACACATATATAACAATAGATCAATACTTGGCGTCTGTGTGTCAATAGAGTATTGCCATGGAAAATATTGCGATGCTATGCTGTATACATTTTTTCCCCCACCCCTACAGTTTACACCAACCACCTACCATACTTATGTTATGTAACTTAAAATAGTAATAGTCAACTGTTCCCTCTTAGGCGGTATGGAGTAGTCCGGCTATCAGCAGACCAAGCTCAATCTTGTAAGACTGAACATCAGTCTGGGGAGTCTGCTCTGTATTTTCTCTGCACAAGAGGCGGGACCAACGGGCGTAGTTCAAATGACGCTGTACGCAATTGGATAGTCCTTCAACCAATCAGAGCAACAATCTGGGTGACGTAGCAGCGACAGCAGCATCAACGGGTCGCTGCGCTTCGGGGGCCGTCATGTCGAATGTAAACAAGAAGCTGCTTGGTCGCTTCTCTATCGCCATCGTGTTAAACCCGCCAATAGCGCGCCAGGTGGATAAGCCTGTTTGTGATTGGTCCCTGCAAATTTGTAACGGAAGCAGGAGAGATAAACATACAGGTTTCTAGCCTGAACTGCAGGGAGAATCACCGGCAGATCTGCTGGTTTACCCAGTCTAGGTATGGAGTGAAAAACGGGAGGATTCTTTTTTCTCTGTTTTTCCCAAATGATGTACGGATGTTTAGGCATTCTTTTATGAATTGAAAAATAGTGCAAATAGCTGCTGTAAATGGCAGCTAAGGTTTGGGCTGAGCCTTGAATGTTTACGTCTGGCTCCGCCCCTGCTCACACTGGGCTCGTCTGTTCATGTCTCAACTTATTTTTATTTTAACAACCTCATATGTCTTGGCAGCAAATGCCCTTGAATCACTTTGTTTACCTCTCCTCCGCCTCCACACACACTGGCCCACTGACCCACCTATCAGCCATTCCCTCATGTGACCTGCTTCTTGCAACTGCCTGTCCCGTGTGCTTCAGCACATAAACAACACACACGCTTGAACTGAGAGGCTGCTGCACGTGAGGAGACTGACGATGCTTGGACATACTGAATAGTGTAAGGCAAGGAAAAAATTAGGTTGACTGGCACTTACATTTATAAGGCCGGTCACATTACTCAGTTTAAAGCAGTCATGATTGTACTCTATACATAAGTGCAATATGTAATTTGACATATTAAAGCTGCCTTTGCTAAGGTTACAAGAGTAGTGTGAATTGGTCAGCTGTGAATGAGGAGAGGTGGCGTGATTGATAGTAATAAGGACAGACGTTTCTCAATAGGAAAGCATTGCCTCTGTGAGACTTGATGAGGGTTAAATGATAATATCATATTTCTCGTTCTCCATTCTTTTTGCTTTATGTCTTTCTGAACAAAGGCTTAAGAGGAAACACCCAGGGTGCAGGCTGAGGCTGGAACCAGCTAGATCAGACCGGTAGCTGTTAGAGAGAAGGGGGAGGTGATGGAGAAGGGAGAGGGAGGAGGAGCAGGGGTAGATCAGATGAAGGGTGGAGCGGGGAATGGAGAGGGAGTTGGGGGTAGAGGGAAAAGGATGGGATAAGGGAGGCTGAATGAGAGGAGCAGTGGAGGTTAAGTGTTTGGACAAGAGTCTAGATGGATAGTCTGGCAGGCAGGCAGCTAAGGCCCCCATTCCCTCAGTGGTATAATGCATCAGGCACATGCTATTTTTAGCCACACTGATACACTTAGCTACCTTAGCATCAGCACACAGGGCTATCGATCAGCAGGAGAACTTAATGTGAGGATGAGAACTGCAGCCAGCAGCAGAACAAAGTATCTGCACCAAAATATTATGTTTCCTGTGTGCAGTTTGTTTTTGCAGCATTTCTCTAGTCTCCTTTGTTAGGCCTTATAATTAAACAGTGGTGTAGCTTTACAATATAGCTAACTTCATTTAGTTTGCTACTATACAGTGTTTTTACTTATTTTTCTGTAATGTCTTTGGAATGTTTCAGTAATCTCCAGGCCATTTGGCATTATGCCAGTTTGCTGTCATCTTCTTTATCATTCACTACTGCCGCGCTAAGGTTGGGAAACAAGCATTTTGGTTTTGCCTGTCATATCAAAGTGAGGTTAAATTATGTGTAAGATAAGTGGAATCATTCCCAAGGCAGCAGTAGATCTGGAACAAAAACAACAACAGCAGTGAAGTGATGGCTTCAGGGCCACAAAACAAAGGAGAGATCTCTGATTGGATATTTAGCCTAGGAGATGGACCAATAGTTCAGGCTAGAGGTCTAATGACAAAGCCACAAAAACACAGTGTAGCAGTAGAGCTGCTTTGTTTTCCACTTTGTTCTTTGTATTCTCAAGGGCTGTTTCATGGTCTCTGTCTCCTATAGTAAGACATCCCTTTCTTTACTACGTGTCTTACTGTCTCTCTAATTTATTTCTCTAGCAATTTCCTGGGTGGACAAAATCGCATGAGAGTGAGACAGCATCTTGATATATAATCTTTGTACAATGGGGTAATAAATGTTGCATTCAGACATTACGTGTGTGAGCGTTGGTGGTTCCTGTTTTACCAGACCGAAAGCACGCACACAGCACACACCTCACTAGCATGACTTGTATTTAGAGTCCTGCAGCATCTCCCAGTCTGCTTTAAATATGTCTCTAGCCTGAGGGTCTAGACAGCTTGACTCCTGGTGTCTTACACAAAAGATAAGGAGGCCCGGGGACAAACTGACAGAGTAGTAGATAGGGTTTTGATAAACTCCACATCCACACCTGTCCCACCCTACTAAGCTATCCCTGTGGCAGGTCATCATTACTACAGTGTTGATGTACCTGTGTTATTTTCACAATGGACTGAACAATGGCCGTAGTTGTAACTGTGACCTCCATACCTACTAAGCTAATCTCAGCTAATGGGCCCCCACAAAGGCCATATCCGTATCAACCCATGCCCTTTAACATAGTTTGCTGCTGACTTTAGATTTCTTTCAAAACCACAGAGCTTGACCTTAACACAGATTTGTGGCTTGAGAACTAGATTACTGTTTTCTTTTTGTATGTACAGTATGCATCCAGTTTTGTTTGTGTGTAATTAGTGTAATTAGCTCTAGGGACAGTGGGTACCTCCCTTATCCTTGTCACACCCCATATCTCTCACTAGATTTAGAACAGAGATTGTCTTCACTGGTGTTTCATTGGCAGGTTCCAGTTTATGACATGCTCAGATTACAGGAAGTTTGGAATGATTTCTTCCTCCAAAATCTGGTCTAGGGGCCTCATTTGGTACTGATTCCTCACAAGCACCCACACTGCCACTATTGCACATAAATGTTAGAGCTTCTGTGTAGTTTCTAACCACAAACTCACCTCATTTATTACAATTTTAGCTTTTTGCCTCATAGCGTAGTACGGCTAGATAAACATAAGAATTTAAATGGCAAAGCGGAACTGCCTTGGTACACACCACAGAAAGGAATAAACACTCCAGAGGATGATCAGTATCCTGTTGGTATTTGGAGGCTTTTTTCTAGCCTCCCATATAAATTGCCTCCCATGACAGTCTGGGTGTTTCTACACTGCCCTAGCTAATGGCAGCAGCAGCAGCCTAACATGTCTGTTTACAGAAAACCTGATGGTTCAGCTTGATTGGAACAACACTTTGACTTACACTGCACCGTGTCTGTGTATGTGTGTGTGTATCTACCAGCCTCTCTCATGTCACATACAGGGAAATAAGCCATATAGAAACCTCTGTTGTTTAAATCTTTCACAGTTTCATGCCCCGCCCTGCTATTTTAGCCATATGACACAAATGGTCAAATATTAGCCAGACTGTAGACAGTAGGTCTACAGGATTATGTACGAGGGTCAACAGCAATAAAAAGTCAGATCAAGTTCCTGTCAGAGTGTGCTTGTGTGCGTGTACCTGCATGTGTGACTACAGGGACTTTAGGAAAGGCAGATTATGACCAGTTCTAATCAAATAAATGAAAGGACCGTCACCTCACAATGACTGGAATCCGGCTCACAGTCACGTTTTGGCGGCTGTCATGTAATGTGACTGGTCGTTAGGTGACCAGCTGCCGGTTGCCATAATTGCGTAGGATATCATACGAATTGTTGTGCATATTTTTTCATACAACATCATACAAACCCGTTCATGAGAATGCTTTGCGGTCGAATAATCATTTAAAAAAAAGATGAGGTGAGACAAAGAGATGAGCTGAGAGTGATTGGCAGTGATTATCAGTAGCCGCTAACACGCCCACTGATAATTAAACCCACTCAAATCCCATGTGTGCCTTTGGTGCACACAGCCCCAAAAATGCATTGCCACCCTTTTTGTGCATGCCACACTTGACTGTGCCTTACGCTTGATTTAACAAAATTAGAGCCTTTTGTGTTAAACCGACATGCGTGTATATACTGCATGTTTGCTTATGATCATGTGTCTAGTGTCCTGCAGTTTATATAGAATTTCTCGCTTGGTAGTACCCCATTGTTTTGCTTTTGAGAGGCTAGATGGTGTGTCACACTGTGCCTTTGGCTAACTCACTGCCAAAAACACACAACCCCGCCGCATAGTCTTTGTTCCCATAAGCTACCTGAACAGCTTCTCCACTCAGGCACGATTCCAGGCAGCTCAGGCACGAGTTTCCTTCCTGTGCCATCCCTCCCACTCACAAACTGCAGGGCTTGAAACATTGATGGGAAACTGAGTCATGATTCTTGTTTTAAAAAGTCCCTGACTTTTCCCCTTACTCAACAGGAGGATGCAGACAGGGTTAGTGAGAGCTGGAAAATCCAGGAATGGTTATTTAGGGTTTTTCGTAATGTAGGAAAATGGGACAGAAGAAAAAAGAAACCTACATAGAGGGAGATACAAAGACAGAAAATGCACTTCAAGAGCAAGCTTGTAGTGGAAAGACTGTTAAGGGGTGACTGCGTTGACATCACCCCAATTAAATATGCAAGATTTATGGTGTCATCCGAATGTCATGTCACTTAATATCATTCTTTACTATGAGTGAGCTCAACACAAAACAAGCCAAACAAATATGAGCTGTGTGTGCCTGTAAGTGTGGAAAACAGGTAATGTATCTGCTCACAATGCCTATTTACCTGGTTACTATAGAGACTATTTACAGTAGCTAAGCAAATTAGCCGAAACCATAGAACTGTACCAACAGTATACATTAGCTTGTTTTTGCTTGGCTTTGTTAAGTGAAATCACATGACTGTTACAGAGGTAATTACTGTATGTAGTTTGTGTGTAATAAGACTCTCTTAAGATGCTGCTCAAGAATCACAATAAAATATAGTCTGCCGTTTTTACCTGAAGCTCTGTCTGCTACTGTATGTCCCTGACTGCTCCGTGTAATGATATAATCTAAGTTATCATTCTTTCCTACTCCCTTCCATTCACCCGCTTTCTGGTCCATGGCACTGGCAGCGTGCCGACAGGCTGTAGGTTATGTAACAATCGCCCCGGCTGCAATGGCACCGCTCAGTGCCAGAGGTTAATGAAGCTCTCTGATGGACAACAGAACAGTATTTTCTGCTGCCTTCATGGGTTTACCACACAGTCCTGTCTCCAATGTTACACATTGAATTTTGGCCTTAATGCGTTCCCGCCTTCCCGCCCTCTTTTCCTTTCTCTCCCTCTGTCTCTCTCTGTCTCTCTCACACACACACACACACACACACACACACACACACTGACCACAAGCTGTTTTCTGCAGTGAATCTGCAATGGCCTTTATTCCATTATTTGGAGTAGTGTTACACCCAGACATTTGTACAAATCTTTGTGCGTGTTGTATGATACGAAAGGCACACATTTGTCAGCATTGTTATGTTGTCGATGTTTGTATTTTTGCTCCCGCCTGCATAGCTTGCTGCATGGTGATGTAACAGGTCTGCAGGATAGGTTGTCTCTCTTTGGGAGGAGGGTTATCTAAATCTTGCTCTCTCCTTTAAAAATGTATAGCAATACATCGCCTCCTGCACAATATGACCTGCTGACACTGCAAGGAATACTGCGCCTGTCTGCGTGCAAGCAAGTGTGCCAGGTAGTCATGAAAAAGTCACTGTGTTCTCCAAACAGAGCAGATTGTGTGCATACTGTACAGTAATTGCCATGATGCAACATGCTGCTGCTTCATAGGCTGAAGGGTGAAAGGCTCATTTACACACAATGGTAACTGATTTTAAATTTGTCTTTATTTCTCTTTCTCTACAGATCTGTTTCCTGGTGTCAGCTTTCCGTGGCCGGATGTTTTCAGAGGACAGCTGTGCTGCATTGGCGCTCTTCTCTCATTATTTCCACCTCAGTCAGTTCTTTTGGATGCTCATACAGGTAACAGCAGGTTAACAAGCAACACACTTGACTTTACATAGCGACTAAAAAACGTATTCTTACTCTTACCACTTATAGCATTAAACCTACATATTTGGACAAAAACATTATCACATACATTAGATTTTTATACAGGCACAGCCACCAGCAGTGAACATCCCCCTACAGTACATTAGTGCACAGGAGGCAAACTGGCACCTCTCCAGCTACCGGTCCACACGCCATACTTTGTCCGTTTGGGGACCTGAACTGGCGATCTCCGGTTCCCAAGCCAAGTCCCCATGTTGAGTCCCCCAGTTGACACATTAATTTGCTCTGTTTCTGTTCTTTTACCTGGATAAAGAGCCGAGGTCTGAAGGCTGTTTCCCCATGCCTTATATCACCTCGTAAAACTGTGTCTATCCAGTCTGCAAGCCATGTCTAGTCACTAGGCCTTTAACCAGACAACAGAGCCAAGTGTTGACTCAGGAGGGTCAATAAAGTCAGTTTGTCAGTGAAAGCTAAACAGGGCTTCTAAAATGCTCTCATATTTTATCATACTAAACACTCTAATATGATCCCATTATTTTTCCCACTTTGGATTCTTCTCTGTAGTTTCTTGCCATTAATCTGGACATCACTTTGTTATTCATTCAAATATGATTATTTCTAATTAAAGGGCACCTGTAGTTCAAATCTCCTTTTCCTCATGACTTGGCATAAACAGGGTTTCCATTCTTTCTTTTTACGTAATACCAAGTGAAAACTTCATTCCTCCACCATGTGGGCTTAGGCAGGTTTTGATTAGTGGGTGAGATGGAGGTACCAGACTGCTGCATGGCACGACCTTTGACCCTAGACTGGTACCACTTAGTAACACCTCAGTCCAGCACCCCCCACCCCTCCTGCTTGACCATCTGCCCTCTATTACGTTTTCTCTTTTATGTGACATAACTGCCAAGAACAAAGCTCGGCAGGCAAAGTCCTAATTTGCAGCTTAACATGCACACATGAAAAAGACGGATCACAAAACTCACGGTTCGGATCGGATCACGGTTTTGAGTCCTGGATCGAATCAATTTTCGGATCAGCACGAAAAAGGGGAGAATTTAAATGATATTAAAAATGTAATAACAATAATAACTTCCTTTAACAGTAAATTCCTGTTAAACGACAAAAACAGATGAGAAAAGGGTATTTTACAATAACTTTGAATGCACCACGAGGTTTACCAGTTTTAAGTAAATGCACCATTTAGTCCCGTCTGTGTTGTCGACAACAGCAGTGGCCATGTGCTAGTTTGTAGTGATACCAAGTAAATACAGGGCCAGTATCGCTGATACCGATACTGATACTTTTCATAATTAAGGTGGATGCATCATCAAGGTGCTAAATCTAAATGAATTTCCATGACCTTTAGGTGTTTTTTGTGATTTTTTTGTTTGGATTATTAATTAGTTAAAACCCAGGACAGATTTGGGCAAAGTTTAAAGGTAAATAGAAAATACTTTTATCATAATAAAAGTTTTAGTTCAGAAACAATAGAACAGTA